>CM061541.1:42372621-43622621 GCA_030864215.1 Capsicum pubescens
AATATTGTTATCCACATGCAGTGATTATGAAAGTTTGAAGATCTGAACTATTGTTAGTGGTTTGTAATCAGGGGCGGAGCTGGTGTTTGTATCATGGGTTCAACTGAATTCAGTAACTTTGATCCAAATTTTGTATTTGTATCTGTAGCTTTTTTGATTGAATGGTGTTAATGAGTAAACCAGCAATCTCACTACAGACTAATAAAAACTATCAACAATGAGAAACATCAGTATCACACAAAAGAAAAGGGAATTTAGAAAAACATTTTGCCAAACAAAAATAAAACAAGCTCAAGAAACACTCTTTTCTTTTCTTTTTTACAGGATAACCTGAGGTTGTGTATTTATTTTTGAGCAATTGGCTGCATTAATTTTGCTTATTGAAATGTCCATGTAAGGCGTTACTCCATATTTCAGTGATAAAATGTTGATCTATCCATTGGGTTATGCATCAAACTTCTTGATATATGCTGAATGTCTATCAACAACGAGCTCAACCAGCGGACATTCGACTTCAGCCCCTGCCCGAGTGCTGTCCCTGCAAACTGTGACTTTTTCCTGCTCAGTGACAACTATAACTTGCTCTTTACGGGTTAAAAGCTCGTTAGCTATCACCATGTGCATCTTGTATTTTTTGAGGGCCGTATCAGCCTTTGATAAAAGGATATCTGTGTCTGTTTCAAGCTGTCAAATAGTAGATATTGGAAATCAGTAATGAGACCATATCCAATCACTTATTGCGATACAAAAGTCGCAAAAAAAAATTGAGGAAGTACTCTGGACTAAATGTGAATTCCATATAGTACACTGGTGCAAAATATTTTACTTGTTAGACTCGATAAGTGCAGCTGGTTCAACAAGAAAAAGTTTACCTTATATTGAAATATATATTATTTATGAGTTTCAACTGTTGTAACTTGTCAAAGATACAACAACAACAACAAACCCAGTGTATTCCCGCCAAGTGGGGTCTGGGGAGGGTAGAATGTACGCAGCCTATACCGCTACCTCCAGAGAAGTAGAGAGGCTGTCAAAGGTACATAATATTAATATTTGAAGAAGTGAGGCAAAAATATAAAACAGCTAAGAGGCAAATATTAAGTTGCAAAACTAAGATAAAAGGAACTTGACATTGATCTTGGAAGTTTTGAAGTAATACATGCATGATTCTGCTGGATCATTTCAGGCATTTTTAGTTCATCTCTCTCTCTCCCTCACACACACACACATAGAAATTTAAAGGATTCCTTTCGAGTCACCACTTCTTCACAAGTAGAATTTTTTATTTTCAAACACACATTATTAAATTTCATAACTTTATCAAACCAGAAAAGATGATCTCCAACCTTAAAAGATATGTGGAATGCCATCGGTGCCCACTCATTCCTAAGCACTGAGAGCATCTTTGGTACTTGGGCGAGTCGCATATCCAGAGGACCAGATGCTGACTGGATTTTATGTAAAGCCTGTGAAGAAGAGGTAACATGAAACAAATAGCAGCAGATTTAGAGGAAACAAATCAGATGCAATTTTCTCTTTTATAAATTGATTCAGATGACATGTTATATAACTATCATTTGCAACATAATGAGGGCAATCATAGACAGGAAAGAAGGACAAGTATAATTCACGAAGCAATTAAAAGAAAAAAAGAGAGATAAATTCACGAAAATACATGATTACCATGCTTTCCCACGGAACATAAAAATCAGAAACTGCAGCTGCAAGAAAGAAAATAGAACTAGGCCCGAAGTCCCTCAAAGATACAGAAATTAGCTGAAGAATCTGCCAGTGACAAAAATAACATCAATCAAAGTTATACCAGGCTCCACAAGGTGTTCTAAAGATGCTCATATGGAGCTTATTTAAAGTTGAAGGTTCTGTAATTGAACGTTGATTTTACAGTAAAACAGATTTCGCTGATCAATTAAACTTAACCTGCAAATACTCAAAAATTGTTGTAAATGGAAGTTTCAACAGGATGCCCTCAGCAACTGCCTGCAATTATTAAATTTTCCCACGACTGTTACAGATGAATAAGGATAACATTTAGAACCAAATAAATTGGAAGAAAACAAGTAATCAATAATAATCCATACTGCACGATTTTCAGTAATGGCTCTCTTCACTGTTTCAGCATGCAATGCGTCCACTAAAAAATAGTGCAACAGAAAAATACTTATTAGACTGGAAAAGTGTAAACTGCTCGACAAATCAATTGCGATTCAAAATACTCAGAACAGTAAAGATCTCTCCCAGTAAACTTAACCAGTATTGGGATGAAAGCAACATTGATATATGTATAGGAGAAGGAAGATCAAGATAAACAATAAGTCGATAACTACATTTGCACTCCAGCAGATGAAAAATATACTTAAAAGGGGCCATGGAGCATATTTCATTCCCAATGGGAGATCTCCTTCTCTTTTTGCTTTTCCTTTATCTATGTCTCTCAGAAGCTAACACATTCTAGTAGAAGAAGACACGTTTCATAAAGAGAACAGAAAATTAAGATGTAGGTGTGTTTAAATGCCTAAGACCTCGACCACAAGAACCATGGTGGCTGAATAAAACCATTTTGCTCAGACGGGGAACAGAGGTACCCTTGCGTGGATGAGGGACAGCACGAATCTTGACACCTGGGCTTGCATGGAGGTGTTATTGCGGTCATGGGACATGTGAGCCTCAGCTTGTGCATCGGTTTACTAAAATAATATCTGCTCTCCAAAACGGGGGTGGTCATGACATAAAGCTATTACCTCACACCTCTCTTTCTATCTGTATCTATAGAGAGATCATAGTGTGAGGGTATGAGCAACCCGGGTTGGATAGAGATATTAAAGCAAAAAGATGAGTAATATATAATGTTACCAAATAACAGAACATAGATGAGCCTTTAAAGAGTATAATGAAACTAACAGAGAAACTAAAAATGTGACCAGAAAAACTCCAGGTAAAGCTTGCCTCAAAAGACTTGCAATCTCTATAATGAATGTCACTTTAGCTGAGAACAACATAACACAGTGAAATCAAAGGATTCATATAATCAACCCTAATAAGTTGAGAATAAGGGTTACATGGTCGTTTCATTTACATTAGGTCTGGTGTTTGCAGAACTCCTAGTATAATCAAAGACTTGTATGTGTATCGATAGGTGTGATTTAGAGAATCGCAGCCTTTAGACTGCAAATTGCTTTAAATGACAAACTATTTATAAGTATTGGAATGAAAGGCAGGAATAAAGTGGGATAGATATATAGGACTCCTACAGCCGCCTCCATTAGTTTGGGACTGAAGCATAGTTGAACTAACTTGTAACTTTCCTAACCATACGATTCCCTTTATCTATTTATTATGATTCACCTGCATCTCTATATTGTGAAGTATGAAGAGGCACTGGGCATTTGGCAACTATTATTTATGTGGATCTATGAAGTTTATATGGAATTATTCGTGCACATGCTGTTAAGAGGCAGAAGCATGAAGTTGGTTGATCCAAATGTTCCATGTGCATAATTATTGAGCATCAAATAAAAGAACTACAGACCTTCAATACTTGAATCATCAGCAACACTAAAGCACTCTAGCAGCGGATCTTCGGGCAGATTACTACAAAATGGCTGGCACGACCCCCTGCATATCTCATGGTCTTACTACTCTTAAATCAAAATCCTGATAATCAGATAAATTAAGTTGGCACTTGAAAACAAACCTTCGGTAGAGAAAGACTACAGAATAACCCATCTTCAAAAAGTATCTGCAATTCCATTTTCATTTTCAATCATCAAATGTATGTGAGTTCTAGTGTGTGCAAGGTATCTAAGTATTGGTAGGTATTCGTGTTATACTCTGTGGATGCAGCCCCTCTATGACCAGAAGCAAAGTTGTCAATATAACGAACACATTGCTTTTCCAAAGGAACAGTTGTACCACCGGAAGTAATACAGACCACCCTATTTGCTTTTCCATTCACTGAACACGGAGAAACAAAGTCAAGTGGCATCTATATTGTGAAGATCAAAGAATTTAAAGGCTAAAATCTATGAGATGTTGATAATTACTGAAATAACATTTGCCTGATGATGAAGTATTGCGATCAACAAATTCCGTCAAACTTTTTTCAATTTCAGCAGCATCCTTTAGTAGCGGAGCTGACTCAAAGAAGGACATTACATCATTTTTTGGTGTTTCTTGTGACTGATTAGCATCATCAACTGCATCCATGCCGAACGTGACAATTTGGTTTATTCAGTCATTCGATTAGGTAAGATAAAAAACCTGAGAACCTGTCACATTACCAATCATCAGTCACCAAATATATCCTATAGCAGGTAACTTTCCAATATAAACTAACCCTTGAGTTACATATCAATATTCTAATTAAATGATAAAGAAAGGGATGGTATTTCATTGGCAAATGCAATTATGATTGGCTAATAGGACTGGGAAATGAAACAAACATGCTGCACTTCGAACATCTAGTAGACCAAGGTCAGGGGCGGAGCAAAGGTAGGTCGAGGGGTTCATTTGGTGGAAAATCACTTTATTTATACATGCTTAAAATAAATTTTTATGCATATATAGTTGAGGTTGAAGCTTAAACTTCTTCCCGTATTTACTTCTTCCTATTTTGAATCCTTTAATGAAAATTCTGACTCCGCTACTGACCAAGGCTTAGGTCAAAGGATTAAGCTTTAACAACACTTTGATATCTTCTCTCAAAATTGATCCTACCAAAATTTTCCATTTAACAGGAAAAACCACTAGAAGCTCTAATACTAAATAAAAAAAGCAAATTATTGACATTTTCCACACATTTTATAAATAGGTCAAATCTCAATATACGCAATTCCAAGGAAGGATCGAACCACAAGATCTACTGCACACTCTATTTCTGCAAGAGATGTTTCCATGCATATTTATCTTTTCCATATATTACTAAAAAAGACACATCAAATCCCCCAACGGTGGAAAACATTATAGATGAACATTACATCAACCCATTTAAGAAAATCAAGAATGTGACGAACTTTGACCTCATCAAAAAAGACACTAAATTTATAAAAATTGAATACCCAAAATCTTAATAGCTCCAAATCGTTAGGAAACATTGAAAATGAAAATTCAGTACATAAAGCCCGCAACTCATATTACAAAAAAAAAAAAAAAAAGTGAAAATTTGAATGGACTAAGGAACTAGGTTTGTTACCTACTAGAGAGTTAGTTGAGAAGAATTTCTGAATATGGAGAATTCGGTCGCAGAAACAAATAGTACTATAATAATTCATTTTTATATCCAATTATTAATTAAGTACTAATTTTTAAATAACTAAGGAGCACCAGCTCCAGCAGCCGTTTGGAATGCATTGGCCGGCAATATGATTTTTGTTATTGTAAGCGCGTAATTCAGCTGGTTAGCTATATTCCATTCCCCTATTTTATACACACATCAGAAATAGAGAAATTATTTTCAATAAACCTCAGACTCAAAAAAAAATAAAAAAAATTGATTTAGCGTATATAAAAATTAGACAACTTGTTCAGAATCGATAATTGCCAATTGAGTGGAGAGAAACAAGAATTTTTATGCTACATAAGGGACTAATCTAACACAAAGCACTTTATGTAAAATAACAAGAATGTTTATGCTACATAAGGGACTAATCTAACACAAAGCAATTTATGTAAAATAAAAAAAGGGGAACCGTAAGGGATCGGGGGATTTGAACCCGACGTGAATCGAACACGCAACCTTCTGATCTGGAGTCAGACGCGCTACCATTGCGCCACGGATCCACAACTGGTCGACTATCTCTACTTTATTTATATTACCGTTGAACTTATATCCCCTTCGTTCCCAATATGACAAAATTTTGTATAGTTATTCTCATTAGCTAATCAAATGTATTTATTATCCTGTTCTTATTAGCTGATCACAAAAAGATAATTAGTTTTTAAGTGAAATTAATTTTATATACTCCATTCATCCATCAACGTCCGTATACTAACAACAAATGTCCAACAATACTTGTACGATTTAAAAAACTAATGTAATTTATCATTTTGTGTCCATTTTATCCTTACCATTAAATACTATTCGTTGCCTAATACAATTCCAAAGCACTAAATTCATTATATTTAAAGGATGATATTGTGAAATTATCCTTATTTATTATTTCTTAAGGTGTGTGTCAAGTCAATAGTAGAAAAGTAAGATGGTCGTCGGAAATAAATAAGTGATTGTATATGTGTTTGGATATATTTGCTAAAACTGGGCATCTATGTTAGATGTGTTTGATTCTTAAAAGAAATATGCTAATAAGTTATTCTTTTATAAAATGATGAAATTATCCTTAATTAGTTTTTATGAGTAATTGAATAGTTATCTTTCTAAAGAAAATGAGAAGTGATGAATACGGAACGAAAGAGAAGGTTAGGAGGTTTGTTTTGTATAAGCTGTTTTAATCAGTATATATAAAGAAAAAAATTTAAGAATACAACCAGATTATAAGAATACAATAATAAGTTAGTTTAATCAGTTTATAATAAGCTTAAAAGAACACCCTTTAACTTTATCAATGTTGCCATTTCATTCTATGACTTTTCACATGCTTTAATTTATATTTTTATTCTTGTGAAGGTTAATTCAATAAAATGAGAATTAACACGCGATTTCATTTGCACCATGTAATTGAATCAATTCAATTGTTTACATTAATTAACGGCTGCTTGAAAATATATCACGGCAACACTATGTATGTAGTAATGCATATATATAGTTACAGTTGTCAAATTGAATATAATTGCAGGGCAAATTAATACTCTCAAGAAGCCCTAGTCAATTAATACTCTATAAATAGTACTAGCATAATATCTCATGCAAATAAATTTAAGTACAAAAAGCCTTGGAAGAAACTAATTTAGCAAAGAGAACATTCTAATTACTTCAACTAAACCTACAAAACTCTTACAATCGCTCCTATTTACAAGGACTACCAAAATCTTGATGGAAATTTAAGCAGGCATAATCCAAATGAAACAAGGCATAATACTAGCTAGTACCATAATTGATAAACATATAACTAGAGGAACTTAAATGAAATTGAACTTTGAGTGGCGACTCTTGCATGCGCTATTTGAAACTGAATTTTGAGTGGCGATTCTTGCATGCGGGATGATCAATTGGAAGGGACATGGTAGTATTTTCCTTTACACATGCACCTGTAGACAATGGGACAAGATTCAGCAATGGAGCATGCAAAGCTAACCATTACTCTCTTACAAGGGAAACAAGGTCCACAAGCATGAGAACAATCTGGTAAACTTGATCCTGTTGGATACATCTCCATTCCTAACTCATGATCTCCTTTTTCTTCTTCCTGCAACTCATGAATTTTAATTTTAACCAACTGTTAATAGGGGAAAAGATATAAATATGACAAAATGATTAGATGGTTTGGGACCCATATAACCGTCGAAGGCTATTGAGATGACTAATTCCTGAAAATTAGGAGGCGTTGACAAATTAAATTACCTTAGGGTGGATATGGTTTTGATTGTCCTTGTTTGTCTCTTTCCCATGGTAGGTAACTGAAATTTGTATGAGGAGACAACATTTATTAATAACGTGTACATAGCAGAAGGTGTCAATTGCAACATTTATGTTTTTGTGGAAGTACTGGCAGTTTGTCTCTATTAAAAAACAAACTAAGTGAGATATACACATTGAATGTATACTTCATTGACAAGAGGGATTGATCAGCATTTTCCACCTCCAACTCTTAAGATATGGGTTCGAGTCATCAAGAGCGTAAAAAGATGAGAGCTTTCACATATGTGTGTCTGTCAATCAAAATATATAAAGGCATGTGGGGTCCGAGTATTAGATTTTACTTATATTCGAACTTCCATCAATATAGATTTGAGAGGTAAAGAAATGAATCATGCGCCTAATTAACTTAATCACAAAAGCTAATTCATGATGAAAGATCGTTTAAGTCATATTAAAAAAAAAAAATCATTCTTCACAAGAAAGCTCATGTATGAAATTACTTTTGACTCAAACTAGGTATACATGTGACAAAAAAGGCATATATTATACACACACATGCATACAATTGTTTATCTCTTATCTTATCTTCTCCTCTCTCTCTTTTTTTTTAATTGTTTGTGTATATATATGAAGATAAGATAGGACAAAACATGGTGGGCACTTACAATGATATGGGCGTAGGCTTTGGCTAGAGTCAACCAGCAACATTAGAACAAGAGTAACTATTGACACACTCAAAATTCTAATTGAAGTTTTGGTATTCATCACCATCTTCTTTTTCTTATTTTGTCCCTCTTGTCTTGATTTTTCCGGACCAACCAACTTATAAGAATCTTGAAAATTGGTGCAAACAAAAAAAAAGGACTAAATAAAAAATAGTTGGAAGATGTATGTATGAATGAGCAGAAATTTTGGGGCCAACATGTCTCAAATATATATACTCCTAAGGGAAGATTGAAATTTGAAATGAAGAGGTGTTTTAATTAATGTAGGATATTGTACACCTGATGAACTTCACATGATACATGCCCACTTTTTCAAACATTCACAGGTTTTCTTCTCTTCTTTAAATTAATCCCACTAGGTATACAACTCCAAGAAAAATATAAAATGAAATTTCGGATTATATTAAAAAGGAATAATTTGTTATTATTACTGTTGATATTTTTAAATCAATAAATATTTGTAAAACTACGTGTATCTGAAAGCTTGTAATATCATGTTATTACAAACATTTATTTATATAGGGAATATGGAGATATTTAATAATGTGGCGTCTTAGAACATTTCAATACCTTTAGTTTATGAATATCGTTTGGTCATTTTGTAAGTTTGTAATTTGTAAATAGTGTAAAAAAACTGTGTATACAGTTTGAAATCATCTAAGGTTTTAATCTGTTACTCCTATAATAGTGCTCAAAATATACACCTAGTGTAAACTTTACATAATATATCTGTGTATAAGTTAAATTAAGTAGAAGAAAACATTTGTCTTTCATAGGGGTGTTCAAAAATCGAATCGATAAAAATATTATTAGTTTATTGTTATTGAGTTAATGATTTTACAAAAAAGAATTATTGGGTTATTGGTTCGATTCAATTTTTTCTTATTGGGTTATTGGGTAAACCGATAACCCAATAAGAATACATACATACATGCATACATGCATACATACGTTCATACATACGTTCATACACACACATATATCTATATATGTATGTATTTCTCTTAATTTTTCTTTAATTTCTACTCTCTCCATTTTAAAAAGAATGACCTACTTTGATTTGACATAAAGTTTAAGAAAATGAAGACGACTTTTGAATCTTGTAGCCTTAAATTAAAGTTGTGTCAAATGTATCAAAATGTCTTTTAATTTTGTGGTCTTAAACATGTCATGTGGAAAGTTGAAATTAAAGTATTGCCAAAAAAAAAGAAAGGGGGTCATTCTTTTTTAAACAGATTAAAAAAAAAAGTAGGTCATTCTTTTTTAAATGTAAGGAGTACAAATTAACAAAACTATTATTTCAATTATACAAACTCTTAATTTCTCCTAACAACATTTAGTTCAAACTTAAAGATTCTTGTAAATTAAAACACATCATGTAGAAATTTTGATTGCAACTAAGATATGTTTTTTTTCCATGTTAGTTACTACTATTTTTATTTTATGAGTATTTTTTCATCGGTTAAACCAAAAATTGAATCGTTAAAAATTAAAAATCGATAAACTGAAAATCGATAAAAAATATTTTATTAATTTAATTATTAATTTAATATATTTAAAAATTAAAATTAATAAATCAAATAAATAATATATAAAATCAAACCGATGCACACCCCTGTTAATATATTCCTAAGAGAGAGAAATGTAACCCCACATAATAGAACTAGGGTGTCGTGTCTCTGACATCTTTGTTTCATGTGGATCTAAGTAGAAGTCGATTTAGGTATAACTTTAATATATACCAATTTGTCTTTTTGTCCATTTAAACTAAGGAATTCCGATTCAAATTTGTTGAATTTTGCTTTTCTTTGTCTATGGTGAAATATATATACAACAATATAGCTTTCAAATATAAAATTTATCAGTAATTCCATCGAGTTTATTGGTAAAATTGTTTCCCAATACTATATACAACTTGTAAATTAAACTAAGTTGAACTAGCTGGCTGTTTTTTATAATAAAAAACTAGTATGTGTTTAAACATGCCAGACAATTTAATTGACATGAAGGACAATACACATTAATGTCACTGGTTTTAGAACACGTACATATGTGTGATAATATAATATTGGGGTTGCCGTAAGAAGCAGGGTATATAATTAATTACAAGCGTACCATATTGCTGTTGAATTATGTCAGAAGCTTTGTTAGAATTTCAGCGATTACTTTTTTATCAAATTTAATTTTTTTTTTTTTTAAAAAAAATAAAAGAATATCATAATTTCTTTTACTTTTTCTGAAAGTAAAGTATAATTATTTTTCATATTTGGCTAACCTTTTTTTTAAGAAAGATTTTGAACCTCTATAAATTTAAGATCCTTCTTCTTATCAACACAATAACATATATAATGTAGTTCTTAGAAAATCAGGACAAAAATCCTAACATGAATCTCCTCTTTTTGACTTGATTTTCTTGACAAAACTTGATATGCATTCTTCACGTCACATGCATGATCTTCGTTCTTCACATAATCTTCATCTCTGTTGCTTGTCATGGTTAAAAATAAGGTATAAAATATTATGGTTAAAGACTTAAAAATAAATATTTTGTTTTTATTTTAAAGATGCAACAACATGAATATTAAAAATATGGATGAAAATTTTCTCTACATGTAGTTGGACAAAAATTTTCATTATCATCAAATTGTTTGCAACTTGATTTGAAGCCGCTTTGAACCCGTCTTTAATCTCGTTTCAATGAACCATTGAATCTTTGAACCACAAGCTCTGATATCATTTTATGGATTCGAAATTAAGAGGGCGTCATGCGGAAACTAATAATTTGCAAACCATATATGCGCTAATTCAGACGACAAAGAAAAATATAATAAAAAATATATTATTTATATGATTTGATCAAACAACTTACGTATTAAAATCTTATATTGAAAAAATAAATCTACCGAGAGAAATCTCAACAATACTATCAAATTTAAGTTTTATTTTTTTAGAAGAAAAATAAAAGTAATATCATAATTACTTTTACTTTTTCTCAAAGAAAAATATTTTTTTTTATATTTGGCTAACCTCTTTTTTGGAGTAAAGATTTTGTAGCTCTATAAATTGAGGATCCTTTTTCTTATTTTACAACACAATGACATCCACAATATAATCATTAACGAATCTTGTTTAGGAGGAGACTTCTCTCAATAGATTTTATGTTTTTTTAATATTAGATTTTAATATGTAGTTTTGACCAAACCATATCTATAATATGTTTTTAGTATGTTTTTTTTGTGGTCTGAATTATCGTCTCTATGATTTGCAAACTATTAGCTTCCGCATGATACCCTCTCAATTTTGTTGGGTTCGAAATCGAGAGGTCGTCATGCGGAAGCTAATAATTTGCAAACCATAAAGATGATAATTCAGACGACAAAGAAAAACATACTAAAAAACATATTATAGATATGATTTGGTCAAACGACCTACATATTAAAAAACTAATATTAGAAAAGCGTAAAACCTACTGAGAGAAATCTTTCCCTAAATAACACTCTTTAAGGACAACATTATGGATGCTATTGTGATATAGAATATGAAGAAGTATCCTCAATTTATAGAGGTACAAAACATTTTCTTTCAAAAAGAGGTTAGCCAAATATGAAAAGGAATTATATTTTTTTTTAGAAAAAGTAAAAGTAATTATAGTATTACTTTTATTTTTCTTCTAAGAAAAGTAAAACTTAAATTTGGTAAGAAAAATCAGGGAAAAAGCCCTAACAAATTTCTTCTTTTGACTTGATTTTTTTTTACAAAACTTGATCCGCCTTCTTCACATCACATGCATGATCTTCGTTCTTCACATAATCTTCATCTCTACTACTTGTCATGGTTAAAAATAAGGTATAAAATATTATGATTAAAAATAGATTAAAAATTAATATTTTATTTTTATTTTTAAAGATGCAACAGCAGGAATGTTGTAAAATATGATTGAAGTTTTTTCTCTACGTGTAGTTGGACAAAAATCTTCATTATCATCAAACAGATTTCAAATTTATTTGAACCGGCTTGAACTTGTTTTCAACTTTGTTTCACCAAATCATTGAACCGTTGAACCATAAGCTCTAATACCACTTGTTGGATTTAAAATCGGTAATCGGTAGGGCACCATGCGTAAGCTAATAGTCTTACAAACCATAAAGACAATAATTCAGACGACAAAGAAAAATTTACTAGAAAATATATTATATATATGATTTGGTCAAACGACCTACATATTAAAAACTAATATGAAAAAGCATAAAACCTACTGAGAGACACCTTATTTTACAAAAAGTTTATTTGTTAATTATAATATGATACTTTAATGAATTTAATATGTATACGTGTACAGTGTTAAAATAGTTATATTCAGTGGTGTTTCCAACATAATTTAATTCATGGAAAATAAACTTCAACCACAAATAAAATTATGAAGAAACAACAATTTTATTGATAAACGATGTGAGTACAAATCTGTTCTTCCCTTGATTCTTCTCTCTTGATTTTCTCCATAATTCGAGGGTTGTCAGTAGCGTATTTCTCGAATGTAAGATTTGATATGAATTTCTCCATAATTCGAGGGCCGTTAGTGGCGTATTTCTCGAATGTAGGAATATTTGGATTTAATCTCCATGAAAGGAGGTTTTGTGGATCTTCTTGATGTATTTGATTATCAAGAAGAAAGGATTTTGATCTATAAATATCCCATGAATTTATTGGAACTTTGAAGATCGTTGATCTCTTTGTGAATATCTCGTGAATTTGTGGAATACTGGAGATCAAATCCCTTTTTCTTGATAATCAAATACATCAAGAAGATCCACAAAACCTCTTTTCATGGAGATCAAATCCAAATATTCATACATTCGAGAAATACGCCACTAACGACCCTCGAATTACGGAGACATTTATATCAAATCTTACATTCGAGAAATACGCTATTGATAACCCTCGAATTATGGAGAAAATTAAGAGAGAAAAATCAAGGGAGGAACAGATTTGTACTCACATCGTTTATCAATAAAATTATTGTTTCTTCATATTTTTATTTGTGGTTGAAGTTTATTTTCTATGAATTAAATTATGTTGGAAACAAAATGGCACGTCTAGTGGGACAAGTTCTGCTCTCCATCTCTTCTTCCTGCAAATCAAATTCAACTACTGCTATGGACTTAAAAAATATGAAAGATGTCTCATGCAAGAACTCTGCTACTGCCACATCTGATAAGATCAGCCTTGTTGGTCCCCTCACTCGGCGCAAATTTAAGACCAATGGTTGGGATAGATCTGATACTTCACTTCTTTGGAGAAGGAAAAAAAAAACAAATCTCATACGACGGCTGAAGTTGCAGCTCCTGGGGGCACTTTGACGTCCTTTCTATGTGATGAATTCTCTCAGACTGGCATCAATTTTAGTGAATATGAAGATTTGACTGATTCACCACCTTCAAAAAAGATCAACGCCTTGATGGCCGACGCAACTACTATGGATGGGAAGTTCACAATAATGGAACAAACCATTGAAGTTTTGAATAAATTTGTCGAGGATAAAGATCTTCAAATCGCTCAACTTATGAACAAGTTGGAGTCCTTCGCCCCTGGAGAATCGAGCCACGACCCTGCTTATCCACCCGGCTTTACTCTGCAAAATAAGGATGTCGATGAGTCACCTAGCAAGACTAAATCTCAAAAAGAAAAGCAGTCTACTTTGGTTGCTACTCTAACAGTTCAACAACTGCAAGATATGATTGCAAATACCATTAAGGCACAATATGGTGGTCCATCACAAAGTTTTGTAGGATACTCGAAGCCGTATTCTAAGAGAATCGAGGTCTTACCGATGCCAATTGGATATCAACTGCCAAACTTTCAACAATTTGATGGAAAGGGAAATCCAAGGCAACATATTGCTCATTTCATTGAGACTTGTAGCAGTGCTGGTACACATGGTGATCTTCTTGTCAAGCAGTTTGTTCGCTCTTTAAAAGACAATGTTTTTAATTGGTACACGGACTTAGAGTTTGAATCAATTGATTTTGGGAGTAACTAGAAAGTCAGTTCCTAAATCATTTCTACAGCACCCATCATAAAATCAGCATGATGGAGTTGACAAACACAAGATAAAGTAAAGATGAGCCTGTAGTGGACTACATAAATTTTAGGCGAACATTGAGCTTTGATTGCAAGGATTAACTTTTTGAAACTTTCGCGGTTGAGGTTTTCATTCAAGGGATGCATTGAGGCCTTGTGTATATCTGTCGAGGAATCAAGCCTTCAACTTTTGAAGAATTAGCTACGCGCATTTATGACATGGAGTTAAGCATTGGAAGTCATAGAATAGTGTCACCTATTTTTGATCCTAGAAAAGAAGTCACGAAATTCAACGACTCGCTAGAGGACCAAATTGGAAAATATATGGTGATGACTGTGAGTTCTAAGAAGGCCTCCACAAGACAAAAACTGAAAGTGAAAGCTCCAAAGCAACAAATGCAAGAAGTGGAAAATCAACCAACCTTGAAAGAGGTACAAACAAGGGTATATAATTTTTCCGACTCTGATGTTCCTGGAATTCTAGACGAGTTGCTAGCCAAAGAAGTCATTGAACTCCCTAAGTCAAAGCGACCTGAAGAATCAAACAAAGTCTACGATCCTAAGTACTGCGAATTTCACCGCATTGTTAGTCATCACACCACAAAATGCTTCATCTTGAAGGAAAATATCATGACATTAATGCAAGAGGAAAAGATCATCATTGATGATGGAGATATAGTTGATACAAATCATGTTAGCGCCAAACTGTACCATATAAAAGGTTTAATTTCAAAAGCTCTATAAGTCATACGCTCTATGAAATCACCAAAATTTGAAGAAACCATCATGCTATAATTTGGGAGCTTTGACCCCACTGGGGTTCCAGCCTTGAAGAAAACTACAAGTACATTCCTGGCGAACGACTTCTCTAATAACAAGAAGGGTGACACTTGGACATTGAGCGCTCGCAAAAGAAAAAAATGTCAAAGATCTTCTAAACTCCAACTTTCAAAAGACGACACAAGATCAAATGCATATCTGCTTCAACCAATGGGGGCAATAAATACCAAATTGGAGTGAAACAATACTTCAGTACAAATGGTTAGGAAGAAACTTACATTACAAGAATTTTTTCCCAAGCCGCTCCTTAAGGCACGAGCATAAACTGCATGATGCTCCTCGATGCACGAGCCTAAACTGCAAGTCAAAATGCTTCTTAAGGAACGAGTATAAACTGCATGATGCTCCTCGATGCACGAGCCTAAACTGCAAGTCAAGATGCTCCTCAATGCATGAGCCTAAACTACAAGTCAAAATACTCCTTGATGCACAAGCCTAAACTGCAAGTCAAAACGCTCCTTAAGGCACGAGAATAAACTACATTATTCTCCTTGATGCACGAGCCTAAACTGCAAGTCAATAATGTTCCTCGACGCGCGAACCAAAACTGCAAGTCAAAATGTTCCTTGGTGTACGAGCCTAAACTGCAAGTCAAAAAATGCTTTTTGATGCATGAGCCTAAACTGCAAGATAAAAATACTCCTCGGCGCATGAGCCTAAACTGCAAATCAAAACGCTCCTTAAGGCACGAGCTTAAACTGCATGTCACTCCTGGCGTGCATGAGTCTAAATTTTTAACAGCTCTCTAAAAAAAGAATAAAGAAAAAAAATGAAAGAAAAAAAAATTTAAAAAAAAATGAACTCATCATTCCTGAACTACGTTATGACTTGATCCTCCCGAGGTATGTAGGCATCTTAGAGTATTTTTACTCTAACTTCAATCGTATGAGTTGAAAAAAATAAAAAGAAGAGAAAAAGGTGTGTTATTATTTGAGCATGGAAATAACACATTGAATTGACATGGATAACACATGAGGATAGACGTTTCTTTGCTAAGTTTACCGCAGATGTGCAAAGGTGAAGAGACCAGCAAGAAAAAGTGGAATTCGACAATATATTTGTATAAATTTGTATAGGTGTTCACCATCATTTTGACATATGTGGTAGATATTAGAGACTTCTCCGCAACAAAAAACATGGCTCATGTTCAAAGGTTCCTACGTCAAGTTATGAATTTTCCATCATAGCCGCTCAAAGTTGCGAAATAGGGCATCAGATTCCGAACTAAACTGACTTTGATGATGTATCTGCATAAATTCATAAGGGAGTTGAGTGTGATTTTTATGTATGTTGTAGATCTACGAATCTAATTTCTAATAAAAAAATGGCACCTGATTTTGATTCTCCTACGTCGAGATACGGAATTTATCGCGACATTGCACAAAGCTGATAAAACTAGCGAACCAAGATTAGAGGATCAGTTTTGTGGAAATATCTGGGATAATTTGGGTGCAATATGATTGTGATTCCCATGTGACACGTAGCTCTATGAGTCTAATTTCCTACGTAAGAAACGACTCCTGATTTCGATACTCTTACGTCGATATACGAAATTTATCGTGACGCTACACAAAGCTGATTAAGCTAGCGAACCAAGATTAAAGGATCGATTTTGTGGCAATATCTGCGATGATTTGGGTTCAATCTGATTGTGATTCTCATGAGAGACGTAGCTCTATGAGTCTAATTTCTAACGCAAAAAATGACTCCTGATTTTGATACTCCTACGTCAAAATACGAAATTTATCGTGACGCTGTGCAAAGCTGATAAAACAGACGTATCAGGACATTGAATTCCATTTTTATGAATCAAACAACTCATATTTTTGTCCTCCCATTGGAGAATAAATATTTTTGTGGACGTGTGCCTAGTACATGGTCACTGAAGCTAAAAAAGGGCAACTTTCAGCGTCATTAATGATGAAATCAGATCATTTCAAGTCACTTTATTATCAATCAGTAAGGAGGTAATGCACCAAATAGTTCAACATCAATCATGTCGACCTTTTTTGATCTGACATCAAGACCATTTGCATAAACCTGCACAAAAAAATGAAGATAGAACACATCTACAGTGTTGACCGGATGAAGCTTCTCGATTTTATATGGATTGATGCCAACTATGTGAAACTTCAATTTGGAAATAAGTATCGGTACCAAAGGCACGATGCTTTAATATGGCATGATCAACATTGGGAGAAACTATAACGCCTCGATTTTCTAGAATTGGAATGCCACACGGTGCTCATGACCCCGAGGGACCACAAGCTAACCTTTTCTGATATCTGTAACTGAGCATTGCATAATATACTGAAATAAATGCGAAAAACTAGTGGAAACTTACCATAAGGTTCAAAATATCTAAAATAATCAATACTGAAAACTAAATACTAATACATCTATCCGAAAAGCCTCTAAACTTGTCTGAAAAAAGGAGTTGATGGGACATGTCCCCAACTAACTTCATCTACTGAAAATAAACTGAATCTAATGCAATAATAAAAATAAGGATCATCCTCGAATGAAGAGGACTCACCGCTACGTCTACTGCTGCTGACTGAGTCTGGACTGCTAAGGGTGCTCTGGATCTCGCGCTTCAGAACCTATGGTATAAGACACCATAGCGCAAGAGAAAAGTATGTGTCAGTACTTTAAATGTACTGGTATGCTAGATGAGGTAAGGCTAAATGTAGGGGCTTATGCATGAACATAACTTAACTGAATAACGTGAGAGTACTAAATGAGGACATATGCATGGATGCACAAACCATAACTGAAATCGCAGTAACACTGAATATGAACTCTGAATACTGACTTACTGATAAATGAGTCTACTAGTACTGATGTCTGAGTTTACTAATACTGAGAGACTGAATAACTGAATCTTCTAATATTGATAACTGAGTAATAAAGTTGAGATCAGTCCTCTTTAGCGGGTGATCTCTAAAACTGACGATACTGAAGCTGATTAACTAAATCTACTTATATCAATGTCTGAGTTCTGAGTTTGCTACTATTGACTGACTAAATCTGTGATCAAACCTTCTAACGGATGATCTCTGAATCTACTATTAGTGATAAAGAATGATTGTATCTGAGATCAGACCTATCTAGCGGAAGATCTCTGAATCTTTTAATAATAGAAATGATGGACTGAGTTTGAGATCAGGCCTATCTGATGGGTGATCTTTATATTTATTAGTACTAATTCAGATTAACTTTACGTAAGACCAGGCCTATCTAGTGGGTGGTCTATGAATCTATGGAACTATCTAAGTTCCTTACTGAGATGGGTGACTGTATCTGACAGTCCTGATTTCTGAGTTCTACACTAAAGACTGATACTGAAACTTCAACTGTGGGAGTTCTCACTTAACTGACATACCTCGAATCTGATCTAGTGGGGTTCAACCTATAACCCCAGCTGGAAAGGTATCAATACCGTGCCACGGGTAAAGACCTCTTCTATGGTCAAGCCTCTCTAGCGGGTGACCCTGAATAGGAAGTCAAGCCTAAGGCAATACATTCAGTAAGGAATTTCAACAAATGCTTGGCATGCACTAGTTATCACATAATTAGGGATTTCATGCTTAACATACTAAAAAGGCACTATTCTCTTTACTTAACCATTCTATCAAACATATGGGGAGCATGCTTTGGTTATACCATAGATTCTATACTTAATTATCATGAATACATCTATATCTTGCCACTTGAAGATGGTTTATCATGAACATTATACAATTCATCACATACTAGAATTAACTCTTGAAATTGGTAGTCTAAATCATGAATTAAAACTCAACAATACAAAATCATGAACTCTAATACACATAAATCATGACATCTCATAAATACGTAAACCTCAAAATTTTAAAAAGGGTTCTTGAACTTCTTGGGTGGAAGGAACCCAAGAATCAACACCTAACATACCTTAGTTTCTTGATTTGGAGAGACTTGACGGTTGAATTCTTGAGTTTTGGGTCTTGAACTATGAACCCTAATGTTTGTTCTTGAAGAATATTGAGAGAAACCAACAATATTTGGGTGTAAATGTGCTGAATCTCGTGTTAAAGGGTATATATAGGGGTTGGGAAAAGATCATTTTCCCCCTTGGAATTAAAATCCGAAATTGGAAAAATCTCAATTTTACATGCTGGCGCGACGTGTCATAATCGCGCCAGCTTACTGGAAATTGGACAATTGGGAAACTGAACCTTGGCGCGACGCGGTGGAAATCCCGTTGCGACCTTGGTTGTGAACTGGAAAGATACCATGATGCGGTGGAATCGTGGAGGCTTACTAAAATTTGACAATTGCCATTTTGGCTGGCTCCGCGATGTGCTAAAGTGCCGGTGGCACACTGTCTCACTAAAATGGCTCTAACTCTTCGCTCGAGTGTCGAATTTGGGGAAATTTGATATCGATGGAAAGCTTATTTGATTTTCCACGTGATAAAAAGTCAAAATCTTAAAAATTTCACATGGAATAAAATATATTCATCTTTGAAGTAAGATCTTTGATGTTCTTGAGAGGAATTTAAACTAGGAGAAGGGTGGGGTATTACAATATCTCTCCCTTGGGAACATTCATCCTCGAATGAGACTGATTAAGATGAGAATGCTAGCAGGCTAAACTTCTTACTATACATGAGCATGAGAAACATGACTATATGACTGGAACTACTGATATACTGAGATTTCATACTGAATATACATATCTGATGCATGGAATACATGACTGAAGCTACTCATAAGCTAAATTCTTACAATAAATATGCATATCTGATTCATGAATACTTGAATGAGTTATTTTCATAAAAGCATGGCTGAATACACTGAAAAGCTAAACTTTCTACTAAATATGCATGCCTAATGCATGAATACTTGACTGAACTGACTGTTGAATGCTTGACTGATTATGTAATGATAACTGATACAAAACTTGTAATGAGGATTTGAGCATGAAATAGAATGGGTTTTAATGACTTAAAAACATCGGGGGGTCATAGGGTATCTCCCTTTTGGGACACTATGTCCCTCTAAGAACACTTCACCGAAATTCTGAGGTGATGCACAGGGCATCTATTTACTGGATCATGACCAACCATCTGGGGTCTAAAACTAATGCATGACTCATGAAATGAACTTATACTCGCAACTACTAGGATACTCTATCTTGGAATAGTTACATTTCGGAGATTTCTGATAGCATGATCAGGTGAAGAGATGAGATAACAAACTATATGAATCTGACTGTTCGACTGCTAAACTGACTTTCTGGCTTTACTAACTAACTCATGCTAAAAAATAAGCTCGAATGGGAGAAAGGGATCCAACAATGCATATCATGAATATAAAGGGCTTATAACGTACCCGAATCTATGTCAGGGAACCTATCTGATCATGGTGATCCTGAAGTGCATAGAGTCTGTTCTGACGCTGACCATTATTGGTACCGAAAGTGGCACCTTGCTGACGCAATTCTCTACCCCTTTGAGCTAGCACTCTACATTTTCACATTTTATAGCCTAGCTTACCACACCCAAAACATACTTGATTGTTAGCTCTGCACACACCTAGGTGATTCTTGCCACACTCTCCACAAAGCGGATAACTACAAACACCACTAGCACTACTCTGAGATTTGGATCCTGGCACTCCATCAAGACTACCATCCCTAAAATTTGGTGCGGGTACACTAGCTGAGGATGGAACTGGGACTGAAAATTTCTCACTATGCTGTGAATGGTTACCACCTTGTAACCCTGCCTTAGAGAAATTATGACTACCTGTTCTGGATTTCTTACTCTCTCTCTCTCTTTATTTTGTCTTATCTGCCTTAATATGTTGTGCATGTATCATTAGTCTAGCAAGATCCATGCCTCTATTGAGCATAGAAGTTCTACACTCCTTCAACACTAACCCGGATACACCAGTCACAAATTTACTCATGCTAGCTCTAGGGTCATCTATCAAGTCAGGAGCATACTTAGCTAACTGATTGAACTTAAGACAATACTCCTTTACTGTCATGGAGCCTTGCCTCAGGTTCATGAACTCTTCCACCTTAGCTTTCCTCATCTCTAATGAGAAAAACTTATCTAAGAAGGATCCTGAAATACTTGCCAAGTCATGGGGGTTGCATCCTCCTCTCTACTCTTCTTCCACATCTCTACCCAATCGTGAGCATTATCCTTCAGCCTATAGGATGTTAATTCTACATTCTCTTCCTCATACACATGCATAATCTGGGTGATCTTCTTTACCTCCTTAAGATAAAGTTGTGGGTCCTCACCTGCTTCTGACCCAAAGAATTTTGGCGAGTTTATTCTCATGAAATCTCTGATTCTGGCTACGGCTGAACCCCTATCTTGCTGAGGTGGGACTGCAGCCTGATGGTAGCCCTAAACACTAGTGGTGACAACTTGGGTTAGCGCCTAAAAAGCTTCCCGAAACTCTGCATATGACACATTCTCATTCTCGAGATCTACTGGCTGAGGTGGTTGGTTATTATCCCTATGGGCATTGGCTTTGCAAGGAAGCATCTTCTTTAACTGGAAGAAAGAGGTGGATTAGACTGAGGATTAACTTGAGCCTATGCTCACTCGTACGACATGAATACTAAATGAAGGAAAACTGTTCCTAAAAACATCTTATAGCCACTTGTACATAAATATGGCGCGCAACACACCCATGCACAAGATTCTTTTAGATGCGGCTTTTCAAACTTTCTAGGACACTATTGAACCTGGCTCTGATACCAAGTTTGTAACGCCCAAATTTTCTGGAACCGAAATGCCACACGGTGCTCATGACCCCAAAGGACCACAAGCTAATCCTTTCTAATATCTGTAATTGATCACTGTATAATATACTGAAATAAATGTAAAAAACTAGCAAAAACTTGCCATAAGGTTCAAAACATCTAAAATAATCAATACTGAATACTAATACATCTGTCCAAAAAGCCTCTAAACTGGTCTGAAAAAAGAGTTGATGGGGTATGTCCCCAACTAACTCCATCTGTTGAAAATAAACTAAATCTAATGCAATAATAAAATAAGGATCATTCTCAAATGAAGAGGACTCACTGCTACGTCTACTGTTGTTGACATAGTCTGAACTACTAATGGTGCTCTGGATCTCACGCTTTGGAACCTATGGTATAAGACACCATAGCGTAAGAGAAAAATATACATCAGTACTTTGAATGTACTGGTATGCTAGATGAGGTAAGGCTAAATGCAGGGGCTTATGCATGAACATAACTTAACTGAATAACATGAGAGTACTGAATGAGTACATATGCATGGATGCACAAACCATAACCGAAATCATAGTAACACTGAATACGAACTCTGAATACTGGCTTCTAAATACTGACTTACTAATGACTGAGTCTACTAGTACTGATGTCTGAGTTTACTAATACTGAGAGACTGAATAACTGAATCTTTTAATATTGATAACTGAGTATTGAAGTTGAGATTAGTCCTCAATAGCGGGTGATCTCTGAAACTGATGATACTGAAGCTGATTAACTAAATCTACTCATATCGATGTCTGAGTTCTGAGTTTGCTACTATAGACTGACTAAATATGTGATCAAACCTTTCTAACGGATGATCTCTGAATCTACTAATAATGATAAAGATGATTGTATCTGAGATCATACCTATCTAGTGGAAGATCTCTAAATCTTTTAATAATAGAAATGATGGACAGAGTTTGAGATCAGGCCTATCTGATGGGTGATCTCTGGATCTATTAGTACTGATTCTGATTAACTTTACGTAAGACTAGGCCTATATAGCGGGTGGTCTATGAATCTATGAAACTATCTAAGTTTCTTACTGAGATGGGTGACTGTATCTGACAGTCCTGATATTTGAGTTCTACTCTAAAGACTGATACTGAAACTTCAAATGTTGGAGTTCTCACTTAACCGACATGTCCCGAATCTAATCTAGTGGGGTCCAACCTGTAACCCCAACTGGAAGGGTGTTAATATCGTGCCATAGGTAAAGACCTCTGCTATGGTCAAGCTTCTTTAACGGGTAATCCTGAAAAGGAAGTAAATACTAAGGCAATATGATAGTCAAGCCTTAATATAACAGGTGACTCCTGGTCCTTCACTGACTACGCAATTCTAGAGATCAGGGACTATTACTAACGACTCTACCTCTCTAACAGGGAAGTCGTCATCCCTGAACTCGCTCGGTGCTAGTTACTACTCCCAACTGAAGGACTCTGAACTGATTCTTAACTGAACTTAGACTGAGCTAAATCTGTTACTGATCATACTGAGTAACGGAGTTAAGCCGAGTTCACTTGATTCCAAAGATTGACGGAATACTACTGAATCTCATTATCTGACTGAATACTACTGAGTTCTATAACTTACTGAGCTTTACTGAAATCTGAGTTGAATATTGAATACTACTGAGGTCTGAACTGAGTACTTAGCTGGATTAGGCTGAATACTGAGATTACTGAGTTTTCTTAATTTCTGTCACTAACTGAAGTCTACTGATCATAGCACGACTGATTTTTATCTTTAGACTGACTCGGCTCTAGACAAGCAACTAAGTTTTTGGGTATAAATGCCCCCAGGACTCGATAGCATAAAGTAAATAAGACAGGACCACACTTGAATATCATGACAATAGACTTTCATTCACATACAATCAATACGATATCTCGTCAACCACTTGAATGTCATAAACATGTAAATATATAGGGAATGCATACTAATATCTCATAGTTGTTCAATAATGAATACACATGGATAAGAATGCATGTAACTTATCATAATACATTCACTAAGGCATTTCAACAAACGCTTGACATGCACTAGTTATCACATAATTGGGGATTTCATGCCTAACATACTAAAAAGGCACTATTCTCTTTACTTAATCATTCTATCAAACATATGAGGAGCATGCTTTGGTTATACCACAGATTCTATACTTAATTAACATGAATACATCTATATCATGCCACTTGAAGAGGGTTTATCATGAACATCATACAATTCATCACATACTAGAATAAACTCTTGAAATTGGTAGTCTAAATCATGAATTAAAACTCAACAATACAAAATCATGAACTCTAATACACATAAATCATGGCATATCATAAATACGTAAATCTTAAAATTTTAAAAAGGGTTCTTGAACTTCTTGGGTGGAAGGAACCCAATAATCAACACCTAACATACCTTAGTTTCTTAATTTGGAGAGACTTGACGATTGAGTTCTTGAGTTTTGGGTCTTGAACTATGAACCCTAATGTTTGTTCTTGAATAAAATTGAGATAAACCAATAATATTTGGGTGTAAATGTGTTGAATCTCGTGTTAAAGGGTATATATAGGGGTTGAGAAAAGAACCTTTTTGCCCTTGAAATTGAAATCCAGAACTGAAAAAATCCTGATTTTACATGCTGGCGTGACGCGCCATAATCGCACCAGCTTACTGGAAATTGGACAATTGGGAAACTGGGCCTTGGCACGACGCGGTGGAAATTGCGTTGCCACCTTGGTTTTGAACTGAAAAGATACCGCTACGCGGTTGAATCGCGGAGGCTTACTAAAATTTGACAATTGCCATTTTGGCTGGCTCCGTGACGCGCTAAAGTGCTAGGTGACACACTATCTCACTAAAATGACTCTAACTCTTCGTCTGAGTGTCGGATTTGAGAGAATTTGGTATCTATCGAAAGCTTATTCGATTTTCCACTTTCTAAGAAGTCAAAATCTTAAAATTTTCATATGGAATAAAATATATTCATATTTGAAGCAAGATCTTTGATGTTTTAGAGACGAATTTGAACTAGGAGAAGGGTGGGTTATTACAGAAACATATCAGTTCAGTTCAACATGGATAATATCGATGTCGATTAGAATGAAATTTGGTTTTCAACCATTGATCTTCTATACCGAGATGTAGGGAGTTTTTTATGCCAAGATTTAAGAAAATACCCACAAATTTTCTTGCCAAGGATAGAAAAGAGTTTCTCTGAATGCCCGTTTCCAAGCCGTGAGAGGGAATATTGCTCGCCAAATCCTCGAAAAAATGGATGAAGCACCTAGTTGTTGCTCATTGAAAACTGCGACTCAAAAATTGATGCCTCAAGTGGTTCCTGACTAATCATCTACACAATATTTGTATATGCTTGGTGTGATATCGACACCATTTGCATTTTTTCATGAACCTACAAAAAACAAAAGAAGAAAAGAGGAGTGATCATGAACATGCTATCTGGAGTCATGACATGACAACTTATAGCGTCAACTTCAAAAAATTGATTCTCGTCAATACAGAAAGAGTTGACATTGATTTTTGTATATGACACAACAATACAAGCCTAGTCTCTCTAGAACTAAGTCATTCAACATATGGACATTCCTACAGTCAGATATGATTTTTACTCTGCGAGTGTTTGAAGTTAAAAATCAGGAAAGACACTCCATGTACTTCTTCGGTCAATGTTTCGGGGAGGTTGTATACTTTGCGTGACGTCCACCAATGCTGCCAAAAACGTTGAGGTGCACCAGCAGTGTTTTTTAATTACATGGTCACAAAGAGGCCAAAGGATGTCTTTGCAGGGGTTATGGATTTCAAAAGATTGTGTTTGATGTCATTTCATAACATCTCCTTATATAAAGGATCCTATGATAAATTTTCAATTTGTGTACAAGGAATGTTGTGGTGAAATTAAAAGATGAGAATCCTTGGGAATTTCAACTTGCAAACCAATTGAAAAATTACCATATTGAGGAGATTTCTTGGAAGTGACTTTAATTCTTTGTTGAAATAAATGGGAAAGTTTATATTTTTTTCCTTTGGTACATGAAACCAAAAGGGAAGTTGATATTTTTCTTTGGTGCATGAAACCAAAAGGAAAGTTAATATTTTCCTTTGGTACAAAAAATCAAGTCAACTTTTTTACTTCATACGTGCAATATGTCAAGTGAGAGGATTGTGTTGATCCTTTTAATTCAAATACATTAAGAGGGCCACATTGTTGTGCAAGTAAAAACTACTTAAATAAATAATAAGGTGGTGATTTCTCATGTTCATACTTGTCCAAAAAGAGTCCAAAAAAATCAAGTTGGTAATTTTTTATAATACTCTTGAAATAATATCGAATTTATACTCGATTGTGGTCGAAAAATGAGGATCACCACAAACAAATCGTTGGTTTCTTTGACGAAGACTTTCACAACATGAAAGTTCATGGAGGAAACTTTAGTTAGACCACTCACAAGTATTGGTCTAACTAGGATGCACCGATGAGAAACAAATACCTTTGAAGTAACGAGAGCGAAAACACATTCATGAGTACTTCAAGTCTCGCCGCCAAGTTTCGGCAAGTCTACACGTCGACCAACCTTGAAGTAGGGGCATTTGTCGACACGTAAAATTTATTGGATCAAATTCTTATAAAATTTGAATTTGAACCATATTTTATTGGGTTTAAAATTATTTTAGGCTTAAAAAATAATAAGCCCATTTTATTCCTCATCAATGTCCATCTCACCTTGAAGCCCAAACTCATCAAGTGACATGGCATCCCAGTCAAATCC
Source organism: Capsicum pubescens (assembly GCA_030864215.1). Taxonomy (NCBI): domain Eukaryota; kingdom Viridiplantae; phylum Streptophyta; class Magnoliopsida; order Solanales; family Solanaceae; genus Capsicum; species Capsicum pubescens. The sequence continues at coordinate 42,399,414 of CM061541.1, forward strand.
AAGACCAATGAGACGTTGCCATGTGTACAAATGATGTAGAAATCTCATTCAAATTCAACAACCAGTCAAAAGACACAACGTGTCAAAGTGACATATTTCGTCCAATCACAAGCAACTAGGCCTACCCCCTACCACTATAAATAGGGGGTAACATAACATTCTAAAAGGGGGAAGGAGTGAAAAAAGGAGGACATTCTGAAAAGAGGACTTTGACAAGCATTGACAACGTCCGCATTGACTGTCAAGTTCTTGTAAGGATCAATGAACGGAGTTCTTCCCGGAGATTATTCCAAAGCAAAAAAATACTTTCCGACATTTTCGACGATTGAAATACGTCTCTAGGAGTTCAAGTCATCCAATAATTTGAGAAACACGCTATTGAAGGCCCTCAAATCATTTCTAATCTTAGGAGAGAAGAATCAAGAGAGTTACGAAATTGTACTCACAAGATTCATTTAAATAAAATTACTTTTTTTTGTTTATTTTATTTTTGCTTGCAGTTAATTTTCAGCACTACAAAATTTTATTGCAAACAAATTTTGGCACACCCAGTGGGACCAGTTCTAATCTTCATCTCTTCCTTCTACAAATTGAAAATCACAAATTCAACTACTACAATGGACTTCGAAAAAATTAATGAAGTTTCATGCAAGAAGTCTACTACTGCCATATCTACTGAGATTACACTTGTTGTCCCCATCAATCGATGCAATCTCAATGATTGTGCTTTGAATGGATCCCAATACTTTTCCTTTTTGGAGATGATTAAAAGGAGAAAATCTCAAATTCTGGCTGTAACTACGACTCCTGGGAGCAACTTTGCATCTATGTTATCAGATGAACCGTCTGAAACTATCTGCAACTTTGGAGAATCTGAGGACTTAATGAATTCTCCAACTTCAATAAAAGTCAACACCTTCATGGTTGATGTAGTTGACGTGGATGAGAAGTTTGTAATGATAGAGCAAACCATTGAAGCCTTGAAGAAGTCTGTTGAAGAGAAAGATCATCAAATCACTCAACTTATGAGCAAGTTAGATCTCTATAATCCTGAAGAGTCAAATTATAATCTAAAACTGCAAGAAAAGTTGATGGTGAATCTCTCATCAAGTCAAGTGACAATCAATGTATTGATCGATCTGCTTCAGTGGCTACTCTAACAATTCAGCAACTTCAAGATATGATTGCAAACACCATCAAGGCACAATATGGTGGTCCATCACAAATTTTTGCAGGACACTCAAAGCCGTATTCTAAGCGAATCGAGGGCTTACCAATGCCAGTTGGATATCAACCGCTAAAATTTTAACAATTTGATGGATAGGAAAATCTAAGGCAACACGTCGCTCGTATTATTGAAATTTGTAGCAGTGCTGGCACACGTGGTGATTTTCTTATCAAGCAGTTTGTTCTCTCTTTGAAAGGCAATGCCTTTGATTGGTACATGGACTTGGAGTCTGAATTAATTGATTGTTGGGAAAAACTAGAAAGTCAATTCCTAAATCATTTCTACAGCACCTGTAGTACAGTTAGCATGATGGAATTGACAAACACAAGACAAAGTAAAGATGCGCCTACAGTGGACTACATAAATCGTTGGTGAACATTGAGCTTTAATTGCAAGGATCAACTTTTTGAAACTTTCGCAATTGAAATTTGCATTCAAGGGATGCGTTGGGGCCTTATGTATATCCTCCAAAAGATTAAGCCTCAAACTTTTGAAGAATTAGCTATGAGCGCTCATTATATGGAGCTAAGTATTACAAGTCACAGAATGGCATCACCTATTTTTTATCCTAGGAAAGAAGTCACGAAATTCAAAGACTCGTTTGAAGATCAAATTGGGGAATCAATGACGACAACTATGAGTTTTACGAAGGCCTCCACAAGACAAAAGTTAAAAGAGAAAGATCCAAAGAAACAAATGCGTGAGGTGAAAAGTCAACCAACCTTGAAGGAGTTACAAGCAAGGGTATATCCTTTTCCTGACTCTGATGTTCCTAGAATTCTAGACGAGTTGCTAGGCAAAGAAGTTATTGAACTTCCTAAGTTAAAGCAACCTGAAGAATCAAACAAAGTCGACGATCTTAAGTACTGTAAATTTCACCGCATTGTTGGTCATCACACCACAAAATGCTTTATCCTGAAGGAAAAGATCAAGACATTAATGCAACAGGGAAAGATCATCATCGATGATGGCGATACAGTTGATGCAAATCATGTTAGCGCCAAACTGGACCATATAAAAAGTTCAATTTCAAAAGTTCTACAATCCATGTGCTCTGTGGCATCACCAAAATATGAGGAAATCATCATGGTACAGTTTGGGAGCTTTGACCCAATTGAGGTTCCCACCCTAAAAACAGCAACAAGTAAGTCCATGTCAAATGACCTCTCCAATAGCAAGAAGGGGGATACTTGGACACTGATCGTTCGTAAAAGAAAAAAAATATCAAAGGGCTTCAAAACTCCAACTCCAAAAGTCGACACAAAATCAAGTGCAGATATTCTTCGACCTATGGGGGCAGTAAAAGTCAAACTAAAGTGCAATAATACTCTATTACAAAGGGTTGAAAGAAAATTTACATTACAAGAATTCTTCCCCAAAATGCTCCTTAATGCACGAACCTAAACTGTAAGTCAAAAATGCTCCTTGACACATGAGCCTAAAATGCAAGTAAAAATGCTCCTTTATGCACGAGCCTAAACTGCAAGTAAAAATGCTTGTTGATGCACGAGCCTAAACTGCAAGTCAAAAAATTCTCCTTGTTGCACGAGCTTAAACTGCAAGTCAAAAATTCTCCTCGACGAATGAGCCTAAACTACAAGTCAAGATGCTCCTCGATGCACGAGCTTAAACTGCAAGTCAAAAATGCTCCTCGATGCACGAGTCTAAAATGTAAGTCAAGATGTTCCTCGATGCACGAGCCTAAACTGCTAGTCGATGATGCTTCTCGATGCACGAGCCTAAACTGGAAGTCAAAATGTTTCTTAAGGCACGAGCTTAAACTATATGTCACTCCTGGCCCACATGAGTCTAAATTGTGAACAACTCTTTAAAAAAAAAGAAAAAAAAATGAAAGAAAAAGAATTTTAAAAAAATTAACTCATCATTCCTGAACTACGTTATGTTTTGATCCTCCCAAGGTACGTAGGCAGCTTAGAGTATTTTTATTCTATGTTTTGTTGTATGAATTGAAAAAAAAAGGAAAAAGTGTGTTATTATTTGAGCACGACAATAACACTTTGAATTGATATGGATATCACATGAGGATAGACGTTTCTTCGCTAAGTTTACCGCAGACGTACAAAGGTGAAGAGACCAGCAAGGCAAATCGGATTTTGACAACCTATTTGTATAAATTCATATAGGTGTTCACCATCATTTTGACATATGTGGTAGATCTTAGAGACTTCTCTGCAACAAAAAATATGGCTCATGATTCAAAGATTCCTACGCCAATCTATGAATTTTCTATCATAGCCGCTCAAAGTTGCAAAATAGGCTATCAAATTCAAAACTAAGCTGACTTTGATGACGTATCTGTATAAATTCATATGGGCGTTGAGTGTGGTTTTAATGTATGTTGTAGATCTACGAATCTACTTTCAAACAAAAAAATGATACTTGATTCTGATACTCCTACATCGAGATACAAAATTTATCGTGACGTTGCACAGAGCTGATAAAACTAGCAAACCAAGATTAGAGGATCGATTTTGGGGCGATATCTGAGATGATTTGGGTGCAATCTGATTGTGATTCCCACGTGATAAGTAACTCTACGAGTATAATTTCCAATGCAAAAAAATAGCTTCTGATTTCGATACTCTTACGTCGAGATACAAAATTTATCGTGACGCTGCGCAAAGCTGATTAAGCTAGCAAACCAAGATTAGAGAATTGGTTTTGGAGAAATATCTGGGATGATTTGGTGGAAATATGATTGTGATTCTCATGAGATACGTAGCTCTACGAGTCTAATTTCCAACGCAACAAACGACTCATGATTTCAATACTCCTACGTCAAAATATGGAATTTATCGTGACGTTGCGCAAAACTGATAAAACAGACGTATCAGGACATTGAATTCTATTTTTATGAATCAAACAACTCATATTTTTGTTCTCCCACTGGATAATAAATATTTTTGTGGACATGTGCCTAGTACATGCTCACTAAAGCTATAAAAGGGCAACTTTCAGCGTCTTCAAGGAAGAAATAAGATCATTTCAAGTCACTTTCATATCAAGCAGTAAGGAGGTAATGTACCTAATAGTTCAACATCAATCATGTCAACCTTTTTAGGTCTGACATCAAGACCATTTGCATAAACCTGCACAAAAAAATAAAGATGGAACACATCTACAGTGTTGACCGGATGAAGCTTCTCAATTTTATACGAATTGATGCCAACTACGTGAAACTGTAATCTGGAAATAACTGTAGGTACCAAAGGCATGATGCTTCAATGTGGCATGATCAAAATTGGTAGAAATACATCAGTTTAATTCAACCTGGCTGATATCGATGTAGATTAGCATAAAATTTGGTTTTCAACCATTGATCTTCTATATCGAGATGTAAGGAGTTTTCTATGCCAAGATTTAAGGAAATAGGCACACATTTTCTTGCCAAGGATAGAAAAGAGTTTCTCTGAGTGTCAATTTCCAAGCCTTAAGAGGGAATATTGCTCGCCAAATCCTCAAAAAAATGGGTGAAGCACCTAGTTGTTGCTCATTGAAAACTGCAACTCAAAAAATGATGCCTCAGGTGGTTTCTGACGAATCATCTAGACATTGTTGGTGTATGTTTGGTGTGATATCGACACCACTTGCATTTTTTTCATTAATCTACAAAAGAAAAGAAGCAAAGAGGAGTGATCACGAATATGCTATATAGAGTCACGACATGATAGCTTATAGCATCAACTTCAAAAAAAATGATTTTCGTCAATACAGAAGGAGTTTGACATTGATTTTTGGATATGATGCATCAATACAAGTCTAGTCTCTCCAAAACTAAGTCGTTCCACATGGACATTCCTATAGTCAGATATGATTTTTACTCTGCGAGTGTTTGAAGTTGAAAATCAGGAAAGACACTCCATGTACTTCTTCGGTCAATGTTGCGGGGAGGTTGTATACTTTGCGTGACGTCCACCAATGCTTCCAAAAAGGTTGAGGTGCACTAGCAGTGTTTTCCAAATACATAGTCACAAAGAGGCCAAGGGATGTCTTTGCAAGGGTTACGAATTTCAAAAGATTGTGGTTGATTTGATTTCATAACTTCTCCTTATATAGAGGCTCCTATGAAGAATTTTCAGTTTGTGTACAAGGAATGTTGTGGTGAAATTAGAAGATGAGAATCCTTGGAAATTTCAAATTTTTAATTTCCAATCAGTTGAAAAATTTCCATATTGAGGAGATTTCTTAGAGGTGACTTTAATTTTTTCTTGAAATCAAAAGGAAAGTTAATATTTTTTTCCTTTGGTACATGAAACCAAAAGGGAAGTTGATATTTTTCTTTGGTACATGAAACCAAAAGGAAAGTTAATATTTTCCTTTGGTACAAAAAATCAAGTCAACTCTTTTACTTCATATGTGCAATATGTCAAGTGAGGGGGTTGTATTGATCCTTTTAATTCATATACATTGAGAGGATCACATTGTTGTGCAAGTAAAAACTACTTAAATAAATATTAAGGTGGTGATTTCTCATGTTCATACTTGTCTAAGAAGAGTAAAAAAAAAATCAAGTTGGTCATTTTTTTAATACTCTTGAAATAATATCTAGTTTGTACTCGATTGTGAATGAAAACTAAGGATCACCACAAACAAATCATTGGTTGCTTTGACGAATACTTTCACGACATGAAAGTTCATGGAGGAAACTTTAGTTAGACCACTCGCAAGTATTGGTCTAACTAGGATGCACCGATGAGAAACAAATACCTTTGAATTCACGAGAATGAAAACACATTCATGAGTACTTCAAGTCTCGCCGCCAAGTTTCGGCAAGCCTACACGTCGACCAACCTTGAAGTAGGGGGAACTGTAGACACGTAAAATTTATTGGATCAAATTCATATAAAATTTGAATTTGATCCATATTTTATTGGGTTTAAAATTATTTAGGGCTTAAAAAATAATAATTCCATTTTATTCCTCATCAAGGTCCATCTCACCTTGAATCCCAAACTCATCAAGTGACATGGCATCCCAGTCAAATCCAAGACCAATGAGACACCACCACATGTACAAATGATGTGGGAATCTCATTCAAATTCAACAACTAGTCAAAAGGCGCCAATTGTCAAAGTGACATATTTCGGCCAATCACAAGTAACTAGGTCTTCCCCCTATAACTATAAATAGGGGGTAACATAACATTCCGAGAAGGGAAAAAGGAGGACATTCTGAAAAGAGTACTTTGACAAGCATTGGCAACGTCGGCATTGACTGTCATGTTCTTGTAAAGATCAATCAACGGAGTTCTTCCCGGAGATTATTCCAAAGCAAAAAAAAAAAAACTTTCCGACATTTTCGATGATTGAAATACGTCCCTAGTAGTCCAAATCATCCAACGATTTGAGAAACACGCTACTGAAGGCCCTCGAATCATTTCTAAGTTTAGGAGAGAAGAATCAAGAGAGTTACGGAATTGTACTCACAAGATTCATTTAAATAAAATTATTTTTTTTTGTTTATTTTATTTTTGCTTGCAGTTAATTTTCAGCACTACGAAAATTTGTTACGAATAAATTTTCACTTGATGAGTTTGCGTTTCAAAGTGAGATGAACCTTGATAAGGAATAAAATGGGCTTATTATTTTTTTTAAGCCCAAAAATAATTTTAGACCCAATAAAATATGGATCAAATTTAAATTTTATATGAATTTAATCCAAAATTTATTCGCAACAAATTTTTGTAGTGCTGAAAATTAACTGCAAGCAGAAATAAAATAAACAAAAAAAAGTAATTTTATTTAAATGAATCTTGTGAGTACAGTTTCGTAACTCTCTTGATTCTTCTCTCCTAAACTTAAAAATGATTCGAAGGCCTTCAGTAGAGTGTTTCTTGAATCGTTGGATGATTTGAACTCCTAGAGACGTATTTCAATCGTCGGGAATATCAGAAAGTATTTTTTTTTCTTTGGAATAATATTCGGAAAGAACTCCGTTGATTGCTCCTTACAAGAACTTGACAGTCAATGTCGACGTTGCCAATGCTTGTCGAAGTCCTCTTTTCAGAATGTCCTCCTTTTTTCCCTCCTTCCCCCTTTTAGAATGTTATGTTACCCCCTATTTATAGTTGTAGGGGGTAGACCTAGTTGCTTGTGATTGGTCGAAATATGTCACTTTGACACGTGGCGCCTTTTGACTGGTTGTTGAACTTGAATGAGATTTCTACATCATTTGTACATGTGGCAGCGTCTCATTGGTCTTGAATTTGACTGGGATGCCACGTCACTTGATGAGTTTGGACTTCAAGGTGAGAAAAATGGGCTTATTATTTTTTAAGCCCAAAATAATATGGATCAAATTTAAATTTTATATGAATTTGATCCAATAAATTTTACGTGTCTACAAGTGGATTTTAATATGTTTTAGCATGAACAAAAATTACATAAGTTTCAACTCTTTTAGAGTTAATTACTTTCAATCTCAACTTTCTACAAAAGTATTAAAAGTTTTTGATTTAGTCCACATGGATACATCACATTCTTCCTTATACATCATTTAATTTTACATGTCGCATACATTACATTCTTTCGGATACATCACTTAATTTTACATGGATACATCACATTCTTTCGGATACATCAATTAACTTTACATGGATACATCATATTCTTTAGTGAGGTATCCGAACTTTTAAGTAAAAAATAATAAATTTATGTAATTATTTAAAAGAGTTAGAATTTTAAATAGTTATGATAATTTAAGTTTTGGTATAATGTAATTTTTTCTAAATTATTTGTAAAAATTTTAAATTGTCAATTCAACTTATCATGTATAAATATTTGCTTATAATTATTTTGCAAGTGACTTGACATGACAGTATATATATAGGAATAAGTTGAACTCTTTTTATTTTGATTTTTCATTCGGTGTCCTATATCTGTATTAGAGTCCGAATAATTCAAATTCGCTCCGAAAAGGGCCCATTCGGGGGTAGCGCTCCCTATCAAGATTTTTTCATACCCAGGACTCGAACTCGAGACCTCGAATTAAGGAAGGAGTATCCTCATCTACTGTACAACGTCCTTTGATGGTAAGTTGAACTTCAATGTCGTTAAATACATTATTTTAGTTTTACAGCATGCCTTGTATACGTATCTGGATTCTTTCCTTTTCTGGAGTGACCACATAAAAAGGATGACCTATTTACATAATTGGTATAATATATAGTCTTCTTTACTAATTATATACTTTCTTCTTCTAATTTTATATGCCGTTATTTGATCGGACACGAAGTTTAAAAAATAAATGATGATTTTGTAAAGTTTACAAAATTGTCCCTCTTAAAGTCACTTTAATGTTTACTTTAAGTTGTCTTTTCTTATTAAGTGGAATCCCATAAGAATAAAATGGGGATGATGCCAATAGTTGTCAAATAAGGAAAGATGATATTTTTTTTAAAACGAATAAAAAAAAATGGTGATACATAAAATGGAACGGAGGGAGTATTATATTTTTTTATTTTATCAATTATAATTTATTTTTTTTTTATCAAAATATAGCCAAATAAATATATAATACACTTCTAATACAATTTTACTATAGTAACACTTAAATTAATTAGAATATTATTTAATTGATTGAAATCCAGCTACAACAAAGGATCACCGTCGGAGACTCATTGGATGGGACGGAACTTCGTTGGAGCTCAAAGATTCACTGGAGATCGGAGCTTCACTCGCAGTGAGGAGGAATATGAGATAGTATAGAAGACTAATCACCTAGTAGTAAAAGCAGGTTATAATTCGTAATAAAATAAAAGTAGTATTAGGTAGGATAATAATGTCTTTATAGTGAAAATTATTCTAAACAGACTTATTAGATTGTTTATTGCAAGTTATAGCAACACTTTTTAATAATTACTTGACTAAAAAAATAATTGCAAGTTATAACAACTTTTATGAAAAATATTTTTTAAAAAAATATTAGAAAATCATTTTTTGTCATATTTAATATTACATTATATCTGTAGTATAGCGTTTAACATTTATCACTCTTCATTAAATCTTTGATAATTATGGAAAGTATTATTGTTGGTATCAATAATTATCTCTTTTTTTTATTTTATTAAATAAGTTTTAAAATATGTTCATAATTTAAGGAATCAAATATGGTAAATACATTTTTTACATTGATACATTATTTTTGACTTTTTATTAACTTTGTTAATTAGGTTAGTAGTTCTATACTTATACGATGTTCAGTGCTACTTTACCGATAAAAGTTTTTCTTCTTTATAATAAATTATCTTTTTTATGTTTTTTTTCTCTTCTTTTTTGATATTCATGCGTATAAAGTTGGGTTTTTTATCATTTATTTCTTCACTCGGATTAAAAAAAAATACTTTTAAGGATCAATAACTTTAAATTTAAGTCAGCAAACTTGTTATTTATCAAGTTTTTAATCATATGTTATTTATATTAAGTTGATACATGGGTGATTAAGAATAAAAGCACATTTACCTAGTTGTAGTCAAACAATAATGATGACAAGAGACCAATCTTATTATGATTAGCAAGTTAATTTTCCTAACTTATTAAAATAATCTCACTTAGTCTTTCTCCTCTATCAGTATCTCGTAATTAATTGATTCGTTCTTTTAGTTTTTACTTTATTTATTTTAGTTCACACCGATGTGGTGTGACTTATCCCATTTTTCCTTGACAAAACATAAATCTTCAAGTGCTTAGGATTAATTAACCGGAGCCTGCTAGCTAGACAAATATTATGGGATAACACAAATAAGATGTTAAATAATCAAACTAATGTATAAATATCGGTAGCTAGTGACATATATGAGATATTAAAAAGGAGGTACATTAATATCAGTTCAATTAAATATGATAACCAATATCTAATGCATGCAAAATACATATATACGAATAAATTAAAGAGCATTGCAATATCTTGTTAATTCAAAATGCATGATAAAACATATATATATATATATATATATATATATATATATATATATATATATATATATAACATAACAATTGATATAAACATCAACAATAGCGACCATGATATAAATCAAAAAACATTCACAAAACATTCAAATAGTGATCCGAACTTTAGCGAAAAAATATATTTTATAAAGTTTAACAAAATCTTTCATGAACAAAAATAGTTTGAACCTATTTCATTCAAAGAATACATAACTAGACAAAAAATTCATGGTTGGACATAAACATCTACTACATCCTTGATTTGTGACTTGTAGGGTTATGAATTTAAAATTTTGGAACGAGTCTCCTAGGTCTTTTGAGACCACCATATTTTCTAGTAAAATTCTAAAGTATAAATTGAATCTCCAATTATTTCAACATGTTCTTCTTCAACCTCTTCAAAATCTGAACTTAAGTCTATCAAATGAATGCAATCATTTGAAAACAGATTTCTCCGTTCCAGAATTCTTTCGTTAAAACCTTTGTTTTCCAACACAAATAATTGCTCATTCATTTGGATGTATTGGCTCGACCGATATATCTTTAGTTGTAATGTACAATGAATATTTTACGAAAAATAGTTATTGTCTTTTTTTGTTCTAGATAGACCTTCACTCTTGTGTCATGGTGTATGACCATTGGCGGACATCTAGCACTTATTATATACTTTATTTCAAATTAATTTAAAGTTGTGGCTATCCTCAGCTGTATTGCAATAGTTTCTACTAACCCTTTGTAGTTTGTAGTTCCATCATACATAATCCCGTCTACACCAAAGTCTCTTGGTATGCCTATTGCAACAACAAATGTTATATAAGTTTTGATTATATCATGCATCCCATAGACATACACAGTAACAACTACAGTTAATCTTTCAAGATTATTTCATCACCATATTATACAAATTTCAGCATTTTAACAATAAAGAATTGAAGAAAAACATAAAAAAACTATTTTAACTATTTTATTCCTAAATTATTTAAAATAAAAATATTTAATTCTTTAAATACTTTTGAATGCAAAATATCAATTTGCTAAATAATTTAACATACCTGATGAATCTCATCTCCCTCCATGACGTATCATAATTGAATGCAAATTATCACAATTCATATTTGTATAAAACAACAATAACTTATAAAAGTTTTTCTTTCACTAAAAATTCTCAGAAGTTGCATAAAACAACAATAACTTATGAAAGTTGTTTACTGAAATAATATAATCTTGTAGAAAAAAAGAACATATATAAAGATGGAAACAAAAACGGATGCTTTAAAATATGAGAAATAAAAATGGTTATAGAGAAATTGAGGGGTGTGATTGTTATCAATTATTAAGTTTAACCATATTTAAGGAAGAAATCTTGTAGTTTGGTTATATTAAATCTATATTTTTCTTTTCTGTAATGATTTTGATATGTTTTTTTAAAAAAAAATAAAAAATATATATTTTTTATTTTTTTTAATGAAAGTTGCTATAACTTGAAAACTAAAAAGAGTTGTTATAACTTGCAGTAAACAATCTAATAAGTTTATTTAGTTAATTTTTATACCATTTATGTAATTATCCCACAAGGAATTGTTTAAACTTGTAATCTTGAAATTTAGTATAGGTATTTTTCTTATTTTAGATCATTTTATTATTTTTTAAAAAACAATATAAAAAATATCATCTCTTTCTTGATAGACTAATTAAAACGAAAAGAACATCACATAAAATGAAGCATAGAGTATATATCGAAAAAGAGTCAAAAATATTCTGAAATATTCAAAATGGAGTAAAAATATTATCCGTATTTTTTGGCTCAAAAATATCTCTCCGTTAAATTTTTAGCTCAAAAATATCCCTCTCTAAAGGAATGACACCAAGCACGTCACACGTACAAAAAGACAATATGGTCACTCTACATCAGCGTCTACATAGAAATCACCCCATTTTATCCATTTAAAATCCGACCATCAAGCTTGTTTTTGTTGGCTAGTGAAGATTTTTCTCAGTGTAAGGTAAGCTAAAATATATTCTTAAGCCTATTATTGTAAAATAGGCTATAGTATGAGATGAATAATTATAAATTTTGCAGCAGAGGTCCTTTGACTTTTATTTAATTTCCTTACTGTTATCGAAATACTCTAATAGAAATTTTATCTGAAAATGTGATTCAGCTTAAAAGACATCTTGCTTCATGATATTGTGATATGAGATCATGTGTATTTTTCTAGTCAATTTATTCATAGGAGTTGGTCTTTGGTTTTGGGGACTCGGTGGCTATGAATTTGGGATTGAATCGATTGGCTTGAGTGTTGGCAACTTTCACGACCCGAAGCAACCCCCTAGCTACGACAACGGTGCTTACGGTCACAAGTGACCACAAGCTAACCAATGAGTCGGTACCTGCTGTGAGCACTAAATAAAATAGTAATCATACACGTGTGCGAAAGATAAACTACTAAAGTAATGCAAATCTGAATACTAAAAATGTGGTTCAACCACAAGTCTGAAACATCTACCGAAATACTGAAATCTAACCGTTAACTCAAAATAACTAATAAGACTGAGAAGACTGATAAATTGTATATAAATGTCTAACTGACTGTCTACTTGTTTGATTGTCTGAAAAGTCTCTAACTGACTGAGGAGTTGATGGGACAAGCCCCCAATTAACTCCGACTGATTGAACATAACGAAATACGGAAGTACTGAATGAGAGATAATATATCCTCGATGGATAAGGACTCACCACCATGGTTGTTGAGTAGTGTTGGTTGTCTAACTGTGGTCGAAAACGTGAGCCTCTGAACCTATGATATAAGACATCATAGTGCAAAGAAGAGTATGCGGTCAGTACTTTGAATGTACTAATATAGGAGATGAGGTCTGGTTGAAATGCATGGGGTAATGTGCATATGAGATAAGGACTAACTATGAAATACTTAAGCATGAATGCATGAAAAATATAATATATGAGAATGCAAGACCAAGAATATACATATTTTAAAAATAATCTGTAAACTGAAAGACTGAAATCTGATGAGTGAATAACTGTAAATCTGTAAGCTTTGGTCAAGAAAACTTGAACTGAATATACACTGAATACTGTACTGAGACTGTGGGAGGTATCATTTAAACGACATGCCCCAATCTGAGCTAAGCAGGATCCAACCTGTAACCCCAGTTAGAAGGGTGTCAGTACCATGCCACGGGTACTAATACTGGTTGTGTGGATCCACCAAACTAGTGTCTCGAAGGACTAATAAGTCACCCTCAACTGGAAGGTGCTCTAATGAGATATGTGTCACCCTCAACTAGCAGGTAAACACTTTGTCAACCCTCAACTGGCAGGTAAACACTTTATCAACCCTCAATTGGCAGGTAGACATCTCTAACCTACACTGGCTACCTAGTTCTGGAACCCGGGGATTACTAATAAGGGTCACACCTTCTACAAGTAGGTGAGCCCCCATCCATGGATTCGCTCAGTGCTAAATCCTACTCCCAACTGAACTGACACTGGACTGAGTTTAACTTAACATGATTTCAAGACTGGTAGAGCTTATTATGATCATAATAATTGAATAGATAGGAATAATCATAGTTTAACTGAATCATGCTTGAAAATCTAAAAATCATGTAAAACACGTAGGTATCAGGCGTTCATAACCCATCAACACTGAATGATCCTTAAAACATGATATTTAAACTTAACCTGTAGTATTGAATCATAGTTCAACTAAAAACCATGGGTATTTCATCAAATATGTGGATAACATGGACTTATACATGGGGGTAATTTAAACATTAGAATTCAACAACATGAAATTTACTTGGCTAAGATGTGAAAAACTAAAATTCATAGCATGAGGAATTCAAATCTTGCATGGGATCATACATGGAATGAATTGCATTTAAATTATCATGAAAACATGAATTAAACCCATCTCAAGCAATATAAAATACAATAATGATAGAAAAATTCATTCTTTAATTGAAAAGAGGGTTTTTGGGCTCCATAGGTGAAAGGAACTCATGGATGAACACCCCATATACCGTAAGCTTTTAACTTGAAAGAGAAACACCAATCTTGATGCTTTCTTAAAGGTTCTTAAACTTGGGGAACTTGAATTCTTGATTTCTTGGGGATGAAGGAATTGAATTTGTGTTCTTGGGGAAAGGGAATGGTTTTCTTGGGAGGAAAATTGGAGAATAAGGACAAAATTATGCCCTAACTAATGCCTAAGTTGTATTATGAACGATTGAGTTGGGGGAAGGGGGGGAGGAAAAATCCAATTGACCCTCTGACATTTAAATTTGAAACTGGATGCAATAATGTCACCAAGATGCAGTCTAATTATGGTCATTGAATGCTCTCACCGTGATGCGGTGAACATGAGTTCGAGACTATTACTGCGCCGCGGCCTTATCATGGTGACCCTCTGATTCTATGATCCAAACATGACCCAAACACAATTCGAAAAGTCCAAAACTTCTCTGAGACATTCTTCTTCCACCCCTGAACATAAATTAACTCAAAAACCATCTCAGGGTCAGAAAGACCAAGTTAAAAATCCTCCAAGTTTAGAAGCCTTAAAAATGACTAAGTCCCCAACACTTAGAGAAATTTTCAGGCCTTAAGCCCCTTATGCATGCAATTAGAAGCTAAATTAAGCTAAGAATAGTATGGGATATTACAATATCTCCCCCTTAGGAATATTCGTCCTCGAATAAAACTGTTTAGACTGAAAGTACTAAACTAAGGTAACTGAGATCACATACTGAACATGCATGACTAGAAACATGATTACATAACTGAGTCTGAAACATGATACATGAACTGAACTGAACTAATTTCATGAATGGATGCAATGACATGAGAATGATTATATAGCTGTAAATGATAATGGGAAAGAGTCAATCTAAGAAAAACTGCTACCTCAAGCTGAGTCTGAGTTTGCGGAGAAAATATGAGGGTACTTGGTACACATGTCTTCTTCTGCTTCCCAAGTAGCTCCCTCAACGTACTGATTCCGCCATAGAACTTTAACCAAGGGAACTTCTTTGTTCCTTAGTCTACGAATCTGACGATCTAGGATCTCAACTAGAACTTCATCATAGGAAAGACTATCTTGAACATATGTTCTTTCTAAAGGAACAATAACAACTGAATCACCAGTACATTTCTTTAACAATGAAACATGAAATATCGGATGCACTGAAGCCAAATTTGCAGGAAACTCTAGCCAAAAGCTACCATCCCAAAATGGTTCAAGATTCTGTAAGGACCAACATATCGGGGACTGAGTTTACCCTTATTGCCAAATCTCTTCACTCCCTTCATGGGCGAGATTTTCAAATAGACTAAATCACCAACATCAAACTCAAGATCTCTCCTACTCGTATCTGCATAAGATTTTTGACTATTTTGGGCCGTCTTAAGCCTCTCTCTAATCAACTGAACTTTCTCTATCGCATTAAATACTGAATCTAGACCTATCAAAGCAGCCTCATCTACTTCAAACCAACCAATAGGAGACCTACATCTCCTCTTATAGAGAGCCTCAAATGGAGCCATCTAAATACTGGAGTGATAGTTGTTATTATAAGCAAACTCAATCAAAGGTAAATGGTCATCCTAACTACCTTTAAAATCAATAACACATGCTCTCAACATGTCTTCTAAGGTTTGAATGGTCCTTTCTGCCTGACCATCTGTATAAGGGTGAAAAGTTGTACTGAAATAAACTTGGGTACCAAGACCCTTCTGAAAAGCCTTCCAAAAGTGAGAGGTAAATTGAGAACATCTATCTGAAATGATAGACAAAGGAACTCCATGCAACTTAACCAACTCTCTAATATAAAACCTGGCATAATCCTGAGCTGAGTAGGAAATGTGAACTGACAAGAAATAAGATAATTTAGTCATTTTATCTACAATGACCCAAATCGAATCATACTGACGACGAGTACGAGGAAAACCTTTCACAAAATCCATGTTCACCACTTCCCACTTCCAAGTGGGAATGCTAAACTTTTGTAATGTACTACTAGGCGTCTGGTGCTCAACTTTAACTTGCTGACAGTTTGAACACTTAGCTATAAATTCTACAATGTCCTTCTTCATATCATTCCACCAATAGATTTCCCGCAAGTCACGGTACATCTTAGTGGCTTTGGGATGAATAGAATATCGCGCACCATGCACTTCCGCCAAAATCCGCTGCCTCAAACCATCAACACATAACCTGCCCTGATAATGAAGCACACCATCTCCCCCTTGGGAGAAAACTTGTACTTTCTGATCTCTAAATTTTTCCTTCAACTTAACCAAATTGGGATCCTTATCTTGTTTTTTCTTCACTTTGGCAACCAATGAATATTCCAAACCATTCTGAACCCATATACTACCTCAGCCGAATCAACCAACCAAACACCAAATCTAGCAAGATGATGAACCTCCTTGACTAACTTCTTATTATCCTCCTCAACATGAGCAACACTACTCGTAGATAACCTACTAAGGTCATCTGCCACTACATTGGCCTTGCCCGAATAATAAAAAACACTCATGTCATAATCTTTTAACAAATCTAGTCACCTTCTATGTCAAAGATTCAAATCTGTCTGTGAGAACTTATACTGCAAACTTTTGTGATCTGTTAACATATCATCATGAACCCCATAAAGATAATGCCTCCAAATTTTTAAGGCCAACAAAATAGTTGGCAACTCGAGATCATGGGTAGGATAATTCTTTTCATGGGGTTTAAGCTGTCTAGAGGCATAGGCTATGAACTTACCTTTCTACATCAATACACAACCAAGACCAACTCTAGAAGAACCATAGTAAACTAAAAACCCATCTAAACCATCTGGCAAAGTCAATACTGGGGATAAAGTAAGTCGAGTCTTCAACTCCTGAAAACTCTTCTCGCAAGAATCTGACCGTTGGAATTTGACTTTCTTCTGAGTCAATCGAGACATGGGGGATGCAATAGAAGAAAACCCTTCAACAAACCATCTGTAATAGCCGTCCAAATCCAAGAAACTCCCGATATCTGATAGAGAAATGGGTCTGGGCCAGTTTCTCACTATTTTGGTCTTTTGAGGGTCAACTCGAATGTCATCACCAAAAATAATATAGCCAAGGAAGGCTACTAATCTTACCCAAAACTAGCACTTACTAAACTTGGTAAAAAAACTAATGAGTTCTAAGGGTCTGCAATACAATTCTCAGATGGTCTGCATGATCTTTTTCATAAGAATATCATCAATGAAGACTATGATGAACATGTCCAAGTACTTCATGAACACTCTGTTCATCAAGTCCATGAAAGATACAGGGGCATTCGTTAGTCCAAAAGACATAACTACGAATTTGAAGTGACCATACCAAGTTCTTAAAGTTATTTTTGGAATGTCACAAACTCTGACTCTAAGCTAATAATAGCCGGATCTGAGGTCTATCTTAGAGAAGTAGTTAGAACCCTGAAGTTGGTCGAACAAGTCATCAATCCTAGGGAGTGGATACTTATTCTTGATTGTGACTTTGTTCAACTGACGTTAATCGATGCACATTCTGAGAGAACTGTCTTTCTTACTCATGAACAAAACTGGAGCGCCCGATAAAGAAACACTAGGCCTGATGAATTCCTTATCTAATAGATCTTTCAACTATTCTTTCAATTCCCTAAGCTCAGATGGAGCTATTCTATAGAGCAAAATAGAGATAGGTTGGGTATTTGGAAGGAGATCTATTCTGAAGTCAATTTCCCTTTTGGGAGGAACTCTGAGAAGGTCTTCAGGAAACACATCCGAAAATTCTCTTACTACTAAAACTAACTCGAGACTTAGAGTCTCAGAACTAGAGTCCTTGACTCGAACAAGATGATAAACACACCCTTTAGATATCATTTTTCTTGACTTAAGATAAGAAATGATCTGACCTCTAAGCAGAGTCAGTGACTGGTTTATTGGGAAACTAAAACTGAACGATTCTATTTCTGCAATCAACTGAGGCATAGCATGAGTGGAGCTAATCCATGCTGAGATAACATCAAAATCAATTATCTCTAACTCCATAAGATCAACTGAGATAATTTTCTGAGATACTGTGATCGGGAAATTTCAATATATCCGTCTGGCTATAATAGATTTACCCACTGGGGTAGACACTGAGAAAGATTCTGCTAAAAATTTGGGACTGACACTGAAATCGACTGCTATATAGGGGGTTAAAAGGGGGAGTGAAGTTCTGGGGTCTAATAAAGCATAAACATGAAGATGAAAGACCTGTAACGTACCCATAACTATATCAGGAGAACTTTTCTGATCATGACAGTTCTGGAGGGTATACAACCTATTTTGACTCTACCCACTGGTTGCACTAGAAGAAGTACCTTGTTGAGTCAGACGATCGGATAGAACTGGAAGACGATTGGGCTAACCCTGCTGACCAACATTTGGGCAATCTCTAACTCTATGGCCTGGCTTGCCACATCCAAAACACACATCACTTCTAGATATACACACACCCTGATGATGTCTGTCACATTTCCCATAGAACGTATTAGTACAACCACTATTCACACTACCCTGGGACTTAGAGCCTGGCGCCCTATCCTGACTATCTTGCCTGAACTTAGGCACTGGCGCACTAGCTGAAAATGGAGCTAGGCTGAGAACTTCTAAAGGAAATGATAACGGTTACCACCTTCCAACCTTAGCTGAGAAAAGTTAAAACTACCTTCTCTGGCCCTCTTATTTTTTCTCTCTCTTTCTCCTTAAGCTTCTCTTCCTCAATCTGCTAAGCATGAATCATAAGTCTAGATAAGTCCATCTTCTTAATCAACCTGGCAGTCCTACACTCCTTAACCACACTATCAGCTACACCAAACACAAACTTACTCATTTTAGACCTATTATCTGCAACCACATTAGGAGTATATCTCACCAATTGAGTATACTTAAGCGAGTACTCCTTCACACTCATGCTTCCCTGTTTTAAATTAATGAACTCTTGTCTAATGGGAAGAACCTGTCTAGATAAGCCGTGGCAAATTCCTCACACTCAACAGGCCCTGCATCAACAACACAGTCCTCCTTCTACTACTTAAACCAGGTATGAGCTACATCCTACAACTGGTATTCAGCTAACTCTGCACTCTCACTCGAAGTGATTCCCATAATATCTATCAACTTCTGAACCATATCAAGAAATTTATGTGGATCCTCTTTAGACTTGGATCCCAAAAACAAAGGGGGATTCATATAAGTGTGGCGCGCTTTATACCCATGAATATGACTCTACACAATGCGACTTTCAGACACCCAAGAACACTGTAAAACCTTAGGCTCTGATACCAAGTTTTGTCATGACCCGAGGTTATCCCCTAGTCGCGACAACAGTGCTTATGATCATAAATGACCACAAGCTAACATATGAGTTGGTACCTGCTGTGAGTACTAGATAAAATAGTAAGCATACATGTGTGCTAAACATAAACTACCGAAGTAATGCAAATCTGAATACTAAAAATATGGTTCAACCACAAGATTGAAACATCTGCTAAAATACTAAAATCTAACTGTCAACTGAAAACAACTAATAATACTAAGAAGATTGATAAACTGGATAAATGTTTAATTGAATGTCTGATTATCTGAAAATCCTCTAACTAACTGGAGAGTTGATGGGACAAACCCCCAACTAACTCCGACTGATTGAGCATAACGAAATACTAAAGTACTGAATGAGAGATAATATGTCCTTGATGGATGAGGACTCACCTCCACGGTTGTTGAGTAGCGTTGGTTGTCTAACTGCGGTCAAAAAACTGAGCCTCTGAACCTATGATATAAGACATCATAGTGCAAAGAAGAGTATACGATTAGTACTTTGAATGTACTGGTATATGAGATGAGGTCTGGCTAAAATGTATGGGGTACTGTGCATATGAGATAAGGACTAACTGAATAGCATGAAATAACTGAGCATAAATGCATGAAAATTGTAATATATGAGAATGCAAGACCAAGAATATAGATATTTTTAAAATAATCTATAAACTGAAAGACTGAAATCTGATGACTGAATAATTGTAAATCTGTATGCTTTGGTCAAGAAAAACTAAATTGAATATACACTGAATATTGTACTGAGACTGTGGGAGGTATCCATCTAACCGACATGCCCCAATCTGAGCTACTCGAGGTCCAACTTGTAACCCTAGTTGAAAGGGTGTCAGTACCGTGCCACGGGTACTAACACTGATTGTGTGGATCAACTAATTGGTATCCCGAAGGACTAATAAGTCACCCTCAATTGGAAGGTGCTTTAATGCGTATGTGCCACCCTCAATTGGAATGTAAACACCTTGTCAACCCTCAACTGGTAGGTAGACATCTCTAACCTATGTTGGCTACGTAGTTCTGGAACTCGGGGATTGCTACTAAGGGTCACACCCTCTACTGAAAGGTGATTCCCTATCCCTGGGTTTGTTCAGTGCTAAATCTTACTCCCAACTGGACTGACACTAGAAATGAAACTAGACTGAGTTTAACTGAACATAATTTTATGACTGGTAGTTCTCATTATGATCATAATAACTGAATAGATAGAAATAATCATGATTTAATTAAATCATACTTGAAAATCTAAAAATCATATAAAATACATAGGTATCGGGCATTCATAACCCACCAGCACTGAATGATCCTTAAAACATGATATTTAAACTTAATTTGTACTATTGAATCATGGTTCAACTCAAAAACATGATCATTTCATCAAACATGTGGAAAACATGGACTTGTACATGGGGGTAATTTAAACATGAGAATTCAACAACATGATATTTACTTGGCTTAGACATGAAAAACTAAAATTCATAGCATGAGAAATTCAAATCTTGCGTGGGATCATACATGGACTGAATTTCATTTAAATTACCATTAAAATATGAATTAAACCCATCTCAAGCAATATAAAATACAAGAATGATAGAAAAAATTATTCTTTAATTGAAAAGAAGGTTTTTGGACTCCATGGGTGAAAGGAACCAATGGATGAACACCCCACATACCTCAAACTTTTAACTTGAAATAGAAACACCAATCTTGATGCTTTCTTAAATATTATTGAACTTGGGGAACTTGAATTATTGATTTCTTGGGGATAAAGGAATTGAATTTGTGTTCTTGGGAAAAGAAAATGGTTTTCTTGGGAGGAAAATTTGAGATGAAGGGAAAAATTATGCCCTAACTGATGTCCAAGACGTGTTATGAATAATTGTGTTGAGGGAAAAAAGACCAAATTGCCCCTCTGACATTTAAATTCGAAACTGAATGCAACAACGCACCGAGATATGACCCTCTGGTTCCGTGATCCAAACATGACCCACACCCCGTCCGAAATTCAAAATTTCTCCGAGACATGCTCCTTACACCCCTGAACATGAATAAACTCAAAATCCAACATTTCAGGGTCGGAAAGACCAAGTTAAAAATTCTTGAAGTTTAGAAGCCTTAAAAATGACTAAGTCCCCGACACTTGGTGAAATTTTTCAGGTCTTAAGCCCCTTATGCATGCAACTAGAAGCTCAACTGAGCTAAGAATAGTGCTAGGTATTACAACAACTCCTGTATTTGTGTGATGCATCCTTTATATTGATTTGAATCTTCTCTATTCAATATTTCTGATTGTAAGATATACTCCGTGTTCCGGTAATATAAGAACACGTCATGAACTTAATGCAGTTTTGAGCAGAAAAAGCATAATCAAGAACTAGAAATAAGTTGATGGTCGAATTTTAAATGGACAAAAAATAAACTGATAAATGAGGTAATTTTTCATGTGGATGCTGACGTGGATTGGTCATATGACATTTTTTTGCCCATGCGGTGTGTTTGGTGTCATTCTGTTAGAGTGACGAGTATTTTTTAGTCAAAAATTTAACGAATGAGTATTTTTGAGCCAACAAACTAACGAAGGATATTTTGGCTCCATTTTAGATAGTTCAGGAGTATTTTTCACCCTTTTCAATATATATATCGATACATGAAAGTTGTGAGGCCAATCGAGCTCGTAATCTCTGTGTTTTGATACTCTATTACTTTCTTTGTCCATTAATTTTATTTGTCGTTTAAGTTGTACTTAGCATACCCATTAAGAAGTACTTTCTCCGTTCAATAATATTTGTCCATATTACTTAAAATAGATATCCAACAATATTTGTCTTTATTATTGAAAATAGATGTCTAACAATACTTGTGCAGGTTAAAAAATCAATATGTAATTTATCCATTTCTACCCGTTTTACCCTTAGTTATTAATTATAGTCATTCCAATACATTTTTCAAAGCATTGAATTAATTATATGCACTAACAAGGATTGTGGTGGAGTGATAAATACTCCTTTTCGAGTTCCCCTGGGTACAGAGTCACCTTTGTTAAGGAATATTTTACCTCCTTCTCCCCCTCCCACCCCCCTTCCAATGTGGGATTTTCTGACGCGAATTCGAATTTAGGCGGGCTCGAATGGCGAATATCGGACATTGGACGAAAAATAAAAAATAAAAATTATATTCAATGGATGATCCAGTAAAATTAATCTTATTATTTATTGTTTTCTAACATGTATGTCAAATCAAGCGTGGACAAGTATTTCTGGACGGAGGGAGTAACTAATAAAATGATAAATATAGCATATACATAAAACTCTTTGGACATAAGAAATTCAATATTTTGAAAAGTGTATTGAGAAATAAATATCATTATTAATAATAAGAATAATAAATAATAAATTATCTCTTATTCTCTTAAATTGAATAAGTACATATAGTTATTTATTTTAATATAATGGATAAATAAAAATGGACGGAAAAGATATATTATCCTATAATAAGTACTCTAATTTGGTAGGAGACACAAAAAGAAGTTCATTGAAGAAAAGGTTTGCTTAAACGTGAATGTCTAAACTTTGAAATAAATGAAGTTTCAGCATAAAATTAAATTTCCTTCCATGCATGCATGCCTTTAATTAATGTATATTTTCCCTCTTCCCATGTTTCATGTCTTATTAATTTACTGCACCTGCAACAATGGTCTACCATAAATCTGTTTTCAATTAATTAGTACAAGTACAAATTTTCAATTTTCGAATTTTCCTTATTGAATGAGTATTCAGTTATTTGAAATTATTAGGGGGGAGGGGGATGGTATTGCAAAACGAAATTAGACAAGAATCAAGTTGGTAAAGTTCAACTAAGCTTAAAAATGGTAAATTCAGAATATATTAGGACAAGGGCATGAATTATTAGAGCTGTCAATACGGACCGATCCAGCTCATCTGGGCTTGTTTATACGGGCTTTGGAGTTTGATGGGTCAGGCCAGCTGACCCATCAAAATGACAGATCATAAAACAGCAAGCCCACTTCATCACACTGTGGATTGCGGGCCTCCACGAGCCAAACTATTTTTTAAAGTATTTTATTTTTATAATCTTAATTTAAATATTAAAATATTAATCACATAAATATTTACAAAATAATATTACATGAAGTACTACTGTTGAACAATAAAATTTTGAGACTAAAAAATAATAAATCGAGACAAGAAAATATTGCAACAATCAATTTATTGATTTCAATATGTGAGTGTTACAATCTCTATGAATCCTCTAATTCGTCTTTTCAAATATAAATTCAAGAACTTCGAACTTGATCTTGAATTTGAACTTGATTTCTTGATTTGAGGGACTTGATCTTGACTTGTGCTTGAATTCAAGGGCCTTTGAACTTGTTCTTGAATATTGCGGTCTTGATCTTGAATCTTGATGAACTTGATTTGAATGCTTGAGCTTTGTAGAGAAATTGCGGCGTTTGATCCACGATCTTTCTCTTGCTTCTTGTTAGAGTTCTGGGGTTCCTTTTCTGAATTATGAGACCTCTATTTATAGTTGTGGAAAGGGGAAGAGTCATGACGAAGATAAACTTCCTTTGACCAATCAGATTTGAGTGATGTGGCGCCTTTTATGGGCTTTGATTTCATGGGTATGCTGCATCATTTTGACACGTGGCATGGTCCTATTGGATCCTTCCTTGACATGGCATGCCACGTCATTTGACATGTGGCGCTTATTTGGGCCTTTAGATTATGACAATATCTTGGGCTTAGTAAAGTGGGTTCATCATTTGCAGCCCAAATTAATGGAGTAACCCAATAAATATTGGATCTTATTTAAATCCATACATGTTTGGACTTAAATAATTAATCCAATTATATTAATCTGCAATATACGCAATATTTATTTGGGACTAATATATTTTGAATTTGATATAATCCGAATTTCGTACGGATTTAAATTTAATAAAATTTCAGCGCCCACAAATGCCCCCTACTTCAAAACTTGCCGAGACATTTAATCTTTTTGAGACTAGACTTGAAGTATGATTTATTTAAACATGTTTCCTTCGTGCTTCAAAAATTTTCATAAAGATGAACCTATGCAATTTAAATATTGATATTGCCTCTCAAAAAATCTCCTATTTTTTTTCATGAATCTCTACACGTAAGACCTGTTGGTAAGGCATGATATCTCATTCCAAATAGATTTCAGAAAAACTTTTTACCACCTTACTTAACCAGGAATAAAACTTAATCAATTTGAATTTATATTGGAGAAGGAAACAACTCCAATTTGAATTTGTATGGGAAAAGGAAACAACCTTCAATTTGAATTTGTATTGGAGATGAAAACTCTTCCAATTTAAATTTATATTGGAGAAGGAAATAACATCCAATTTGAATTTATATGGGAGAAAAAAAATAACCCCCAATTTGAATTTGTATTGGAGATGGAAGATCTTCCAATTGGAGAAGGAAACATTCATCCTACAACTCTATAAAAGATGTAGGTTTCCCACTATTTCAATATCAATTTTGGGGTTTTCAAGTCATGAATAATATTGAGGTAAGTTCTTTCCCTCCTACTTTTCTTGTATTTTCGTCACTTTTTTTCACACAGCATCTTAGTGGTAGAAAATTCATATCTTATTGTAGGAATATTGAAATCATGAACCGTTTGATATTCCAGAAACTAGACTTTGAGATCTAGAACATATCCAAAATTAAGCTTAAATTCCTTCAATATAATTCTCGATAATTTTTTAAAGTTAACCCTGAATTTTATCATGCTGGAAATTTCAGATCTGCGCGTCTTTACTAAAACTTTCATATCTTGAAGTAGGAACGACGAAATTGCAAGTCGCTTGATTCTTGTGAAACTAAAGACAAAGATCTACATCATATCCAGAATTTATAATTTAATACCTTCGATATTATTTTAGGTATCATCCCAAAATCAACATTGAGTTTTGATGCATCAATAATTTCAGATTTACGCGATGTCACCAAAAAATTATATCTCAATGTGAGAGTATCAAAATTATGATCCGCTTGATTCTATAGATGCCGGAAACATGCATATATAACATCTCCAAAATTTGGTTTTAAAAACTTCTTGGATTGTTCTGGATGATTTTATTGAATGCGATCTTATATGTTGTCCGACAGAGCATTCCAGATTTGCGTCGCCTCATCAAATAATTTATATCTTGATGCGAAACCATCACCACCAAAGAGTGTTTTGATTGATTCAAACTAGATTTTGAGGTCTTTATTCTCATCAAGGCATCCTGTCTCAATCCAAGTTGGTGATATACAACTTTCAAGATCGCAACTCTCTGACGGATAACGTCCTTTCTATTTGTGTTTTTACTTTCTTTCTTGTTTTTATCTTTTTTTGTAGGGTTGGAGTAGATAGCGATATGAAATAATTGGCCGTCTTAAAGTGCGAGAGTTTAAATTCACCTCCTTCACTTTAAGTCCGAACAATTTTACTTGAAGCTGGTGGACATCGGCTTAAGGTGCGAGAGTTTAACTTCGCCTCCGTCACCTTAAGTCCAAAAAATTTTACTTGAATACGGTGGACATCGGCTTAAGGTGCGAGAGTTTAACTTAGCCTCCGTCACTTTAAGTCCAAAAAATTTTACTTGAAGACGGTGGACATCGACTTAAGGTGCGAGAGTTTAACTTCGCCTCCATCACCTTAAGTCTGAAATTTTTTTGCTTGAAGACGGTGGACATCGGCTTAAGGTGCGAGAGTTTAACTTCTCCTCCATCACCTTAAGTTCAAAATTTTTTACTTGAAGATGGTGGACATCGGCTTAAGGTGCGAGAGTTTAACTTCACCTCTGTCACCTTAAATCCAAAAAGTTTTGCTTGAAGACGCAATGATTTTCTTTTAGTATGGGCCTTTTCACCAATGTATTTATGTGATGGTCTTCTCTAAGTATGGGCCCTTTACAATGGTCATCTTAAGGTGCAAAGAGGCATATTTTTTTCACCTTAAGGCATGAAAATTTTAAGATTCTTTTACGGATAAACCTATGAGATGTCAGCATAAGGTGCGAAGGGACAAATTTTGTCCACCTTAAGGCATGAAAATTTTGAGATCCTTTTAAGGATAAACCTGTGAGAAGCCAACTTAAGGTGCAAAGGGACAAATCTTGTCCACTTTAAGGCATAAAACTTTTTTTTATATCTTCTAAAAGATAAATCCGTAAAGAGACTAGCTTAAGGTGCAAAAGGACAAATCTTTTCCACCTTAAGGCATGGAAGTTTTGATATCCTTTCAGGATAAACTCGTTAGAAGCCAGCTTAAGGTGCAAAGGGACAAATCTTGTCCACCTTAAGGCGTGAAAATTTCGATATCTTTTCAAGGATTAACCCGTGAGAGGCCAGCTTAAGGTGCAAAGGGACAAATCTTGTCCACCTTAAGGCATGAAAATTTCGATATCCTTTAAGGATAAACTCATTAGAGGCCAGCTTAAAGTACAAAGGGACAAATCTTGTCTACCTTAAGGCATGGAAATTTCAATTTCCTTTTAAGGATAAACCCGTGAGAGACTAGCTTAAGGTGCAAAGGGACAAATCTTGTCCACCTTAAGGCATGGAAATTTTAATATCCTTTAAGGATAAACTCGTTAGAGGCCAGCTTAAGGTGCAAAGGGACAAATCTTTTCCATCTTAAGGCATGAAAATTTTGATATCCTTTTAAGGATAAACTCATTAGAGGCCACCTTAAGGTGCAATGGGAAAAATCTTGTCCACCTTAAGGCATGGAAATTTCGATAACCTTTTAATGATAAACTCGTGAAAGTCTAGCTTAAGGTGCAAAGGGACAAATCTTGTCCACATTAAGGCATAAAAATTTTGATATCCTTTTAATTGTAGGCTTGGAGAACTTTAGCACTCCAAATCCCATTGAAGGAACTTTTTTTCTTTCCGATCGGTTGCCCCCATTGAGCCATAAATATTTGGAGTAAGTCCAAAATTTAATTAGAATAGTTTCATACTTGGCGTTCGTATGGCGGATACTGTAGGAACATATTTTTTTTACACTTATGCAACTGAACTCAGAATGAGCTTCCAAGCATCTATGTACATCAGTAAAGAGGATCAAGTCACAGCGTAGTTCTAGTGAGTGTTTTTTTTTATCCTAACTTTTTTCTAGGCCACCTCTTTCAAGGTTTTCAGCCTAGTGGACATATTTTTTTGAATCGTACACAGTTTATACTTTTGCGGGCCAGGAGTAGACATACACAGTTTATACTCTTACGGGCTAGGAGTGGATATGCAATTTATACTCGTGCCTTAAGGAGTGTATATGCAATTTATACGTGTGCCTTAAGGAGTGGACATGCAGTTTATACTTGTGCCTTAAGGAGTGGACATGTAGTTTATACTCGTGTCTTAAGGAGTGCCATCTTCCTTTAAGGATAGTACTTCTTCAAGAACTTGGCATTGATTGGGCCAATCTTCACACCATCCGCATCGACAATCTTGTAAGCACCATTTGAATATTCCTCTTGTACAACATATGATCCATCTGACTTTAGGGTGATTTTTCTCCAGGCTTACGAGAAGTAATAATGGGCCTTCTTAAGGCGAGGACTTGGCCTCCAACTTGAAAGCACCCCAAGCAGACTCTTTTGTTGAAAGAACGAGATAGACGGGCTTGATAGCATTCAAGATTTTGTTGAGACTACAACCTCTTCTCATCAAGAGCTTCTAACTCCGCAAGATGCAACTTAGTATTTCTTTGCCGGTGAGCCCTTCTTGAATAGCCAGTCTCAAAGAGGTTATTTGACGCTCGAGTGGCATGACTGCTTCAACTCCAAAAGCAAGTGAGTATGGGGTTACTTGTGTTGGTGTGCAGTAAGTCATTCTATATACCCATAAAGTTTCTTTCATTCATTTATGCTAGTCTCGCTTGGACTTGGAAACGACTTTCTTTAATAGATTTTATAAAATCCTATTAAACGTTTAAGCTAAACCATTGGCGACAGCATGGTACATAGAAGACTTGTGCTACTTGAAGACAAAGAGATCACAAATCTTGTTCATCAACCTGTTATCAATCGGCTTGCCATTTTTAGTTATTATATATTGAGGTATTCCAAAACGGTAAATGATATTCACTCGGATGAAATTCGCAACATTCTCCTTCTTTACTTCTTTGAGAGCAATATCTTTGGCCTATTTTGAGAAGTAATCTGTTGCGGCCAAGATGTATAAGTGTCCACCAGAAAATTTTGGTAGTGGACCAACAAAATCTATTCCTCAAGCATTGAATGGCCAATTAAGATGCTACAGTTGGGTGTAGTACTTCAGGAGGTTGATGAATGAAATTTGCATAGAATTGAAAAGCTTTTCATCTTCTAGCATAGTCCAAGCAATCTTTCACCATCGTTGGGCAATAGTATCCCATCTTTTTAATGTGAAAATGGAGCTTCGGTCAAGACTGATGCGATCCACATACTCCCGAGTATGCTTCTTGTAAAGCTTGAATTTCTTTTTCCTCCTCCAAACACTGTAAGAGTACTCTTTCAAATGATATTCTGTACAATGTGTCTTTGTAGTAAAGGAAGCGAGGTGCACGACGACGAATGCTAGTCTTTCTCATTGGATCTTTAAGAATTATTCCATAACATAAGTAATCAATGATAGGTTGTCGCCAATCTTCTTTTATAGCTTCAGACATGGCAACGAGGTATTCAACCTTGTTTTCTACATCCTCATTTGACGGCGGAACTACCCATTCTTAGCAGATAGTAACTCACATCTGATTTGGAAGAGTCAGGTTTGAGGCCAAAGCATCTACGGTATCAGCTTGCTTATTTTCTCTCCTTGTAACATGTTGGAGGGTTACCATTCCAATCCACCCCATCAACTTCTATGCATAATCATGATATGGCCATAGCTCAGGCTTTCTGACTTCATAGCTTCCCAAAAGTTGCTTGATCACTAATTGGGAGTCACCAAAGACTTGTAATTGTTGTTGTTTCATGTTACTACCATGTCAAGTCCAAGTATTAACGCTTGATATTCAGAAACATTATTAGAGCAACAATTTGTTAGGGTAAACGAGTATGGGATGACATCTTCTTATAGAGTGACGAACACCACCTCGGCACCAGCTTCATCTCGATGTGCGGCGCCATTAAAGAACATCTTCCATGGGAGTATGACTTTAATAACCATTTCATCTTCATCAGAAAGTTCATTTCTCAGTTTCCAATCATCAGTTATCGGGTGGTCTACCAAGAAGTCAGCCAATATTTGTCCCTTTACGGCCTTTTGGGGAATATACACAATCTCAAACTGTTGAAATTGAAGGTACCATCTTACAAGTCGGTCACTAAGGACTGGTTTCAATATTACAAACTTAATGGGATTTGCCGTAGACACAATACGAACAATATAAGCTTAAAAGTAGTGTCTCATTTTTTGAATTGAGAAGGCCAATGACAAATACAACTTTTTGATTAGAGAATACTTTATCTCATTTGGTGTCATTATTCTACTCAGATAGTAAAGAGAGTTCTCTTTGACTTCACTATTTTCTTGAGCCAGTAGTGCTCCAACTAACCTCTTTTGTGCCGCGATGTAGAGTATCAATGGCTTCCCAGGTATGTGATACGAGTATGACTATGAAGGTGGACATATGTGAGATGGATTGAACCCGAGACTTGGAGTGTGAAAATAAAGTGCAAAGGAGGGCCTAAATAGGCTCCAAAATAGTCCACATTCTACACTCTAAGGGCACTAAAAGTGAAATATTTGACTAAGGGGTCTTTTGGATATTTCACATTATTTTTGTAACCTTCTATAAATAGAATATTTAAGGTCATTTACTACTTAGTTTTGATAAATATTGAAAGTTGTAGACACGTAGATATTTCTCTCTTGTGAGAAAGGACCCTATGGACGAACATTGTAACTAGGGATTTCAACTTGAGTGTGGAATCACTCGTGTTGGATTCAATCTTGGAAACATTGGATGCTTGGAAGATCGAGGTCCCTCTTGTACCACGTAAGAGATAGATGAATTATAGTGTGTAGTATTAAGGGTCCAAGAGTGGAATAAGCTCTTGGGTTCTTAAGATTACATCCTCATGTAGTCTATCAGTCTATCCTTTGTTTGTTGTAATCGTTGTTTCTTGTTCTTGTTAATGTAACCCGTGAGGTGTGTTATTGTTACCACATTATTGTTGTTCATATTGTCTTCATATTATTGATGTTAAATCTAGTTTGGGTGGTAGTTTAGGTGTTGAAACAAACCCCTATCTCATGTATTGTTGTTCTTGTTTGTGAATCCAAGTGTGGTCATTAAAAGGGTCCTCGGTTCTTTGAACTTGTGGACTGATTTTGGTGTTTGTTTCGTGCTTCTTATTCTTTATCGTATCATTTAGTAACAGAACATGGCTTGATCTTGTTCCTACAAGATCAATCTTGGGCTTGCTTGTTAGAAAAAAAAAGTGTTAGAGATCTAAAAAATAAAAAACGAAGCAAATTTGTCCGCGTTTGTGTTCTTGGCCGAAATTGTGTTATTGTTTTATCTTGAACGAGAATTTTTACTTGTTTTATTATTTCTAGTGTTAGTTTTCTTCATATCTAACACTCTTGAGTCTAAATCTAAGTTTGAGCTTGTGTTTGTTGAAGTATAGACGTGAACTTGGACTTGACCAATTTGTTGTTGAACATTGTTGAGTGGACTGTATTGGCCGTGTGGTTTCTCCTTGATGTTCTAAGCTTGACCACATGATATTATTGTTAATTGGAGGCTTAAGAACCATTTTTTGAAGTTGTAGTTGTCTTGGCCAAGTGTTGAAGATATTGTTATTATGGAATTTGGGAGTGGCCATGTGAAATTATTGTTGTTTTGAAGATTGTTGTTGTTCTTCTTGGTGGATGTTATTGTTGTTCTTGGTTTTCATCACCACCTTCATATATTGTTAAGTTAAAGTGAACATTAGATCTATAAAGTTGAAGGGAAAAAAGGTGAAGCTTTGTTAGTCTTGAAAGACTTACCATCACTCATCAACTAGTCAATCACATTTCAACCACATTCCATGATTCAAGGGCTCATGTTTTAAGGAAAAGTACAAGAAAGTCAAGTTTTGAAAACTTGAAATTGAAAAGGGCTCCAAGACTTGTTTGAATTTCCCTCCTTAAAACAAATTCCACTAAAGTCCAAATTGAAAAATTGACCAAGACTTGAAATTGGACATCAAAAATTGTATCGGACTGAGACCAATACGTGGATGCCACGTCATTAAGTTTTACTGTTCACGCAACATATTTAAGCTCAAATTTCAGATTTCTTAGTTTCCTTTTGTTGTTCCTTAGTTTCCATTTCGTTGGTTCTAATACTAAATGGCAAACTAGTACTCATCTAATAGATTGTTAGTTAGTCTTTGTGATCATTCAATTGTGATAAACGTTTGTTGTGTGCTTTTCTCTTTTGTGAATTCGTTGTATCTTGTTGGTTCAAGTTCGTAAAAAAAAAAAATTCTTTGAGTCAACTCAAATAAAAATCAATTCTGGGAAAGAGTAGACTTGACCCTCAATCACTCGCGAAGTACAAGATGACTTTCAACACTTGTGAAACCAAGTGTGAGGTAAAAATCGAGAGTGAGAGTGTAGTGAGGCAATTTTGAGCTAATACGTTTGTTGTTTTTGTTGTTCGTTGTTTTCTTTTCTTTTAAATTCCATGGCTGCCACCAATATCGATGCCACATTTGACCGCATCACCGATAATATTGAAGACATGAAATGACACATTGAAAGGCTACGCCAATTGGTATCTAGACTTATCCCAAAAAATCCAAAACCTAAGGTCCAAACACCTTGCGGTGAGAGCTTCCCGAAGAAAATTGTTTCCCAAACTTGCGAAGGAATTTAACACCGAGGTAAAGATGAACATACTCATAAACGTCAAGGTAAAATAGCTAACTCTTACACTTTGGTGCATGTGAATGATGAACGTGTGACTAATAATCCGTTGAGTGTGAGTAGTAGCTCACCACCATATGAGTATATTGATTCCTAACCACTTGTGGACGATGTACATATTGTGCGAGTGGATACACTAGTTGATCCTAAAGATGACCGACTCGACTCTTCTAGTAAGATCGATTTGTGTCCACCTAGTGTTGAAGCTATTGTGTTAAATAAAAGTACATCGTCGTGTGAAAATTATGTTGACCAACTTGCGTGTAAAACTTTCCCACCAGTTGAGAATATGTATGATGTGATTAATAAATCTCAATTGAGTGAAGAAATTGAAAATGTTGGTCAAGAAAAAGGGAGTGAACCCGTGAGCCTATGTTTTTGTAAAGATTCTAATGTTTGCTTAGCTTATAGGGTTAATCATGTGCTTGAAAAATATGGTGCCTTGAATTGTGATCCCTTTGATGTTAATGGTCGTTTGAGTCTACTCGATAACCCAAGGGCAAATGTGTCATTGTCTCTTTGGGGTGTTGCTCATATCCGTGCATCCATGTTTGACACACTTGTACTTAAGTTATGTGAACCCCAACTTGTGGATTCCAAGTTGTATTCTTGTTTGAGGAAGGGTCCAAGGACGTTAAAGGCTTCTTGTCACCTTCATGGGGTTGGACAAATTGAAGTATCTTGTGGGACTCTTGGGAGCGTGCTTAACATTATTTGTAGAGGAAAACTGAGTTCTTGGGCAAACTACTTGTCTTGGATTGTATTGTTGCATAGCAGTTTCCCTATTCTCCCTATTGGTATGAATTCCTTGATGGAATACCTTCCCTCGGGAAGTGGTTGGAAAAAAAGTGGTCCTACGTGCTTGCAATATCCCTTTCTCTCTTTGTGTGTTCCTACTTGTGAAGACATCTTGGATGAGAATTATGTATTTAGTGCCTTTCTTCAATACCTATATGCATATGATGATATTCATGGTGTTGTTGGATATACATCATATGAGAGGCGTAGTTTCGGTTTTTGTTCCTTATTTCTTGATGTTCATCCGAGCTTTTTTCTTTGTGATGTTGTACAAAGGCTTTTCATAATTAACACAAAGGATCCTTGGTTGTTCTTCAAGTATGTACCACCGTGGCATGATAATGTTAATTGTTTATTTTGCTAACTCTAACCCTCATGCCATGAGGATGTGTGCTTCTTTGTTTCCTCTTTGATTTTACAAGGTATGGATTCAAGGTTGAATCCTTTTCAAGAAGGGGAGGATGATATGAGTACGACCATAAATATGGAAATATGTGAGACGGATTAAACCCGAGACTTGGAGTGTGCAAAGGAGGGATAAATAGGCTCCAAAACAGTCCACATTTTACACTCCAAGGGCACCAAAAGTGAAGCATTTGACTAAGGGGTCTTTTGGACATTTCACACTATTTTTGTAACCTACTATAAATAGAATATGTTAGGTCATTTTCTACTTAGTTTTGATGAATATTGAAAGTTGTAGACACTTAGACATTTCTCTCTTATGAGAAAGGCCCCTATGGCCGAACATTGTAACTAGGGATTTCAACTTGAGTGTGGAATCACTCGTGTTGGATTCAAGCTTGGAAATATTGGATGGTTGGGAGATCGAGGTCCCTCTTATTCCACGTAAGAGATAGGTTAATTGTAGTGTGTAGTGTTAAGGGTCCAAGAGTAGAATAGGCTCTTGGGTTCTTAAGATTACATCTTTATGTAGTCTATCTGTCTATCTTTTATTTGTTGTAATCATTGTTTCTTGTTCTTTTTAATGTAACCCGTGAGGTGTTTTATTGTTACCACATTGTTGTTGTTCATCTTGTCTTCATATTGTTGTTGTTAAATCTAGTTTGGGTGGTTGTTTAGGTGTTGAAACACACCTCTATCTCGTGTATTGTTGTTCTTGTTTATGAATCTGAGTGTGGTCATCAAAAGGGTCCTCGGTTCTTTAAACTTGTGGACTGATTTTGGTGTTTGTTTCGTGCTTCCTAGTCTTTATCGTATTAGTACAGGTGCCGCAAGAACTGGTGGTTTCATTAAATATGATTTGATAGTCTCAAAGGCATTACTACAAGCTTGGTCCTATTCGAAAGGAGTATCCTTCTTCATGAGACGACTAAATGATTGACATTTTCCAGCCAAGTTTGAGATGAACCTCCTTAAATATGTTAGCCTTCCTTGAAGGCTTTTTAACTCATGAATATTTTGAGGCTCGGGCATCTTCAAAATTGCATTGACCTTAGCTTGATCAATTTCAATTCCTCGGTGTCGCACAATAAATCCAAGAAATTTTTCGGAAGTAACTCTGAAGGCACACTTCAATGGATTCATCCTAAGTTGATATCTTTGAAGTAACTCGAACACCATTCTTAGGTTTTTTAAGTGGTCGCCTCTCTTTCTTGACTTCACTACTAGATCATTTATGTAGTATTCAACATTTTTATGGAGCAGGCCATCAAAGATGCTCTGCATATCCCTTTGATAAGTGGTGCCAGCATTCTTCAAGACAAAAGGCATTACCTTGTAGCAATAAATACCTTTGCGTGTACAAAATGCAGTGAGTTATTCATCCTTTGGTGCCATGCGGATTTGATTGTAGCCGAATGAACCATCCACGAAGGTCATTTCCTCATAACCAGTGGTGGAATCAATCATCAACTCTGGTATGTGTATTGGAAAGTCATCCTTAGGGCAGACGTTGTTGAGATCCCAAAAGTCGACACAAACTCGAATTTGGCCATTCTTCTTCCGTACTGGAACAATACTTGTAATCCACGTGGGATATTTGACTTCACGAGTAAAGCCAGCTTCAATGAGTTTGTTAAATTCATTTTCAATTAATGGAACCAATTCTAGCCTAAAGCACCTTTGGGCTTGCTTAACAGGACGAGCACCATTCTTGACTGCCAGTTGATGGACTGCTACTTTTGGATCTAAGCCATACATTTCCTTATAGTTCCAAGCGAAGGCATCCATATATTCTTTGAGTATGTCTATATAAGCGATTTCCTCCCCCATTTCTAGAAACACACTCAGGTAGGTTGGTTTAGGACTTCATCGGTTCCAAGATTAACTTCCTTCAAGGTATCTATTGTGGCCTTTACTCATTCTTCAAGTTGTGACGGAGCATCTCCAGCATCTTTCTCCTCTTGAGGATCATTATCGTTGATGGATATAAACCACAGTATAAGCCTTTACTTTTAGCACCTCGTTGCATGAAACTTCCAGTTTCGTCTGCCACCTCATTCTAGAAGGAATCAAACTTTGGAAATCCTTCTGAATCTTAGGCGAAGAATGCATTGTTTTACTTTGATAACTTCTCTGATGCTTGTTATTTTTCTTCTTATTTAGAGGACCCAACCTTTCAAACATAGAATTTCTTACGGTTGATTCTCCAAGTCGATCAAATATAGAGGGTTTTTTAATAGCAGGAATGGATTCTTCTTCTATGGTGATGTAATTACTGACTGCCCTTCTTATGGAGATGCAAATTGGAGGTGGTTGCGTGTATCCTAGGCCTTCACGTGCCTGCCTGGTTGTACCCTCCGATGGAAGTTTTCTCAACCTTGATGGCTTATTAGGATTGTATCTATCCTTTACAAATAGCTTGTATGTATTTGGATCGAAGCCTTCTTTTGTGTGTTTTACGGGGTGTGTCATTTCATGTAACGAATTTTGAGCCACAGACTCTCCAAATATCCTTGAGGATGGATTTATTGCGCCAATCCTCCTAATAGGTAAAGTTAACCCCTTTAGCACATTATCTTAGTCATCAGATGGGTGATCTTTCTCTTTCTTTACCTTTGGTACGTAGCGAAGAATGGGAGTTGTCTTCTTTTTTGTAGGTGCGACGCTTTCTTTATTTGAAGTAAAAAGGGGCTTTTTGGTGGTGACTTTTTCAACAGTCACCTGGACTTTCTTAGATGCAAGATCATCACACTTGGTCTTGGTGATATCTTCAACTTTTTCCCCATTCGCAACATAATTCTTTAAGTAGAATTTTGCATCAGCAAAGTATGACTCAGCTTCAGTGAATGGTTTGTCATCGCAACTATCTTTCTTTCCACTCTTCCTTCGAGGAACTTCAAGCATTGATAGTATGAGAATGAGATAATTTTGTTCTCGTGTACCCAAGGCCTACCAAGTAATATGTTGTATGAACTTTGGCATCAACCACGTACATCAATGCATTTGATTGAAAATTATCCATACGAATCCCCAACTTGACAACTCCTATGGCCCTTTAGCCCCATTGGTTGAAACCTTGGATCATTACACGACTTTCATCCAGTTCGTTGGTAGCGATGCTAAGTTTATTCATTATACGGATAAGAAAGATGTTAACTCCGGATCCCTCATCAATCAAAATTCTATTTATCTTTTTACCTAGAACTTGACCTACCATGTACAAGGGACGATTGAGCAGGGTTGCTCCAAGCAGAAAGTCACTATTTGTAAATGTGATTTTTGCATCACATACATGTGCCTCTTGGCTAAGTGGCTCCGTAGGATTTTCAGAAGATGGAGGAACCTCCACGAGTGGGTTTTTACTCTTTGCCCCTTTTTTGGTAGTATTAAAACAAGACGTCTCAAGGTTGACTTGAGCAGTCTTTGCAAGAAACCAACTTGGTAAGAATTCTTCCAAAGTTACTAGACACCGTGGTTTTTGGTGGTGAAGCTACGTCACTCTCTTCTTCTTTGGAAGTTCAACTAACTTCTATTTTCTTGGTTTCTTCACCATTCTCCTTCTGGTTGGCTGCTCGAATGACTCCTTTGGCAGACTCATCTTCTTACGTTTGCGCCTGGTCACCAGATTCCAACCTTCATCATCGCCTTCGTCAACTGAAGATCTGTCAGGCTCTAATATTTTCTCATCATGTTCTTCGACACATATTTGGACTGGATCGAGCCAGCCAAAAGTGATAGAGATTTGATGAGAAATGCATCTCATCGTCAAAGAAGATTTTTTTCTCATTTGCCAGTTTCATGACTTTGTCTTTAAAGATAAAGCACTTTTCCATAGGGTGACTCACAAGCTTGTGATATTTTCAATAATTAGGGTCATTGGTCCTTCTAGCTTCGTTGGTTCGCTTCATCTCTGGGAGTTCAATGAGCTTATGTGCAAGGAGCTTATTGAAAATATTAGCAACATCAGAATCAAGGAAGGGATATTCTTTTTCTTTCATCTCTTTTAAAGTTTTCTGATTTGGATGTGCTCCAGAAGTCGTCTTCATACTTTGCTTCTTTCTCACCTTCGTGGTGACCTTCACATGAGACGCGTCAATATTCATAGATTCCTTGTTGTCATTTTTTGGGACAAACTTTCCCCATCTTTTAGGTTTCTGCTTATCCTTTCCCCTTCGCGGGTCATGGATAGGCGCATCACCCTTTTCCAGCAGAAGACATGCTCAACTCCATATCATGAGCACGGGTAGCTAACTCTTTAAAGAATTTAGGCTTAATGCCTTTAAAAATGTAGAGAAGCTCCCAGTGCATTCCTTGGACGCACATCTCTATTGTAGAAACTTTGTTGAGCCTGTCTTTGCAGTTTAGGCTAGCATTTCTCCATTGATTGATGAAGTCAATGAATGGTTCGTCCTTTCTTTGCTGAGTATTTGTGAGCTCTACCATGCTCACTGTACGTCTTGTGCTATGAAAGTGATTTAGGAACTCGTGCTCCAATTGCTCCCAAGTATCGATGGAATTAGGATCAAGGTTTGTATACCAATCAAAGGCGTTTCCCTTTAGGGAACGAACAAACTATTGACAAGATAGTCACCGTAAGTTCCAGCATTATTGCATGTCTCAAAAAAGTGTGCAACATGTTGTTTTAGGTTCTATTTGCCCTCAAATTGTTGAAATTTAAGGGGTTGATAGCCGGCAGGCATTTTGAGGCTATCTATCCTCGTAGTGTAGGGCTTGGCATACGCAAGGAAAGACTTGGTGACAACATCATACTTGTCTTTGAGGGTCCCTTCAATGAATTCCTTCAATTGCTCAATCGAGATCATTCCCTCAAAAGATACTTCCACCTCTTTAGTTGGTGGTGTTTGTTTCACAGGATGTTCTACTCGTGAGCCTCTGGAGATTTTCCAGGTGCATGGCTAGACTCTCCGTCTATCAGTCCTTCCATCCTATCCACTATCTTATCAATCCGAGCATCTTAATTCTGAACATATTTGGTCAGGCCCTCAATTACCTTCGCCAGATTCACAAGTTGCTCCTCCATAGACGAGGCATTAGTCATCATCGTTTACATGATCACTGGAGACGTTGGAGAGTAATATGGATTATCGCAAATTTGATCTTCGAAGTGCTCAGCTTATGCGGTGTAAGTGGAGATGACGCATTTGTTGAATGACCATCGCTCTTTGTGCTAGAGTATTTGAAACAGGAATGCTTAAGAAGAGATAGAGTCTTCTTAAGCGATTCCGCCACACTGTTTTCTTCTTTCAAAGCAATTGCATTGGACTTCGTTCTTTTTGGGTTGAAGATCCAAAAACTGGAGTTGGCGCGGACGACACTGGATGTGTTTATTGTCCTAGCAAGCCTGCCTTGCTCTTTGTGACAGCTCCCAAGCTTCCGAAAGTAACACCCCTGCCTTGCTCTTTGTGACAGCTCCCAAGCTTCCGAAAGTAACACCAAGGATGTTTTCTACTTCAGCAGAGAACTTTGAATCAGCAGCCTTGGAAGCAGTTGATTGAGAGTTGACCTTATTAAAATTTATGTCAGTGTTGTTGAACTTTGAAATTGGAAAATCTGAGATGAGAAGTAAAGATTGTCCCACTGGGTGTGCCAGAATTTGTTGGACAATAAAATCTTCGAGACCAAAAAATAATAAATTGAGACAAGAAAATATTACAACAATTAATTCATTGATTTCAATATGGGAGTGTTACAATCTCTATAAATCCTCTGATTCGCCTTTTCAAATATAAATCCAAGGGCTTCAAATTTGATCTTGAATCTGAACTTGATTTCTTGATTTGAGGGACTTGATCTTTACTTGTACTTGAATTCAAGGGCTTTTTAGCTTGTTCTTGAATACTGTGGTCTTGATCTTGAATCTTGATGAACTTGATTTGAATGCTTGAGCTTTGTAGAGAAATTGCGGCGTTTAATCCACGAGCTTTCTCTTTCTTCTTGTTAGAGTTTTAGGGGTTCTTTTCTGAATTATGAGACCTCTATTTATAGTTGTAGAAAGGAGAAGAGTCATGACGAAGATGGACTTTCTTTGACCAATCAGATTTGAGTGTCGTGGCGCCTTTTATGGGCTTTGATTTCATGGGTCTGCTTCATCATTTTGACATGTGGCATGGTCCTATTGGATCCTTCCCTTGACTTGGCATGCCACGTCATTTGAGACGTGACGCTTATTTGGGCCTCTAGAATATGGCAATATCTTGGTCTTAGTAAAGTGGGCTCATTATTTGTAGCCCAAATTAATGGAGTAACCCAATAAATGTTGAACCTTATTTAAATCCATACATGTTTGGACTTAAATAATTAATCTAATTATATTAATCTGCAATATACACAATATTTTTTTGGGACTAATGTATTTTGAATTTAATATAATTCGAATTTCGTACGGATTTAAATTAAATAAATTTTCAGCGCCCACAACTACTTGTTAATTAATTCTCAAATTTACAAAAAATCATAATAATCTGTGAAATTGAATAACTTTTGACACCAAATTCAAACCAAATATAGATGTTGAAAAACAAACGAAACAATTGATGAGTAATAATGTAACTATCTAAATAACAATATTAACCTAATTTTATTTTAATTGATCATAATAAAACACAAAGAAATGTTAATATTTAGTTCATTAAAAGTGAAAATGAACTCTTAAAAAAATCTCGTGGAATTTATGGCGTATTCAACATCGTCAAGTCATCTTCATCAAACATGATTGATTTCTTAAATTGTATTTTAATTATTTTTATATTTTAGAAACATAATTAAGATTTAAATATCTATAATGGTTCAAATAGACTTGGAGTTTGTACTCTCTTTTTTATTCTTACTATGTTTTATTTTTAGTCATTTTTTACTTGATCCACGAGCCAGGTCAGCCCATGTTGCTCAAGCCACATGGGTCAATGGGCTTATTCGCACCTAACTAAAAAGCCTTATTCTTAAGTGGACTGTAAAAATCATAATTCAACTCTATCAAATTACAGGCCAGACCGAGCCATCCCAACGGGCCTGACCCAATTGACTATGAATTATTAAGATATTGATTTACAGATGACCATCCATTGTCATAGATAGATAGATATCAAAATTGAAAATTCTTATATCGTATTATCGATATTATGGTATTTGGTATATATTTTTTAGAAGTTTGTTATTAGATATGGTATTAGGTATTTTTTAAAAAACTACCGAATACCATAACAGACATATATAATTACATATCAAATTCATATACATTATCATAATACTGGTAAATATATAAAAGAATATTTCTATGAAATTAATTATTTAGACATTGAAACTTTGACTACTTTATCTTGATTGAAATGTCTTTTTGGGGGGTGATTGATTAACGAAGAGAATTGTTTGTACTTTCTTAAAAATATTTCTACATATTTAACGTTTATGTACAGTATAATTGAGACGTTTCTTGAAAAGCCAAATTCATAATTGTATATTATATGAGTATATTTAAGTTGAAGTTGACCAAACTACATAAATTACCAAAATCGAACTTTAAAATATCAAACCATATCAAATTAACTTGGTATGACAATGGTATAGTATTTTAAAAATCGAAAATCAAAATTACCGAATCGAAGTTTTAATACAACATCATACCGTACCATGCTCACCCCTAATCTTAGTAGTTCAGTTGGTTGGTTACCCAAACTTTCACCTTGTTAATGAGAGTTTTATTCCCCACCTCCCATTTTTTCTTCTCCTACTCACATTTTTTTCTAAAAAAAAAAATAAAAAATTGATCAATAGATGTTGTACTTTTTAGAAAGGCCTTCTGGCAATATATTATACTTTGTTATGAATTACGATTTTCTCATTTGGTAAAACTGTAAGATTTTTTTCACAAATTCTAGGATTTTTATGTTCATGCAAAAAATTTGGAAACTTTGAGAAACAATCATACTTTAGCATAAAACCTAGCGTCCATAACCACAGTTTGCAATATTACAATTTATAATCATTGTATTCATTCCATAGCGGTTGTATTCTATTTCACTCAGTCGCTTGTATTTACATAAAAGTTAAATACATTAACTTCATTTTATATTTTATATTTTTCGTATTTTTTAAAAATATGACTACATCAAATACAAGTCATGAATGATGACGAAAACTTCATAGCCGTTCATTGTATTTATATTCACCATCACTTTTTTTTTCTCTCTTTTTTCGTTTTTTTTTTAACTTTAGGATTTTTTTTTTCTATTTTTGTTTTCTTCTCTCTTTTTTCGATTCTTTCTTCGTTTTTTTCTCTCTTCTATCTCTAACTTTTATTTCTCTTTCTTTTCCTTTTCTTTTATATTTTTTTTTATTTTTCGTGTTTTCCCCTTTTTTTCTTCTTTTTTTTCCTATTTTTTATTTTTTTGTTTCATTCTTTTTGTTTTTTTTCCTCTTCTATCTCTAGCTTTTATTTCTCTTTCTTCTTTTTTGATTTTCTTTTTTTTTACTTATTCTTTTCTCATTTTTTGCTATTGTGTATTTTTTATATTTTCAAAAAATATGACTACTCGACATGGATGATAACGTAAATAACATAATTGCTTATCGTATTTGTATTCACATCATCATTTATATTTTTGTATTTGTCGATACGATTGTATTTGTATTTTATTATTCAAATTTGTATTTGTATTTTATAGTTCTCACTTGTATTTGAATTTGTTAGTTTGCACCATCATTTATATTTTATACAATCCGCACTTGTATTTTAAAGATTTAATTTGTATTTATATTTTATAATTGACTACTTATTGTATTTGTATTTTGTGATTTCATTTTATTTGTATTCGTATTTGTATTCTATTTTTGTCGATACACTTATATTTTTAAAGAACTATTTTGTAGTTATATTTGTAAGTTGACCGCGTATTGTATTTGCATTTAGAATTTTATTTGTTTGTATTTGAATTTGTAGTTGAGAACATCATTTATATTTTTAAACAATTGAAAAAAATTATTACTTTTCTTTCTACGAACACTTATGTTTATATTCATTAATACAAAGTTTATTTTATTGATACAAATTGAACTATATAAATAAAAATAATAAATTATATAAATACAAATGTTACATTTTTATCAAATAATACATGTTTATACAAAATGAACCATACAAATACAAAATGATCATTGTTTATATACAAATACAAATGATAAATTTAAAATACAAATATCAACGATACATTTGCACTAAATGACGCATTGTATATTTATATATTGTAGACTCAAGCAAATACAATTAATTCATATACTTATATATATAAAAAATACAAATGATAAATTGTACATATTCATGACCAAACCATTCAACTACAAATAATAAATTAATTTAAAATATATAATATGGTATAAATAAATATAAAATATAAAAAATATACATCAACAACAACAACAACAAAAACGAGAGAGAAAAATACAACAAAAAAGGAGGAAAAATTACAAAAACAAAAAAGAACGAAAAAAGAAACAAAGAAAATACAAAAAAAAATACTACAAAGAAAAAGAAAAGGAAAAAAAGGATGAATTAGCGGAAGAGAAAAAAATAGAAAGAAAATACAAAAAGATAGAGAAAATGAAAAGGAAACACACGGAAAGGGAAAAAATGGGAAAAAAATGAAAAAGGAAAAAATGGAAAACAAAAAAGAATGAGAAAAAGAAATAAAGAAGAAAAAGGACAAAAGAAAAGAAAGAAAAATAGAAGGTAGAAAAAAAAAACAAAGGAGAGGGACTATGAATAATATTTAATTAGTAACAAGGCTATAAATTCTAATTAATCCGAATTTATAAATAAGATAATTAGGAGTATGTGTTTGCTAAGTCATGTAGTTATCCCCAAAAGATTCAATTTTAAAATTAAAACCGCATATCAAAACAAAATTTCAAATTCAAATCAATCTGATTTGAAACATGTGCAAACAGTTACTTTGTCTTTGGAGATTGATAGTTTGATATAAGAAAAAACTATGAAAATGAAAAAACACACAAAACACGAAAAAACAAAGGGAAAAACAAGACAAACACATAAAGGAACAAAAGATAGAAGGATAAATAGATTGACACAAATCGAAAAAGAGAGGACAACCAAAGGGTATATTAAACCCTAAGACCTTCCTTTCAATCACTGATAACACCAACCTCTTACAAGGACCCCACGGGAACGAATTCCCGAGCAACCCACGTGTAATACCCCATAATTCGAACTAGAATGAAAATCCATTATTCATATATTTAGATGTTTCAAAAGCCTCGAATCCTACGTAAATCTAGTGTGTTAATCAATTATGTAGTGTGGGAATCTATTTGAGCATGAATTAAGATCATAGAGGTCCCCTAACTCAAGGACAAGTTGAAAGCTTTCCTATCGTTCAAGTTTTAGTGAGCATCAAAACTTGGATCAACTTCAATCGACCATAACTCCTTGTGTATATAGAATTAGAGGACCTACTATATTTCAAATGAAAGCTCTTTGAATTATCTTTCCAACGATACCAATTTTACCCCAATCCGATATCGGAGCAAAAAGTTATAACTATTTTACTCCAGCATGTTAGCCTGAAAAACTGAGTGACGACATTCGTGATAACTTATCACAAGTGTGACGACTTATCACAAACGTCGTCAGCCTTAGGTAGAATCCATCTCCCAATGACGACATTTCTGATAAGTTATCACAAGTGTGACAACTTATCACGAATGTTGTCAGCCTTAGGTAGAAATCCATCAATTCCAGCCCCCCAGTGACGACATTTGTGACGACTTATCACAAGTTTGACGGCCTATCACAAATGTCGTCAGTCTTAGATTTTCAGCAACTGGGAAATGGTTTAGTAAGGATATTTTGGTCTTTTTTCTTC
Source organism: Capsicum pubescens (assembly GCA_030864215.1). Classification (NCBI taxonomy): domain Eukaryota; kingdom Viridiplantae; phylum Streptophyta; class Magnoliopsida; order Solanales; family Solanaceae; genus Capsicum; species Capsicum pubescens. The sequence continues at coordinate 42,444,058 of CM061541.1, forward strand.
ACTTCCCACGACTTATAACCCTCAAGGAGCGTATTATCTTCCATTCTTTTTAGTTAAACATCTCAAAATTCTCTGCACACCTTCAACCACAAGGTTAGGGTTTCAACATAAAAACTCAATTATCTAGAGATTCAACCGTGAAAATTCGATAATTCTTGCATATTTGAATTCCCCGTTAAGAGGGCTACGAGGAACACCCAATAGTTCGCGAATAACCTTCCGAAATTTTTAAGGTCATCCAAAAGCTCCAAGTTTAAGGTATGTAGTTTTGAACAAGAACACCCTTTTGTTCTTGTGCCCAAAAGTTACATATTTTCATAAAGTATTTCGTAAATTCATGGAGAATTCCTATCATGTTATTATATGGTGAGTCTTTTTATGAAACTGTCTTACCCAAGTTTTGAGTTGTAATATTATTATGCATATTAATGGTTTAAATTGTCAATTTATGGTTTAAGTTGCATAATTCAACGTCTATATCATGTTTTGAGAATTTCAAGTCCTATTGTTGTGAATTGAACTTTATGGTTAAAGCATGAGTTTGAGAATGAGATATTAGTGATTTTTAAAGAATATCAAGAAATGAGTTTTGATTGTAAGTTAAGATAGAAATCCACATTCTTGAGTTTGAAGTAAGGGGGATGCATTTTGGCTCTCATTATATATATATATATATATATATATATATATATATATATATATATATTGTTGAATTATTTTAAGGTGGATTTTCTAAAGTTCTGAGCTAAGTAAGGGAGTAGTATTTAGCACCGAGTTGGGCTTGATTCTGAGGTCTCATGCCCCAGAACTACGTGCCCCCATAGGTTCTTGATATACCCCAAGTGGGTTAAGATGGTGATCACTAAAGTTAAGGTTTTATCCGATGGCAAGGATAGAACAGCTCTCCCTAACGTGGGTAAGACGTTGGACTCCATGTAGCTCACATGATTTGTGTCGGTTAAGAGAAACTCCCTAAGTTCCTAAAGTTCTCTAAGTTCTAAAGTCTTCCAAGTTTCAAAGAGTTTTAGTCTTAAAGTTACAAAGTTTTGAAAGTATAAGTGTTTTGAAAGCTATGGTCCTAATAATTTCAGGTGTCATGATAATTTGAGGTTTTAAGTAAAAGCATGATGATTTATGAGTGTTGTGGCATATATTTATTTCAAGTAATGTGAGTATGTTTTACACCTTGCAGGTTTTCTATAAAAGCTTATGATATTGATTATTTTAATTGCACACTCCCCCATATGCTCAGTACATTTCCAAAGTACTGACCCACATATTTTATCTGTGTGCCATATATTCTCGTAATGTAGATTCAGGTGCTCAGTCTCAACCTCACCAGTGATCCTTTCGAGCACTCCTATCTACATATTAGCCGTGGTGAGTCCTCATATTTCGGGGACCGGATATTCTCAGACTTCCAATTTTATTTAGTAGCTATTTAATTCTTGTCAGTTAAGTATGAGTCAGTTGGGGACCTTTTCTAATGACTCTCTAGTTTGGAGTAGTGGAGTTTTGTCAGACTAGTCATCAGATTATCAGCACTTCGAGATTTTCTTTGAGTTGTAGTCTGTTCAGACCGTGTATTTCATTCATATTTCTCATTTTATGATGTCACAGTGTTGAGTTCATGCATTTTATCTCTAAGTAAGCTAATATATGAAGTAGAAGGCTCAAAGGGTTAGCTTGGGGCTACTTGTAGCCTTAAGCACCGTGTGACGTTCCGGGACCCGGCTGCGGGGCGTTACACCACGTTTCTCACAAATCAATGAAACTTCTAACAAGTTTCAATAAATACTCGCAAGTGTAACTTAAATCATCATTCATCAACTACCTCCTAAAATGAAAAAAGGTCCTAGCTATTTATAGGCCAAAGACCATTACAACTTGGGTCCAAAAATGACCCTAAATACTAATTGAGCCCAAAAGTGGCCCAAAAACCTAAATTGCCACATTCCTATGCTCTTCGAGGTCCAAGTGATCATTCAAATATGATGTTGCTTTTTGATCCCTCGAATGGCATCATCAAATGTAGCTCCTTCCCAAGCTATCCTCCAATCACATATTTGCTTTCCTAGGATGATCAAGTTGTGGATCCCTAGGTTTGATCCTTGAAGCATCGATCCCAAAAGAATGAAGTCAATTTGACTTGTATCATCCTCTCTTTCTTGAAGAGGATTTGTCCTCGAATCCAACTATTTTCTCAACTTGTCATCGTAACTCCCAAGCTTGGAATCTGTTGGTAAGAATTTTGTTAGTCCTTCAAGCTCATTTTCATAAGCCACTTTCCTAGCATCTTCCTTTGAAGTTGTTTGTTCATAAACCTTGCAAAGAAGTGAGTTGGATGGCTTATCGTGCGTTGGAACACGCTGAAACGGATGTAGGGTAGACCTAGTGCATATGGGGGCATCCCTAATAAGCTATCGATTTTAAGTGCTTTTGGCCTGCTGCAGCAGCTTAGCCGTAGCTCCAAGGCATCCCAAAGGCAAATTGCCTGAACAACTTGCAAATGGGGCCAAAATTGTACTGTTTTGTACTTTCAATGGTCCTTCTTTGGCCTCTTCTTTGGAATATTCTTTTTGATCTTTAAAAGGTGCTTTGTACCAATACTTTTTCACACCTTTTCTTCTCTCTTTGAGGATCAAACACCACCTTTTGAAGAAAATTCAAGGTGAAGATTTGAATCTTCCTCAAGAACACAAAAATCTCCAACTCCTCAACCCTTGCTTGGAATGCGATGAAATTTGAACCCAAGCTCTTTTTCACCTTCTAATCACATTACTAGAATCATTTAGCTCAAATTATCAAACAATTTTTTCAATTTTTTCAACTCACTTCACTTTCTTTCAAGTTCAAGCTCTTAACAATGGTAACTCACTCAATATGACTCCGATTAAACTCAAATTTAAAACCTAGACTCTAATAGTGTTAGGAAACAATAATCTAACACTAAAACACAAGAAAAACAACAAAATCAAAGACTCAAAATTTGACCTATGAACAAAATCGTGAATAGTTAAATTTTTTGGTGATTTTTTATTTTTCAACACAAAAAGACTCAAGATTGACTTCGTGGGAACGAAATCAAGCTCGGCTCTGATACCAAATGAGATAAGAAGAAACTACAAAAATGAAAAAACACACAAAACATTACAAAAAAAAAATGAGACAAACACGTAAAGGAACAAAAGATAGAAGGATAGAAAGATTGACTCAAGTCGTTAAAGAGAGGACAACCAAATGGTATATTAAACCCTAAGACCTTCCTTTCAATCACCAATAACACCAACCTCTTACGAGGACCCCACGAGAGCGAATTTCTGAGCAACCCACGTTTCTCACAAATCAATGAAACTCCCAACAAGTTTCAACAAACACTCGGAAGTGTTACCTAAATCATCATTCATCAACAAACTCCTAAAATAAAAAAGGTCCTAGCTATTTATAGGTCAAAGACCATTTATTACAACTTGGGCCCAAAAGTGATCCTAAATACTAGTTGGGCCAAAAAGTGGTCCAAAAGCCTAAATTGCCACATTCCTATGCTCTTCGAGGTCCAAGTGATCATCCAAATGTGATGTTGCTCCTTGCTCCCTCGGATGGCATCATCAAATGTAGTTCCTTCTCAAGCTATCCTCCAATCACATATTTGCTTTCCTAGGATCATCAAGTCGTGGATCCTTATGATACTTGAAGCACAAATCCCAAAAGAGTGGACCCAATTTGGTTGGTATCATAGTTCAATTCTAAAACTCTAGGCTTTCTGTGTGTTCTATTCGAAGCTGAAAATTGTGTGTTGTTATCACTTGAAAGTACAAACTCTACCGGGTTAAAAACTGAATGCTTCATTTGTCATTTTAGTTAACGAAAATGGAGAGGAGCCGGATTCTATCTATCCGTCGTGAATCTGTCACTAATTAACTTATATCTAACATTATTTTTTGATAATCGGTCACATCATTAAATAGAATTAACAACTAATTTCATTTAATTAATTATAAAATTTGTTGTTCCTAATCTTTAAACAACATAAATATCAAATTTTAGCTAGTTAATTATATTCTCTGTCCGATTTTTTATTTAGTTTATCTCTCTCCCATATTATAAATGTTCATACACATTCCTCCATGTAATTATACATTATAACCTATGTATATGAGTTAACTATTTTAATGATATTTAAGAAAATAAATCAATCTAATAATTCTCCAAGATTGTACCTTATTAATGTGTAATCAATGAATCCCTTAATTATGTAAATTTTCAAAAAATATACTCCCAAAAGGAAATTTACCACATAAATCACCTTAAAAATTTTAGAACCAAAGAAAAAAAGGCTAATAAATAAAGGGACATAGAAAATTTTAAAACTAAAAAAAAGACTCGTATAAAGGAAACATGGCAACAGTAATGTATAAATATTCTTATACATAACATGCTTATGTATAATGTAAATATAGTAAAACATAACTGCAGTAATGTATAAGGTAAACCTATACATAAAAAGGTAATATAGAATGTATAAGGTAAAAAATAGCATGCCTAAGAATAAGGTGAAACATAACTGCAGGTGAAAATCTGAAAAATGGGTCAAACCATATAAATTGCATAACAGAGACAATCCTTATAAATAACTGTTACACGTATAAGATGAGAAATACTTCAAGCCATATACATACCACTGACAACCCTTAAACATAACCCTTGTATGTATAAATAGCAGAATGGGTCAATCATATATATTGTGTACCAATGTATATGGAGTAGAAATTACAGTAGATCTCCCAAAAAAGGTATGTTTTTACCCTTATACATAACATAGCTATGTATAACAATGTATAAGAGTGCATAAAATCGAGAAAAAAATACAAATTAGAAAGCGAATCACAAAACCTTTGAAAGCCGAGGTCGTCCTAATTTTGAGAATTAAACACATGCAACAAAGAAATCGTAGATTTTTGAATAAAATGATGAAAACAAATAAACAAACCGTCAGATATCTTAAAGTTGAAGCAGTAAAATTAAAAATAAATAAATAAACAAACCTCAAAAATAAATTGAAGAAGATGATGAAGTTGAGTAATCTGATGAGATATATTTTGAAATTAGAAATCTTGAAACCTCCAGCTAATGCTAGCTTGATTTGAGGCATATATTGTGGAGCATTAACCGATCTAAAAGAGATGTTTTGCTATGCATGACAGTTTTGGAGAGAGAAAGTATATAAATGAGATATTTGTAATTAGTTTTGGCAAATGAAATCTTATTTAATAATTATAAATTAAGATGTATATTTATGTAAATTTTAGTAATACATAAGCATGGACTGAGGCAACTTGGGCTACTTCTTCGGTTGCCCCCCCACCCCACCCCACCCCATTGACTTGAGCAAATTTCTCTGATAGCGTATTGGCATCCATCGAACTAAAAAAGAAAAACTGTCACATAGAGTGTGTTGGTGATGAAATCAGTCGAACAATTACAACAACCGTCTTTTTATATTATGAATCAGGGGTCTTTCGGAAGCAACCTCTTTAGTCTTTATCTCACTTCTGATGTAGTGGTACGTACTCTTTACCCCTCCCAAACCCCACTTTGTGAAAATATATCATGTATGTTGTTGTTGTATCTTATTATGTTATGAGATGGCATCGTTACAGTGCTTGGTTTTAGCAGCAACACCCAGCAAGCAGTGGCAAAGCCAGAGATCAAGGTACGTATTCAGTCGAACTCAATAATTTTGATTTAAACTTTATGTTGACCTTAAATAATTCATTTAAGATGTATTAATTTAGAAATCAGTAACTTACACTTTGTTTGGCTGGTGGTTTGTCATGATTTCATAATGTATGGTACTGTATGGTATGGTATGGTATGGTATGGTATGGTATGGTATGGTATGGTATGGTATGGTATGGTATAGTATAGTACAGTACGGTATAGTACAATACAATGTTTGGATAGACTGTATCGTTCACTGTTGTTTGATGACAGTTTTATTGTTTGATTTGACAATATGGTATTGTATTGTAACTGGTAAGTTTATTAAAATGTCCTTAATCATTATAAATATTAAATTTATCAATAATTGTTAATAAAATAATTTTCTTCCTACTATTTTATCATAATTATGCCATGTAGATATATTAAGTTGTTAAATTCATGTAAATTCTAACAAAGTCAATAAAATAGTATATCAAATGAATATAATCGAATTTATTTTTTATAGTAACAAATTTCATTTCTTTTTGGTGTTTTGAGACGAGACACCGACGACAAGTACAAAGCTTGAATGCATTTTTTGTGTATGCTACGGATGTGTTTGGTAATGAAATCCAAAAAAAATATTTTTCAAGAAAATAAATTGTTTCTTATTTATTTTCTTGTGTTCGTAACACACAGAAAAAAATTTGTAAAAGCATTTGTAGATATTTAACACAAAATAATGAAAACGAATGTGATAAAGGGTGGCGGAGTTAAAAGTATGATTTTTTTTTAAAGAAATATTTGGGGGTGGGGGTAGTGGAGTAGGGGGTGGGATAGGGGTACGGGTAGGGGATAAAAAACATTTTAATTTTCTTTTAAAAAATTTAATTAAAAAAATTATTTCTTTTTGTGTGTGTGTGTGTGTGTGTGTGATGTGGAGGGAGGGGGGAGGGGGGAGATGGTAGAGGGTGGGGGTAGTGTAAGAAAATTTTCTCAAAAGTTTTAAAAAATAAATTTAAAAAAAAAATAAAAAATTGGTGGGTGGAGGGAGGGCTAGTAGGTGGGGGGGTGGATTGGGGATGAGGGTTGGGTAAGAACAAGTTTTTGAAATATTTTAAAAAAGAATTGGGTGGGAGTTTGGTGGGGGTGGGGGTGGGTTGAGGTTGGTGGGGTGGGGGTCGGAGTAGGAGGTGGAGTTAAATAATATAAGGTGAAGGGAAAAATAAGATTATATAATATTAAGTAAGGACATAATTGAAAAAAAAATAAGTAAACCATGGGATACCACCAAATCGATGGTTACATTAAATGAGGGTTTTCATGGTTACCAAACCATGAGATTAAATCATACCATACCATAAATTTTAAGGAACAATCAAAACAAACATGGTTATCTTAATAACTGTACTATACCATACCATGGCAAACCACCATCCAAACAGAGGGTTAGAAGAGCTAGAATCCCGAATCCATGGGCAGAGGGGTTGCATCTTAGGCTCTGCTGTAGTGCAACACTTAGGCGACACATGAAAGTCCAGATAGCAACCTACTTTGGTGGGCCTTTTGCCTTAAAAAATTGTCTTAACACATAGTGTGAATCGATGACACACATATCAGATATTAAGCTGATACAAATTTCTACAACAACCACATATATACCTAGTCATAAGCAATTCCATAGATATAAATACATGAAATTCATGCAAAATGATTGAAGTTCAGTCATATCGTGACTTGAAATTCATGTAAAAATGACTGAAGTTCTATTATATATGACTTGAACTTCATGCAAAAATGGTTGAAGTTGCTTGCTTCAAAGTTGTAGACAATTAGGCTTTGACAAGTCAAACTGCATACGTGTATTTCTGAACTTCAAACTCGCATGTCTAGAAGTAAATTTAAAAGCGACTAAACTTGCAAAAATAGAAGACTTTAGCTATTACTTAAATAAGTATCTTGACATCAGCTATCTGGGCAATTTGGCACCTATAGTTGAACTACTTTAGTTAAGGGCCACTACTTTAGCTAAGGGCCAAGACTGAAAAAGATGCAGATTCCTTGGATCCCAATATCATTTGAAGCAATTTGGTCCAAATCAACTGAGACCAGTATCCACCTCAGACTGATTGCTTGAACAGTAATTGCGGAAGTTACACGTTTGACTGCTTGTCAGAAATAATTACAATCACTAGTTAATTACACGAAAAAATATACACTAAATATGTAAAATAATACACAGATTATCCGCTACTTATTATTTTGCAGATAGCAACAACACAATTCTAAAAATTTAAAGAGAGTAAATGCTTCTCTTTATAAAAAGTTCGAGACAGAAAAGTGGATAGTATGTTGGATGTGCTACATTTGAAATGCTTTATAAACAAATTTCATTCTCCTGCAATTTATCAAAATCATACTTGGTTGTTTACGAATTGGTTAGCTTGATGAAGTGTTTTTTGGTTCTAGGAAACAAATGAAACTAGCGCTTCCAAAAAAAATAAAAAAATAGATGATTTCTTTCTATATATCCTCAAGCTTTTGTGAGCAGAATTATCCTATATTTGCACAAGTTAGGTGATTTCTTTCCATATACTTAAAGAGAGTTATATTTGAGCTAGCGAGAAATAACTGTTTGATGAAATAGTAGAGTTATGGCAAGCTTACCTAAACACCAACAACAACAACAACATACACAGAATAGTCCCACAGGTGGGATCTTAGGAGCTAAGAGTGTAGCAGACCTTACCCCTACCATGGCAGGTAGAGAGGTTGTTTCTCATAGATCTTCAGGTCGAAAAACACTATTCAAAAGCTTGCCTAAACACCATTGTTATGAAAAAACACTGTTCTTTTACCTGATTTTAATCTCTCATTTCAGATAGATACCTCAAACCATTGAGGTTATGATTCTCCCAACTCAAGTTGAGCTTGCCAAGCAATTAGCTTCCAAGACTAGATAAGAGTTTTAAGTACATTATACGGTAAGTAGAACTTAATCATTCGAGGGGTAGGAATGTATGAAAGGGAAAAGAGTGTTCAGCAATTCAACATCACATTAAAGATAAGACAAGGATTAAAGCTTTAACATCTAGGATACAGCTACAGCAACAACAACAACAACAACAAACCAGCATAATCCCACCAGTGGGATCTGGGGAGGGTAGTGTGTATGCACACCTTACCTCTACCTTGTGAAGGCAGAGAGGCTGCTTTAACATCTAGGATAAGGTACAAAAAAATTTCTTTAGATGTTACTCAGTAGTAAAAGGTAGAGCTTAAGGGACTAACCTGCCATCAAGTCCTTTTAAATGGATAATTAACAAATAATCCATGCAAAATTTTGTAGGATCAAACTCAGACAAGATAGAAGAACATCAGACCTTTGTATCATATAAGCCAATGTTGTAGCAGAACAAGTATTTGATGTACTGTCCGCTGGAACAAACTTGCTGGTAACAGCCAAAGGGAATCAGCTATCAACAAAATCTACTAAGGAGCCACAATTTCCTTAAGCTGTTCATACAAATCAGGTACCTTATCCTTGTAGGGAAGCACAAAGTAATCTATGAACTTTTCCTCTGTTAGATTCATAACAGTACACAGACCTAACTTTCTCCTCTCAAGCTTCTTTTCGTCCAAAATTTTCAAGACTTGCATCCGAGGTACCACCCTTTTCTCCAGACTATACATCAATATTGAAGGATGCGATGCCAAGTAAGCAGGTTCTAAACCAAGCTCCTTCATGAAAAGATTCAGTGTTTTCTGAATTCTAACTTCTGAGAGGGAAACACAATAAGGTTGCTTCCGGAACATGTCGAGTATCTCATCATCAGACCATCCAAAACTCTTGAAAATTCCAATCTTCCTATCCAACATAAACTTCTTTTGCCCGTTTAACACTTGAAATCCATGCTGAAACATAGGGGAGTCACATGGAACTCCAAAATCATTCTCCACCCTATCCAACAAACCCTTAATACTCTCAGGATTTTGTGCAAAAGAGCTAGGAATTCTAAGCAACATTTTTATTATTCTGTCATCAGGAACACCAGAGTTTTTCAACAACGATATATTAGTCTCCGTAATATGATGATGAGCACCAAAAGTAAGCAACCAAGGAGATCTCTTTATAGCCTTCACAACATTATCATCACTACCAAAAATTCTCCTAAGAGAATCAATGGTAGGTCTCAAATGAGTATCTAAACTTCTGTCAACAATAGCTGTATTTCTAGTAATTACACTGATCAGGTCCGCCTGGGATAAGCCGAGATCGATAAGGCACTGGAATTTGGGCTTTATGTTTTTGGTAACAGTACGGAATAGTAAATTGGGTACTTTAGAAACCATCTTTTTCAGCTGGGTGTTGTCAAAACCAGTTTCTTTCAAGAAAATGATTGAATCAGGATTCTTGAATTTTTTACGTGAATTCACCTTGGAAGAAATAGCGGCAGCTTCTTGATTGGAGAATCCCAGAGAATCAACCAGGTACTTCTCCAACAAATGGGTCGGACCAGCTGTTGGTGTTGTTGATGAGCAGAGACAGTGACATCTGAAGAAACAGTACAATTACAATGAAATATACAACAGAATTTGGATATTCCTTAAGGATTTCGATGATGTTACCTTAGAAGATGTAGAGGTTGCTTCTTGTTGGGAGAATCCGAGAGAATGAAGCAGGAAATGTGTCGGGGCAGCAGGGGCTGCAGTTGATGAATAGAAATGTTGACAACTGAAAGTGTGGGAGGAAAGGAGGCCTTCAAAGCCATTGGAGTGATACATGGAACAGTGAGTGGATACGCTTTGCCGCCCAGTTTGATAAGCATTTCCGTTCCAACTTTCCAGAGTAACAACCACCTTCGGTTGGAGTTTTGGTGACGTTGTCATATTATTATTTCGTTATAGTCTTGCCTATGTTATTATCTTTTATTTTATTTTTACTTATTACCTGTAAGTATTCGTGTGATGCATAAAATTAAAATATTATTTTTAATTATTTTTTTATTGAAATATCATTTTTGAGCATGCTTAATCATATTATTTTTTAAAAAAAATAATTATCATATTATTTCTCAATAAAATGTGAATAGAAATATTTTTTTTTTATCATCCCCTTCCACACCTCCCACTCAATCCCCTCCTTCCCTCAATTATTTTTTTCAAAAAAAAAAAGATTAAAACGCACCCCTCCATCAATTCCCCACCTTTAGCCAAATCTATATGAAGAAAATCATGCAATTGTAAGAAAATAATTATATTTTATTTTTTTATTATATTATTCATTATTCATAATTTAAAGATGTTAGATTTTTTATATCCCCACTCCCCCCGCCAACCTCACCCCACCTCCCAAAATTATTTTACTCCACTTCTAATCAAATCTCTATGAATAAAAATAATCACGTAATTGTAAAAAATCCTTTATGATTTATATTTTTCTTTATTTTATTATGTACAATTTAAAGATTTCAAATTATTAACATTGATTGTTTTAGCTTTTAATTTTTTACTCTTACCTTATATTTTTCGTTTAAAATTTATAAATAATAATATATGTATTATCTAATTACTTCATTATATTCTCAAAATTAATACAAATCCTCTATTGCATTTTAATCACTTAACTGAGTTAAAAAAAAAAATTACTTTACACACATCACTATTTAAGTGTTCTTCTCTCTTACCTCAAAATATAAAAATTAGAATAGATAAGGTTTGTTATACACAACAAAAAAGTGAAATATAAATTAGAAGAAGATTCTAAAATAAATGAGAGATTCAAAAAGTAATCATTTAATCATGTCGTAGTTTTTGTCCTTTTTTAGTAGAATTATGTGAGTTAGTTTGTAGTTCATGTTAATAAAAATTTTGAAATTCTCTTAATTACATATTTTTGAACTTAAATTCAAAATTTAAATAGAATGTTTGTACTTCTATCATTTGACAGTTTTAGTTTTCAAATTAATTATTTTTTCTTAATAAAAATGTGTGTGTATAAAAATTACATTTAAAATTAGTTATACTTTTTTAAACATATTCTTTTACTACAATCCACCTGCACACACACAAAAAAACATAGCCAAAATAAATATTGTAAACATATGAATGTTTAGCCCACCTCAAACAAAAGATATGACATTTCAAATTTTTTTGTGAATTGACAATGATTTAGGAGATTAAATTGTAAGTTTTTATGGCTCACATAATTAATTTATTTGTTGGTTTAATATTAATTGAATAAGTTAAATTTTAAATTTGTATAAGGAAGTTACCTAGTAGGATTAAACTATTGACTACTTTGTAAGTGGAATAATTACTGACTGTTAGTGGGATAACTACTTAAGTGGGATAATTATTATATCCCACAAACCACGTTGATGAAACGTGAAAACATAACTGTCTATTCCCTATATTATAAAAGGGTCCTCTCTTTGCCAAAAAAAGAATAAGTTCCATAAAAAATTATTCTGAAACGTAAGGTAAAGAGAGAGAGAGAAATAATAGATCTGTTCTGTGCTTCCGCTAATCTTGGTCAAGAAAGCTATAGAGAATTTTGGTATGTTTCTTGACTGACTTTTAAATTTATTTTAAAATAGTATGTGAAAATCATTAAGTTCTACGTTCCTAAATAATTGATAGGATTATTTATATTAGATTGTTTAAGTTATACAATCTGTTAAATCCTTAGATGTGGTATCCGAGCCAGATTTAGGAACTAATGATTTTTCGCTAAATTAATGCGTAGTTTCAATTTTGTGAACCCTAATAATGTGTGATACAATGTTCAATGTATAGTTTAAGTTAGGGAAAAGACATCATTTCCACCCCATACTATACAAGAAAAGTCTAAATCACACCTAAATTATATAAGTGACTAATTACACACTTTAACTATATAAAAGTGATATTATTACCTCCCCGCGATCCCCATTCTAAGGCGCGTGTGTTACACTTATTTTAGGCGTGTCCAGCCTATTAAATAACAAAAGTAAACGGCTAAAAACATTAAGGAAAAAGGCATAGTTTCCACCCCAAACTATAGTCGAAAAGTCGAATCCACACCTAAACTATATAAGTGACCTATTACACACTTAACTATAAAAAAATGATACTTTTTACTGACGTGGTGCTGATGTGGCAATGCGTGTAAAATACTACACATGCAAGTGGTGGTAGCCTGATAGGGTGTAAATAGTTTCACTTTTTTATAGCTTAGGTGTGTAAAAGGTCACTAGTATAATTTAGGTGTGGCTTCGACTTTTCGAATATAGTTTGGAGTGGAAACGATGCTTTTTTTCCTTTAAGTTATTATGAACGGGAGAATTCCGACGTTCCAGTGGCATAATGCCGTTAACTTTAATCTGTATGTCATTAACTTTTTCTTTTATAATGTTTCCAGAATTATTGTAAGGAATATGTTGTTTTCTTTGTTTTTTATGGACGGTTCTGGTGGGATTTGTAAGTGGCAAATAAAATATTAAAAAAAAATGAAAACTTTTACTGGAATTTTTTGCAAAGTCAAAATATTTATTTATTTGTATTAAGAGATTATGATATTTATATATATAGATGAAATCACCAAATTTGTGCTTAATCCATATTTTTTGCTTTCATAATTGTATAATTGAAATTGATTTAGATGAGATTCGTTAATCACCAAAGTGATCGAATCTTAATGAATAATTAATTTCAAACTTACAATTAAACTAAAATTCAATTACTCATTATTTTTTATGCTTATAATTGATATGATATTTATGGGTAAATTGAAGTTTTTGATTATAAGACATTTATGAATCACCCAATGGTTGATTATTTGTTCTTATAACCAATAACCATTAAAGAGATAATTTAGATGCATCGTTAGTTTTATTTATTTATCCAAAAATAATAAATATTATTAATTGATGCATTAAATATTATCGATTTGTGTTAAATATACTTTTAAGCATCATTATGTTTAAAGTTGTCTTTTATGTTTCGCCCAAAGGAGAACATCAATATACTTTTAAGAAAAATAAAGTCATTTCTAAATTTGATGATATTTTTATTCTCGTAACTCAAAGTATTAACAAATGAGCATGTCCTACTTGCAACACTCGCCCTTTATTCGCACTCCATCTCTGGTTTGAGAAGAAAGGTAAACCTAGTTCTTTTACATATCTCGAATCAAATTTAACTGAAGTTCCTTATAATACTTGGTGGATTGACTCTAGTTGTACTGATCATGTTTCTAATACTATGTAGAGATTCCTTACAATCCAAACCATAAACAAGAATGGAAGATATGTTTACATGGGGAATAGAGTGAAGGCTCCAGTTGAAGTTGTCGGGACTTATCGTCTGATTCTCGATACTAGGCATCACTTAGATTTAGTTGAAACTTTTTATGTTCCTTCTCTTTTTGAGAAATTTAGTTTCTTTGTCTATGTTAGATAAGACTGGTTATTTCTTTAATTTCGGTAATGGTTGTTTTAGTTTGTTTAAACATAATTATCTCATTGGTACTGATACTCTTTGTGATAACTTATACAAACTGAATCTTGATAATTTATTTGCCGAAACACTCTTAACTTTGCATCATAATGTTGGAACCAAACGAAGTTTGGTGAATGATCAATCTGCTTACTTGTGGCATAAACGTTTAGGTCACATATCTAAAGAAAGACTGAAAAGATTAGTTAAGAATGAAATTCTTCCAGATTTAAATTTTACTGACCTTAACACTTGTGTAGATTGTACTAAAGGAAAACAAACAAGACACACAAAGAAAGGAACTACAAGAAGCACACAGCTTCTCGAAATTATACACACTGATATATGTGGTCCTTTTGATATCACATCTTTCAATAAAGAAAAATATTTTATCACTTTTATTGCTAACTTTTCATGTTATGAATATATCTATTTGTTGCATGAAAAATCTCAAGCGATTAATGTCTTAGAGGTATTTATTACTGAGGTTGAAAGACAACTAGATAGAAATGTAAAAATAATTAGGTCTGATAGAGGTGGTGAATATTATGGAAGATATGATGAAACTGGACAACACCCAGGTTCATTTGCTAAATTTCCCAAAAAATGTGGCATATGTGCTCAATACACAATGCCTAGCACACCACAACAAAAATGATGTGGCAGAAAGGCGTAATCAATCGTACATTAATGGATATGGTTACGTGTATATGTTAAGTAATTCATATTTACCTCCTTCGTTATGGATGTATGCTTTAAGAACTGTCGTTTACTTGCTAAATAGGGTTCCTAGTAAAGCAATTCCAAAGACACCTTTTGAATTGTGGACTGGTAGGAAATCTAGTTTGAGGCACCTACATGTTTGGGGTTGCACGACAGAAGTTAAAGTATAAAATCCACAAGAAAAAAAATTGAATTCAAGAATAATCAGTGGTTTCTTCATTGATTATCCAGAAAAATCAAAAGGGTATAGATTTTACTGTCCTAATCATAGTACGAGAATAGTTGAAACTGAAAATGCTAAGTTCATTGAGAATGGCGAAGTTAGTGGGAGTTAAGAACCACGTAATGTAGAAATTAAAGAAGTTAGGGTACGAATTCCTCCACCCTGTACTTCTTTTAAATTTGTTGTTCCTGAAGCTGTTGCACAATAAAGTAATCAACAAGAACAACAAATTAATGTTCCTACTAATCATAATGAAGCCATAATTGATGAACCTGTAGTAGATGAACCACAAGAAGTAGCATCAAGAAGATCTCAAAGACAAAGAAGATTTGTTATTTCTGACTTGGGAATTGATAATGATCTAGTTTCATTTTCACAAGTCATTGAAAGTAACAATTCTGATAAATGGATAAATGCTATGAAAGATGAGTTAAAATCTATGAAACAGAATGAGGTTTGGGACCTTATTGAATTACCCGAAGGTTGCAAAAGAGTTGGGTGCAAATGGGTGTTTAAGGTCAAACGTGACTCAACTAGCAACATCAAACGTCACAAAGTCAGACTTGTTGCCAAAGGTTTCACTCAAAAGGATGGCTTAAAGAGACGTTTTCACCTGTCTCTAGAAAAGATTCACTCAAAATTATAATGGCCTTAGTAACTCATTATGACTTAGATCTATAGCAAATGGATGTGAAAACAACCTTTCTGAATGGAAATTTGGAGGAAGAAGTTTATATGAATCAACCTCAAGGGGTTTCTATTAAAGAAAAGAAACACATTATGTGTAAACTTAAGAAGTCAATATACGGACTTAAACAAGCTTCCCGACAATGGTATCTTAAGTTTAATGAAACGATTGTCACATTTGGATTTAAAGAAAACACTGTTGATCAGTGTATATATCTAAAGGTCAGTGGGGCTAAGTTTATTATGTTAGTCTTGTATGTTGATGACATATTGCTTGCTACTAATGATATTAATTTGTTGCACGATACCAGAAAATATCTCTCTAACAACTTTGAAATAAAAGATATGGGAGAGGCATTCTATGAGATTGGAATAGAAATATTT
Organism: Capsicum pubescens; assembly: GCA_030864215.1. Lineage (NCBI taxonomy): Eukaryota > Viridiplantae > Streptophyta > Magnoliopsida > Solanales > Solanaceae > Capsicum > Capsicum pubescens. Next base: position 42,460,256 of record CM061541.1, read on the forward strand.
TGAGATAGATCACAAGGATCGTTAGGATTTTCTTAGAAAATCTATATTGAAAAAGTATTAGATTTAGAATAAAAAATACTCATCAAATCCTGTTCCAATTCAGAAAGAAGATAAGTTTAGTCTCAATCAATGTTCAAAGAATGACTTGAAACGAAAGCAAATGAAAGATATTCCTTATGCATCAATAGTTGGGAGTCTAATGTATGCCTAAACATGTACAAGACCAGACATCAGCTTTGTTATTGGAATGCTGGGCCGATATCAAAGTAATCCTGGAATGGATCACTGGAAGGCTGCAAAGAAAGTGTTGCGATACTTACAAGGAAAGAAAGATCATATGCTCACTTATAGAAGATCTGATCATCTAGATATGGTTGGATATTCAGATTATGTTGGTTGTGTGGATACAAGAAAATTCATATTTGGATATTTATTTCTGTTAGCTGGAGGAACAATATCATGGAAGAGTGCGAAACAGTCTGTTATAGTTGCATCCACTATGGAGGCTGAGTTTGTTGCATGCTTTGAGGCCACAGTCCAGGTTAATTGGCTGCGGAATTTTATTTTATGACTTGGACTAATCGACAATATAGCCAGGCCACTGAAAATTTATTGTGATATATAATACTGCCGCAGTTTTCTTCTTTAAAAATGATAAGTATTCGAAAGGTGCTAAGCATATGAAATTGAAATACTTTTTGATTAAAGAAGAAGTCCAGAAATATAAAGTGTCAATTGAACATATTAGCACCAAGCTTATGATTGTTGATCCTTTGACGAAAGGATTACAACCCAAAATATTTGTTGAACATGTTGAAAGGATGAGTCTTATTGATAGCAATGAATAATTTCATGTAATGACTTTATTATGTTTATGTAATGGACACTTTGAGCTTAAGTTATATATGTTTCTGTTGTTACCTGTTTTCTCTTGTATACATAATATTGTAAATGATGTTGACAGGTTCTGACCTAGATATATATTTGTGTAGAATGATAAATGTTGATGGCTTTATATAGATAACATTTTAAATTTGAAATTTTAAAATTGAAATAGTCAACTTATTGATAAACTTGAATTCAAAATAAAAATGAAATTAAGGTTATCTTATTAGATGGAACATGGATGATCTATAACCGATAGGTTTATCTGCATTTCTCTTTCAATCTTTTTGAGTTTGAAATCATCTCTTTGTTCCAATTAAAAAAGAAAAAATCAAATTTAAAATGTGCATTTGCATAATTACAAATATTTTTTAATTATTATTATTATTATACTATACTACTACTACTAACAATAGTAATACGTGTGTAATATTGTTATTACTTCTACCATTATTTATGCATAGATTATTATTATTATTATTATTATTATTATTATTATTATTATTATTATTATTATGATTGTGATATAGTTAGAGTTTGTTTATGACTCTTTAATATGGATTCATAGTTTTAAGTTAATGAAAATCATTAAAAAAAAGTTAATGAAAATTCTTTTTGTTTTCTTCTAAAAACCTATTATTTAAAAATTTAAATATTTTTAATTCAAATCTTTCATTACAGTATTATAAACCTTCTAATTTCTTTTTTTCTTTTTTTAAAAAAAGAAGAAAAATCACCTTTTCAAAATTATTATTATTATTATTACTGCTATCATTATTATAGAGGAGAAAGGAGGGGATAAGAAGTTGTATAGGCTTGCCAAGGCCAGGGAGCAGAGGGCGCATGACCTTGACCAAGTGAAGTGCATCAAGGGAGAGGATGGTACAGTGTTGGTTGAGGATGCCCTTATTAAGGAGAGGTGGCAGTCCTACTTTCATAAACTTTTGAACGACGAGGGGGACAAAGATTTCGTGTTGGGGGACTTGGAGAAATCTGAGGAGTGTCGCAATTATGGTTATTGTAGGCGTGTCAGGGTTGAGGAGGTCAAGGAAGATATTTGCAGGATGTGGCGGGGTAGGGCGACGTGGACAAACGAGATTCTAGTGTATTTTTGGAAGAGCACTAGTGTGGCAGGTTTAGAGTGGTTAACAAGGTTGTTTAACATCATTTTTAGGACGACAAAAATACCAGAAGCGTGGAGGTGGAGTACAATGGTTCTTTTATATAAGAACAAGGGAGACATTCAGAGTTGCAACAACTATAGAGGCATTAAGTTGTTGAGTCATATTATGAAGGTTTGGGAAAAGGTGGTAGAGTTGAGGCTGAGAGGGATCGTGAATATCTCTGAGAATTAGTTTGGTTTCATGCCAGGTCGCTCAATCACTGAGGTCATTCACCTCATGAGGAGATTAGTAGAGCAGCTTCGGAAGAGGAAGAAGCACTTGCACATGGTGTTTATTGATCTAGAGAAGGCATATGATAGAGTTCTGAGGGAGATTCTGTGGAGATGCTTGGAGGCTAGAGGGGTGCCCGTGGTGTATACTAGGTCGATCCAGGACATGTATGATGGGGCGAAGACTCGTGTGAGAATGGTAGGTGGGGATTCAGAGCACTTTCCAGTTCTGATAGGGTTACACCAGGGATCAACTCTTAGCCCATTTTTATTTGCCTTAGTGATGGATGTTTAGACGTGACATATTCAAGTCTAGGTACCTTGGTGTATGTTATTTGCAGATGATGTGGTACTTATTGACGAGACTCGGAGAGGAGTTAATAATAAGTTGGAGATTTAGAGACAGACGCTTGAGTCTAAAGGATTTCGGTCGAGCAGAATCAAGACGGAGTATTTGGAGTGTAAGTTTAGTGAGGTGTCACAGGAGGATGGAGTGGTGGTGAAGCTGGAATCGCAGGTCATTCAGAAGAGGAAGAGTTTCAAGTATCTGGGGTCTATGATTCAAGGCAATTGAGAGATTGACGAAGATGTCACGCATCGTATTGGGGCAGGCTGGTTGAAATAGAGGTTCACTTCGGGCGTCTTATGTGATAAGAAGGTGCCCCCAAATCTTAAAGGTAAGTTCTACAGAGTGACAGTTCAGCCGGCTATGTTGTATGAAGCGGAATGTTAGCCAGTTAAGAACTCCCACATCCAAAATTTGAAGGTGGTGGAGATGCGAGTGTTGTGATGGATGTGTGGACATACCAGGAAAGATAAGGTGCAGAATGAGATTATTCTAGAGAAGGTGGGAGTTACTTCGGTGGAGGATAAAATGCGAGAAGTGAGGTTACGTTGGTTCGGTCACGTGATAAGGAGGGGCTCAGATGCTCCAATGTGGAGGTGTAAGTCACTAGCTATGGATGGTTTTAGGCGGGGTAGAGGTAGACCAAAGAAATATTGGAGGGAGGTGATTAGGCATGATATGGAGCAGTTACAACTTACGGAGAACATGACCCTTGATAGAAAGGTGTGGAGGACGCGGATTAGGGTAGAGGGTGGGAGTGTGTCGGTAACAAAAAAGGGAGCGTTCTTTCGTGTATGTAGTTTTTATTCGTGGTGTTCTGTGATGTCTATGATTTCGATTAGATAGTTCTTATTTTTATCTTGTGGTTGTAGTATTATCTTGTTGCTAGAGGTGTTAATTTATTTTGTACTTATCCTTTGTGCTTGTTATACTTTTATCGTTTCTAAGCCAGGAGTCTATCAGAAATAGCCTCTCTACTTCACCTGAGGTAGTGGTATGGTCTGCGTACACTCTACCCTCCCCAGACCCCACTATATGGGAATATACTGGGTATGTTGCTGTTGTTATCATTATTATTATACTACATATGTACTATTATTATTATTTATTTATTTATTTATTTATATTTATATTATTGTTATATTGTTGTTGTTGTTGTTGTTGTTGTTATTTTACTACTACAACTACATTTTTTTAGATTAAGAATATTACTACTGTGTGTGTGTTACTTCTTCTACTACTATTGTTAATTTATTGTTATTGTTATTATCTTTTATAAAATATTTAAATATATTTTAAAACATTAAAAGGGATTAGTTTATGAATAGCAGGTTTCTAGTTTCAAACTAATGATAAACTTTTAAAAAAATAATAAAGGATAATATATTTTTAAATTCAAATATTTCTAATCTTTTAATTCAAAATTTCTATTAAACCATTATAAAAATATTCTATAAAAAAGAATCATTCATAATCAAACAACTAATTTTCAATTTAAATTTTATAATAATCTTTATCAGTGGGGACCACCACCGCCGCCGCCGCCGCCGCCGCCACCACCACCTTCATCATCCTCCTTCTAATTCTACATATTACGTACTACTATTGCATCTATCACTATACTTCTACTATTACTACTACTACTAATAATAATAATAATATTAATAATAATAATAATTATTATTAATATAATACTAATACTAATAATATTTTAATAAATTTTTCATCTTTTATTAATATATAAATAAAATATTTTTAAATATATTTTATAACATTTAAATTTTAAAGAGATAAGTTTGAAATAGCAAAATATCTATTAGAACTCTTAATCATGGATTTCTATTTTTAAGATAAAAAAAATTATTAAAAGAATAATATATTTTAAATTTAAATATTTAATCTTTCAATTCAAAACTTGATATAAGTTCAATTAGAACTCTCTAATGTGATAAATAACTATTTCCAATAAGTAATTTTATTTTATAATTATTTTTAATTTAAAATTTAAAATTTATTAGTCTTAATTATCTTTTGATAGTCTATCTTTTTTTTTTTTGCAGTTTTTTTTCCTTTTCTTTCCACTCATTCTTTCTTTTTTTTTGTTTGTTAATTTTTTTTATATAAAAATAAATTTACAACTTAGATATATAAAGGTATTTCAAGTAGCTATATACATTGAATTTAATTATCAAATTTTAATTTATATTTAAGACTTTAAAATAATCGCAAGTAAGGATATGTTTTAGATATACACCACAAATATATATTATTTGTATTTATCAATATAATAATAATAATAATAATAATAATAATAATAATATATTTATCATTATATTTGATATAGAGAAGTTTATGAAATATAAGATTATATTTAAATATATTGTATAGCGTTTAAATTTTAAAGAGATAAGTTTGAAATAAAAAATATCTATTAGATCTTCAATTATGGGTTTCTATTTTTATAGAATAATGAAAATCTTTTTATTTAAAGGATAATGTATTTCAAATTCAAATATTTAACATTTCAATTCAAAATTGATAAGAGTTCAATTAGAACTATCTAATGTGGTAATTAACTATTTCTAATAAGTAATATTTTTATAATTATTTTTAATTTAAAATAAAAAATTTATTAGTCTTAATTATGTTTCGATAGGCTTTTTTGCACGTTTTTTTTTAAATTTTCTTTTCTTTCCTTCCTTTCTTTATTTCTTTCTTTTGTTTGTTAATTTTTTTTTTTATAAAAATAAATTGACAACTTAAAGGTATTTCAAGTAGATACATACGGTGAATTTAATTATTAAATTTTAACATATATTTAAAATTTTAAAATAATCGCAATTAAGGATGAGTTTTAGATACACACCACAAGTATATATTATTTATATTTATCAATAATAATAATAATAATAGTACTACTACTACTACTACTACTACTAATAATAATAATAATAATAATAACAACAACAACAACAACAACCACATATTTATCATTATATTTGATATCGATAAGCTTATGAAATATAAGACTATATTTAAATATATTTTATAACATTTAAATTTTAAAGAGATAAGTTTGAAATAGCAAAATATCTAAATGAAAATCTTTTTATTTTAAAGCATAATGTATTTCAAATTCAAATACTTAATCTTTCAATTTAAAACTTGATAAGAGTCCAATTAGAACAATCTAATGTGATAACTAACTATTTCTAATAAGTAATTTTATTTTATAATTATTTTTAATTTAAAAATTAATAATTTATTAGTCTTGAGTATCTTTTGATAGTTTATCTTTTTTTTTTGCACGTTTTTTTTCTTTCCTTTCCTTCCTTCCTTTTTTTTTGTTTTTTCATCCGGTGTTCGATACCCGCATTGAAGCCCCGACTAATCTGGATCGCGCGTTGAAGGGCACATTAAGGTGGCAGCGCTCCCAACAAAGCTTTCTCCATACCCAGGGTCGAATCCTCGACCTCTGATTAAGAGTGGAGCAGCCCCATCTACTGCACCACAACTCATGTTAGTCTTTTCTTTCTTTCTGTCTGTCTTTCTTTCTCTCTTTCTTTCTTTCTTTCTTTCTTTCTTTCTTTCTTTCTTTCTTTCTTTTGTTTGTTAATTTTTTTTATAAAAATAAATTGACAACTTAGATATATAAAGGTATTTAAAGTAGATATATAAATTAAATTTAATTATTAAATTTAATTTTTTATTTAAAATTTTAAAATAGTCCCATGTAATGATATGTTTTAGATACACACCACAAATATATTATTTATATTTATCAATAATAATAACAATAATAATAATATTATTATATTTATAATTATATTTGATATAAATAAGTTTTGAAATATAAGATTATATTTAAATATATTTTATAACATTTGAATTTTAAAGAGATAAGTCTGAAATAGAAAATATCTATTAGAACTCTTCAATTATAGGTTTCTATTTTTAAGATAATAAAAACTTTTTATTTAAGGGACAATGTATTTCAAATTCAAATACTTAATCTTTCTATTCAAAATTTGATAAGAGTCCAATTAGAACTATCTAATGTGATAACTAGCTATTTCTAATATATAATTTTATGTTATAATTATTTTTAATTTAAAATTAATAGTTTATTAGTCTTGAATATCTTTTGATAATTTATCTTTTTTTTTGCACGTTGTTTTTCCTTTTCTTTTCTTTCTTTCTTTCTTTCTTTCTTTCTTTCTTTCTTTCTTTCTTTCTTTCTTTCTTTCTTTCTTTCTTTCTTTCTTTCTTTCTTTCTTTCTTTTGTTTGTTAATTTTTCTTATAAAAATAAATTGACAACTTAGATATATAAAGGTATTTAAAGTAGATATATACGTTGAATTTAATTATTAAAATTTAATTTATATTTAAAATTTTAAAATAATCGCAAGTAATGATAAGTTTTAGATTGACAAAAATAAGTAGATATTATTTTAAAATTTTATATATAAATTGACAAAAAATAAGTTTTATCATTATATTAGATATAGATAAGTTTATGAAATATAAGAGTTCATTTAGAACTCTTTTACTCTGGGTTTCTATTTTTAAACTAATTAATAATATTTTTTAAAGGATAACGTATTTTCAAATTCAAATAATTATAAGAATCTTATTACAATACTATTAAACTTATCCTAAAAACCATCACGTGGCTTCTTAGAAGCATACCACTTGGCTTCTCTGATGCTTCGTCCTCTGTTTTATTATATATACTAGTATATGTACCCGCACGATGTGCGAATAATATTAAATTACTATTTTTAATCATTTTATATTGGAATGAACTATCATATTATTTCTCAATGAAATACAAAAAAATAATTCTACCCTTCACCCCTACCCACCTCCACCTCCATCTCCACCCCCCACCCCACCCCCACCCCTTCTCTCTCAATTTTTTTAAATTAAAAAAAAAAAATTACCCCTCTCCCACCCCACTTATAACCAATTATTTATGAAAAAAAATATGTTTTATATTGTTCTTTATTATATTATTCACAATTTAAAGATATTAGATTGTTAATATTTTCTCTCCCGCCATCAGGGGCGGAGCCAACCTTCTTTAGGGGGTTTGGACGAACTCCCTTCGACGGAAAAACATACTATTTATACATGATTAAAATTATTTTTTATGTGGTTATAGTAGGTGTTGAACCCCCCCCCCCCTTCGACTAAGTTTTCTTTGAATATTGAACCCCCTTAGTTGAAATCCTGGCTCCGCCTCTGCCCACCATCACTACTTTTAATCAAATCTATATAAGAAAAATAATAATGTAATTGAAAAATATTAGCAAATTAAAATTATGTATTGCCTTTTGCATGTTTTCCTCATCTTCCTTTTAACCAAGGACATCAAATGCATTATTAACTGCTAGAGGCATTTGTACATTAACTGACCGTTTGTTCACATCCCTCACCAAGTCCACTAACCCAGGCCTACAACCACATGAACAATGAAGAGAATTCTAGCTTTCCCTTTTTGCAGTCTATGTACTTTGTGATCATAAAGAGGAGGAATATGAACCTGGTTCCTTTTCTTTCCACCCTCATCAACCTTAGTATGTTGCACATTTATATATTTCTTTGTGCTTTTGAACATTGCTCATTCTAATATCTTCTTCGCTATGACCTTGCATCTACAATCGCAACGACATTTGGGGACAGTCGTATTTGATAACAACCATATTAGATCTCACTTCTTAAGCAACTCATTCTTTATGTTCATTTGAACTACTTTAGGAAAATACTTTTTAAGCTTTAGGAACAACTTTAACAAAATATTAGCAAAAATAATCAAACGTCAAATTTGATTAGTATTTTAAATTTAGTACATTTTGATGTTAATCCTAAAATATGTAAGAAAACTCGCAATACCATATTAAATAATTAAATCATCACATAAAATAGAAACACACAAAATAATAAGATCCTTTTTTTTTCAAAATAATTATATGAAAATAATAATAAAAGTTAGTATTTAAAAAAGCAACTTAACTTTTCAATTAAAGGTGGTTTGATTTTCATTTACGTAATTAAATTTATTTTTATCAAAAATCAAACGAATAGAAAGATATTACTTACTTGTATTCAAGTTTAGATATAGTGAAAATAAATTAGTCTGTAATAGCACCATCAGTCATCTGCATAAAAAATAAAAATGTTATTTTTTTTTTAAAAAATAAAGAATATGAAGAATGCAATAAATAAATTCACGAATAAATATAATGATCAATAACAAAGAAGAAGAAGAGAGTTTAATATTATATATCATTGTAGGAGTGTGTGTGTATATATATAAGAGAGGTTAATTAAGAAGTTAGAAATCTATTCTAACTCAAATTTCAGTTAAATTCAAATTCAAATTTCATATCAGTTTGTTATAAGAAGATCAGGATATTGATTGGATAAATATAAATATAAAAATAAAGAAAAAAACAAAGAATTTTTTTTCCAGTTTGTTATAAGAAGATCAGGATATTGATTGGATAAATATAAATATAAAAACAAAGAAAAGAAATAAAAAAAAAACTTTTAGTTGCTATTAAAGAGGATGATATGCTATAAAAAAGGAACACTCACTTCCAACCAAACTACTGATTTTTAATTTAAATTTTAAAGTAAATTTTATCATTGGGGGTAAGAGACGTGTATTTACTATTATTATTATTATTATTATTATTATTATTATTATTATTATTATTATACATTTTTAAAATTGAAAGTACTGCTCGTGTACTACTATTACTACTACTACTACTATATTATTATTATTATTATTATCATTATTATTATTATTATTATTATTATGACTGCAATTTAAAAAATAGAAGTGTTGCTCGTGTACTACTATTACTACTATACTATTATTATTATTACGATTGTTACTTAGGTTAATATTTTATTTTTTGTTATAAATGTATTTACATTATAGTGAATGTCTATCAAGATCTAATAAGATTTAGTTAATGTCTATCAATATTTGAAGTATCTCTCTTTTAGTCAGAAACTAGAAGTATTTTTCCCAATAAATAGAGGGATTTTATTCAATGTATTATCAATCAAGATGATCTCTCATACTTCAAGAGAAATAATGAAGTCTCCCTCTTCTCTCTCTATTTATTCTTGTTGTTCTTACTTTATATTTCATAACACGTTATCAGCACGAGACTCTGCCAAACAAGGTGAGATTATAAATCATATGGGTTATTCAAGTAACGTCTATTAATTTGTTTTCACCTTTAAGTTTGATTCATAGATAAAGTAATCGTGCAAACAGAAGGTGTTAAGTCCCTTTGATTGCTTGTAAATGGAATTTTGGCAGCAAGGAAACAAAGTGATCTCACATGGCCGTTGTGTTCCAAAATACGTTTACTTGATTTTCTTGGAATTAGGCTATTAATTATTAAACAATTTCATATAAAATTGAAAGTTGTCAGATTATTTTTTTTAGTTTTCCATCCGGTATCCAGTATTCGTATTCGAGTTCAAACAAGGTGAGATTATAAATCTAAAGGTAAGGTTAGTAATTCCTTATGTTATTTGTCTTTTGCTACTAATGATATAATTATTGTTGGATTTGAGGAAAAATAATTGGTTTGGAATCATTTATGTTTTAAATTTACTCCTCAAGAACAATATTATCAAAAGGGATAATAATTTGTTGGGTTTAAGCCCCATCGATTTATGCCTAAGACGTTTTTATATGGGTAAGACGTTGAGTTTGAATCTCAATGCACCATATTGATGATATTATGATGGCTAAGGCAAAATATTGTGTTTTTAATGAAAAGTCATGAAATATGTCCCATTGAATATGCTCCATTCCATGAAGTGAATGTGGTAGCAATATATCATAAGTCTGAAATATGACAACTTACTTCATTCTTGAAGTGTATGTGATAGTAGTGCATAATATGTCTGAAAGAAGACAAGTGATTGAATGCACGAATATACGCGTGGAGGGACAATATGATAATGATCATCAAAAGTGATGATATTTTCACACGCATATTATGATCATAAGATATGTTAGAGAAAAATTCTCTAGATCATATGTATGCCTCGATTTGCTCCTGAAGTAACAATATCATAAAAGAGGTTACAAGCTATCAATTTGATAGGCTTAAGACACAATTATATTTCATTCATAGAAATGAGAATTTTAATTATTATAAGCATAGATCCATTTCCTGGGTGAATGTGATAATATTTAGTAAAGTTTATCAATACAAACGTGTACTTGATTGTGACGGTATCACAACTCACCTCCGAACGACGCAAAAGAACCGAGAAGAGTTATTTTGAAATCTACTTCTAAAGTAGTAAATCTGAAATTTATTCATGCAAATAGTAAATCTGAAACTTACTAAAGTGAAAAATACATATCATAGTAAACTTGGAGTTTACTAGTATAAAAGTTCATAAATTGACATGAATGATTGCGACATCCTAAAGATGTGCATATTAAGTATTAAATACATATTGAAGAATTCAAAAATTCTTGATGAGCTTTTAATGTTGTTTGTTTTCGTGATAAGTTGGTTGGACCAACTAATGTTGGGATTTGATCCCTTAAAATGTGAAAAATATAAAGGGTGAATATGGGCCCATTCACCTATCATGTGATATGTTGAAAAGATGCATCAATAAAATGATCACATGTACATTCATTATCAACCTGCAGTTTGACATTCATAAAGTTGCTTGCTCAGTAAAATTGAGTTAAGAATATAGCTTTCAGATTGTATAATCAAGAGAATTAATCTTGATGATGATGGTTTGGCATTGAATGCCTTCGATAAATAGCTAAACCATTGCTAATGAGAACAAAGCTTCATGTGTTGGTCTGAAATAAGATATGTTGCATACAATAGCACTTGTATGCATTAGACCAATAGATTATGATTATTTCTTCCCTCTCAATTGGTTCAAGGTCATGAACCAAATATTCCATCTAAAATTTTTTGATGTGCGGTATACGATTAATGAATATATCTTGATACACAAAGATGGATTCCTTAAAAAAGTAGAGGATGTATGTTAGTTTTCCTAACATAAGGGGGAGATTATAAGCAGCTATGAAATATGTTAGAAATTATCATCAGATCCTCATTCAAAGGATAATTCAAGTCAAATGCCAAAAGCATATCATATAAAGATGCAAGTGCTCCTATTTGTGTCCCAAAAAGACAAAGTCTATGCATACGTAAAGTGTGGTAGACCAATCGGTTCCAAATGAAATAATCCTTGAAACGAACAAGGAGCGAATAATCATAATAAGAAGGCAGTGTGCGCTTGAAGAGCCGATGGCATAACACTTCATGAAAACCTTATAAGAGGTTCAGGTACCCGAAAATAATAAAGTGATGAGATCTCAAAATATTATATCATATTGCGAACCGATACAAAATGAGAAATCGTCGATGATATCTTTGATACAATATTGTGAAAGATTACGAGGATCTAAATTCTACGTTAATTTAAGCATGTTGACGTAGAAACATTTATCAAGTGACATGAAAGGATGCATCTTGGTAAGCGTAAAACTTATTTGATTTGCAGTTCAGTCACTTGAAGATGTCACACATAAAATGTTGAATATTGTCACTTGACAAAATTTATATGAAAACTTCTTTAAAGATTCAAAATACAAAAGTTTCTGGGAAACTTATTGATAATCCTTATATTGTATAAGCTTATAGCTTGAAAATTATTGAAACTCTTGGAGAGTTTTCGAAGCAATAGATTATTTACTGAAATGGGAAATTTATCGAATTAGATTGGTCTTGAAGTATCATATCTTAGTGCAAGTGATGCACTCATGTATCTTGCAAATACTACAAGGCCCGATATAGCCTTTTCAGTCAATTTATTAGCAAAGTATATTTCTTCTCCTACTAGGAGACATCAGAATGGGATAAACCACATGAGCTTGTTTTATTCTAAAGATTGCAGTCCCGATCTTATTAGTGATGTTGGGTACTTATCTGACCCGCATAAAGCTCGATCTCAAACAGGCTATGTGTTCTTATGTGGTGGTACTGCCATATATTGGAGATATACAAAGCAGTCTATCGTAGTCACTTCATCGAATCATGCTGAGATAATAGCTATTCATGAAGCAAGCCGAGAATATGTATGGTTGAGGTCCATGATACATCTCATTTGAGAAAAATGTGGTGTAAAATTTGACAGTCTATCCACAATTTTATACAGAGATAATGTAGCATACATAGCACATCTTAAGGGAGAATTCATAAAAGGAGATAGAATGAAGCACAATTCATCAAAGTTTTTCTACATACCTGAGCTACAAAAGAATGGTGATATTAACGTGCAACAGATTTGTTCAAGTGACAATGTGACTGATTTATTCACCAAGTCTCCTCCAATTGCAACTTTCAAGAAGATGGTGCATAAGATCGGGATGCAATTGTTCAAGGATGTTCTCATTAGGAGGAGTTAATACGCGTAGTACTCTTTTTCCCTTACGAGGTTTTTTCCCACTGGATTTTCCTTGTAAGGTTTTTAATGAGACAACCTATATACGTATTGTTAGAGATGTGTACTCTTTTTCCTTCACTAGATTTTTTTCCCACTGGATTTTTTCTAGTAAGGTTTTAACGGGGCATATTTATCTATCTAGACATTCAAGGGAGAGTGTTATAAATATATTTACATTATAGTGAATGCCTATCAAGATCTAATAAGATCTAGTTGATATCTATCAGGATTTGAAGTATCTGTCTTTTCGTCAGAAACTAGAAGTATTTTTTCCTATAAATAGAGGGGTTTTATTCATTGTATTATCAATCAAGATGATCCCTCATCCTTCAAGAGAAATAAAGAAGTCTCCCTCTTCTCTCTCTATTTATTCTTGTTGTTCTTACTTTATATTTCATAACATTTTTAAATTAATATTTGAATATATTTAAAATAGTATTTGAAAGGGATAAATTTATGAATAGTAAGAGTTCATTTAGAACTCTTCAACATTAGGTTCCTAATTTCAAGAGAATATTATTTTAAATTAAAATTTAATAATTTATTACTCTTAATTATTTTTTGACAGTTTAACTTTTTTTCCATCTTTTTTTTTTTAATTTTCTATTCTTCTTTTCTTTCCTTCCTTCCTTTCTTTTGTTTGTTTGTTATTTTTTTTTATAATAATAATTAACAACTTAGATATATAAAGGTATTTCATGTAGATATATAAATTAAATTTTATTATTAAATTTTAATTTATATTTAAAAATTTAAAATAATTGCAAGTAAAGATAAGTTTTAGATACACATCACATATATAGATTATTTATATTTAATAATAATAATAATAATAATAGTAATATAGTTATCATTATATTTGATACTGATAAGTTTATGAAATATAAAAGTTCATTTAGAACTCTTTCATTGTGGGTTTCTATTTTTAAACTAATTAATAATTTTTGTATAAAGATAATGTATTTTTATATTCAAATAATTATAAAAATCTTATTTAATTCAAATTTTTAATAAGATTACCAAAACTTTTTTTTAATGAATTGCTGCATAACTAAAATTACGTAAAGTTAGGGGAATTTTTTAGTGTTATTATTTAATTCAAATATTTAATATTTTTAAATTTAAATTTTTTATTACAACACTTAAGTTTTGTCCTAAAAACTCCCACGTGGCTTCTCAGCAATATGTCACATGGCTTCTTCTGGTGTTTCGTCCTCTGCTTTATAATATATATAGATAGATAGACTATTACTTGCTTATATTATGTTTTTTTAATTATTTTTATCTTGAGTTGGGTGTTTATTTGAAATAGTCTTTCCACCTCACTTTTGAGGTAGCGATTCGAGATGCATACACTCTATTCTCTCAGATCCCACTTTACGAAATTACACTTAATATGTTGTTGGTGGTGCTTGCTGCTCCTATTTCTTATTCATTTTGCTTGGACTTGTATGAGGTAGCGATTCGAAATGCATACACTCTATTCTCTCAGATCTCACTTTATGAAATTACACTTGATATGTTGTTGTTGGCACTTGCTGCTCCTATTTCTTATTCATTTTACTTGGACTTGTATCAAATAGATAATCGATAAGTCGAGTTGTGAAGCATAAATATCCAATTGAATCACATGATAAGCACTAAGGGGGCGTTTGGTAGCTGAATTGAAGTTGAATAATGTGTGTTTTTGATCCAGTAGAAATAATATAACATTTGTTAGTTAGTTAAGAGGCAAGTTACTCAAGAAAATTGAAGGAAACGTGTCTTTTAAGTCTTGAATGAAGGATTGGTGACATTGACCAACAGATAGGGTCAAACATCATTAGGAAACTTGATTAAGTTAATTGTGGACTTGATTAATATTTTTAAAACTTTCTAATCTTTTTAAAAATACAAATCAACCCAACCCTCACCCCTCTTCAATACAAATCAACCACTCTCTCCTCTCTCTCCAGCTTCTCTCAACTCTCTCCCAACCAACAGTTCTGTAAAATTTCACCCTTCAACCCCCGATGACTTCTACCTCTGGCGATAAATAGTTGGGCTTCGAGTTCCCCTCTTTTCTCTCTTCAACCCCCGACGACTTCTACCTCCGGTGACAAATAGTTGGGCTTCGAGTTCTCCTCTTCAATTCAATCAACCTGTCTCTTATCCCTCTCTCGACAGCTTCTCTCAACTCTCTCCCAACCAACTGTTATGCAAATTTCTCATTTCAATCCTCGACGGCTTCAACATCCGACTACAAATAGTTGGGTTTCAAGTTCCTTTTCGACTTTAACCTTCAATCGACGTGACAGCCTTGCTCTTCAGCCACAACATCTTTGAATTCTTTATCGTTCTTTTTTTTCTTTTACAGGTAAAAATTTATGGCCTTTTTAGTTTTGAAGAAAACGAGGAACTTCAGCCAACTTCTCTTATAGTATTGGTTAACAATTTCAATATTTGTTGCATTAATTTGAAATGCGGTTTGAAATGGGCTTTTTATTGTTTGTGTTTATAAAAACAAAACGACAATTTGGTTTGATTTGTTCTGTTCTTGTTCTTGGTAAAAATGGTGAAATTGCTATTTTTTGTTAAACAAAATCATGCTACTATTTTTTGTTTCCTCCGACAGATTACCCATCTGGTACAACATATTAACTATCTAATACAACAAATTTATTATATGTTGCACCAGATCAACCATCTGATGCACCAGAAGAACCATCAGATTACAATTCTGATGCAACAAATTAATAATCTAATGCAACAGATTAACTATCTGATGCAACAACTTTACCATATGTTGCAACAGATTAAGCATTGGATAAAAAATCTGATGCAACTAATTAACCATCTGGTGCAATGGAAGAACCATCAGATTAATAATCTAATGCAACAGATAAACATCTTGTTAGATAAAATCCCATCAACTCTTCCTACAGAAAATGTCCAAGACTTGATTTTTCCAACTGATCATTCATCTATCGCGATAGAAGACCCTATGTTGGAAAAAATCTAAACAATATTGACCGTTGATAACTGTTCCAACAGATCACTCATGTGTTGCAACAGATGTGTGAATTGTTGCACAGACCATTCATATTTCTCAATAGATGAGTGATATGTTTTGTATTATCACAACACATTACTCAGTCGTTGCTGCAGGTTAGTTAACTACTCTGACAGATCACTCATATGTTGCAACAGATATGTGATCTGTTGCACAAACCATTCATATTTCTCAAAAGATGAGTGATATATTTTGTATTATCGCAATAGATTATTTAACTGTTCCAACAGATCACTCATATATTGCAACAAATGATGTCACAACAGTTGTGTGATCTATTGAATAGACCATTCATCTGTCTTAAAAGATGAGTGATATATTTTATATTATTGCAACAGATTACTCATCCGCTACAACAGTTTGGTTATATGCTGCAACAGATATACTACCTGGTGTAATAGATCAGTGATCTGTTGCAACTGTTATTTTACTGTTTTGATTATTTTATTTACTATTATCCTTTTTTAACGATGCATTAATCAACAATAATATATTATTTTATATTCCTGCTAATTTTAGATAATATGGTTCCCAAAAGAATAGAAACTGAATCAAGTCCAAGTAAAGTAGCAAGTGAAGCAGCTAGGCTACATCCACCACTCTATGAGCTTGCTTTGCAAGTGTAATCTCAATCGGGAGCAGAATATGATGAACACGGGGAGGAGGGATGTTTCAAAAGAGATGATGCAGATGCTAATAGCCCTTCCACCGAAGAGCTGGTCAAAGCCTTCAGCATTGATCGTTATCCTATAAGAATGAAGTGTAATGGCGCCGCAGATTTAATAGGTGATTTCGTGGTTAAGTCAGCCATGCGAAAATCTTTCAACGCCTTCAGAAAAATACTTCGAGAACAAAAATTGGATGCTTATTTCAGGGACAGCTGCTTTGGGAAATATCTTGATTTATCGAAGGACAACAATGCTCGTTTCCAAATGAAAATGGTATATGAACTACTCAAGCGTAGGTTTATGTATGAAAATAAAGATAAGATGGATGAGGTATGGATAAATTACTGTGGGATGCCTATTTATTTTGGTTGAAAGGAGTTTGTCATAGTTACTGGACTAAAATATTATCCTCCTTCTCAAGTTATACCTATTCTAACCCAAAAAAAGCACCCCGCACACCCAAAAAAGGCAAAGGCAAGTCGTGTGATTGTGATGACCTGGTGTCCATTATTGGTCCAAGCTTCAAAAACAAAAATTTGATAGAAGCGTTGAAAGGTAAAGGACTTTCAAAGAATCACAAGAAGTTATTATGCTTGGTTTGGTTTGTACATAATATGTGGTTTGGTTTGTACATAATATTCTCTGGGCGAGAGACGTTAACAACAACATAAGCCTCGGTTTAATAAAGCTCTCCGAGGATCTTGATGCGTTTAACAGCTATCCTTGGGGGTATGAAAACTTTAAAATGACTGTCAAATAGTTGTTGACTCCATTAGCGCTAAAGACAGTCAACTTATATGGCTTCCCATGGGCTTTCATGGTAAATATTTCTTTCTTCTATTATGATATCATTTATTTTTTTCGCTCAATAATGGTTTTGATTTATTGGCGTTATTTTATAGGCTTGGGCGTTTGAAGCCATTTCTTATTTGAGACAACAAGTGAACTACCAGGAAGGAGTTTCCTGTCCAAGAATCTTGAGATGGTTGTCGGCCAAAACTGATAAAAGTGCAAAATTTCTTGATCTCTTCAACCCTCTGAAGGATGTCGTAAGGACAATTATAATTAATTTTTTATTTTAATTAATAATTTTTTTTGAATGATCTAATCATCATTCTAATATATGTAATGATTTATGTTAGATTGTGCATCCGTCGCTAGTTCCGACCAATCGAGAGTCGAAGATGCCATTTTTTCTTACTTTACGATCTGTGCAAACTTTATCGGACCCTAAGATCATCGACAAAATAAAAATGGAATTGTTTGGAGAAACAGCCATTACAAGAAAAATAATTTTGGAGGGTGGGCTTGTTGTTGTTGTTGATGGTCTTAGTGGTGATGGAGTTGTTGGTGGTGGTAGTGGTGCTGCTGTTGGTGCTAATGATGCTCCTCTTACAGTATTTAAAGCAAACCATTATGAGTATGATCATACTGGTTATATAGATTTTGCCTCTCCCAGCGAATGTCCTGCATGCAAATGTCAAGACTGCAAGGCAAAACATGATGTAGTGATTAATGTTATTAATGCATTAACTGCTTCTGTAAAGGAATTAACATTTAAGAGGGGTCTCATTCCATCAAAGAGGATTTTATTTCCATTTGCTCCATTAGAGATTAGGGCTAAGAGGAGGAGAGTGATTTTCATGGCATTATCAAGCATCCAAAAAAGTAAAATTGCAACTCCTCTGTATGTGTGTTGCACTGAGAAACGTACAATGTCTAAAGGAGAGTAGCATGAGCTGAAAAACGTGAATATATTATATGTTTTCCAACTGACTAAACAAACAGACACATATATGTTTCAACAGATGACACATTTGCTGAAAATTATCAAACAGATAAATACATCTGTTGTAATAGTTGACTAACCAATTACACCAGATACTTTATCTGGTGCAACATATGTCTCGTCTATTTTAGCAAATCAAACAACTCTTCTTACCGCTTTTATTTGTACCAACAGATGACCTATATACTGCAACAGATGATTCATATATTGCAACGGATGGTTCATCCGTTGGAAATTATCACACAGGGTCTTCCTCATGTAGAAATTTGTCCCAACAGTTGATTCATTATTGCAACAAAAATATAATCTGTTTGGGATAATTTAAAATGGGAGGAAGACCTGTTTGATTTGCTAGAAGAGATGAGTTATCCTTTTCCATTTTATTGTATCTCCGTGATTAGCATTGACTAATTCTGGCTTTCCAGGTGGATGTAGAAGAAGCTACTACTGAACAACATTGACAATATGCTACTCTTTTTATGGAAATACGGAGAACAGAAAGCGCAGAAACCGTACGTAAGCGATAATAAAGATCCACAACGAGCAAAGCTGAATTCCATAGCACCGGATGAAGAACAACTTTCCCATACTGAGTAAATTTTTATAGCTTAAGCTTGTTAAATCAAACCAATCCTTGGCAGTATACTTAAATTGTTGTTGATGTATTTGTTGAGATCTGTACCCATAACAATTTTTTTACATTTCATTTATTCATTGACTTATTTCAGCTAATTTATGAAGGGTTCGATTTATTTTATTTTGTCTACGAATTTTATTTATTCCTTAGATTTGAACTTATTAATTAAAAATAAATACTAGATTCAAATATTGTAACAGATAATGTATTTGTTGCAACAGACGACACATCTATTAGAAAAATCAAACAAATTTAGACATATGTTGCAACAGGTACGTGATCTGTTGGAATTTATCAAACAGGTCTCCCCACTGTTGCAACTGATGGACTTTAGATAAAAACATTGAGATAATGCAACAGATGACCAACCTATTGCAAGAGATAAACTACATGTCAGAACAGGTAGTATAACTGTTACAACGGATGGAGATTCCGTTGCATTATAAAAATTCAACTTTCATTGGACATAAAAAATTGTCACTACGTGTAAAAAGGTTAAAGTGAATTGAATTGAAATAAAAAAGGCGCAACCCATCGACGGTGTTCAGTTCAAACACCTAAAATAAGATAGGCATCAAGTAGACAGTTTTCATTTCAAACACGTAAAATAAAATAGGCATCAAATATGTCAGTGTCAGTCTGGCACATTTCCCTGACTTGCCGTCACTTGGCCCCCAACGGTCATTTTTTCCCCCTCATTGTCTTACATATTCATCTTCCTCCTAAAATTTAACCCTAAATTCTCAAATCTTCTTCTTCATCGTCATCTTCTTTTATCTATTCAAATTATTTCTTTCCTTTTTTTCAACTGAGCTTGACGATGTCGAGCGTATCTTCCACTGTTTTTTGTGATAAAGATTTTCGATATTGTAAGTGCGGTCATGAAGCTCTGTTAAAGATTTCTTGGACTCAACAAAATTCGAGTCGTAGGTTTTTTATTTGTAAGATTTCGAAGGTAATATTTTTTTTATTTAATTAATTGATTAATTATTGACTTGTAATTGTTTTGTAATTGTGTTCTCTTTTTTATAGAAATTAGATGGATGCGATTACTTTGATTGGTATGAAGAACGACACCCTTCACAAGCAAATCGTGTAATCTGGGGTTTGTTGAACAAAGTCAAGGCTTCTGAAGAGAAACAAAATCGAGCAAGAAGATACTACATTGTTGCCGTTATTGCTACTAGTTTGGTGTTGTTGGGAACATGGATATTCAAGCCTAATTGCTGAAATTTTCATGGTGGTGTGTATATTTGCTACTGGTTTGGTGTTGTCGAGCACATGGATATTCAAGCGTAACTGTTGGAAAATATCAAAAAGATTTAGGCATATGTTGTAAAATTTAGGTCATCTGTTAGAAATTATCAAACAGGTCTTCCCACTGTTGCAACAGATTAGACTTAGATTATTAGATTATTCATAGAAATAACATCGTCGTAATGCAACAGATGACCAACCTATTGCAACAGATAAACTATCTGCCAGAACGAATTAAAGATATTTTACAATAGATTTATAATCTAATCTATTGCATTATAAAAAACTCAATTTTCACTAGAAAAAAATTATTGTCACTACATGTACATGTAATAAAGTGAAGGGTGACTTGAAATTAAAAATTTCTATTTCACAAGTTCTTCTATATACACAGGCTTCAAGCGTTCAGTTCTCCAGTTAGTACCCATTAAGCCTAGACCTCTTGCAGGTTTGCCACAACGTTATCACACAGAAAAGTCATTGGCTCAGTCATTTCTGTGCCGGCCAGCAAACATTTGATGTGTGCAAAAGCGTGCGAGCCGCTCGCTTTAGCGGCATCATCTTTTGTAAGGATCATTCCCCTGTTTTGACCTTCAAAATCCCATGATTTCTTCATCAACACTTCCTTTGGCAAATGATTCATCAGTTTACTCTCCCTCAACAAGATAGGCAACAGCACCATCAGTGGCTCCATGAGGAGAAAAAGATCGAAATCATCGACGAGAGGTATGTTGGAGTCATAAACATTAATCTTTCCCTCCTCGAGTAGTATCTCAACAGCCCGATAATGCATGTCGTTCATGCTAATGACTGCAAGAATCTTTTTTGCCTCGGTCCAGCTCTTGCTGTGTGGATTTGGCTTGTCCCTTCTAACATATCTTAACATTTCTTCTTCATCCAAGACCAACGTAGGAATTAGGAAATCAAGTCCCACGCCAAGGGCTGACGCTTCTCTATTGAGTTGATCGTACCTATCCTTGAGTTTCTTGCAGAAGTCGAGGTTTATTATCCTATCGACAACGTCATAAGCTTCACAGTAAGTTAATTGTCTTTTCCTCATGAGGCAGAGAATTATGTAAACATGTTGTGAGATAAGAAGTCAATTTTAAATAGGTTAGTAATTGTAAAGATGCAACAGATGGTTTATCTGTTGCATAGGGTCCTCTGAATCAATAATCCAACGCAACTTATGCAACAGATGGATAATAAGTTGCAATAGAACCACTACCAGTTGCACCAGTATACCCAGCTGTTGCAACAAATGTGAAATCTATTGCGTATCTTCTTCTTCACAGGGTAGATTAGAAGGGCTAGGTTAGGAAAAGTAAACTTGTCTTGTCCTCGTACGGCATACGCATATCAGTCATAGTCTGGAAGTCTTGGGGGGGAAAGGGAGGCCTAGGATAATCTGGTGCGCCTGGCTTGGCATTCTTGGCCTGTCGCAGATCCCTCTTCTCTTCAGCGCCAAGTTCCGCGTTTATGTCCACCTTCTTGACTGTCCCCTAAACTTTAACAACTTTTGGAGAGGGGGGAATTGCAATTTCTTTTAATTTCTGAGCGGAGAGTACGTCTCTAATTGCTCTTTTCTTTCTCCTAACCAACGTTGAAGGAGTGAGTGGCTCCCTCACCTTCTTGGATGGTATAACACACCTCTTGGATTTGAATTTCTCGATAGCTTTAGAGATAGCCTCTACTTTTTCAAAGAGTTTATCCTGTCTGTCCTTGCACTCATCGCATTCGCAATGAGAACACAAGGGTAAAGAGGGGTGAGAGGGACCTGTGTAAGGGCGAAAAAGGGTGTTTTCAAACATATTTATTCTTTCTTGAGTATCAACATGCTCATCATCACGAGTGGTAGCAGCATCAGCATGCCTGCCACCAACAACTCCACCAGAAGAAGCACCCGGATCTGCCTTAGTAAAAAGTTGGTCATAAAGAGCCTCAACATTAGGTTGACCTTGCCTAACTTCTCTTCTTATGGTTATTGCTCCAGCCAATTACTTCTTTATTAACTCCACTGTTGGGTCTGCTATAGTATCAACATGACCTGGAGTAATATAAGAAGTCATCACCGACTCCTCCTCAGTAGGCACGATCCATAGATGCACAACCTATAAAAAAGAAAAAAAAGACAGATGCATTTAAATCATATAATATAATAATTTTCACAGTTGGGCTACGTTTTTAAAAAAAACCATTTGTTGCATAGTTTGCAGTATATGGTTAAAATTCATTTGAGTCTGGTTCAGAGAAACAGAGCAACATATGGATAATCTGATTCAAAATATCAATTATCTGTTGCAACAGTTGCACAAGACGGGTAATCTGTTATGCAACAAATGATCTGTACGTCGCAACAAATGAACAATATGTTATCAGATTAAACATCTGTTGCATAATTTGTGGTAGATAGTTAATCTTTTAGGAGTCAGGTTCAGAGAACCAAAGCAACAGATGGGTAATCTAATGCAAGATATACCCTATCGCAGCAGATGTCCCATCTGGTGCATCAGATATAACATCTGTTGCACCAGATATAACATATGTTCAATATCTTTCTTATCTTTGAGTAGAATTATTTTACTTGAAGAAGACGTACTGCATCATCCGGAGGGTTAAAGAGATCATCCTCCTTAATATTGGTGTTGATCTTTGCAGCCAACCACCTAAACATCCTTGGATGAGAAACCTCATCCGGATAATCCATTAACTATTTTCGGATGAGAGGGATGGCTTCAAATGCCCAAGCCTAAAAAATGTAAACAGGAAGCAAGCAAAAAAAAATCATAATAACTATATTCAATATAAATTAATGGATGAGTAAAATTAGTGATTAATTTTACCGTGAAAGCCCAAGGAAAGCCGTATAATGTGGTCGTCCCTGAGGATAGCTTTGTCAGTAAATATTAGACAGTCAAGTAGAAGTTGTCATATCTCCAGGGATAATTGTTGAATTTATCAAAATCCTCAGAACGCGCCAACAAATCATCTTTTATGACCTTGTTGACGTCTCTTGCCAATATAACCGAATGGGCAAACCAAACTAAGCACAATTTCTCCCTGTACTGCTCTGGTATGGTTTTATCCTAAAGATCTGTCAACAAATTTGATGCTTTGTAGCCACGTCAAGCAATGTCAAACAACCCATCTATTTTTTCCTTGTATTTTCTTGCCTTGGATATTTTTCGGGGTGGTGGTCCTTCTGGACGATAGCATCTCAAGCCTGTCACTACGGCAAACTCTTGCAAGCCAAAACAAACAGGCATGACACATAAGTTGATCCAAATTTCATCCATCTTCTTTTTGGCCCTCTCTTCCGGATCTTTATCATCCCCTGCATACTTAATCCTGCACTTGAGAAGACCATATACCATTGTCATAGGGAAATGAATACGGGCAAAGGGGTTCTCAGGCAGCTTGAGAAAGCGTCCAAAGCAGCTACTCTTAAAAAGTTCGCCTATGTTTTCGTTCTTCATAATTTTCATAAAATGTTCAAAAAATTTCCCCATCTGACATTTAAGTATAATTTGACCAGTTAGTTGTTTTCCTTCTGGGTCATTTATCGGCATCGCAACTTAAAACCTACCAATACTAAAAGCTTTGACAGGATCATGCTGGGATGTCGATATTAACTCACGCCCCGTCGGTGATCCATTATCATCATGTTGATGATCATCCTCTTTCTCTTTCTAACTCTCCAATTCCTCCTCTTTCTCACTTTTATTTTCTTCATCACCATCGACGGACCCTTGTACACCTCCCTCAACGTTGTTTTCACATCTCTCCTCATCTTTACTTTTCCCTGACTGAGATTGTTCAGGAAGCTCCTCTAAATCCCTCTGTATTAGAGCCTTTTTTTTAGTGGTCAGACGTTGATCCACTTTCACTTTATTTTCTTTTAGGAGACATGTTTTACCTACAAACAAAGAAAAAATTACATTACAGTTGATGTATGCATAGATTTTAAAAAATATAGTACAAACGCCATGAATACCGACACACCAACAGCTACCACCACAAATACCACCAACCAATGCCAACAAACAAACAAACACCACAATACTGACACCACCACAAACACCACCAACCAATGCCACCACCGGTGCCACCACGGCGACCACAAACACCACCACCACTAACACCACAAACACCATCCTAGCGATGGAAACTAGGGATTTCTCGAGTTTTTCCTACAATTTTACCATCAAAACTCAAAATTGTAAACCCATTCTCGAAGATAATACAACTAAAAGTTTTATTTTTCATCATTAACTTAAAAGCCCTTATTTTTTAGAAAAAAAACAAAAAAAAATATAGAGCTCTTCTCGAACTCTGTTGCTTACGAATACAAAGAAAACGACTGATACAAGTAAGAATGAAGTCAAAAATAACACCTATGTGGTTGAAAATAAGAAGAATAGTGATCTGTTGTGGAGGGTTGAGAAAATTTATTGAGTAGTTGTTGTCTGTACTGTATTATTGAGGGAGAATAAGAGAGAAAGAGCCAGACCTCGAGATTTGAAATGAAGAAACATTTTGTATAGGTTGATTTGTATTTTGGAATAGAATGACAAGTAGTTTTGAAAATATTAATTTGGTTCGAAATGATCTTAATTATTTTTAAAATCATAAAATATATGCGTAATTTTTAACCCTCTCATCATGCAATTGCCAAAAAGGTAATTCAATTGAAATTGTATAAAAACAATTAAAGTTGTAGTTGACCGAGTACTCTAGGAGGTGACCCTGTGAAAACTCACCCCTGGTCCTAGATTAATCAATTTAGGTACTATTAGTCTAACATATGAACTCAATTGAAATTGTAAAAAAACAAATGTTCAACATGTTGCGTCAGATTTCTCATCTGTTGTAAATTATCAATCAGATTAGGTAACAACAGATTACGAATTTGATGTAAATTATCAAACAGATTAAGTCATCTGTTGCTACAGATTACCCATCTGTTGTAAATTATCAAATGGACTGTCATATGTCGCAACAGATTACACATATGTTGTAAATTATCAAATAGGCGTTGCCATCTGTTGTGGCTGACCCTATGAGAACTCACCCCTAGTCCTAGATTAATCGATAGTTTACCCTATGAGAACTCACCCCTAGTCCTAGATTATTCAATTAAGGTATTAGTACCCTAGTCCTAGATTAATCAATTAAGGTATTAGTACCCTAGTCCTAGATTAATCAATTAAGGTATTAGTCTAACATATGAGGTAGTAAGAATCGGTTCGGCTCAGAGTGATCGATCAATGACTCTATCAGGAGGAACGCAGTATCGTCTCATTATGCAATTGACAAAAGACTCAATTGAAGTTGTAGTTGACCCTATGAGAACTCACCCCTAGTCCCAGACTATTCAATTAAGGTATTAGTACCCTAGTCCTAAATTAATCAATTAAGGTATTAGTCTAACATATGAGGTAGTAAGAATCGATTCGGCTCAGAGTGATCGATCGACGACTCTGTCGGGAGGAACGCAGTACCGTCTCATTATGCAATTGTCAAAAGACTCAATTGAAGTTGTAGTTGACCCTATGAGAACTCACCCCTAGTCCCAGACTATTCAATTAATATATTAGTACCCTAGTCCTAGATTAATCAATTAAGGTATTAGTCTAATATATGAGGTAGTAAGAATCGGTTCGGCTCAGAGTGATCGATCGTTGACTCTGGTCGGGAGGAATGCAGTACCGTCTCATCATGTAATTGCCAAAAGACTAAATTGAAGTTGTAGTTGACCCTATGAGAACTCACATTCAATTAAGGTATTAGTCTAACATATGAACTCAATTGAATTATATATAAACAAATGTTCAACCTGTTGCAACAGATGTCTTTTTTGTTGGATCAAATCAAACAGATTATGTAATTTGTTGCAACATATTATCCATCTGTTATAAACTATCAAATAGATTAAATTATTTGTTGCGACAGATCATGAATCTGTTGTAAACTATCAAACAGATTGAGTTATCTGTTGCGACAGATTACCCATCTATTGTAAACTATCAAATAGGTGTTGTCATCTATTGTAGTTGACGTTATGAGAACTCACCCCTAGTCCTAGATTAATCAATTAAGGTATTAGTTAAACATATGAGGTAGTAAGAATTGGTTCGGCTCAGAGTGATCGATCGATGACTCTTGTCGGGAGGAACGCAGTCCCGTCTCATCATGCATTTGCCAAAAGACTCAATTAAAGTTGTAGTTGACCCTATGAGAACTCACCCCTAGTCCCAGATTATTCAATTAAGGTATTAGTTAAACATACGAGGTAGTAAGAATTGGTTCATCTCAGAGTGATCGATCGATGACTCTTGTCGGAAGGAATGCAGTATCGTCTCATCATGCAATTGCCAAAAAACTCAATTGAAGTTGTAGTTGACCCTTTGTGCTCATTCATCCATCCCTAATTCCTCCTAGATCAATGTAGGTACTATTATTAATCTTAACATTAAGTTAATGAGAACATATTTCAACTCAGAGTGATCGATTGACGACTCGGGTCGGGATGAACGCAATACTAACACCATGCAAATGCAACGACTCAATTAGATTTGTAGTTGACCCTGTGAACTGATTCAGTCATCCTTCGTTCCACCTAGATCGATGTAGGTACTATTATTAATCTTAACATTAAGTTAATGAGGAGCTCATTCTTTCATCCCTAGTTCATCCTAAATCAATTGCAATAAAATTTATTGCAACAAACAACTGAGTTGTTGGAGAATTTCAAACAGATAACAATATCTATTGCAACAGATGACATTTCTTATTTAATTATCAAATAGACATTTGCATCTATTATGACGGATGACTGAGCTGTTGGAAATTTTCAAACAGATATTGATATCTGTTGTAACAGATGATGTTTCTGATTTAGTTATCAAATGACAGTTCCATCTGTTATCACAGATGACTAAGTTGTTAAGATTTCTCAAACAAATATCTAAATTTGTTGCAACAAATGACATATCTGTTTGAAAATCTTTTTGTTTTCTTTTAATTTTAAAGCAAGCTACTGTCCGAGTAGATAAAGTAGTAGTACTACTAAAGGCGGTAAAAAATGTTTCTTGGATAACTCAAAAATCTCATTGAGTAGTTTTATCCTGTCTTTTCAATGTCACCCATTTTCTTCCTCGTGCCCCTCAAATTATTAGTGAATATTAATTAATGAATATTGAAACCCCTAATACTTCTTCCGTTTCATATTGACTTGGCACTCCCATCAAGAAAATATTAATTAGGGGTTTATTTTACTACCAAATTAGCCTTATTAATTATGCTTTGAAAATATAAATTTGAATAAATACACTTTCTTTAGTCATTTAATATTAAGGGTAGTACATCTAGAAATTAGAATTATCTCATCTCTCCTCTCCTCTCCTCTCCTTCAGCCCTAAATCTCTCATATTTTTTCTTTCTATCCTCTTTAGGGTTATCACAACCTTTTTTTTCTCTCCTCTTTTTCAAAAATTTCATTCGGATCTAAACCGATCGATATCCATATCTTAGATTCCCCGACTGAAATTGTTGTTTTGACCCCCTTTTGACATTAATGTATGATATGATTCATTATTGCTCTTTCATTCTCGTCTTCTTCTTGCAACTTTATTTACATCTTTTTGTTTATTTAATTACCATTTTCCCATATCATATTTATTTAAAAAATTTGAAGGAACTTTTAATTGTTGAATAAACATACCGAGAATTTTTATTATAAGATGCAAAAAAAAAGTCATCTGTTAGGAGAAGTTTAAAAGCCTTATTGGCAGTATCATTTTTTTTATGTATTTTATTTGTTTCTTTGTTGTTGATGCTGTTATTGATGTTGTTGGTGGGGTTGGCGTTGTTGGAACTTATGGTGTGGTGTGGTTTTGATGGTGGATGCTTCTTAGCTTAAAAATAGTGGAGTCCGAACAATCAACACAAGGAGTAAGGGAGAAAAAAATAAAAAGTTTAAAGTGAATAAGAAGAGAAGAGTTGGTTACCAAAATTAAAAAAATATGTGCTGAGTGGGAATTGAACTCAAGACCAAAAGAAATAAATAGCCTTAAGCACCCATAAACAACAACTAGGCTAACCAAACAACTCTTACAATGGGTGCTCACTGATTAGATTATATACATTTTTTTCTTTATTTCCACATACATATATAAAGTTCGATACGAGTTCAGTCTGTGCTCGCGCACCCGGAGGACTCCATGTGGGTTCGTCCCTTGTTGTTGATGGTGTTGGAACATAGGATGTATGCTTCGTTGTTGTTGATGATGTTGTTGGAACAAATGTTGTTGTTTTCTTTGCTGTTGATATTTTTTATTTGTTGTTTGTAGTTTATGTTGTTGTTGATGTCGCAACGGACAGAGCAACTAATGGAACTAATCAAACCACCAGCAAGGCTTCTATGTATTCCAACAGACTCCATATCTATTGCATCAGACTCCATATCTGACGCAACAGACTCTACATCTGACGCAAACTATCCGGGATTTAATGTAATATTGCTGAAACTATCCGGGATTTATGTGTTGTATGCGTTACTTAAATACAACTGGTGACTTTATTAATATGTAAATTAAAAAAAATGGATCTAAATACAATATTTTATCTTTTTGTTGTATTTCCAAAAGAGACAGATTGGTAATCTGTTGTAAAATATATTCCACCTGTCAGATAACTTACAACATATGGACAATCTGTTGCAACAGATGGATATATCAGTTTGCTTTTCCATCAGTTGTGGCGTCTGTTGGAACTTGCTAGTCATCTGTTTATTCAATTTCATCGAGAGCAATAGATTTTTCTAAACACTTCTTGGCCAAACTCAATTTTTGCTCTTGGATTGCTTTTTTTTTTCTTTGCATCCTTCAATCTAGCCTCCAAATTCAATTTTTTTTCCTCAATGATAGCAAAAATTTAGTTTGGTTGAAGGATGTAAAGAAAAAAAAGAAGCAATCCAAGAGCAAAAATTGAATTTGGCCAAGAAGTGTTTAGAAAAAATCGATTGCTCTCGATGAAATTGAATAAACAGATGACTAGCAAGTTGCAACAGACGCCAAAGTTGATGGAAAAGCAAACTGATATATCCATTTGTTGTAATAGATTGTCCATATGTTGTAAGTTATCTGACAGGTGGAATATATTTTGCAACAGATTACCAATCTTTTTCTTTCGAAAATACAACAAAAAGATAAAATATTGTATTTAGATCCATTTTTTTCTAATTTACTTATTAATAAAGTCACCAGTTTTATTTAAGTAACACTAACACACACAACACATGAATCCCGGATAGTTTCAGCAATATTGTATTAAATCCCGGATAGTTTTCTAATTACATCTTATCCCGGAATTTTGAATTGTGATACATATGTTAAGCAGTGATACATATATGGACTAGTGATACATATGTATATGTATCACTAGTATATACATATGTATACAGTAGTGATACATATAGCATATGTATCACTAGTAAATATGAATTCGAGATTTTATGTAATTTTTTAAAACATTAAAGGATATTGTGTAATATGGTGTCTTAAATATGGTATTTGTGTAATTTTTCCTTTTAACGGATATGAACAGTCGTGGCTTTTTGTTTGACTAAGTCCATTCCCTTTCAATTCAATCATTTTATAAATAGGTCCTTCCGGCCTCTTCACTCACTCTCACTAACTCTCGTTCATTCTACTATACTTACAATACTAATATGTCAGATCCAGATTCGTAAAAGAAGGTTCATATCGAGTCCTTGCAGGGACTTCAAAGGCAGTTTGATGAACTCCGGAGGGATTTGGCCGACTTTCGAGCAAGGCTGAGGAGGGCCCTGCTGCTGCTGAATGAAAATTTTCAGGTTGACAATAATAATAGTAATAATAATAATAATAATAATAATAATAATTAGGTTATGTTTTTTCTTTCTTTTAGCGTATGTATTTCCCTTTTTTTATATCTGATCTACCTATAAAGGATTCAAAAAAATCCATGTATATATTTGGTTTGGTTTGGTTTGGTCGATTTTGAATTTTTAATTCTTATTCAATATTTAATTATCATTCTATTTATTCCCTATTCTCAACATGTCGGCGGTTGGAGTTAGGGATACGATCATGATGATAAATTTTCCTAAAAATGGTTCATTAATAAATAATAAGGAACTAAATGATAGTATAATCATAAAAGAAAGATTATTTAATTTAAAAAAGTCACTACATTGGCTTAATTTAATTAAGATATATATATGATGATATGATTTTTAAGAAAAAAGTTAATGAATAGTCGTGACTACGACTTTTATCTAAACACATTCAACAAACAAACAAAAATAAAAAAACGCTTCTGATGCATCAAATTCCTCATCTGTTGCGACTTATGAATCAGTTAGAAGAAATTAAAAAAGCTCCTTAAACAGATGGCCGATTTATAGCAACAGATGGTATATCTGTTGAAACAGATGGGTTATCTGATGCAACAGATATATAATCTGTTGCCATAACTCAATTAATAAAAATGGTTATTAAAAAAATGGAACGGTTATTGAAAACCAGGTGTATTCGATTTTTAAATTGAGAAAAAGGTTACTTAAATTTAATAAGCTGAAAAGTCATGACTTGTCACAATAATAAAAAACTCACCACCAGTTTGATTTAATTAAGTCATTTCTTTTCACAGAAAAGAATAAGGAAATAAATGATAAACATAATTAAAACCGTAAAAAACTCACCAGAAATATTTTTGTTTTTAAATATTCTTTATTAATTTATATAATTAAAAAGTCAGAAAATTTGGATGTCATGAAGATAATTTATTTATTTTAAAAGATATATATATTATATGTTGCAACAGATATATTATCTGATGCAACAGGTTAACTATTTGTTGCAACGGATGATATATCTGTTGTAACAGATGATTTATCTGATGCAACAGATATATAATCTATTGTGCAACTCAGTGTAAAAAATAAACGGTTGCTGGAAAGAACTAATTATTTTAATAATTATAAAGCTAAGCTTCAAGTTGAAAAGTCATGACTTATCACAATATTGCTTAATTTAATTAAGTCATAACTTTTTACAGTAATCAAGAATGTCATTAATAAATGGAGGTGAACAGATGTGCCTGTAAATCTTCTTTATTAATTTATATAATTAAAAAGTCATAAAATTTGGATGTCATGAAGATAATTTTTTTTTAAAATATATATATTATATGTTGCAACAGGTTATCTATTTGATGCAAATGATGATATAACTGTTGTAACAGATGATTTATCTGATGCAACAGTAATATTATTTGTCCAACTCAGTTAAAAAAATGGTTCCTGGAAAGAACTAATTATTAATAATAATAAAGCTGAAAAGTCATGACTTATCACAATATTGATTAATTTAATTAAGTCATAATTTTTTACAGTAATCAAGAATGTCATTAATAAATGGAGGTGAACAGTTGTGCCTTTAAATCTTCTTTATTAATTTATATAATTAAAAAGTCATAAAATTTGGATGTCATGAAGATAATTTTTTTTAAAAATATATATATTATATGTTGCAACAGTAATATTATCTGATGCAGCAGGTTATCTATTTGATGCAAATGATGATATAACAGTTGTAACAGATGATTTATCTGATGCAACAGTAATATTATCTGTTCAACTCAGTTAAAAAAATGATTCCTGGAAAGAACTAATTATTAATAATAATAAAGCTGAAAAGTCATGACTTATCACAATATTGATTAATTTAATTAAGTCATAACTTTTTACAGTAATCAAGAATGTCATTAATAAATAGAGGTGAACAGTTGTGCCTTTAAATCTGCTTTATTAATTTATATAATTAAAAAGTCAGAAAATTTGGATGTCATGAAGATACTTTATTTATTTTTAAAAATATATATATTATATGTTGCAACAGTAATATTATCTGATGCAACAGGTTATCTATTTGATGCAACGGATGATATAACTGTTGTAACAGATGATTTATCTGATGCAACAGATATATTATCTGTTGTCCAAGTCAGTGTAAAACAAAATGGATCCTAGAAAGAACTAATTATTAATAATAATAAAGCTGAAAAGTCATGACTTATCACAATATTGATTAATTTAATTAAGTCATAACTTTTTACAGTAATCAAGAATGTCATTAATAAATGGAGGTGAACAGTTGTGCCTTTAAATCTTCTTTATTAATTTAAATAATTAAAAAGTCAGAAAATTTAGATGTCATGAAGATAATATATTTTAAAAAAAATATATATATATTATATGTTGCAATAGATATATTATCTTATGCAACAGATTATCTATTTGTTACAAATCATGATATATCTGTTGTAACAGATGATTTATCCGATGCAACAGATATATTATCTGTTGTCCAACTCAGTGTAAAAAAAACGATTCCTGAAAAGAACTAATTATTAATAATAATAAAGCTGAAAAGTCATGACTTATCATAATATTGATTAATTTAATTAAGTCATAACTTTTTACAGTAATCAAGAATGTCATTAATAAATGGAGGTGAACAATTGTGCCTTTAAATTTTCTTTATTAATTTAAATAATTAAAAAGTCAGAAAATTTAGATATCATGAAGATAATATTTTTTAAAAAAATATATATATATTATATGTTGCAGCAGATATATTATCTTATGCAACAGATTATCTATTTGTTACAAATCATGATATATCTGTTGTAACAGATGATTTATCTGATGCAACAGATATATTATCTGTTGTCCAACTCAGTGTAAAAAAAATGGTTCCTGGAAAGAACTAATTATTAATAATAATAAAGCTGAAGAGTCATGACTTATCATAATATTGATTAATTTAATTAAGTCATAACTTTTTACAGTAATCAAGAATGTCATTAATAAATGGAGGTGAACAATTGTGCCTTTAAATTTTCTTTATTAATTTATATAATTAAAAAGTCAGAAAATTTGAATGTCATAAAGATAATATATTTTTTTAAAATATATATATATATATATATATATATATATATATATATTATCTTATGTAACAGGTTATCTATTTGTTGCAACTGATTTTATATCTGTTGTAACAGATAATTTATCTGATGCAACAGATATATAATCTGTTATCCAACTCATTGTAAATAAAAAGCGATTCCTGTAAAGAATTAATTATTTTTATAATAAATCTGAAAAGTCATGACTTATCACAATATTATTTAATTTAATTTAATTAAGTCATAACTTCTTACAGTAATCAAGAATGTCATTAATAAATAGAGGTGAATAGTTGTGCTTTTAAATCTGCTTTATTAATTTATATAATTAAAAAGTCAGAAAATTGGATATCATGAAGATAATTTATTTTTTTTAAAAAATATATATATTATATGTTGCAATAGATTTATTATCTGATGCAACAGGTTATCTATTTGTTGCAAATCATGATATATTTGTTGTAACAAATGATTTATCTGATGCAACAGATATATTATCTGTTGTCCAAAATAATGTAAAAAAACGATTCCTGAAAAGAACTAATTATTAATAATAAAAAAGCTGAAAAGTCATGACTTATCATAATATTGATTAATTTAGTTAAGTCATAACTTTTTACAGTAATCAAGAATGTCATTAATAAATGGAGGTGAACAGTTGCGATTTTTTGCCTAACTCATTCAAGTTCAATCCTCTATAAATAGGTCCCTCCTTACTCAATCGTTCGTTCTACTACACACTATTTATTCCTCCCTCTTGTTACACCTTCAACTACTTTCTCTTCAAGGACTTGATAGTTTTTTCCTGTCTCTGGTAAGTTTTTTTCTTGATTTTTGTGTAAATATACGTTGTATTACATTACATTCGAATTCTTTCTTTTCTTTACTTTTGTGTTTACGTGTGTGTTTTGTCAACTTATGCATTTTTTAGATATGGCTGATCCTGTGTGGGATGTCGCTATTTTACGAGACGCCATGAGGGAACTGCAGAAGGAGGTTCATGACCTGGATTGGGAGTTGGCCGCCGTCAGAGTAAGGATGCTGCGGGGATCCGCAGGCTGCAGAGGGCGCTGCTGCTGCCCTTTGAAGATTGGTCGGCTGACCATATAAATAATAATGATGTTAATAATGATGATAATAATAATTAAGCTTTTTTTTCTGTTATCTATGTATTTTTTTTGTTTGTTTTATAAAAAATTATGTTTGATGCACTTGACTTTTTATTTCTTATTTATTTTTTGTGCTGTCTATTTCTATTTCTTAACGAATGACATGTCTACAATTAAGCAATAATTTGATTCCAGTATCAATAACAAGAACATATGAGTTATCTGTTAGGTTTTGTGTGTGACAGGAGCTGTATCTGAATTTTGTTGTTCGAAACATATTAGTAATCTGATGAAACAAATTATTTATCTATTGAAACAGATTACTAATCTGGTGCAGCAGAATACCCATTTATTCAATTCATATTACGGGCACCTAAAACCCTTAAACATGAATCCATCTAACATGAGTCCACTGTTACAACAGAACATTTATCTGTTGCCGCAGATAATGGATCAGTTTAAACTGATTGCTCTTGTATTGCATTCATGTTCGCGTGCAAGCTATTGTTGAAAAAACAACACACTAGCAGTTACCCAGATTCAACTAAAAAGCATAATCTGACTTACCAAAGTCTCCTCTCAAGTAACTTTCAAAGTTGAAAGTGATGTACGAAACAAAATTTGACATAAGAATTTGATCAAAGAGCAGCAGTTGGGATAACAACAACAACAACAACAATGGTCAACAAGAAGAATATGAAGATGATAATGAAGTATAAGATGATGATAATGAATCAGAAGATGATGAATAAAGCAACAACAACAATGAACAACAAATATCGCAAAGAGAGAGAAAATAACAACGGATGAGGAGAGAGAAAAAGATGCGTTTTTTCCCTTCGTTCCCCGTTATATATTAACTAACATTTGGATCAAAATGTAAATTTAAAAACTTGTGGGTTATTTTAAAATTTTCAAAACTTTTTTAAACCATAATTAAGTAATTATCACTTCTACTCAATTATTAAGACTTGTGTCACCTACACCTTATTTTAAAACTCTTTTGTCACCTGCGGCCCAAACCCCCAAGTTATAGTGTGGAATAAGAATAACTAAATTCTAAACTTCAAGTAATAATCTATGAACTTCACTTACATGTAACTTTAGACATTTTGTCGAGCCTAATTTCAAATATCGTATATCTAGAGTGAGTATATATGCAAAACTTTTAAAGAAAATAGGTATAATAAGTACGATGTAAACACAAACTACCCGTCAAATTTTCCTTCTTAAAAAAGTAATGATCTGAGCATGAGAACCCATTTTTGGCTCTATGATCATTTAACATTTTGATACTTATACTAAGATGAGGGAAGCATCACGACCTAAAATTTTAAGTCGCTATATATGCATGAACTTCGATTCCATTGAGTCTCATATATGTATAAACTTTATGCAAAATGGCTGAAATTCAGAATACGACTTCAACTTAACATGTATTCCCTCCGTCCAACAATAGTTGTTCACTATTAACAGCCAAATGAGTAAA
Source organism: Capsicum pubescens (assembly GCA_030864215.1). Taxonomy (NCBI): domain Eukaryota; kingdom Viridiplantae; phylum Streptophyta; class Magnoliopsida; order Solanales; family Solanaceae; genus Capsicum; species Capsicum pubescens. The sequence continues at coordinate 42,496,420 of CM061541.1, forward strand.
ACATGATAAACTATTTATTGGTTTTTCAAATCGGACAAGTATTGCTGGTGAACAAATAAAGATGGACGGAAGGAGCACTTTGTTAAGTCTATACTTGATTGTATATGAATGGATTTAATTTGATGACGTGCTTTCTGGATAGAGGAAAATAAGTGAAAGTTATTGCTTCCAGAGAAAAAAAAAAAGACCTCTATTGATATACTTTCAAGTTTTGGTGAGCAAAAAATTACCTTACCCTTGCATTTGCACAAGTTAGACAACTTTTTCCATATACTTACGTTCTGCCAAACTCTTGGGAGAAAATTTTTCCTGCACGGGTGAGAAGTAACTACTTGAAGAAATAGTCGAAGTTCTACCAATCTTGCCCAAACAGTAGCAACAACAACAACAATGTACTTAGTAATGCCATAGATGGAGTCCGGAGAGGGGGTAAGTGTACATCGACCTTACCCCCACCTTGTGGAGGTAAAAGTTTGCCCCAAACTCCATTATTATTAAAAAAAAAAAAAAAAAAAAAGAGGTACAAAAAAAAACCCTATGGTTTTCCCTGATTCTGAAATCCATTCGAGAGAGAAATACCTCAAACCATTGTCAAGAGTTTTACGTACATTAAAGGGTAACTAGGACTAAATCATTTTAAGAACTAGAAAGAGCAATGCAATAGAATCTTCAACAATTCAACTTCAAATTAAAGAAGAAAAGTCTAAAGCTTTTCGGAGTTTAAAGTATGGTACAATATAACTTCTTGAGATGTTACGAACATCAGACAACCAATGCAATAGCAGAAAAGGTATTTTACTTCTCTTTTCTGGAACAAACTCTGTGGTAACTACCAAAGGGAATCAGTTTAATAACAAAATCTGTTGAATCTGTAATGCTTCATATGACAAGCTTGATTTTGCATATAGCTTACAACAGTTCATTTCAGACTTGTAGACATTAGGAAAGCCTTTCAATAAACTATGTCCTGACTACATGAATGATGTTTCTGAACACTGACTACGTTTTTTAGTTGTTACCTGTTCAAAAATAACAAGACGAAAAACATTGACTGTGTTTTCGGAAGCAAAAATGTATTGAACTACAACCGAGAATTTTAGAATGATCTCAGCACCCTTAGGGCAAAAAGTAAACCAAAAACTACTGAGGAGCCACAGTTTTCTTATGTATATCATACAAATCAGGTATCTGATCCTTGTAGGGCAGCACAAAACACTCCACGAACCTCGACTCTGTTAAGGTCAGAACAGTATAAAGACTCCACATTCTCCTCTCAAGCTTCCTTTCGTCCAAACTTTTCAAGACTTGCATCCGAGGTATTACTCTTTTTTCCAGACTATAGACCAAAATAGCTGGATGAGAAACCAAGAAAGCGGGTAGAAAACCAAGCTCCTTCATGAAAAGATTCAGTTTTTCCTGAATTCTAACTTCCGAGAGACCAATACAATGCGGCAACTTGCGGAACATCCCGAGTACATCATCGTCAGACCATCCAAAACTCTTGAAAATTCCAATCTTTCTATCTAACTTGGACTTCTTTTGCGAGGATAACACTTGAAATCCATGATGAAACATAGAAGAGTCACGTGGAACTCGAAAATCATTCTCCATTCTATGCAACAAATCTTTAATCCTTTTAGTCTTTTGTGTAAGATAATTAGGATATATAAGCACAAGTTTTCTTATTTTCTCATCAGTAAAACCAAAGTTTCTCAACAACAGTAAATTAGTCTCCATGGTATGATGAGGACCAAACGAAAGCAACCAAGGAGCTCTCTTTATAGCCTTAATTACATCATCATCACTACCCAAAATTCTCCTAAGGCAATCCATGGTAGGTCTCAAATGAGTATCTAAACCTCTATCAACAATTACTGAATCTCTAGCAATTACATTGACAAGGTCCGACCCGGATAACCCGAGATCCATCAGGCACTGGAATTTGGGTTTTAGGGTTTTGGAAACATTACGGATAAGCAATTTGGGGGATCTAGATACAATAGTTTTAATCTGGGTGTTGTCGAAACCAATTTGTTTGAAGAAATCGATGACTAAATTAGGATTGCTTAAGGATTTCAATGAGGTTACCTTGGAGGAAGCAGTGGTTGCTTCTTGTTTGGAGAAACCGAGAGAATCAACAAGGTAGTTAACCAAGGAATGGGAAGAGGTTGATGATGAGTACAAATAATGAGATCTCAAACTGTAAAAGCCGAAGCCAAAGCTGAAGCGAAAGCCATTGGCGTGAAATGTGCAAGTTCTCGTGATGACCATATCGTTTTAATGTTGGAACAAGAGCAGCTAGCACTTTTGCCTGTCCAATAAACAAAACCAAATGAGCCCTAGTAAATGTTGTATTTTATCGCTGCCCCTCATTATCGTGAATCGTCAGCTCACGTCTGTCAATTTGTGTTTGATGGAGTTCAGGATTTTATCTTTGAAAGTCAAAATGATGTCATGAACTCTTTGTTAGCTTAGTATTGAGATATTTTATTTCGTGAGGTATTCGTTAATTTCAGAATTATTTATCTCATTATTTACACTGTATTGATGAAATAAGTTATCTCATATATATAGTGAAATAATTAATTTCGATATTAATTATTTTGAGATAATATTTTTCCAACCAAACGACCCCTTATAGTTTGTATTTTAGATCCTCATACTTAATTTGCTACCAACCAAATCCTTAAATTCATTAAAATATAATATTTTAAATTTTCTTTTTACTACTCAGCATGCGTGTAATATAATGACCTATAAGTGGAGTTCAAGTTCAAGTATTGTGTGTATATATTATGTGTGTAAAATGTAAAATATATAAAAAACAATAAATAAATAATTAAATTATAATAACATGGGTGGAGAAAGAGGGGGGTTTTGAATTGAAGGAAGATCTCGACCAAAACATCTTTTGATTGACACTAGAAATTGAAATAAGTAACAAGTTTCATTGTTAAAGGATAAAGCTATGTTAAGGAGCTTGGAGTGGTTGAAAGACAGGGTTTAGAAAAGAGAAAAGGACATGGGTTGTCGATTTTTTTAAAAAATGACCCACATTTGAAAAGGTGGACATGGGTTGTCTAGTCGGCTAAATTAATTTCCTTTTTTAGCCATTTGGCCCAATTGGTCATATACAGTCTCTATATTTAATTGATACACTTTTATATTAAATTGATATACTGTTATACTATATTGATACACTTTTAAAAAAAGAGAAGAGAAATTTTATACAAGCACATCCAGTCCCTATACCCAATTGATACTCTTTTATATCACATTATTACACTTTTATACTACATTGATACACTTGCAGTGTCCATATACTCAATTGATACTCTCTTATACTAGATTGATACATTCTTAGAATGCATGTAGAAACTATATAGAGTCGTATAAAATATGTATCTAAATAATAATTGTAGTTAAAAATTGTATAAAAATGCTATAATTATTATATAGAATATGTGTATATATAGAAATTGTATCATTATTATATATAGATATATATCTTTAACAATTGTATTATATTAAAGATATATGATGTTGTATTTTATTGTATAAATAAGTAAAACTAAAATGAAACTGAGTATAAGCTTAAATGCTTAATCCGGGAGCTTCAAATAATTGCCGCTACCTAAACAAGTGATTTGACATAGAAAGAAGAAGAATGCTAGTTAAAGCTTTGGGGTGAAGACAAGTGGAATATGAGTGCAGTGCCCACGCAGCTCATGTAGGTGACCAAAATGAAAAGAATAAAAATCAAGATTGGAATATGATAAGAACAGATCATCAGATAAATGGATTGCGATAAGAAATTTGTGACGGGAACTAATTAAGTCCATGAAAATATAATTTTTTAAATTTGGATGGATTGGTAACTTGCATATTTATTGCCTTAAGTATATTTATCCGTCCAGTTAAGTTTATCCAAATGAAAATTGAGGTTGCATGGGAGAAAAAAAATGACGGGGAGGTGAAGTACATGTAGCCGTCGTGATAGTGGACATCTTGAGCTAAGCAGTGCCATGATCGAGTGGCTATTTACTAGGTTTTTAAATTTAGGTGCTAGTTTTGTGAAATTATTTTAGTTTTAAGTGTTATTTTTGTCATTTCCCTTTTAGAAAAGAGGGCGGGGTCTTAACTTTGTTGTCTTTTTATTTATTTATTTTAATTATTTTTAATCAAAAGTTTGATTGGTACGCATCTTATACGCGTGAAATTATGCGTTTATTCCAACTCGACCATCAAGTTTCCATATAGGCTTGGTCAATGGCCCGAAGGGTTTAAAATATTTTGTTTGGATGGATCAGACAAGTCCAAGAGTTCATTAAATTATTTTGTCTTTTTGAAACTTGTTATATCAAAAATAAGTAATTGTTACAAAACCAAAACTAAATACTAAATTAATAAAAGCAACAAAAGATGATTAGAGAGAGAATAGCAGTAGTAATGGTTTCCTTCATTTTTCGTGTGTATATTTATTACAATAGGAGGGGATATATATAGTAATGAACTTGGCCAATTCGCCGATCTTGGACAAGTTGGTTGACATTGAGAATAAGTTACTTGGGTACAAAATTTCCTTATTTACTTGGGCACAAAGGTAGTAGAATGGACATTCACTTTTTCAACACTTCCCTTATAATATGTTCATGTAAAGAAAATCGAGTGAATATGTTTTTATGTGGTGTCTCATTAAAAATTTTACTACAAAAATTTGGTGAAATAAAATCTTGATTAAGGAAAAAAGAGTACAACATGTATTTTTATTCTCCCTGGTAAAGATCACGATTCAGATGGTTAAGTCTTTACATTTTGATTTTGTGTATCAGTTTCTCAAGAGTTGAAGTTTGTAAAGATTTAGTAAACAAATCTGATGAATTTTCACATGAACAGATTTGTTGTACGTCAATATCATCATTCTTCTAGAGATTATGCGTGAAGAGTAACTTTCGCGATATGTGCTTCGTTCTATCTCTTTTTATAAAGTTTTCCTTTAATTGGGCTATACATGCAACATTGTCTTTAAATAGGATTCTATGAGCCTTGATATCACACTTCAGGCCACATTATTTTTTGACGAAATATATCACCGATCTTAATTATACATATTTTCTAATTGTTTCATGAACAACTATTATCTTAACATGATTTAAGTAGCAACAATAGACTGCTTTGTAGAACACATGTAGTAGTAGTATCTTCGTATGTAAACACATATCTTATTTGTGAGTCAGATAAATAATCTGCATCTACATGACCAATAAGATCTACACTATCTTTGGTAGTATAAAACAAACTCATATCATAGTCTTCTTTAGATATCACAATATATGCTTAACTTCATTCCAATATCTATGTGTAGGAAAAGAACAATATCTGGCTAGCAAATTAACAAAAAAGCTATATTGGGCCTTGTGACATTAGCAAGATACATAAGTGCACCATTAGCATTGAGATATGGTACTTTAGGATCAAAAATCTCTTCATCCTTTTCTGAAGATCGGAATGAACCTTTAATCACTTCAAGTAATCGAACAACCATTGAAATACTTAACGGATGTACTTTGTTTAAGAACATTGTTTCAAAATCTTCTTAGTATAGGAAGGTTGATGGATGAAGATTCCGTCTGTTAAATATTCAATTTGCAGACCAAGATAAAGTTTTATCTTTTCAAAATCGTTTATCTCAAATTCTTTCTTTAAATATTCAATTGCCTTTGGGACTCCTTGTGGAGTTTCAATGAGATTTATGTCATCAGCATAAACAACGAGAATAATAAATTCTGATGTTATTTTTTTAATGAAAGTACAAAGACAAATGACATCATTTATATAACCTTCATTTATTAAGTACTCACTAAGATGATTATACCACATACGTCTTGATTGTTTTAGTCCGTATAACGATCTTTGTGATTTGATTGAGTAAATTTCTCGAGATTTTAAACTATATGTTTTAGGCATCTTTAATTCTTCTGAGATTTTCATACATATTTCATTATCAAGTGACAATGTTCAATACTAAATACTTGACATCTTCTAGTGCCTGAATGCAGGTCAAATAAACTTTATGCTTATCAAGAAGTATATTTTACTTGATAATTCTTTCTATGTTAACATGCTTAAATAAACGTAGAATTCAGATTCGCATAGTCTTGTTCAATATTGCGTCCTATATTGTACCAAAGATATCATCGACGAAATATTTAAATCGATTCATAATCCAACATAACTTATTGAGATTTCACCAATTCATTATTTTCTTAGGTACCTAAACCTCTCAAGCGAATTCATGAAGTGTTATGTTGTAGGTTCTTCAAGAGCAGGTTGTCTCTTTATTATGATCATTTGCTCATTTTCTTTCAAAAATTATTTTATTTGAAATCAATTGGCTGGTCTACCATGCTTCATGCTTGTTGTAGACTCTGTCTTTCAAGGATATATAATAGGAGCATCTGCAGCTAAATATGAAATCAATTTTAAGTCAGCAGATACTTCTTGCATTTGACTTGAATTATCTTTTAATTGAAGGTTGTATTAGCGATAGTTCAAAACATAGTTCTTAGCTTCTTATTATCTCTCTCTCCTTCCCCTTCCCCTCCCCCATGTAAGAAAAACTAACATATGCTACCAGTGGCGGATCCAGGAATTTTCTTCAGAGGGTTCAAAAAATAAATATATAAATGTGTGAATAAGCCAAGAAAATATAATTTCAAGGGACGTAATAATATATAGTCTATAAATATAAAATACTTAAACTTATATTTTAACTTATTTTAAAGTTTTTTTTTTAGGCTTATACTTAAACTTATATTTTAACTTATTTTAATTTATTTTTTATATAGTGTTATGTAGTCTTTTTTTTAATAGTTGTATGCTTCTTCTTTTTTGTTCTGTAGGCGTCCAGCAAAAAGCAACCTGATGGGGATCGAACCCGCAACCAAGCCTTAAGTAGCGCCCCAAGAAGTGGAGATTGTACCACTGAGCTATCCTACAATCTTGTGTCAGGTGGTTCAAAATTAATATATGTACATAAATATAGATTTTCTACCTTATATATACAACGTAATTTTTTGCCGAGGGGGTTCGGGTAAACCCCCTCGCCACTACGTAGGTGTGCCCCTGTATGCTACAACCTATTTTTGGAGAATTCATCTTCGCGCATCCTGGTATATTCGTTAATCATATACCGCATAACAAAAAGTTATTCGATGAAACATATATGGTTTCTGACCCTAAACCAATTGAAAGGGAGAATCAATCAAAATTTATTAGTCTAATACATACAAGTGTTATTGTATGCAATATATCATATTTCAGAACAATATATGAAGTCTTGCCTCATAAGTAATGGTTTAGCTATTTATCAGAGGCATTTAATCAAACGAGCTTGAATATAGCCAATATTATCAAGATCAATTGTCTTGATTACACAATCTGAAAATTATGCTCTTAACTTAATTTTGACATATAGCAAGCAACTCTATGAATGTCAAACTGTAGATTGACAATAAACAAACGTTCATGTGACTACCTCATGAATGCATCATATCACATGACAGGTGGATGAGCCCTATTCGCCTTTTATACTTTTCAGAATTTAAGAAATTCAATCCAAATTCATGCCAACAGATAACATTTTTTGAACTAGTTGACATCAAGTTTACCATGACATATGTTATTGAAGGATAATTCCTTCTTAATTAATGCAAAGATTAAAAAACTCTCGTAACTCTCTGTAATAAATTTGTGTGAACATCCGTAAGTCATAAGTGTTTGTAGGATGTGAGAGTTACTACTTCATAAATGTATATTTATTCAAATGACGATTAAATGTAGCTTTGTGAATGAAGAGACATTCGGCAGTCTTGAAAGTTACTACCCTTTATGACTTGTCATTAATTCAAGAGTGATGTTACATTATGTACATTAACTCTGTGTGTCTTCTCTCACTTTTTGATGGGTGAAACGTAAATGATATACCTGTTTAAGGAGTATCATTTGAGAAATAAGAGGCAAGAAAACATAGAAAACAATATACTCTCTCCCCTTCATCAATTCTCTGCCTTAATCTTGGCTTCCTATTCTCAAACAACTTTTGGGCAACCTTCAAACTTTCAGCCACGAGTGTACGTGTTTGAAAGTAGTCGTGGAACCTTAGGGAGCAACCGGCTAGAAGGATTTGCATCGAAGTCAGGCCGAAATCATTTTCAAGGAAGTGACATGCCACGACACAGTATTTGTGACAACTCTCTTACTATTATTAATTCTTATCCAATATCAATATTATAATAATTTTTTCAACAGTTATTTACTTGAGTAAATTTTAAAATTCTACTACTTTGAGTAGTTTGCAAGATTTTACTATTGCACAATCTTAAAATATATCGAGAAGGGTATAATTGGACTTAAAGTAAAACGATGAATATATTTAAACTATTTCTTATAGTATAGGGGAATATATGAACTCAAAATATAACAAAAATATATATTTAGGTCGAAAATAAAACAAATGATATATTTAAACTATTTCTAATAGTGTAAGGGGTATATTTGGCCCTTCAAAGACAATTTTATGTGCTAGTGTTTGTGAAATATCTCTCTCTCTATATAAAGGAATCATTGTAGACTGCTGATGTGGCATGCCTCAATGATGAGTAAAAAAAAAATTGATCTTTTTTTCTATTTTTTTTTTGGGAATTTCTTTCAACTTTAATTACTATTTTCTTTTAACTCTATTCATTTAATTAATTAAGATTTTCATTAATTACTGTTTAGTAACCCCCACACGCACGTAGCAGTAAAACGTTGAATTTATTTGCTTCAAATCAAACTATCCGACTTTCTCTTTTCCTTCACCAATTAATTTTATCCTTCACAAACATTCTATAATAAAATCGAATGGTTTGCAGCAAACATGCCTCTGAAAAGTTTTATACTGGCAACAGAAGCTCTTATGTGTTCTTCTAAATTGTTGTTGTTTGTTCGGATTCTCTAATCGGTTATGTCTAATTATTTCTTTTGTAATCTAATGATATTTGCCTAATTACTGTTATTTCTTCTGATTTTCTAATGGGTTTTGCTCAATTATTTATTCTGATGCTCTAATGGATTTTGCCTAATTAGTGTTATTTCTTCTGATTTTCTAATGCGATTTATGATTCTATTTGTATATGTTATTCAGGATGTGTTAAAGGGGATTGCTAAGCGAGAGAAATGGGATTTGAAGGACTTGACAACTTTCAAATTGGATGCCAAGAAATTCAAGTTTGGAACTTTAAGAAATATGAGTTTCGGGTCCAAATTGGGATGACGAAATTCGTATTCATGATAGAAGATGAAAAATTCCAGTGGGAAAACCTTCAGTTTCATGACAAGAATGGGTCCGACTTTGACTCTTTGTTTAAAGAGATTGTTTCTAAGGCCACTCTTGATGTACTACAAATTCAATGGTCATTTGAATTGTATGCTACCGGGAATGCTCACCTCTCCTTGACGTTCCCAGTACGTCTATCTTTCTTTATCTTTTGTTAACATATATCCCCAACTTCTTTATTTGTAGATGACCTTTATTTTCCATCTAATGTTGTTTCCATTTAAATTTCTATTTGGATATAATTGGATGTATATATGGATGCACCTGGAAAAGAGGTGTTGGTGCACCACTTCAGCTCAAGTTTGATGCATATAGTTGAAACTTTTAAAGACACAAGCACAATAAGGCATATCCATTATCACAAAGGGTAATGAGTAGCAGCTTTATCGATATGATTGAACAGTTCAGTTGTAGTCTATATGTATAGTATAAAATGTGAACTTGCACTCATTATTACAAAGGATTAGTGGTACTTGACACTTTTTGACATGAAATCGTCGATCACTTTTCGACATGAAACCATCGACCCAATTGATCAAATTGATTGCAAAAATTCAGTTTGTGTTGTAATTGAACTGTGGAACAATCTTAAAGATTCAATACTTGGTTATTGATCCTTATGTTGGAGTGTCTGGTTAAATAGACAGCTAGATTAAGGAAATGTTCTCCCATCACATTAGTCCATTAGGCTTATTATTTGCATTTGTAAAATCAAATCCACCATGTAGTTTTCAAGATTCTTTGCATATTTATGAAGTGCTAACTCACCTGATGTTTCAACATATTTAGGTGAATAGTTATTTAATATTATCTTCATTGTAAGGTATGTATACTCATTTTCTCGTGCTTTTCTAATTTTCAGTTGTTTACGTGCATACTTCATTTGAGTTCAATATTGCATTCTAAAAAGTTTTGGTGTAAAGCAAGAGAGATTCTGATCCTTTCGTTGGTGTTCTTTAATGTTTTTCTTTCATTTCTTTTTTTATTTTGCTTCTCGCTTTAGGTATGAATCATAAACATAGATAGCCTATGTGGTTCTCCTACTTTAATCTCCAGTCCTTCAAGATCCTTATTTAACAAAGAAAATAATGTGGAATCGAGATCAGCAGAAGAGTCTTCTAAAGAAGTTGATCATGGCCAAACTGGGCTCAGAACATCAATATTTGATTAGAAAGGATCTGATTATGGCCAAGCTGGGCTTAGAACATCAATAGTTAATTGTAAAAGAGCTGATCATGGCCAAGCTGGGGTCAGAACATCATTAGTTGAATGCGTGGAACAGTAATAGCCCGGTGTCTTCATTACATTAACAGTGCTGCCAAGTGGAAAGTAGGGACTCAGGCGAGTCAAGTTCAGGTATATTTCCTTTCATAAGTTGTATGATATAGAATTTCCACCTTTTCTGCATTTTTGGTTTGTTCAAAGATCATGGCTAACTTATTGGAAGGAAGGTTCCATCATGATTTAGATGTTAGACATGAAAGTTAAGCTAATCATAATTTAGTAAGAACATCAGCAGTTATGATCTCTTTTTGCTTTTCAGTGTTCATAATATTGTAATTGAGATTGAACTCAAAACTCAGAGCATTCGTTTCTCCGATTTAATTAGGTTTTTCAAGTTGAGGGAACTAACACTTATGCCAGGTCAAATTCAGACTTTTGGCACCACCAAAAGATGTGGTGCAGTGGATGGGGCTGCTCCTCCCTTAACCAGAGGTCTCGGGTTTGAGCCCTGGGTATGGAAAAATCCTTGGTAGGGAGTGCTACCCCTGAAAGGGCCCTACCAAGCGTGAATACGGATTAGTCGGGCTCCAATACGGGTACCGGACACTGAACGGGAAACCAAAAAAATACATAATTGTGGCAGCGAGTGCGGATACACCTACTGTCCTAAGTTTGAACTCTATGCATATTATATGTGTATAGTATGCACACAGAATGTGGTACTCCACATTCACGTCAGCTTTACTATTCTGCCAATTGATCACAAATGCGGATTCAATACAATAAAGATGTTTTTGCTATATCTTGACCTTCTTTTCACCCGTGCTAGTTGTTAATTAGGTTTTTCACTTTATCACTTAAAAAGTCACCTCATGAGCAAAGGAGATTTATTAACTCTTGATCCACCTCTGCTTATGTCCTAATGATATTTGCCAATGATTAGCATCATTTGTTAATACGAGTTTACTGGGAAGGAAGCAAAAAAGTGATGGGAAGAAAATCAACTTTTTGTCTATATAAAGTATGATGTTGAAGGATATGAAAATCTGAACCAAGGTTTGCTGAAAAAGTAGCAGTTTTCTTTTTCTTTCCGATGTAAATTGAACATGATTACAATAGTGGTTCATGTTAGACAAGGTGTTTTTCAATCACCTTAACGTTTTGAGCATACTTTGATAAGCATACTTTCTCTGTTTAATTACTCTTGAGGTCTATATCAAGTGCCATTTGAGCTCCTTGAGTTTGTTATCGTAGAAGATACACTTAAGTTCTATAGTTTTTGATAATTTCATCCCTCTTTAATTGAGATCTAAGGGGTCGTTTATGTGAGGTATAAGTAATAATAGTCCTTGGGATAAAATGTGGGATTATTTTATGGATAAATTACTTAAAACCACACCTTAAGTTTCTATTATTACTTAAAATCCTATCCAACTAAACTAATTATAAAAATTTCTTTTTACTCAAAATAGTTGCCTTTCTGATACATCTAAAAAATCTACCCCACATCTCCTTATTGTGCCGCAAATCAAGCCCAAAAATTAGTAAATATATTCCACGATTTTCTCAACTCACCCATTTTGAATTTTCACCATGTTTTCATCTTCTACTTCAACATTCAAGTTACAACTTTCATTAACTTTCTTTTGAATTTTCACCATGTTCTCATCTACTTTCAATTCGATCTAACAACTCCATCTTTTCATCATTAACTTTCTTTTTTAATTTCCGCCAGTTCATTATGATATGAACGACATTGATTTTCGTGAAAATAGATTGAAATATCAAAATGACCCAACTATGATGAAGAAGTTATCGATTATTGCATCTATAAAGAGGAAGAAGTAAGTTACAAAAAATTGATTTTTGTGACACTGCATGCGTTCTGATACATCATAAATTTTACATGTGATTTTGTTTCTTTATAAATATGATACATTCAATATACTGCGTCTGATATATAGATTCAAGATTAATGAGTCCTTGCATGCTTTATGATACATAATACAATATATATGTGATTATGGTTCTGTTTTATACTTGAGACATGTAATATACTTATTATGATAAATAGATCTAATTTTGTCGAGATTTTAGATTTATATGATACATTCTAAAAAAAAATTGTGAGTTTTTAGTTTGTTTTACACCTGATACATTAAACATTATGAGTATGATACATAAGTATGAGATATATCATTACTTCTGATAAATAGTCAATATTGAAGTTGATTTGTATTATTTTTTTCATTCAATACATTCAAGTTAGTGAGTATCAGACATATTTAGGGACTCTGGAGCTTTTGTAATATGTTTTGCTGAGTTTCTTAGTGATGGTTCGATTCCTTCATCTGATTTTGATGCAGAATATCATCAAAAGAGATACACAATATTCTTGTGGAACTATGGTGTCGTCAAGGCTAGGAAAGGATATGCCAGCGACAATGAAGTTCCACAAAAAAATAATAGAGATGAGAAGAACTAGGAGAATTTTGATTGAGGGAGATTATTTTGGTGATTCAAATTTGAATTATGAATCTGTTACTATTTTTTAGGGATTAAAGAGATATATCTCAACCAGAATCGCATTAATTGCTCCGTTATTTACTCTTTTACTGTTATTTTTCCTTTTTATAGTCAATTAGTTTGGTAGTTATGTATCTGCCGGTTATGTATTTAGACCAAACTTATGTATCATATTCGGATATTAAGTAATTAATATAAAAGTTGGGAGAGAGGGTGATTAGATAGCAAAGTGTTGGGATTTATGTTGTTTACCCTTATTTTATCCATGTTTATTTGGAAGTATTAGTTTATCTCGGGATTATTAATCTGTCCAAAGTGTGATGCTAGGGTGAAGGGTTGTTCAAGAAAAATCGAAGAATCAAATTGAACCATGAAATCGAATTTTGAAAAGTCAATATGTTAGTTGGTTTGGTTTATTTTAATATGAGAAAGAGTGAACCAAACCTACATACAAGTTTAATATATACATGATTCTTGCTTGGGATGTTACATTTTGTTATTGTGAAATAGAATGTTGAATTAAGATCGACTAGGACAAAAACAAAACATTGCGTCAACTCTTTTCTGATTCAAGGTAATAACTATGAATAGTCACTGATTGTAGAAGTAGAATGGAAAAACAAAACCTATTATGACATACCCAAGAGTTTGCACAAATACCTCCCTTCCACCTTTAGGCTCAAAAATACCCTTTCATCCATCTATTTGGCTCAAAAATACCCTTAATGTATTAGAAATGACTCAAAAATGTCCTTCTTCCTCTATTGGTTCAAAAATATCCCTCCATCCACCTATTTTGATCAAAAATACCCTTAACATTAAATTTAAGTCCAAAAATGTCTCCTCCTTTTAACAAATTCTGATGTAAAATATAATTTTATTTAAATTAAATACATGACATTATTTTTATTGGTCTACATGTAATTAGACTCAAATTCATTCACAATTTACTGATCCTCTTTTCACTAATTTTTTTAGTTATATATAATAATTTAAAAAGAATTAATTAATGTTTAAGTGCAAAATTAGAAAAGAATTCCTTCCTTAAATAGGATAATTAGCAGAGGGCAAATACTCTCATAGTTAATGATTATCTATGTGTGCTCAAATATTAGAAACCATATTTTAGGTAAAATTTTGAAGACTTTTAGTTCTTTTTAGGTTTTGAACTTTTTATATATAAAAAAAAACTTGAAAGTAATTTAAGTCTTTATTTAATTTAGGTAAGAATGCATAATATTTTACACTTCTATCCTTCTCCAACATGAAACCATAAAAATAGTAATAATACAAAGAAAAATAGTAATGACATATATATATATTAAAATGTAATTAAAAAAAACACCCCTATGTGAAACCAAAAAAAAAAAAAAAAAATTAAAAAAAAACATTCTCCCTTAGAAGACTTTACAATAGATAAAATCATTTAATTTTTTTTCTTATATATATTGAAATATAATTAAAAAAAACACCCCTACGTGAAACCAAAATAAATAAATAATAACTTTTTAAAAAAAAAACATTCTCCTTTAGAAGACTTTACAATAGATACAATCATTTAATCTTTTTCCTTATATATATTAAAATGTAATTAAAAAAAACACCCCTACGTGAAACCAAAAAAAAAATAATAACTTTTAAAAAAAAAACACTCTCCCTTAGAAGACTTTACAATAGATAAAATCATTTAATCTTTTTTCTTTAATTTTTATTTTATTAAATAAATATATAGAATGGAATTAAGAGTCCTAAACTATATAAATATGAAACCCGAAACATATAGAAAAATTAAGAGTCCTAAAATATATGGAAGGAAATTAAGAGTCCTAAAATAGAAAAAATATATTTCTTGAAAAATCAAAAATTACCATAAATATAGCTATTATGATGTACCATAAATTACTTGATAACTTGGTACCAACCTAAAACTAAAAAAATAATAATTAAAAAAAAAAAATCACCCCTGACGTAAAACTCACAAAAACTATATAATAATAAAAAATTATAATTAAAACAATTTAGAAATAATATAATAATAAAAAGTTGTAATTAAAAAAATCCCAAAATAATATAATAATAAAATAAATTGTAACTAAAAAAAGCCTACCACTACGTGAAACAAAAAAAATAATATACTAATTAATGCATATCTATTCCACCAAAAAATATATAATATCATAATTAAAAAATTGTAATTACGAAAAAAATTACCCCTACGTGAAACCAAAAAAAATAATATAATATAAAGGGATAATACGCACGAAAATACCTGAAGTTTGACCGGATTACCAGTTGAGCATACTGAACTTTGCGGGGGTCCTATTACCCCCAAAACTTTTTTTTTCGTATTTTAATGGCATATATCTGCCACTTGGCACACTGCATGTGATTCACGCGCACTGAGCGCGTGAACAGTGTTAAAAACGTTTTAAACTTTTTTTTTGGGCCAAACAATCCCTTAATTTTATAATTATTTAAAGTTTTATATTTTTCTTTATTTTTTTCATTCTTCTTTCACCTTTCTTTCTTTCTTTCTTTCTTTTCTTCAACAATGGTTGCTCCATTGTTGGATTGAAATTTAATAGAACTCAATGGTTATAATTTAATGGAACTCGCTAATTGAAACTCAATGGATGATTCGAAAGATTCAAACTCGAAAACTCACTAATTTAATTCCGAGTTTCATTAATGGAAATTGAATCTTCCGAGTTCCATTAACGGAAGATTGAATAACTTCATACATGAAATTAAATTTTTTGAATCTTCCGAGTTCCATTAACGGAAGATTGAATAGCTTCATACATGAAATTAAATTTTTCGAATCTTCCGAGTTCCATTAATGAATTTTTCAAATCTTCCGAATTCCATTAATGGAAAGTAAATCATGAAATTAAATTTTTCAAATCTTTTGAGTTTCATTAATTAGCGAGTTCCATTCAATTAGCGAGTTTCATTGAATCTTCCATTAATGGAACTCGCTAATTGAATCTTCCGAGTTTCAATGGAAAATTAATGGAAGATTCCATTCAATTATTTTAAAAAACTTTCTTCATAAACTCAATGGAATCATTTGGAATATTTAATATGGTTGTAATTGTGAAAAAATGTTGAAAAGTGATAAAATAGAGAAGAAACGGCGCGTGCACCGCACTTCCCACCGAAAAAATTGGGTATACGTTTTGAGGGGGGGATTAATTCCACTTTAAAAAAGTTTGGGGGGGAATTAATTCCAATTTAAAAAGTATAGGGGAGTAATAGGACCCCCGCAAAGTTCACTATGGTCCACTGGAAATTTGGTTAAACTTCAGGTATTTTCGTGGGTATTATCCCTAATATAAAGGAGGAGACATTTTTGGACTTAAATTTAATGTTAAGAGCATTTTTGATCCAAATAGGTGGATGGAGCGGGTATTTTTGAACCAATAGAGGAAGAAGGGCATTTTTGAGTCATTTCTAATACATTAAGGGTATTTTTGAGCCAAATAGATGGATGGAAGGGTATTTTTGAGCCTAAAGATGGAAGGAGGGTATTTGTGTACCATTTTCAATAGTTGAAGGGTATATTAGACCCTTTTCCGTTAATAAATTCTCGGGGACAACTGATTAGGAGTAACATTTCAAGCCAAGTAAGAGAACTTGGGTTCTGAAAATCTGCAATATATGTCTGATCGAATCTTTTATATTGTACTTTTGTCATTAAGACTATTTCCCAAGGTAGAGTTGTTGCGGATACGTGCTATCGAAGAAGACTAAATAACTAGTAACAACAACAACAACAACCTCTTACATGATTTTTTTCACTGAATTTTATCTTAGTCCACCATCTTTGGTCCTTTCTCGCTGATGCTTTTCCCTAAAATCTTTAAGAGTTTACCTTCAAGCAAGATTTCATTGCAGTGGAAGGATTTGAGCATTATCGATTTTAAGTAGCCCAAACTCGAGGCTGTTAAATTAGCATATGCTTCCAGCAAAGTCAATGACTAGGAAGGATTTCCTTGCTTGAAGTTTTGCAACTGAAAGATTGGCCGTTTATACTGAAGAGCATATGGTGATAACTTTTCATGACTTGAACAACACAGATGAAGCTATTATCAAGATGTTTATCCAGGCGATCTTTTTTAGAGGAAATCAAATTTTCTTCATATTGCAATGTCATTTGTTTCTCTTTTCTATTTCAGCTCTTCATGGTTTAATTATTTTACCCATTTCGTATGTTCTTTTATTTGAATGGAAGCAAATTTTGAAAGGGTAGAAGTTTTACTCCTTTCGTTTGTTAAACTTGGTCATGTTCAGTTGACACTCCTATTAAACCAACCTTATTAACTATGTTTTTGAAATCTAAATTTGACTATTAATACTTTATATTATAGTCATTAAATGATAGGGGTAATATTGAAAGTACATGATAAACTTCTCTCGATTTAATAAATTAAACAAGTAATTTGAAATAAATATTTCTTTGCAAGGGCGCCAAGCAAAATGAAATGGAGAGAGAACTATTTAAGAAGGCTCAGAGAATCACTCTCGCTAACGCAACCTTCGTTCCGCCAACAAAGAAAGAAAATAAATTTTAATTCTAAGAGATATTTACTTTTATTATTTCATCAATCCATAAAATTAATTTTTACGAGTATATATGAGATATATTTATATTCTTTTATCTTGATGAAATCTATCTATCTATCTATCTATCTATCTATCTATCTATCTATCTATCTATCTATCTATCTATCTATCTATCTATATATATATCTATCTATCTATCTATCTATCTATCTATATATATATATATATATATATATATATATATATATATTAATATTATTATTCTTATGATCGCGCGAGGAGATTCACTAGTTAATGAAGAATTTTGGAGTGAGAAAGTCACTCTTCTTTTATTTTTATTTTGTACTCCTATTTCGTTTTATTTGGCTCCAATATTAAAATAGATATTTCATTTTATTTATCCATTTGTGTAAATCAATATTTTATGGAATGTTCAGATACCCAAGCCTCTTGATGATAAAATGAAATGATGAATCTGGACATCAATTGTATTTCTAACAATATTGATGAACTTTCATTGAACAAGTTGTTTACATCTTGTAGAAGAAAAGGAAAGCTCTAGAGAATTTGCTCTTAGCTCTTATTCTTCAATTACACAGCTAATGCCCTTAATATAGGCAAGTAACCGACTTCTAACAGCTTAAGGGTAAAAGACAAAAAAATTCTTTTGTCTATGTAGTTAATCACCAGACTAACCATTTATATCTAACACATGTACTACAATATAGCTAATACTCCCCCTCAAGGTGGAGGATAACACTCCAAGCTTGGATAGTAAAGAATGACGTTGAGCACTTGTAAGACCTTTGGTCAGTAAATCAGCAAGCTGCACATCTGTAGGCACATATGCAGGCTGAATCAATCCAGACTTTATCCTTTCTCTAACAAAGTAGCAATCAATTTCTATATGTTTAGTTCTTTCATGAAAAATAGGATTATTGGCAATCTGCAATGCAGCTTTATTGTCGTAAAACAGCTGCACAGGTGAGGATAAAGCAACACCAAGCTCCTTTAATAAACCTGTTAACCAAATAATCTCTGCAGTCACAGCAGCCATGCTCCTATACTCAGCCTCTGCAGAGCTTCTACTAACCGTATGCTGCTTTTTTGACTTTCAAGAGACCAAAGAATTCCCAAGCATAACTACATACCCTGTGACTGATCGTCTGGTGTTGGGACATGCACCCCAATCAGCATCACAATAAGCCTTCATGCCAGTGATATCTCCAACAGAGAGTAAAATTCCCAGACCTGGTGCTCCTTTCAAATACTTTACTATTCCCAATGCACTATCCATATGAGAATGTTTGGGTCTTTGCATAAAATGGCTTAGCACTTGAACTGCAAAAGAAACATCGGGTCTAGTGATTGTTAGATATAACAATTTCCCAATGAGTTTTTGAAATCCCAACACGTCTTCTAATTCTGGATCATCAGTGACACCTATATTTGCATCATAATCCACTATAGTGAGCTTCTTGTTCATCTCCAATGGAGTTATAGAAGGTTTGCTACCACTCAACCCCACTTCTGAAATGAGCTCAAGGACATACTTTCTTTGTTGAGGAGAACTCCCTTCTCAAGTTTTGCAAGGAAAGACATCTTATGAAATGTTGTACAACAAACAAGCTACTTGTGACCATTTAAAGGTATTTGGTTGTTTGTGTTTTGCTTCTACTCTTCCTAGAGGAACTAAGTTTGAATCTCGAGCCAAGAGGTCAGTCATGGTTGGCTATTCAGAGACACAAAAAAGATACAAACTGTTTGACTTGGAGTCAGGTACCTTTTTTGTAAGCAGAGATGTGGTTTTTAGGGAGGATAATTTCCTTATAAGGGTCTACAAGAAGAAGACAGCGAAGTGTTTGAGATACCTCCACCTGAATCACCCTTTTTTCCATTATCAAGTACAATGCAAATACCTGCAAAACATGTTCCAACTCAGTTTCAAACTTCTGATGCACAAGTTCAGCCTCTTGATGTTGCAGCGCTAGGAGATAATGATGATTAGGAAAAAGGACCTCCAGATGAGGATGTGAATGTTCTAGATAATGAAGCACCTGTTATCGAGGAAGTTCCATCTCTTGGACCACAAGCTGAGACTAGAAAAGTAAGAAGAACGAAGTTTGTTGATCAAATAGATTGCAGTTCTTTACAATCACCCCAAAACCTATTGGGAATTGAACTTTGAAATTTTAAGGATCTAGCAACTTCCAAAATGTGCCTATGTTTTCTCTCCACTACCCCATTCCGTTGGCGATAGGCACAAAAACTTTGATGAATAATGCCAAGAGAAGAAAATAATTCAGAACATTGGGAACTAAAGAATTCCTTGCCATTATCTGATCTTTACACCTTAACATTAATACCAAACTGAGTCTGCACCTTCAATAGAAAATCTTTCAATACAACAATTACTTCAGACTTGTGTTGTATCAAACATATCCAAGTGTACCTACTATGATCATCCACTATAGTAACAAAATAATGTTTGCTATCATAAGTGGGAATTTTATAAGGACCCCAGACATCTACATGAATCAGCTGAAAAATGATTCTAGAGTGACTATTACTAACGGAAAACTTGAGCCTAGTCTGCTTAGACAGTGGACAGACTACACAATCTTTGTCTGTATCTTTAGTTAGCTTTATTGCTGGAATGCGATTCAAACTTCCTTCAGATAGATGGCCCAATCTCTTGTGCCAGAGATCCTATTTTCTCCTCTTTGAACTGCTGATATGCAAGCTGTTAATTGTTCACCCTTCAAAAAATAAAGCCCATTATTCTCTTCACCAATCCCCAAGACCCTGCTAGTGTAGAGATCCTGGAAAATACAAAACTCAGGGAAAAAGGACACTAAGCAACAGAGATCTCTAGTCAATTTTGAAACTGACAAGATATTAAATTTAAAATCTGGCACAAATAGGACATTCTTCAATTTATGACTCCTCAAAATCTTAACACTTCCAATATGTGTCACTGCACATCTCCCTCCAGTGGGAACCTGAACACCACCACTCTTTTGATCACAAAGTCTAAACATATCATCTAGGCATTCCCTATGGAATGTAATATGATGTGATGCACCTGAGTCAATTATCCATTCATGTGAAAATGCATTGGATAATAGTGCAAGAGTACCTGTCATGTGAGCTTGAAAGTCACCTGAAGTACTAGCTTTATTTCCTTTTCCAATGATCTCTTGATAATGTTCTTCAGAGATATATCTCCCCGGACCTTGTCCATCATTTGGTCCCTCTGCTTTAACCACATTACTGTTTGCATAAGGTTTAGTCGACCCACCTACAGGGCCTGACTTCTTCTTACTTTGAAAATCTGGTGGGTAGCCAACTGTTCTGTAATAATCCGCAGTGTAATGTCCCTTATAACCACAAGTATCACACACAGTATCTGGTCGTGCCGAAGGCTTGTAATTCTGATTGTGTCTAGGCTTATAACTTTGATTATGATTATGATATTTCTGATATGAATACACAGGACCAGGTGCATTAAATCTCCCGTTGGAGGACTCATGAAACCTCTGATTTTTTTGTGCCAACATAATCATAGATTCTTTATTCCCATCTACTACTCCCATACCTCTCTGACTCTCCTCCTGAATTACTAAGGCATACACTTGATTGACAGTTAACACAGGAGTTTTCAGCAATATATCACTCCTCACATGACTGTAACTTTCGTTCAATCCGATTAAAAACTGAAGTAGACGTTAATTCCTCAACAACTCTATCGAAGGCCTAGATGCCTCACAGTTACAACTAGCACTAGGCACTAATGCATCCAACTCATCCCAATAATTTCTCATTTTGGAATAATAAACCGTAACTGAATTTATACCTTGAGTTAGTGACGCAATGTCCTTCCACACTTGATATATCCTGGTGAGGTTTGATTTGTCAAATCACTCTTTAAATTCATCCCAAACTGTCTTCGAATTTGATGCATAGACAATACTAGAAACCAGATTTGGTGATACGGTAGCTCCAATCCACGATAACACTATTGCGTTGCATCTCTCCCATAAGCTGGCCAGACTTCGTGCATGTTCCATCTACAAAACCGAGCTTATTTTTGCCTAGTAGAACCAGCCGCAATGATTTGCTCCACAAAGTGTAGTTTTCCGGACCTTTAAGTTTGATTCCTATCAACGCCAATCCCGGAGTATCCGATGGCTGTAAAAACAACGGATGGTGAAAATCCAGCTGCTCACTTGTCTCCATCGTTTGACGAACTTGTTCAGTTTGATTTTCCGCCATTGATGATTTTCTCGAAGCTCAGCTAACGAGATTTGAGTACTCTGTTTTTGAAAATTTTACAACGGTAGCTTTGATACCATCATAAAATGAAATGATGAATCTGGAAATCAATTGTATTTCTAACAATATTGATGAACTTTCATTGAACAAGTTGTTTACATCTTGTAGAAGAAAAGGAAAGTTCTAGAGAATTTGCTCTTAGCTCTTATTCTTCAATTACACAGCTAATGCCCTTAATATAGGCAAGTAACCGACTTCTAACAGCTTAAGGGTAAAAGACCAAAAAAACCTTTTGTCTATGTAGTTAATCACCAGACTACCCCTTTACATCTAATACATGTACTTCAATATAGCTAATACTTGACTCGTGAAGAACATACTTGAGGCAAGAAAAACTTTTGAGGCGATTGGGTATGCTTGTGACGAAGTTAACCGGTTGCATTCTTTCTCTATCAGGAAACTGTATCAAAAATTGAGAGGTGACTTCCTTAAAGTATCTTGGAGGAAGATGATATGTAATAGCGTTTCATACTCTTATCTTGCTATACATTACAGGCTATTCACGAAGGATAGAGTTTCATGATGGAAGGACTTGGATGATCTGATGTGCCCTCTTTGTGAGCAAGACCCTGAAACAACTGATCACTTATTCTTACTCTGTTGTTGTATGGGTGAAGGTGTTGGGATGGTAAGGGATTAATCGAGGACCTCTAAATTGGAATGAAGAGATACAATGGGCAACCTCACAAGTGATAGGAAGGAATGCAATTGCAGCTATTTACAAAGTATCCTAGGCATGCAATGCATATATGGTATGGATGGATAGCAAGACGGATCTTTCAGAAACAGAAGAATACAGTTGATGGCCTGGTGAAGCAAATCATACCGGAGGTGCATTTGTCTGGTGCTAAGCATAGCAAACTGAAGAATAGGTTCACTAGTTTAAATTAGGATCCTTAGAACTCTCGAGCTAGGCTAGAGTACAGATGTATAGGATGACTGGTTGTACAAGTTTGGGGCTGTCCAAACTTGTTGGATAATGCTTTGTAACGCTCCGTTTGGTAATAAAATTCTTTATTTACCGAAAACTAGAGCTACTAATCAGAGTTTGCATACTGCGAATAGAATTTTTTTTAATCATGTAGCTGTCCCGCTAATATTTCTGCTGGTGCTACACTTTTCTGTGTTGGTTATTGATTAAATTTGTCCATCGCTATAAATTTCTTTCAAAAGTACATTGTGGTGCGAGTTCTCCATTAGCTTGCAGTTCATGATAACTTAAAATTGTACTGAAATTACAGGGACTCTCTAGCAGTATACTTGTTAGAATATCAAGTGAATGTTTCTACATTATTCACATCTAGATTCATTGTATTTGAATGATGAAATTCATATAGGATATTCTGTGGTTAATTTCTTGCTCCGTCCATCCATCAATAGTTGTCAACTATTGACTTGGCTCATAGGTTAAGAAATAGTATGATAGGGGTAATGTTACCATATTATCTTTTTAAATAGAATGAGTTGCATAATGGATCGTATTTAATGTTAGGAGTAAAATGGTAGAAATGGGTAAATTATTCATTGGTTTTTCAAACTGAACAAGTATTGTTGGACATCTTTTTTTAATATAGTGGACAAGTAAATTTGGATGACGAGAATACCATATTATACATATTAGGACTCCGAACAAGTCTAGGTCATTGATAATCATGTCAACGAGACTTTCTATTTCGCGATTTTTAGATTTAATTTAGCTTCGCTTTCACAACTCACAAGATAGCATTTTGTTGAAATTTACAAAGTACTGTTTCATTTTACCATTTGTTGGTCGTAGTTCAGATTGTGTTGACTTGTTTGGTCCCTTATGTATTGTATTCCCATAGAGCCTTTCATTAGAGCCTTGATGGCCAATTCAAATAAACATTTCTATTTCTAATAAAGACTTGTTTTGATATGGTTAGTAGATGAAATTTGGTATGACATGAATGGAAACAGTTTCGATCAACCATATACCGAATATCTCATTTAACTAAATGATTTTGTTAATGATATTTTGAAATTCTAAATTTCAGTAAATGTAACAAATCAACATACACAGGGTTCTTCCAGCCTATCTCCTACCATTAGAATTTAGAACTGTTCCCCCGGAAAAAAAAGAAAAGAAAAGGAAAAAGGTACGGCAGCTCCATGAAGAACAAGTAAGTAACTACTACATCATTTGCAGAAACATAAATTATATGCCAAGCACCATACTATGATACAAATTAGCTAGCCAAGCATTTAACTAGGATTAAAGTCTTTTGCCATATAAGAAGTAATTCTAGGTACCCAATACTTACTTCAGTACAAGCTATATCCCACGATGTTATTGGTATAATGTGTTGAAAGCAATATATCTTTTTTCTTTTTATTTTTTGATAGGGTAGAGATTTTATTAAATGGGCAACAATATTGTACAGGGGAAGAAATTATTACACCAGACATACAAATATTGTAAACATCTATCCTTAATTCTAGAAATGTGAGTTCTCTACCCTCCAAAGCAAGCTTTGTTCCACTCTTCTCTAGCCAAATGTTCATAAGATGCACAGTGAAATAGTTCTACGTATCTGCTGTATCTCTTTTAGTATCACATGTTGCCAACATTCCAGCAAACCTTTCACTTTCTGAGGCATCACCCAATTATTACCATGAAAATTTAGGAACAACTCCTAACATTCTCTAGAAATTTTGCAATGGAGAAAAAGGTGCTCAACAGTTTCCTAATCTTCTTGACACACAGAGCATCTACTACATAGGTTAAAGCCTCCTTCCTGCAAGTTATTGAGTTAAGCATGCACTCCAAGTTGTAGCCCATCCAAAACATGTTACTTTAACGGGAGCTTTTGTCATCCATTTCATCTTCCAAGACCAAAATTTATCCAGCTTACCTGACTGCTCTATCAACATCCTATAACCATTCTTGGGTGAAAATTTCTTGTCTTTACTTGCCAGCCAAATCAGGGTTCCACCTTATTCTGATCAATATGAACTGATCCCAATTGTTGAAGAAACTCACAAAGATCTTCTATCACCCAACCATTCAAATTTATCCGGAACCTTAACTGTCCACCAGAGTTGGAATGAAATTCAGCAATATGACCATCCTTTTTAGAAGAGCAGTTGAACAGAGTAGGGAATATGTCCTTTAAACAAACATCACCAACCCACAGCTCTGTCCAGAATCTAATCTTTTCTCCATTTCCCACCTTCGGTATGGTAAATTGACTGAAGTATTCCCAAAGTCTACTTATGTTCTTCCATACTCCCCCATTAACAGTTCTCCATCTATCCTTCTTCCCATATGTGGCATTAATAAGCTTTTTCCAAATTTCCTCACCTTCCCTGCTCACAAACTCCAATGATATATCCTCATGGTATAATTGTAATTTTTAGAGTACTTCATTCACTTGCATTTCTAATTAATGGAAAATATGGAATCTGCCACTTTGTGGTTCATTATCAACAAGACATCAGGTGAGACATTTATTAGCTAGTGCCTAGCAACAACTTTTATCAAATACTAGAGATACTTAGTTGAGTAATTGGTGCTTTTTTTCTGGAAAAGATGTAGGTCACTAGAAAGCAAATTAAGTTTGAAGTCACAAAAACACCAATTATATTTTTGCTTTATCAGGACAGAAATGATTTTTGGCAACACTGAGAATATGTTTCGAACCACCATCTGAAAAAAGAAAAGCAACAATATATCGGACTACAAAAGGATACTTTTAAAAAGGTCGCAACATCCTTAGTGCCAAAAGTAAACTAAAATGGTTAAGGAGCCACAGTTTTCTTATGTGATTCAAACAAGATCAGGTATCTGATCCTTGTAGGGAAGCACATAATACTCTACGAACTTTGACTCTATTAAGCACAGAACAGTATAAAGACTGCATCCGAGGTACCACCATTTTTTCCAGACTATAGACCAAAAGTAAAGGATGAGAAGCTAAGTAAGCAGGTTCAAAACCAAACTCTTGTTAGAAAATTCGAGAGGAGGAGCGTTCTAAATTAATCAGTTTCTCTTGAAGACGAGGAGGAAAGTATTCTTCTTTACTTCATCAAATGTTTGAGTACATAGTCTTTCTAGGAGATTTTTAACTTACTATAGATTTATATACTAGATAAAAAGTAGAGAATTTTTAATATTGTTATTTTATTATTATTATTATTTGTTCTAAAGAGTGGTGGTTAGACCAACTATGTTGTATAGAGTAAAGTATGTGTAAGTAAAGAATTCTCACATCCAGAGGATGAAGGTGGCGGAGATGAGGATCTTGCGATCGATATGTGGGTTTACTATGAGAGATAGGATTAAAAATGAGGATATTCGAAATAAGGTGGGAGTGACTTCGCTGAAAGACAAGATGCGAGAGAAGAGGTTGAGATGGTTCGGGCATGTGATAAGGAGAAGCACGATGCCCCAATGTGGAGGTGTGAGTTTGGCTATGGATGGATTCAGGAGAAGTAGAAGTACACCGAAGAAATATTGAGGAAAGGTGATTAGTCAGGATATGGCGCGGTTGCAGCTTACCAAGGACATGACCTTAGATAGAAAGGTGTGGCAAACGCGTATTAGGTTAGAAGGGTAGGAGGTTGGAGTGCGTTCATGCTAGTAGGTAGGAGTGATGTCCTTATTAGTAGTCGTAGTTGTATGCTTATAGTTTCTTGTTCTTGGATTCTTGTCAATAAGTTGTTTTAGATAGATGGAATAAAAGGTGCTCAAAGGTTTCCTGATCTTCTTGAGACAGGAATCATCTACAACTCTGTCCAGAATCTAATATTTTCTCCATTTCCCACCTCCAGCCTGGTAAATTTACTGAAGTCTTCTCAAAGTCTGCTTATGTTCTTCCAGACTCCCCTATTAACAGTTCTCCGTCTATCCTTCTTCCCATATATAGCATTAATAAGCTTTTACAAATTTCCTCACCTTCCAAGTTGTACCTCACAAAAACACCCCAATGATATATCCTCATGGTATAACAGTAATTTCTATAGTAGTTAATTTACTTGCTTTTCTACTTAATGGAAAATATAGACCCTGCTACTTGGTGGTTCATCATGTACCAGGAAACAACAAGATATCAAATGAGACATTTATTAGCTAGCAACAAGTATATCAACTACTAGAGATACTTAGGTGAATGACTGGTGCCTTTTTCTGGAAAAGATGTAGGTCACTAGAAGCAAATTAAGTTTGAAGTCACCAAAACACTCCAACGATATTTTCGCTTTATCAGTACAGAAATGATTTTTGGCAACACTGACTATATGTCTCAAAATACCAACTGAAAAAAGCAAAGGAACAATATATCAGTCTACAACAGGATAATTTTAAAAAGGTCCCAACCCCCTTAGTGCCAAAAGTAAACTAAAACTGTTAATGAGTCACAGTTTTCTTATGTGATTCATACAGATCAGGTATTTGATCCTTGTAGGGAAGCACAAAATTCTCTATGAACTTTGACTTTATTAAGCACAGAACAGTAGAAAGACTGCATCCGAGGTAGCGACATTTTTTCCAGACTATAGACCAAAATTTTAGGATGAGAAGCTAATTATGCAGGTTCAAAACCAAACTCTTGTTAGAAAATTTGCGGGAAGGAGCATTCTCAATAAATCATTTTCTCTTGAAGACTAGAGGAGGAAAGTATTCTTTTTATAACTTCTTCCAGATTGACATACATAAATGTTTGAATATATTGTCTTCCTCAGAGTATTTGGACCTTATCATAGATTTATATACCAGTAAAAATAGAGAACTTTTAATATTGTCATTATTATTACTATTATTTATACATAATTAACTTATTTTCACCTTTATTTTTATTTGGCAAGATGATGACATGAGTTGAGCTTAAATGGAGAAACATGGTCAATGAGTATTCATGTAGCCGGCTTCAACTTGTTTGGGGTTGACTGTTGAGGCTAAGTTGTTGTATAGTTTCTCATACACAAGCTTAACAAAACCAGGAGTCCAGGACAACATTTCACTTACCTAAAGTCAATATTTCCCCATATAGCATCCTAGCTACGGACAAAAGTGCAAAAGGTAAACTAATAGCAACTGTAGCACATAAACAAGGAACTGAACAACAAAAGCAGTTGAGTTTATTTTCTCTTCTGAGATGTCATTGGCAAATTCTTAAGAGGCATATAGCAGAAAAAGAGAAACAACTGCATCATTTCTACTTGCCGATAGCACTAACTAGCAACAAGTGAACTAAAAGTAATGTAGATTTGAAAGGTAATCTGATTAAATAAAATTCACTTTGCCTTGCTGAAAGCTAAGACTACTCTGCACGTCCATCAAAAGAATAAACAAAATTAAGTAGTATCTATTTTCCTATCCTTCTGATGTACAATTCATACAAGTCAGGCAGTTCAGCTTTGACAGGCTGCACATACATGTCAAAAAACTTCGATTCAGACCATGTCATAACTGTGTATAACTCCCGCCTAACCTCTATCAGATTCTTTTCATTGACAAGTTTCCACACTTCATACCTGGGTATTAGCCTCTTTTCCATACTGTACTTTAAAAGCGTAGGGTGAGAAGCTATATAGATAGATTTGTATTGGACTTCTTTCATCAAAAATGTCAATGCAGTTTGAATTCGTGCCTCTGATAGTCCTAGACAGTAAGGGTGCTTTTGCAACATCGTTAGAATATCGGTGTCAGACCAGCCAAAACTCTTGAAGATTCCAAATTTCTTGTCTAGTTTCTCTTGACGCATTGTACTAAGCACACTAACGATGTGGAGAAACAGTGTGGAGTCAGGAGAAACACCAACTTCTTTTTCCACCCTATGCAACATTTCCTCAAGCCTCTTGTTATTAATATTACTAAGAATCTTGGGACATGTAATCAAAATACTCTTGATCCTATCATTTGAACAGCCAAATGATTGCAACAAATTGAGATTGGCTTTCATGGTTACATGATTATTGTAACTAATCAACCAAGCACATCTCTTTATAACCTTAACCACATTTTCATCACTACCCAATACATTTTTAAGAAGATTTATAAGGGGTATTATACGGGTATGTAATCCTGTGTCAAGAAATTTGCAGTCTCTCAAAATGACTTTGACTAAATCGGAACCAGATAACCCAAGTTGAGAAATACATTGTAATTTTGGTTTAAGGGTCTTTTCAACATCAAAGAATAGCACTTTAGGGTGCTTGGAAACCAAGCTTTTGATCTGGGAGTCGTTAAAACCAGTTTGTTTGAAGAAATTGACTGATAAATCAGGGTTCTTTAAGGAATTGAAGGTTACCTTTGCGGAGGCAGAAATAGCTTCTTGTTTGGAGAACCCCAGTGAGTTGATGAGGTACTTCTCTAAATTGGTCGGGGCAGCAGTCGAGTATCGAAACAGAAACCCATTACAGTCAAATTTGAATAATAGAGCTCGAGATTTGGCGAGCATCTTTGCCTTGTGTTGCAGAAAGCCAAATAGGGAAGGTGCAGAGAAATGAGTTGAAATAACCCAAGTCTTTAATTAAGAAAAGGGCAAATGAATCCATAATATTATTAAGCTAAAAAAAAACAAAGTTACTTAAACAGTTATATTTGTTGTTTTAATAACTATCAAAGTTATCGAACAATGCTCTCATTTCTTGATTTTTTCAATACCTATTATAATCACATAAAAAAATAATTATAATCATATATAAATAATACATTTTTCTATCTGAAGGGATTTGGACAAACCCTAAAGAGGATGGCTCCGCCTCTGTTTCCACTACCCCATCCAACAACCTATATTCTATATCTATAATCTATATTTATAATTTATAATATATCAAAAGTGTGAAAATCCTTAGAAAAGTGATTCGAATTTTTTGTACTCCATTAAAAATTTCTGCATTAAAGAAAATTATCTTTTCACTTATTTATTATAATTATTATATTATTATATTTATAATATTAACTAAACTTCTAAAATATATAGAAAATTAATTAATTTTTCATGGTGACTGTTGCTCTCAAAAGTCTAAACTGTCGTTTCCACATATTTACAAAATTCCTAATTTTTTGTATGGTAATACTCTGATATAATTAGTACAATTAGAATATATATGCAATACACTCTATTTTTAGCAAAATTCTTTCCTTATTTTTGGTACAGTTTAGTAGTATCCTAATTTAATACAAATAATATATACTCTCTCCGTCCCAAATTATCCGTCTCAACTTTTCTAGTTTGATTTCTCATTTTACTTGTCTTTTTTCATTAATCAAAAGAGACAAATTTATTTTTTTCATGTTTTACCCTTTGCATTAATTACTTTTTCTTTAAATTAAAATATAAACATAATTTAATAGGGATATTATGGTAAACTAGTCATATTATTAATTATTTTTCTTAATCAGTATGTCATCTCAATTTGAGACGGGTAATTTGAGACGGAGAGAGTATGTAATATAAATTATACAAGAGTCTTAAATCTTTTTATTTTTTTGATTTATGAATATACTTTTATAAAAGAAGTTGTTTTGCAAAGGGAAAATCCAGAAACTTCACAAACAATCTTGATGTCATTGAGGTACTTTCTTCTCATTTATTATTCATTAGTATTTTCTTAAAAAGGTTTGGACGAAATTTTATGTATTGTTATGAGGAGCCGTATGATTTTTTTGATAATTTATATTTTTGTTGTTTATTGATACATGATAATTTATATTTTAGTAGTTTATTACTATATGAGTTTAAGTTCATTTAAATATGACAAGGTGAATTTGGCACAACATTTTTGGGCATAAAAATTCACAAATTGTTAAATGTTATGGAGTTTTAACGTTTTTTTCTTGATTTTGATTTAAGTAGTCTTCGAAAACGAAAAGCCGATACACTCTCTACCAAAAACTTTATCAGGAATCTCGATGTTATTGAGGTACTTTCTTTTCATTCGTTGTTTATTATTGACTTAGTTTGAGTTTTGATGATATATTCCTTCAAAAAGAATTGCATCAATGTGCAACTCACCTTCGCTCATGTTCTTCTTATACATTTGACTTGTTTTTGTTAGAAATAATGAGTCTCTTGCAACAAAAGAGTCGACACCAAACAGTTGTGACCAAATTTTTTTATGAACATAAACTTAAACAAGGTTTAGACTTACAGTTAGCTAATTATGATTCATAAAGATACGTTAAAAGGAGGAGAGTGACAAACGGGTTAGGAGAGAGAGGCGGGCACAAAAGGAGGAGAGTGGTGAACGAGACTGGAAGAGAGGTGAGTAAGATTGGGAGAAAGTGAGAGAGGCGAGAGAGGAACTTATTAATACATGACATACTTCAATTGTATTTGCATTTTTTTTTATATATGTTGGTCCTTCGGGACATCGGATTAGTGGATCCACACAACTATGTGTTAGTACCCGTGGCACGGTACTGACACCCTTCCAATTAGGGTACAGGATATACTCATTTTGTATGGTGATATTTCAGTCATTCATGTGCTTGAAACACTTGATGAACTTGTTTGACTTTGTTTTAACTGCAACATTTTATTCATTCATCAACAACTTTATCTCAAAGCCGCCTTCATCAATTTTGTTGCACGTCGTTCGAGTCAATCCGATTATGTATGTATGTATGTATATTTTTGTGTGTGGAAAGAATAGTTTTATTTGCATCAAATTCAAATTAAATTTGTTCTTTTTGTTTGTAATAAACATTCAAGTGAGACACGCCATACAATAATATATTTGATATAAATATTTATTTATATCATTTAAATAGATATATCATTTTTTAACATCAATATATTGCTACTATCTAATACTAATGTTTTTAATTCTTATGCATATTTTATTGATTGACGCGAAAGACACGTGCAAGGCACGTACACTAATCTAGTATTTTGTATATTATTGAACTAGTAAACTCCGCGCGTGATCATAAATTCGATCTTTTTAAGATGTTTTTATCTCGATAAAATTATTATTTTTATTTTTATTAAGAACATAAAATTTATTTTTAATAGATTGAATTTTTAAGTAAATATCTATATATACAAAATATATGATTTTTCATTTGTTTTTTAGATATCTAGTTATGTCATGTAATTTAATGTAGGATATTTCTTAATATTTGGACCTATTTTAGGCATAACGTAAGGAGAAAAAATTTGTATTAGCCTCTCATAATATAAAAAGGTTTTAAATAATTTTTTATATCTCTGATTCTACTAAAATATCTACATTGTGATTTTAACATTTCTTGTTTCTATAAATTTACTAACATATTTTCACAATTGTGCACAACACAGAAAGAGAGGTGACACATCACATACTTAACGTCTAACGTCACTAGATGGATGGATACATAGATATAGTAAATATAATATAAATAATTTTGATTACTAAACACACTGCAAAAAAAATTAGCAAATTATTGATTCTTTTATTTCATTTACTTTAGATTACATGAAAGGCTCCTATTCTGACTTAATTGAATTTATAAACATGAGTTATAAATAAAATTATAATAATTAATTTGCATCTAAACGAAAATATGAACTTGCTATAATAAAAATTCAAACTAAATAAGTTACATAGAGAAAACACATAATACACACATCTTTCTTAACATTTTTATCATAAAAAAATAAATGAGAAAAAAAACAGAATCAGGGCACAATATATATTATTGTCAATTTTTTTGGCTATTTTTTTAAAGTAAAAACAAATAACAAAAATAGATGAAAAAAATAGCATAATTTTTGAAATCTTGTCTGACACGTCGATAAATCAATCAACATTCAAGAGTCTTCTTCATCAAGTCAAGCTAAAGCATGAATTTAATACTACAATAGTAGTAAGGAAAATAACACTTTAAAAATGAAAGATAAAGAATAATAAAAATAATCTTGAGTGGAGATTTCATGAACCACAAGTTAAGAAATATCATAAAGTATCTTAAATTTTATTATTGAATAGATCGAGTTTATGAATATGAAACTCAAGATCATGGAGTTAATGATATTACTAAGAATAGAAGTTTAATAGGTATGAGTTACAAGGGGCTTTGAGTTAAAAGTGACAATAGAGTTTGAAAATGAGGTGTAGGTGACTCAAGTCTTAATAATTGAGTAGAGGTGACAATTACTTTATTATGAATTAAGAAAGTTGAAAAAAATTGAAAATAACCTATAAGTTTTTAAATTTACACTTTGATCCAAATGATAGTTAATATAACGGGAAATGGAGGAAAAAAGACGTGTTTCTCTCTCTTCTCATCTGTTGTTGTTTATCTCTCTTTTCGCAATTTTTTTGTTCATTGTTGTTGCTGCTTTATTCACCATCTTCTTCTTCATCATCATCATCTTCTACTTCATTATCATCTTCATCTTCTTCTTGTCAACCATTGTTGTTGTTTTTACCGCTACTACTGCTACTTGACCAATTTTTTAGGTGAAATTTTATTTTGTACATCACTTTCCACTTTGTCATTACTTCATAGGTGACTTTGGGAAATTATGATTAGTAGTTGAATTTGTCATCTAGGTACACTGCTACTGTTATTTTTCAACAATGGATAAAATCCATTCATGAATACAACATAAGAACCCACAATTTAAACAAATCACTCAGTCTGTTGCAATAGATAAATATTATGTTCCAACAGAAGAATCATATGTTGGATTTATATTTATGGTCCTATAGTGCCCGTAACATGAATCGAACAGATGGGTAATCTGTTGCAACAGACGAGTTATCTATTACAACAGACTAGTTATCTGTTTCAACATATTACTTATCTATTGCAACAGACGAGTAATCTATTACAATAAAATATTTATCTGTTGCAACAGATGAGTAATCTATTTGGAACAACACAATACAACTCTTGCCACAAACCCAACAGATAACCATTATGTTTCAACTTTTGCTATTGCTACTGGATTCAAATTATTTCTTAATTGTTGACATGTTTGTTGAGAAGAAGAAAGACATAATGCAAAATTAAATAAGAATTAACGTCAAAGTCGATCAAACATAAAAAATTTTACTAAACAAAAATAAATAAAAATACATAGGTTAAAAGAAAAATATCATCATCATCATCATCATCATCATCATCATCATCATCATCATCATCATCATTATTACTTCCAGCTGATCAATCTTCAACCGACAGCAACAGGGCCCTCCTCAGCCTGCGGATCTCCTGGAGCATCCTTTCTTTCACGACACCAACTCTCACTGTAGGTTATGAACATGTCTCCGAAGTTACCGCACGGCGTCTTGCAGAAAAGCAATGTCCCACACTGGATCAGTCATATCTACAACACACATGAATTGACAAAAAACGTAAAAACAAATATAAAGAAAAGAATCCGAATGTAATACAATGTATACTACCAATTGGGTATATTTACACAAAAAGCAAGAAAAAAACTTACCTAAGTCAGGAAAGAGAAAGTGGTTGAAGGTATAATATGAAAGACAAGATGCAAGAAATAAATAGAGTGTAGTAGAATGAACGAGTAAGGAGGGACCTATTTATAGAGGATTGAATTTGAATGAGTTAGGCAAAAATGTGCGATTGTTCACTTCCATTTATTAATTACATACAAAATGGTGACTTTTTGATTACCGCAAAAAGTTATGACTTTTTAGTTATTGTGACAATTCATGACTTTTTAGCTTATTATTATTAATTAGTTCTTTTCAATACCGTTTTTGTTGAACTGTGACAACAGATTCTATATCTGTTGCATCAGATAACCCATTTGTGACAACAGATATACTATTTGTTGCAACAAATCGACAAGTTGTTGCATCAGATAATCTATCTGTTGCAACATATAATTTATCTTTTTTAATAATCATCGTATCATTAATCCAAATTTGATGACTTTTTAATTATATAAATTAAAAAGAAGATTTAAAAACAAAAATGGTGAAAAGTCACTACTTGTCGCCTATTTAATATTAACATCAATTATTCAAATTAAATAATCATATTTTTACGATTATAAATTGTGTTTATCATTAATTTCATTGTTGTTTTCTGTGAAAAGAAATGATTTAATTAAATCAATCTGGTGAATTTTTTATTATTGTGACAAGTCATGACTTTTCAACTTATTATTATTAATTAGTTCTTAAATTTAAATAATTTTTTTCTCAATTAAACAATCAAAGACTTCTCACCTTTTCGATAACCGTTTCTTTAATAAAATAATAACCATTTTTATTGAGTTACGACAACATATTGTATATCTATTGCATCACATAACCCATCTGTTGCAACAAATCGACCATCTGTTTTAGAATGTTTTTTAATTTCTTCTAACAACTGATTTATCAGTCGCAACAGATCGAGAATTTGATGCATCGGCTATTTTGAATGTATTAGACAAAAAGTCACGATTGTTCACCTTTTTTTTAATAATCATCATATACCTTAATTAATCCAATGTTGTGACTTTTTTATTATATAATAAATAAATAATTTTTAAAAACAGATTTAAAAACAAAAATGGTGAAAAGTCACGATCAATTATTAAAATTAAATAAGCATTCTTTTATGGTTATAAATTGTGTTTATCATTTATTTTCTTATTATTTATTTATGAATTATTTTTTATATTAAATAATCGAAAAGTCATGACTTTTCACTCTCTCAATAACAATGATCGTTTTTATTAATAACCGTCTGTTGCAACATATGATCTATCTGTCGCAACAGATTAACCATCTGTTGCAACGTATGGTTCATCCATTGCCATAAACGCTCAATCCCTAACTCCAATCGTCGACATGTTGAGAATAAGGAATAGATAGAATGAAAATTAAATATTAAATAAGAATTGAAAATCCAAAGTTAACCAAACATAGATTTTGAATCTATTAGTAGTAGTAGTAGTAGTAGTAGTAGCAGCAGCAGCAGCAGCAGCAGCAGCAGCAGCAGCAGCAGCAGCAGCAGCAGCAGTAGCAGTAGTAGTAGTAGTAGTAGCAGTAGTAGTAGTAGTGCAACAGCAGCAACAACAGTAGTAGCAGCAACAGTAGTAGTAGTAGTAGTAGTAGTAGAATGAACTCATCCGACAACATGAATCTGAAGTCGCCCAACTCCCTCTGGAGTTCATGAATCTGCATTTCAAGTTCCCGCAAGGACTCGAGATGAATCACCTTGTACAAATCTGGATCAGCCATATCTAGAAGTGGAGTAGAATGAACGAGTAAAGGGGGAAACTATTTATAAAGGATTGAATTCGAATGAGTTAGTCAAAAAGTCACGATTGTTCACCTCTTTTATTAATAATTACATCCCTTCATTAAATAAAACTGGTAACTTTTCGAATATGTAAATTAAAAAAATGGATCTGAATACAACATTTTATCTTTATTGTATTTCAGAAAGAAAAGAAAATCGCTTTAAAATAAATCTAACAGATGGATAATTTTTTGCAAAATATATTCTACCTGTTTGATAATTTACAACATACTGACAATCTGTTGCAACAGATGGATGTATCTATCCTATTATTTCCAAAAAATAAGTCATATATTGTAACAGATTGATCATCTGTCGTAACAGATGTCTACAATTATTTGATAATTTTAACAGATGTGTCATCTATTGCAGCAAACTAGTCATTTGTTTGTTCAAATTAAGTCATAGATGGGCTAAGAAGAATAAGGTGCGTGCAGATGGATGGATCAACTTTCATGTGTGGAGGTTATGTATTACTGATAAGGTCATCGGGATAACACACATAAAGTACAATAACTTTGTGAATGCAGTTTTTAATCGATTAGGCATTGATCATTCAAACAAGATCCTGTATTGTATAGTTAAGTTTGATAGGTTCAAATTGATAAGGCCGAGGGGCCCAAGAAGATCGTTTCAATACCCTGTTACGAATTAATGACGGTTGTGTCTCATGTTTATGCGTGTCAAATTTTGAGAAGGGATCAATATTTGGTGTCATTGCAGAGATCAAATAGCGATTAGACTTAACTTTAAGTGTGAATTGAACTTTGAGAAGGCCTTAGAAGTTTCGTCCTGCATCAAACAAGAATGAAAAAACAATAGAAATTCCCTACCCCATTTCATAATTCTTCCATAAAAGCCAAAAATGACAAAATTCTTAATAACTTTGACACCCCACCCTAACAAATCAACAACTTACCCAATCAAAATTAAACACCTCACTACCCTACCTAACTACCCCACCCCCCTCATCCCTACCCGACCCTCTCACGTTTTATTCTTTTCTTAACAAATCCACAAAAGACAAAAAAAGAGACTACACAACATATTTTTATTCACTGGAAACTTATAAAAAAGGCACACACACTCACCTGAGATTCACACACTCACACACACCATCACTCACAATACAAATACTCACACACTCTCTATAAATAGACTCTTACGTACAGTCACCTGGGGGGAGATCCATCATTTTCACTCACGGAATATACAAACACACTTCCATTTTTTACAACAAATATATTCACCTCACCTCACAATACACACAGATAGGAGTACAGATACACACACACTTACTGGAAATCATGAAAAAAAAAGATCGGGATGGGAAGAAGAAACCGGTGAGAAGAACAATCAAACCGGTGAGATTCCGATTGGTTTTTAAGTTTTTCGGTAAAAATTTTTGTTGGAATTGGCTCCGGTTCATTGAACAGACCAACCCAGTCCCGAAACCCCAAAAAATCTTAACATTTTTTTCTTGATTCTCAAGATGTAACCCATTAATCCAAAACTGGCTATTTGAGCTGATTCCGGTGAGATCTCATCGAAAATCATCACATGAGTCTTCGATTCTCCTAATTTTATATTGGGTTGTTCGAAATATTTCCGCGAATTTCTGTTTGTATTGGATTTTGAGATTTTTCAGTTGGTTCGTTGAGAGGTTTGAGTTGAGGTTCTCGGAAGTGGATTCCTTATTTTTGTCGAGCAATACTTTTTTGAAAGCTCCAAATTGAGGTCAATTTCTAATCTTTATTCTTTTTATTTCCTTGTTTATGATACTCGGTGTTATGGATTGAACATTTGTGTGATTGTTTGATCCTTGTTGGTGGTGAATAGTTGCTTGGTTTTGATTCATTATTGGTTTCGTTGGTTATGTATTATATGATGAATTGATATCTCGTCTGAGATTTGAAATTGTTAATTTGAGAATAAAAGTGGTGCGTGAACTGAAATTGACAAAGAAGAATATTGGTTATTTTGATTCATTAATTGTTGTTTAATTTGGAATAAGTATTAACCTTGCTAAATAATAATATCATGATAGGTTGAAATGGATAGGCAAACTTAGGTCGGGTAGGCAAGTTTAGGGAATGTGGATTGATGAATGCTTGAATGGTTTGAATGATTTTGTTTTATCGCATTGAAAGAAATATATTTATTTAGCCGAGGAATGCGCCGAGCCATTTGTACTCATTCCCTGGGGTATGCCCCAAAATATTTTGTACGCGAACAATGTTCATGATCAAGGTCCGAGACATCGGGTACAACATAGTCTAGGATTAGCTTAGAATAGGATTTGCATTTCCATAATTTTTCTATTTTTTGGGACTGTATAATTCGGACTAGACATTACTTTGGTTTTTGAATTTTGTTTGATTTGTTTGTTTGCTTGTTTTATGTGTTTTGTTGGTCTATTCACTTCATAGTGTCGTACTAGCCGATATAGCTCCACAAAGCGACCGTGATCGAACCACGGGATCGAGGGGTGCCTAACACCTTCCCCTCGGTCAATAGAATTTCTTAACCGAAATCTCTATTCGTGGATCAGTTTTAAAGAGTCAAACTATTTTGAAAAAGGATTTTCAACGGTCACTTAGCATACCAGATTTATGACAAGTGGAGACTCTGAGCTCAAATGAGAAAAAATTCTTTTCAAAATAAGTTCTATGTTTTGTCACTTAATAATAAAAACTCTTTCAAACTTAAAGTCTAATCTTTTTTGGTTAAAAAAGGGGTATGACAGCTCGACGACTCTGCTAGGGAGTTTTCTGAATTTGAGCTTAGTTTTGAGTTGTATCGACTTTGTTTGACACTATGTGTGTATAGACGTTGTGTGTGTTATCATTTATGTTGTTATTTTATCATGTTGAGTGACTATGTGCTACGTGTTTACAATTTTTCTTCTATGTTCTACCACTTTATATCTGGCATCATTTGCAAAACTCGAGTCAATTTTTCTCCAACAAGTCCCGGAGTACACGTCGTGTACACGAACTCTAGTTGAGTCACCCTTATTTTAGGAGGGAGAGCCGTCGGACGTATGGAGTGGGTGAAAAGTTGTCGCAGCCACTATCGACCATACGCTTTCCCGAACAACCTTGTTAGTGGACCCCTGCATCGGTCATCCTTTAGGTCATGCTTATTTACATCATATTGAGACCTAGAGGGACCCATTTGGTCCTTTATAAGAGACCTACCTTAAAAGCATCCCTACGTGCTTAATGTTAGCTTTTTGAGGGTGACAGGTCATTTGACAGACTGATTTGGGGGAAAGTATGTGTTAGAAGTAAAGTACGTAGGCAAGAAAATGTTGAAAAAAAAAAGTGAGTCAAAAAAGAGTTTCGTAGTTTTCTTTTTAGAGTTCTTTATGACTTTTGTTTTTCACAATCCAAAAAAAAAAATCAATCAAAAGATTTTTACCATTTGAATTCATTTGTCACAAACACCAAAACATCAAAAAGATTTCTCTTTGTCTTCTTTAG
Organism: Capsicum pubescens; assembly: GCA_030864215.1. Classification (NCBI taxonomy): domain Eukaryota; kingdom Viridiplantae; phylum Streptophyta; class Magnoliopsida; order Solanales; family Solanaceae; genus Capsicum; species Capsicum pubescens. The sequence continues at coordinate 42,536,153 of CM061541.1, forward strand.
AAAGCATTCATAATTTGAAAAAAAAATTAAAAAAATTTCTTAATAATAAGAGCTTTTTAAAAGAAAAATTCAAAAAATGGTAGAGGTTGGTACATTTCATATGATGAAAATGCCAAAAAGTTTTTACTTTTGCAGTTGTCGGTGTCAGTTTTATGTGAAGTATCAAATCAAAAATTCAAAAAAAAATTATTAACGTTGTTTATCGTCTATTTGTGGTCGTGTCTCTTAGGTTAGGATTCAGTCGGTTGTTTAATCTTTATTTGTCCAATCTGGATGAACTGTGCATACCTGATTCTCATCTCTCGGGATGGGATACATAGGAAATCCTCGGTGGGTCCGGTAATCTTTAAGTTTGATCGTTGTCTTAGTCCAAGTTTAGGTCCATTTTCTTTTTAGTCAAGTATTTGTTAGTGGTCACAACCAAATAGGTTGAGTTTTATTAGCATTTTCATTCAGCGAATTTGAGTTATTAATCGTCCTGTCCCTGTGTCACGTGACACATCTTTGTGTTAAAATCCCGAGGGTCGGGAATTTTCTTGCTCTTATCAAATCTTTAGTCATAATTTTGTGTGTTGTTATAGGATGGAGTCGTCCATAGGGTCTTGAGTCTTGATGGTATCCAAGGTAACAAAAATTTAATCAAGTGGTGGAGCATGTTCAACTACTCTGAAAAGCATGAGCTAAAGAAAGTGTTAGGCAATCTTACATCGCTTTTGAGTATCACGCCCCGTCCAGATCTAATAGAGGATGTGTTGACCTTCTAGGATTCATATAGTTTGGTGTTTGGGTTCAGAGGTTGTGAAATGACGCCTACCCATGCAAAAATATCCAGTTTATTTCAGTTACCTTATATCGATAAGAAGTTAATCCTAGCCCAAAATCATTCTGGAAGGAAATTTCTCGAGTTTTGTGGTTTGAAGGTTAATGAACACCTAGGATGAATGAACCAATCTTGGATTTCCTTAGACTATTTGTTCGCTAGATTTGGGTCTCAAGAAGGCTTTGATCACTTTTGGGATGAATTTCGTACCACTAAGAAGAATTGGCAGAAACGGCGCCTTGAGTTTTTTTGTCTAGCATTGTTAGATACTTTAGTGTTCTCGTTAGATGAAAGACGTGTAAACACCCATTTACAATCAGTAGTGATGGCCTTATTCAAGAAAGGGGATGAGGTCACTATCGTACCTATGATTTTGGTGGAACTGTCTAAGGCTTTGACTGAAGTTAGAGGGGGAATGCGAATTTTTGAGGGAAGCAATTTGATATTAAAACTATGGATGATGGAACATTTGTACGTTCCTTCTTTGATTAGACCGGATGTGATTGACCATTTTTTGAATGAGCGAGTGGATGCCATCGAACAAAGAATGCATTTTGATAAGTTTTCGTTGCCTGTGAAAGTCAATGCTTGGGCCGAGTTTCTCGAATCAAGAACTCATGAAAATATCCTTTGGACCTATCGATGGCTCCATCCAAAGGTAATCTTGTCCGGATGTCGCATGCAACCTAATCTAGTTCTGATAGGGCTCAAATGCACTAGACCTTGTAGTCCGAGAAGGGTAATGCACCAGTTGGGTAGATCTCAAGACATTCCACCAATAATGGATCTTCAAAAGGATGTCGAGTACTTTAGGGATATAGCCAAGGGTGAGATTAGATATGATCAATTCTGGCGTAATGCAACAAAAATGGGTGTAGATTCTCTCGACGAAGGTTCAGATAATCCGAGGTATACTCAGAGATATAGGATATGGCTATAAGCCATACCTCGGGGTGTCAGTAAGCCATTACCGGTGCAACTCTGAGGGAGAATACCGGAAGCTTTCATAGTTGATAACCATGAGGGTGAAGATGCAGAAACCACAATGGAGTCGTTGAGGGTTCAATTATCAGGTTTGCTTACAACTGTGGAAGGGTATTAGAGAAATTTTTCCAGGTGTACTCCTCAAGAGGCAGTAACACGTGCCAGAAGCTTTCTCCCAAATATCAAAGTTCCATTGTAGGATATGTTACAAAGTTTGAGTGGGAGAGCGAGAACTTCTAGACAAGTCCATCTCAGCCAGAGTTATCACGCGACACGACAGCTTAAAGAGGGCATTTTCTGTTGGAGTCCTTTGTCTTTCTATTATTGTATTGTTGTGTATTTGTAGGTCTGTGTAAAGTTTGTTTCAACATTGGAGTCTTCATTATGACTATTACGTATGTTGTCCTATTGGTCTAGAGTGTTGTTCAGTCTTTATGTGATTATTATCAAGGTTGTCTTAAATTTGGAGTTTGTTTTAGTTGTTTCTTTTATGAAAAATGTAGTGATGCTGCGTTGTTTTGTCTTTTGTTTGTTTTCGTCATTAAAAAGATCAAAAATAAAAAAATCTTCAATTCTGTGGTATTTATGCATATTTTTTGAACTACGAAAGATCTGATTCATGTACAACATGATATGTAGGCAACCTACTGTTGGGTTCGATCTAATCGTTTTGTTTCTCCTCAATTTTCCCCCTTTAAAGAAAAGCAAAAACCATAAAAATGATAAAAGGAAAGAAAATAGTGAGAGAAGAAAAAAGAAAGAAAGAATAGTGGAAAAAATGAGGAAGAAAAAGAGACTGATGCAAAGAAGAGAAAAGCGAGGGCGAAAAGTAAAAAATAACGAGGTATAATGGGAGGGGAAAAAGCAGCAAGTGTAAGGAAAAATTGGGATGATGTTAAAATGGCCTTATTACCCTCAGAGGAAGGAAGAAATGCGCATGAATCTTGGACAAAAATACAGTGTGATTTGCATGCTTGTTGTGTGACCTAATGCTAACGAGTTTTGTCTTTGATAAGCATTTTCTTTCAGATAAAAAGTGGTTGGTTGGTAGCACTCTGCCTAGTCATCTTTACTTCACTAGATCAAAAGCAAAGTTTGCCATGGCCAACAAAGAAGTAGAAAATTCGCTCATTGACCCGAAGCAGAGTCCTAGGGAAAGAGGTTCAGAACATAATGAGGAGATATTGAGACTCATACAACAACTGGCAGAGATGCACCGAGACTAGGTTAGTGACATGCCTCCTCTTTCATACTCGGATGATCTCAAAACCACTTCCAATTTACCTCCGCTATCTCAAGCGCAGTTTTCTGGTCCCACTGATACACCCTAGCATGTGCCAGGATTCACGCCATATCATTACTATCCTAGAAATTCTAGTGTGTCCTTGACAGTCCCTAAACAGAGGCCCTCTGCCCTTCCAGTACCACCTGTGGCACCTGTGTTTATGGCTCCTCCACTACCTGAATCTCTTACTTATGCTATTCGTCTAATAATCATGCTCCCTCGATCTTCCAGTGAGCCGATCTTGATGGTTTCAGATGATCAACATTATGCCCCGGAGACTACTTTGAAGATGAATGAACCATATGGGTACAATCAGCCACTTGCATTTCCATTTGATACAGAGAAGCCTGTTACAACATAAGAACAAGAAGTCATGGCATGAAAACTGAAGAGTCTAGAACAGGCCATGAGAAAATTGCAGGAACTTGGGGGTTATAAAAGTGTTTCGTCTAAAGATTTATGCATGTTTCTAGGTGTTAGCCTTACTCTTGGCTCTAAGATGCTGAAGTTTAAGAAGTATGATGGATATGTGGATTCGGTGGCATATTTGAGGCGTTATTGTAATCAATTAAGGGGTGCTGAAGGTAAAGAAGAATTACTTATCGCTTAATTTGGTGAAAGTCTTTTGAGTCTAGCCTTAAAATAGTTTGTCAATCAGGACATCGACAAGTGGAATAGTTGGGATGACCTGTCCAACAAATTCTTGCAACAATTTCAGTATAATGTGGAGTTGATTCCTGATTAGAAGTCCCTGACTAATATAAAGAAGAAAAGTACTGAAAGTTTCAGGGAGTGTGCGATAAGGTTGTATAAATAGGCCTCTAGGGTAAAAACCCCGATGAAAGAGAGTAAATTGGTAGAGATCTTCATTCAGGCACAAGATGAGACCTATTTCCAATACTTGTTATCGGTGATGGGTAAGCCATTTGTCTAAGGCCTCAAAATGGGAGAGATGATAAAAAAGGGTATTAAGACCAGATGAATCATGAGTTTTGCCGCATTAAAGGCCACCACCCAAGCAATTCAAAGTAGTTCTGAAACTTTTGGAAGGAAAAAAAAATAGGATATGGCGACTGTTGTAGTTGGACCACACGCCTATCTGAAAAGACAACCTCGCCCCTATCCCCAATACCAATCCCAAGTCTATGCCCAATTTCCATATACTCTCCTCCATCATTACTACCTCTGCAAAACCCATTGTATTCCATTCCACCACTCCCATACCTAGTATATAGTACAAAACCGTACGTTCAAACCCCTTCTTACCCACAATGGCGTGCACCAACTTCTCCAAATCTTCCTCCAACTCCACAAAATTACCAAAACCCTTCTAAATTTGATTTTCAACCTAGGCTCGATTTTAAGATAGGAAAGGCAGTCAAGAATGAGTTCACACCTATCAGGGAGTTGTATGCTAGTTTGTTTCAGAGGTTGAGAAATATGAAGGTCTTGAGCCCAATTCAAGGAAAGCTTTCGAATCCACCTTCAAGAAATCTTAATTACTCTTTAAGATGTGCATATTATTCTGACATACCGGGGTATGATACAGAAAGATGCTGGCATTTTAAGAGAGCTATACTAGATCTGATCGACACAAATTAGATTATGATACAGGCCCTGGAGATTAGAAACATCAACAAAAATCCATTGCCAGTCTATGCTGAAACAAATATGTTAGAGTTGATATATAGTGGTAGAGAGTCTACGATGTCTTATAAGCCTATTGTTAGAATACAAACTAATGAGGTTAAATCGGTGAGTGTAGCAGATTCGATGAAAGTAATGTCATTAGGCCAAAAAGAAATGGTGGAAGATAAAACCCAAGAAAACACGAAGAAACCCGTGATCATTGTAAAAGGATTTGAAAAAACTGGTGGTTTAAGTCAGGACAAACCCAAGTTAACAGTAGTGGGAGCTCCGAGCAAGCCTATTTTAACCGTAAAAGGAGTACTTGCAGCACCTATTATTATCAAGTCGGTGACCCAACTCCCGTTAGTCGACACAAAAAGGGTCCACTAGAATTATAAGCAGATTATAATGACTTATCAGGGAAAGGAAATCATGGATGAAGTAGGAGGTTTGACCCGTTCGGGGAGGTGTTTTGTTCCAGAAGATTTGAGGAAGTCTAAGCCAATGAACAATGGGCAATCATCTCTCAAAAATCCTGTCACTGAAGAAGAAGCCAAAGAATTCTTGAAGAAAATGAAATTGCTGGAATATTCAGTCATAGATCAGTTGAAGAAGACTCCTGCTCAAATCTCCCTTCTGTCTTTGTTGTTTCATATTGATGAACATCGTAACATTACATTGAAGGTATTGAATGAAGCTTATGTCCCTAGATAAATTATGGTGAATCAGGCAGAGAAAATTGTGAGGAAGATATGTAAGGTAAACGGATTAGCTTTTTCAATAATGAATTGCCTGTAGAAGGTATGGGGCACAATCGGGGCCTTTACATTACTTGTAGAGTGCAAAAATTTCTATCACTCGTGTCATGATTAATGGAGGTTCTGGGCTAATATTTGTCCTCTATCTACTTTGCAAAAGTTGAACAACAGTATCGAGAGGATTCAACCCAACAATATATGTGTCAGAGCTTTTAATAGAGCGAAAATAGATTCCATTAGTGAAATAGAGCTAATGTTAACTATAGGGCCTGTTGAATTTGCCATGAATTTTCAAGCATTGAATATTGACGACTCTTACAATTTGTTTTTGGGAAGACCATGGGTTCACAAGGAAGGGGCAGTAGCATCTACATTACACCAAATGATCAAGTTTGAAAGCGATAGACAGGAAATTATTATTCATGGCGAAGGGGACTTATTCGTGAACAAAGATTATTCTGTTTCATCTGTTGAGACAGGTAATGTAGATAAGACACCAATTTATTAGGTTTTTGAGGCAGTGACTGTTTAGTAAATCCTCGAGGGGAATCCTATTCCAAGTCCATAATTGCACTCCGTATCTGTTATGGTCGTGAATGAAATGTTAAAGCATGGTTTTGAGCCTGGAAAGGGTTTGGGGATATCTTTACAAGGTAGGGTACATCCAGTATAGCTATGTGAGAACTTGGGTAGCTTTGGTCTAGGTACGAACCTACTTTTGAGGATAAAAAGAGGACTAAGAAGTGGAATAAAGATTCATGGACACTTACTAAGCCAACACCGTTACTCGATGAGTCTTTCATCAAGGTCAATGCTGTTGAGTCCTCTATACTACCTTTTGCAGAGACAATGAATGATGATGATGCAGATTTAATGGCCCTTTTCCAGAACATGTTTCTTGAAGCTGGTGTATTTAAAATTGGGGAAGGTACTAGCAACACAGATGTGTAGTTTATTGGCCCTGATGTCTAGCTCAACAATTGGGAAGTCACTCCTCTCCCCATAAGGAGGGAGTTTTGGTAGTTTGCTTTGTTTTTCTTTCTGTTAATTTGAGTTATTTCAGGGTTATAATTCAAAATTTATCTTGTTTATGTTCTGTTATTGTGTATGTCTAAACCCTCCTATCTTTCCCTTTTATTAAAATACAATCTCCCTTTTTGTTCTTGTGTCTAATATATTTTTTTTGTCTTTTTCTTCATACAGTTCTTTTATGTTGATTCTAGTAATATGACATGCATTTGGAATTTTTAGCCTGATCTTAAAATTCATTCTAATCAAGATGTAATGAAGAAAAAGGGGTAATATAATAAAGAAGAGGCATTAGAGGAAATAAGCAAGTAGTTAAAACAATTTGAAGATAAGACGAATCCTAATTTGAATGAAACTGAGCCAATTAATCTTGGAGATCAAGGATATATTAGGGAAACTAAAATAAGTGTACATGTTGCACCGCAATTAAAAGAGGGAATGATTCATGCATTAATTGATTATAAGGAAGTTTTTTCATGGTCTTATGATGATATGCCTGGTTTAAGCACTGAATTAGTGGCTCATAAATTGCCAACTGATCCAGCATTCCCTCCTGTCAAACAAAAGGTGAGAAAATTTAAAATTGATGTAAGCGTGAAAATTAAAGAGGAAATCATGAAACAACTTGAAGCCAAAGTCATTCGAGTGGCTCGTTATCCTACTTGATTGTCCAATGTTGTTCTTATCCCAAAGAAAGATGGCAAGATTCGAGTATGTGTTGATTATAGTGATTTGAACAAAGCAAGTCCGAAGGATGATTTTCCACTGCCTAATATCCATATTTTGCTGGATAATTGCGCTAAACATGAGGTGGCGTCTTTTGTTGATTGATAAGCTGGGTACCACCAAATCATTATGGATTATGATGACGTGGAAAAAAACATATTTTATCACACTGTGGGGAACTTATTGTTATCGGGTGATGCCTTTCGGTTTGAAGAATGCTGAAGCAACATACATGAGATAAATAACCACTATGTTTCATGATATGGTTCATAAGAAGATTGAAGTCTATGTAGATTATGTGATTATTAAATCAAAGAATCAGGCTGGCCATGTTAAAGATCTAAGAAAGTTATTTGAAAGGCTTCGCAGGTATAATCTCAAACTTAATCCAACAAAATGTGTATTTGGAGTTCTGTCCAGAAAGTGGTTGGGGTTCGTAGTCGGCCATCGGGGTATCGAATTGGATCCTTGATGATAGGCGAATTTACACGCCTATTGCACTATATTTTGCCCATATTTTAGCCTAGTTTTGAGAACAAATTATATATTTCATGCACTTTTAGTCCATTTTCCTGTAAGTGAGCTAACGAACATGATTAGCAAAGTTTCAGGTATAAATGATGCAGAATTCAGCATTTCATGGATAACTTGACGCCAAAGAAAGCTTCACGAAAGGAGAAAAGCCAATCTTGGACGCCAAGGACTAAAGATGGCGCATGGAAATTCTGTCCCGGGCTAAAACAACATTTCTGAAGACTTTGGGGACTAGCAGTAACTTATTAGGATTAGGATAATGATACATTAACCTAGTACAATTGGGTTAAGTATTACATTAGCTTGTTAGGATTAGGATAATGATACATTAACCTAGTACAATTGGGTTAAGTATTTTATTAGCTTAGTAGGATTTGGTTAAGCATTTCATTAGCTTAGTAGGAATAGGATATGAGTATTATAAATACCCTATCTTGCTAGAGATTTGAAGACATCTTCTTACATTCAATTCTATTCTATTCTACTTCTAAGACATTCTAGTTCTAAACAATCATTCTTCCATTAATTCTATTTTTCTTCTTCTATTCATCTATTCTTAAATTCCACAACAAGAGAAACGTTACTTTGCTAAGGGATTCACGCCTAACGCCTACCACACTATTACAAACGTGAAATCTTTATTGTGGTATAACAACAATGTCAATTGTGATTTCTTTCGCACTCATGGGTAACTAAACTTCTCTGTTGGGGTTATGGAAGCCGAATGAGATACTATCTATTGCTGTGAGTTTGTGAGTTCGTGACACGTATGTTGCTTATATCATTATTCTCTTCATCTTATTCTAAATTCTTTGTGGTTGCAAACGCAAGAATACGCCAGTATAACATTTAACTTGTTCGAAAGAAAGGTTATCTGTCTGGAAAAGAGATAATGTCAAGGTAGTAGGGTCCCATCCCCTATTAAAAAGTTAGTGTCGTAACTGGATTAACCTCTTGGAGAATTCGTACCGTTAGACACGCTTTAAGCTCGAAAGAGTTAAAGTGAAATAATCCTCGAATAGGTCGAAAGACGCCTGGATTTACCCTCGAATACAATTCTCTATAAGCACATGCATGTCTAAATTCAACACACTCATAGTCAATAGAGACGTATAACTCAGAAGGTGGACATAACCCCAACTCCTCAATTCTCATTGTTTCACAATCTACTAAAACATTCTTTCTCTTTTTACTTTGTTATTGTCGTTTTTAGCTACTATTTGGTTACATTACTTGCACAACAAGAATCCCCCCTTTTTCGAGACTTTCACTAAAAGTCTAGTAATCTTCACTTACTTGTTGACCAAGATATTCCCTGTGGGATCGATACCCAACCCAGTTGGGTTCTATATTTGCTAACGACCGCTTTACACTCCTACGAGAGCTGTAGATTGAGCGTTATCAATCCTTCAAAGATCAAAGTTATTCAGGACTTGCCGCCCCCTAAGAATAGAACAAAGGTAATGAGTTTGCTTGGTAGATTGAACTATATCAGTAGGTTCATTGCTCAGCTCACAACCACTTGTGAGCCCATTTTCAAGTTGCTGAAGAAGAGTGTTACAGTTAAATGGACTGAGAAATGTTAGAAAACATTCGATAAAATTAAAAGATATCTGTCAAATCTACTGGTGTTGGTACCACCTTAGCCTGGTAGGCCTTTGATTTTGTATTTATTGGTTATGGATAATTCCTTCGATTGTGTATTGGGTCAACATGATATCACAGGTAAAAAGGTGCACGTTATCTATTATCTTTGCAAGCAATTCACAACGTATGAATCCAAGTACACTCTTCCTGAAAGGACGTGTTGTGCCCTAACTTGGGTAGCGTAGAAGTTAAAGCATTATCTTTCATCCTACACTACTTATCTCATCTCCCGCATGGATCCTTTGAAGTATACCTTCCAAAAGCCTATGCGAATAGGTCGACTGGCAAAGTGGCAAATATTGCTTACTGAGTTCAACATTGTATATATTACTCGAACCGCTATGAAAGCCCAAGCTTTGGCAGATCATCTTACTGAGAACCCTATTGATGATGATTATAAACCATTGGAGACATATTTCCCTGATAAAAAGGTGTTGTGTATTGATGAAGTCATTATAGATGTTGATCTAGGTTGGAAGGTATTCTTTGATGGAGCTGTTAACATGAAAGGAGTCAAAATAGGTACAATTCTTTTCTCTGATTCGGGGCAATATTTCCCTGTAATAGCGCAACTTTGATTTTATTGTACCAACAACATGACAGAATATGAAGCTAGCATTCTAGGGTTGAGGCTAGCTATTGACATGGGTGTTCAGGAATTATTAGTGTTTGGGGACTCAGACTTGCTTGTCCATCAAATTCAAGGTGATTGGGAGACACAGAATTTGAAGCTCACATCGTATCGAGAATGCTTGCAAAATCTATGTCAACGGTTCATGTCAATAAATTATAGGCATATTCTAACAATTCGCAATGAGATTGCTGATGATTTAGCCACTTTGTCTTTGATGCTCTAACATCCTGATAAAGCTTACATCAATTCGGTGCATATACAGAGTTGTGATCAGCATGCTTACTGTAATACAATTAAAGAAGAACTCGATAGAGAACCTTGGTTCTTTGATATCAAGCGATACATTCAGTCGGGAGAATAACCAACACATGCCACCAGTGATCAAAAGAGAACTATTAGGCGTTTATCTAGTGGATTCTTTTTAAGTGGGGGAATCTTGAACAAGAAAACCCCTGATATGAGACTCTTGAGGTGTGTAGATGCTAAAGAAGCTTCGGCAATCATGGTTGAGATATATTATGGAGTATGTGGTCTCTATATGAATGGTTATGTCTTGTCAAAGAAGATAATTTGAGCAGGTTATTATTGTCTTACGATGGAGAGGGATTCTATTCATTTTATTCAAAAATGCCATCAATTTCAGGTACACGGTGATCTGATACATGCTCCTTCTGCTGAGTTGCACACGATGTCTGCTCCATTGCCTTTTGTAGCTTGGGGAATGGACGTGATTGGAACGATCGAACCAAAAGCATCAAACGGACATAGATTTATTTTGTTGGCCATTGATTATTTTACAAAGTGGGTAGAAGCAAAAACTTTCAAGTTAGTGACAAAAAAGGCGGTGGTTGATTTTGTTCATGCTAACATCATTTGTAGATTTGGCATCCCAAAGGTGATCGTTACAGATAATGCTACCAACCTTAATAGTCATTTGATGCAAGAGGTGTGCCAACAGTTCAATATTGCTCATCAAAATTCCACTTCATATCGTCCAAAGGCAAATGGCGTCGTAGAAACTGCCAATAAGAATATCAAGAAGATACTAAGGAAAATGATACAAGGAACCAGACAATGGCATGAGAAGTTTCCGTGTGCATTGATAGGTTATCGTACTACTATTCGCACTTCAACAGGGGCAACTCTATATTTATTAGTGTATGGGACAAAAGCAGTCGTATCTGCAGAAGTTGAAATTCTATCTCTTTAAATTGTTGTGGAAGTAGAGATCGATGATGATTAGTGGATCAAAAACTGATTGGAGCAATTGAGTTTGATTGATGAAAAAAGACTAACGTCAGTGTGTCATGGCCAATTGTATCAAAAGAGAATGGCCCGAGTACACAACTGAAAGATGCACCCCAGGCATTTTGAAGTTGGAGAATTAGTATTGAAGCACACCCTCCCTTATCAGATCGAAGCTAAAGTCAAGTTCTCCCCAAATTCGCAAGTGCCCTTCATTGTGAAGAAAGTGTTGCCCAATGGATCTTTATATTTGACTGATGTAGAAAGCAAAATGGAAGAAATGTATGTCAATACCTATGTAGTTAAAAGATATTATGTATGATTTTTATCCGTCGTTACTTCTATTGCATGTTTAGTACTTGCATTTTTAAAGATTGATATGATGAAGACATTTTATTCTGCTATCTCAATGTTGTGTCATCCTTTGTTTACCCTTTTGCGTTATGGTCTTATTTTTCTTTCATATCCCTCTTTTGGAATCAGAGTAAAGTCAAAAGATAAAGTGTCAACAAAGGAATAATAAAAGAAAGAGTACGAAAAAAAATTAAAATCAAACCAAAATGAAGAACAAGCTATCGGAACTACGTATGACCTGGTTCTCCTCTCTTGGTAGTGAGATATGTAGGCTGCCCTACTCTGGGCTCAGTCCAACCAAATAAACAATTTAAAATTACCCAGTCAAAAGAAACAGGGGCATGAGTTAATCTTCATTGTTTGAGTCGATTCCAAAAGTTGTAAGTCCCACCCCACTTCAGGTGTCATTAAAGCCTCCTGTCATCCTTTCCTTCTAACCCTATCCAAAATCTAAGTTACAACCAAAGAAAGACCTTTGGATCATTCTTTGAGAATGTTGAGGCTGAACATACGATGGATATGTGACACTATTTTTGGCACCATATTTTTTGCATCATCATGGGGTGACATGAGAGACAAAATGAGAGATTTTTATTGGTTAAAACCCTCTCGTGCACCGTAATGTGATGGTAAGTTTAAGAGAAATAAAAATAAGAGAGTCTTATTAGTGAAAACCCTCATTGGCATCGTACGGCGATGCTGAGTTTGAGATAAATAAAAATGAGAGAGTCTTATAGGTGAAAACCCTCACGGGCATTATAAGACGATAGCAAGTTGAGAGAAATAAAAATGGAAGAGTCTTATTGGTGAAAACCTTCACGGGCACCGTAAGACAATGGTAAGTTTGAGAGGAATAAAAAAGAGAGAGGCTTGTTGGAGAAAACCCTTTGAGGCATCACTAATTGGGGAGGTATATGAGACCAATGGGTTTGAAGAAGTGACTTAGTTGCAAGGTAGTAACTCAACAACAAATGATGAAGTTTTGGGGAAAGATCAGACAGTTTAATCCAAAATGCATATCATAATCATTGGAGTTGGTTGTCGTATTCAGATAAGCTTTTCTTTTGTCATTTTGAAATAGGGACATTGTCTTTTTCTTTTACATATTGATAATTTTGTCTATTTATGCAATTTATCAAAATAAAAAAATCATCATTATTTCTTTACATCTTTGAGTCAAGTCTGTGTCAAAACTAGTGAGAAAGGTTTTCAAAACTGGCTACCAGTCTCTTCAATTGCATGGAAAAAAGACCAGGGCCAGCACATGAAAGGAACATAATCATAATTCAAAATAGAGCAAAGAAAGTTTATCAAACGACAGGTTGCTAGATTTGTGAAAATATCAGGTTTCAAAAGGGTGCATCTCAGAGGCATGGTAAAATAGAAATTCGGTGTTTGAGTCAGAACCACTTTCCTTAATTTGGGTTTGGGTCAATGATGTGACAAGACAGGGGCAAATGTCAGCAATCTATAATAAAGATGAAGGGAACGAGAGCTGGAGCAGATGCCTGAAAAGCCAAGTGCTGCAAGCCATCACTAAGTTTTTAACTGACAAATTTATCTTTGATGAAACAGGGGAAAAGTTCCATTCATTAAGTTCAGCTACCATTGGGAGAGCATATCCGCGACTTTATTTTCTGTTCAGGACCCTCTTAGAAAATGGGACATTACATTTTGTTTAGGACACCCTGGAAAATGGGATTTTACATTCTGTTCAGGATCCTAAAAAAAATAGGACTTTATTTTTAGAAAAATGAAATCTTTCTTTATCATAATCTTTGTTTGGGTAAATTTTTATTCTAGTTTTGATTTTGATTTCAAGAACTTGTCTGGAGAAAGAGGTGATAAAATGGCAAGTTAGGAGCCCTCCTGGAGAACAGGGTGATGAAATTACAAGTCAGGAGTCTACCTGGAGAACAGGGTGATGAAATGGCACGTCAGGAGCCCGCCTGGAGTACAGGGTGATGAAATTGCAAGTCAGGAGCCCACCTGGAGAACAAGGTGATAAAATGTCAAGTCAGGAGCCCTCCTGGACAACAGGGTGATGAAATTGAAAGTCAGGAGCCTACCTAAAGAATAGGGTAATGAAATGGCAAGTCAGGAGCCCACCTAGAGAACAAGGTGATGAAATGGAAAGTCAGGAGCCCGCCTGGAGAATAGGGTGATAAAATTGTAAGTCAGGAGACCGCCTGGAGAATAGGGTGATGAAATGGAAAGTCGAGAGCTTGCCTGGAGAATAGGATGATGAAATCGCAAGTCAGGAGATCGCTTGGAGAACAGGGTTATAAAATTGCAAGTCAGGAGCCTGCCTGGAGAATAGTGTGATGAAATCGCAAGTCAGAAGCCTGTCTGGAGAACAGGGTGATGAAATCGCAAGTCAGGAGCCCGTTTGGAGAACAGGGTGATGAAATGGCAAGTTAAAACCCCACCTGAAGAATAGGGTGATAAAATTATAACTCAGGAGCCTGTCTAGAGAACCAGGTGATAAAATGGCAAGTATGAAGCCCGCCTGGAGAACAGGGTAATGAAATCGCAAGTTAGGATTACACCTGGAGAACAGGGTGATGAAATTGTAAGTTAGGAGTCCGCCAGAAAAATAGAGAGATAAAATTACAAGTCAGGAGCCCGCCTGGAGAACAAGGTGATAAAATGGTAAGTCAGGAACCCACCTAGAGAATAGGGTGATAAAATTGCAAGTCAGGAGCCCTCTTGGAGAACAGGGTGATGAAATCGCAAGTCAAGAGCCCGCCTGGAGAATAGGTGATGAAATTGCAAGTTAGGAGCCCGCCTGGAGAACAGGGTGATGAAATCGCAAGTTAGAAGCCCGCTTGGAGGATAGGGTGATGAAATGGCAAGTCAGGAGCCCACCTGGAGAACAGGGTGATAAAATTGCAAGTCAGGAGCCCACCTGGAGAACAGGGTGATAAAATTACAAGTTAGGAGCCCACCTGGAGAACAGGGTGATGAAATTGCAAGTCAAGATCTCGCCTGGAGAAGGGGATGATGAATTGGAAAGTTTAGAAGCCCGCCTGGAGAGTAGGGTGAGAAATTTACAAGTCGGGAGCCTGCCTGAAGAATAGGATAAGGATTTTCAAATTCAAGATCAAGGTTTAGAAGTACCACTGACAGAATATGGTCAATTTGTGAGTTCATCTCCAACATCATATTTTGTATGGAGAAAGAATCCATTCTCAAGTTCAACCCAAAGAAAATCAGATTTTCTGTCAATTTTTAAAACATCAGAGACTCAAGTCAAGAGTCCATAGAAGCTGCATACATAGAATTTGGTAATTCTAGTTATCTTTTAACTTGTGATTTTATTTTTTGATGTAATGATAGGGTCGCGGACCAAAACCTCGATAGGACCTCACTCGACCCTCCAACTCTGTTAGTTCCTCCTTTTCAGTCCTTGAACCACATGTGACTTGGTCTCCACAAACACTTAGGATGGGTAGGATTTCCAAAAAATAAAGACTCGATTGTTTCTATACTTCTTTTCCTTTCTTTTGAATAATGGTCGGGTCAAAATTCTATCTCGTAGTCTACTTCTTTACTTGAAAACACTTGGTGTTTACATCCAAAGAGGGGCATGATGTAGACACGTAATTTTGTCTCTCCCGAAAGCCGAATTTACCCATTTTATCCTGACTTTATCACGCACCCCACACCATTCCATATTTCTTTCATAAAATCCAAAAATAACAAAACTCCTAACAACTTTGACACCTCACCCTAACAAATTAACAACTTACCCAATAAAAATTAACCATCTCACTACTCTACCTAACCACCCTACCCCCTTACCCCTACCCCACCCCTCTTACATTTTATTCTTTTCTTAAAAAAATCCACAAAAGATAAAAAAGAGACTACACCTCATATTTTTATTCACTAGAAACTTAAAAAAGGCTCACACACTCACCTGAGATTCATGCACTCACACACACCAGCACACTCTCCATAACTAGACTCTAACGCACAGTCACCTAGGGGAGATCTATCATTTTCACTCATGAAATATGCACATACTTCTATTTTTGACAACAAATTACTCACCTCACCTCATAATACATACAGATAGGAGTACGCATACACTCACACTTATTGGAAATCATTAAAAAGAAAAAAAGATCAGGATGGGAAGAAGAAACCAATGAGAAGAACAATTAAATCGATGAGATTCCGATTGGTTTTTAAGTTTTTTGACTGGTTTTCAAGTTTTTTGGCAAAATTTTTATCGAAATCAGCTCTAATTCGTCGAACAGACCCACCCAGTCCTGAAACCCCAAAAATCTCGACATTTCTCTTGATTCTCAAGCGAAATCCCACCAAAAAATGCATTTTAGTAACCCATTAATCCAAAATCGGCTATTTGAGTTGATTTTGATGAGATCTCGCGTAAAATCGTCACACGGTTCTTCGATTCTCCTAATTTTATTTTGGATTGTTCAAAATATTTTTGTGGATTTCTGTTCGGATTGAATTTTGAAATTTTTTCGTTGGAGTTGGTACGTTGAGAGGTTTGAGTTGAGGTTATCGAAAGTGGATTCCTTATTTTCGTCGAGAAACACTTTTTTGAAAGCTCCAAATTGAGGTCCATTTCTAATCTTTACTTCTTTTATTTCCTTATTTATGATACTCGATGTTATGGATTGAACATTTGTGTGATTGTTTGATCCTTTGTTGGTGGTGAATAGTTGCTTGGTTTTGATTCATTATTGGTTCCGTTGGTTATGTAGTATATGATAAATTGATATCTCGTTTGAGATTTAAAATTGGTAATTTAAGAATAAGAGTGGTGTGCAAACTAAAATTGACAAAGGAGAATATTTGTTATTTTGATTCATTGATTGTTGTTTAATTCGGAATAAGTATTGACCTTGTTAGACAATAATATCATGATAGGTTGAAACGGATAGGCAAACATAGGCCGGGTAGGCAAATTTAGGGGTTGTAGATTGATAAATACTTGAATGGTTTGAATGATTTTGTTTTATTACATTGAAAGAAATGTATTCATTTAGCCGGGGAATGCCCCGAAGCCATTTGTACTCATTCACCAGGGTATGCCCCGAAGTATTTTGTACACAAAGAATGTTTGTGATCAATGTCTGAGGCATCGGGTAGAGCATAGTCTAGGATTAGTTTTGAATAGGATTTGCATTTCCTCAATTTTTCTATTTTTGGGGAATGTATAATTCGGACTGGACATTACTTTGGTTTTTGAATTTTGTTTGATTTGTTTGTTTGTTTGTTTGTTTTATGTGTTTTGTTGGTCAATTCACTCCATAGTATTGTACTAGCCAATATAGCTCCACAAAGTGACCGTGGTCGAACCACGGGATCGAAGGGTGCCTAACATCCTTCCCTCGGTCAACAGATTTCCTTAACCGAAATCTCTGTTTGTGGATCAATTTTAAAGAGTCAAACCATTTTGAAAAATGTTTTTCAATGGTGACATGGCATACCAAATTTATGTTAAGTGGCGACACTGAGTTCAAATAAAAAAGAATCCTTTTCGAAATAAATTCTATATTTTGTCACTTAATAATAAAAACCATTTCAAACTTAAAATATAATCTTTTTTAGTTAAAAATGGGTGTGACACATCCTATGCCTTCTTGTTTGTGGTTTTGATTAGGTCCACTATTATTGACCTGATCAAAACTACAAATAATATTGAAAAGCAAATTGAGTATCATTACTTCCTTTGCAATATGGATATAATTGATTGTGTTTTCTTGCCTTAGCATGCTTTCAACCTATCTTGGAGAAGATCAGATGCTTTTTGTAGTATGTGAATCCCAATAATTTTCAAGCTTGACTCCAACTTACTGATTTGGTATTCAAGTTTGTCGTTGTTGTCTTTGAGGTTAGTATAGAGTTCTTGGTATTTTGTGAGCTAGACAATGAGAAACACTTCCTTTGAAGTTGTGGCATTGTAAAATCCCTTCAGAAGGCTTCCAGAACACTTTCTTAAGAAGGCTTAAATGATACATGATGGGTCGCTATATTTGTTTTAGGTCAACGTGTTGATGCACATTTAAGCAATGGTCTCAACAGTTGAATAACTCACTTTCTCGAGCGTTGTTCAATGTAGCTTATTCACCCAACCTTGAACGGATTTGATAGGTTAATAAGCCTGGAATTACGTAATATTTGATCTAAATTGATTCTACTAATCCAAATAAATTTTTTCCTAGCATTTGGGTTATAGGATTTGTGGAATCAGTTTATATTAAATATTACGTAATTCCAGGCTCATCATCCTATCAAACCATTTGAAGGTTGGTTGAACATGCTGCATTGAACAACACTCGAAAAAGTAAGTCGTTTAACTGTAGGGACCACTACTTGAGTATGTATCAACACGTTGACCTAAAACAAGCATAGTGACCCTCCATGTATTACTTAAGCCTTTTGAAGAGAGTGTTGTGGAAGCCTTCTGAAGGACTTTTACAATGCCATAACTTCGAAGAAAGTGTTCCTCATTGAGGATCTCACAAGAGATCAAGAACACTATACTAACCTCAAAGACGGCAACAACAAACTTGAATATCGAATCAGCAAGCTGGAGGAAAGCTTGAAAATTATTGGGATTCACATACTACAAGAAGCATCTTATCTTCTCCAAGATATGTTGAAAGCATGCTAAAGCAAGAAAACACAATCAATTATATCCATATTTCTAAGAAGGTAATGATACTCAATCTTCCTTTCAATCTTGTTTGTGGTTTCGATCAGGTCAATAATAGTGGACCTAATCGGAACCACAAACAAGAAGGCATGGGATGCAATTTAAAATTCAGAAATTGTCATCTTCTCTTAGATTCCTTATTTAAACTGCAACTGTTCTTGGTGCAAGTTTTCTTGACTTACTGTACATCATTTCAACCCTCGATGTCTGCAAAGATGCTTTCTTGGTGTTTTATTATTTTCTATGTAGGTTATTATCCCGACCACGCTACCTAGTCGCAGCTCCCTAACAAAGTGCCCAGTTGCACTATTTTTCTTTGAGATAGACAACAAATGGATTTTCATTGCTGGATACACTTTCATATTTACACTTGATTTAGATTTCTCGTGTTCTAAGTCAATTTCATCGGACAGATTCGCTAGAAGTTTCTTGCTACCCTATGTTTTCTCTTTAATTAGCTCTCAGGTGATTAGTCTTTTATCAACTCCCCTTTCCCTCGCAAGTATTCTCCTACCATACCTTCTGGAGTATAATTATCACCCTGATCAGCCCAACCATATAAATTTGGGCTAGGGTAATAACTATATTTCTTGGTTGAAGCAGTGGGAGGCTTTAAAGGACCTCTCAAAGTCCAATGCACCCTAAAAGTTACTCCAATCGCTATTGAATCTTTTAAAAATGCCACCAAAACTTGATCCTTTCACAAAGCTTGACATATAAACATGAGCAACAACCGTCATTAAATATTAACAGGGTATCAAAACCATATTCATGGTCCCTAGGCCTTATCAGTTTGGACCTATCAAACTTAACTGTAAAATTACAAATATCTTGTTTGAACAATCAAAGCCTAATCGATAAAAAACAGCATTCACAAAATCAGTGTACTCTATGTGTTTTCAGAATAATATTATCAGTAATACATACCTCCCACATATGAAATGGTTCAATCTACAAGCAGGTTATTCCTCCGAACCCATCTTTACTGTAGCCTCTTGTGTTGGTTGGGCAAAAGTTGATCAACTTTTATTTCCTTATATCTATAAGTAAGAGAAAAACAATTAATGACAAACAAGAGATAAACATAAAGAACATTATCTATTTGTTGTAGCATATTACCCATCTATTACAAAAGGCTCCACATCTGTTGCAATAGCTTCCCATCTGCTCAACAAATTATCAATCTTCTATAACAGATGTAGAGCCTGTTGCTAGTGGTATGATTTGTTCCAACAGTTGCTCCGTTTGTTGCAACATCAACAAAAATATCAACAATAAAGAAACAACAAAGAAATAATTTCAACAACAAAGAAACAACATCATTTGTTCCATCAACAATACCACACCATAAGTTCCAACAACACCAACCCCACCAACAACATCAATAACAACATTAACAACAAAAAAACAAACAAAATACATACAAAAAAAATGATACTGCCAATAAGACTTTTAAACTTCTCCCAACAAATGACTTTTTTTGCATATTTTAATAAAAATAACGGTTCATTCATTTAAAACTTAAAGTAACCTTTTCTTCAACTTTTAAAATAAATATGTTATGGGTAAAGGGTAATTAAATTAAAAAATAGATGTAAATAACTAATTTAAATAACTTGCAAAGAAGAAGACTGGAATGAAAGAGCAATAGTGAACCATACTTGCAATGTCAAAAGCAAGGGGATCAAAACAACAATTTTAGTGGAGAAAGATATAGATCAATTGAGATCCAAAAGGATCCTTATAAGAAAGAGGAGAGAAAAGAGAGAAAAAAGGAGACGGTTATCATAACTCTAAAGAGAAGAGAAAGAAAAAGAAGAGAGATGTATAAATTTAGGGCTGAAGGAGAGATAATACTAGACATGGGTTTAAACATTCATTAATATTCATTAATAACTTGAGGGTCACGAGGAAGATGGGTGACATTGAAAAGACAAGATAAGGCTACTCAAGGAGGAGATTTTTGAGTTATCCAAGAAATATTTTTTACCGCCTTATTACTATTTTATCTTTCTACTTTCGGATAGAAGATTGCTTTAAAATTTAAAAAAATTCAAACAGATATGTCATCTGTTGCAACAGATATCAATATCTGTTTGAAAATTTCCAACAGCTCAGTCATCTGTCACAATAGATACAAATGTCTATTTGATAATTAAATTAGATAGGTAATCTGTTGCAACAGATCTCACTACCTATTTGAAAATTTCCAACAACTCAATCGTCTATTATATAAGATTTCTTTGTAATTAATTTAGCTAGAACTAGGGATGAGTGCATGGGGTCAACTCAACTTCAATTGAGTCTTTATAATTGCATGACGTTGGTATTGCGTTCCTCCCGACCCGAATCGTTAATCGATCACTCTGAATTAAAATAATTCATATTAACTTATTGTTAAGCTAATACTTAAATTGATTTAGCTAGAACTAGGGATAAGTACATAGGGTAAACTACAATTTTAATTGAGTCTTTGTATTTGCATGATATTGTTATTGCGTTCCTCCTAACCCAAGTCATCGATCGATTACTCTGAGTTAAATGATACATATTAACTTAATGTTAATATAATACCTAAATTGATTTAGCTAGAATTAGGGATGAGTACATAGGGTCAACTACAACTTCAATTAAGTCTGTGCAATTGCATGTTATTGATATTACGTTCCTCCTGACCTGAGTCGTCGATCGATAACTCTGAGTTGAAACGATTCATATTATCTTAATATTAAGTTAATACCTAAATTGATTTATCTAGAACTAAGTATTAGTACATAGGGTCAACTACAACTTTAATTGAGTCTTTGCAATTGCATGATATTGGTATTGTGTTTCTCCCGACCCGAGTCATTGATTGATTACTCTGAGTTGAAACGATTTATATTAACTTATTTTTAAGCTAATAACTAAATTGATTTATCTAGAATTAAGGATGGGTACATAGGGTCAACTACAACTTCAATTGAGTTTTTTCAATTGTATGATATTGGTATTGCGTTCCTCCCGACCCGAGTCATCGATCGATCACTCTGAGTTGAAATGATTCATATTAAATTAATGTTAAGATAATACCTAAATTGATTTATCTAGAACTAGGGATGAGTACATAGGGTCAACTACAACTTTAATTGAGTCTTTCTAATTGCATGATATTGGTATTGAGTTTCTCCCGATCCGAGTCGTTGATCGATCACTCTGAGTTAAAATAATTCATATTAACTTAATGTTAAGATAATACCTAAATTGATTTATATAGAACTAATAATTAGTACATAGGGTCAACTATAACTTCAATTGAGTTTTTGCAATTGCATGATGTTGGTATTGTGTTCCTCCCAACCTGAGTCACCGATCGATCACTCTAAGTTGAAATAATTCATATTAAATTAATTTTAAAATAATACCCAAATTTATGTAGCTAGAATTAGGTATAAGTACATAGGGTCAACTACAACTTCAATTGAGTCTTTACAATTGCATAATGTTGGTATTGCGTTCCTCCCGACCCGAGTCATCGATCGATCACTCTGGGTTAAAATGATTCATATTAACTTATTGTTAATATAATAACTAAATTGATTTATCTATAACTAGTGATGAGTACATACGTTCAACTACAACTTCAATTGAGTCTTTGCAATTGCATGATATTTGTTCTGCGTTCCTCCCGACCCAAGTCGTCGATCGATCACTCTGAGTTGAAATGATTCATATTAACTTAATGTTAATATAATACCTAAATTAATTTATCTATAATTAGGGATGATTACATAGGGTCAACTACAACTTCAATTGAGTCTTTGCAATTACAAGATGTTGATAGTGTGTTTCTCCCTACGTGAGTCGTCGATAGATCACTTTGAGTTGAAACGATTCATATTAAGTTATTGTTAAGATAATACCTAAATTTATTTATCTACACCTAGGGATGAGTACATAGGGTCAACTACAACTTCAATTGAGTCTTTGTAATTGCATGATATTGGTATTGCGATCCTCCCAACCCGAGTTATCGATCGATCACTCTGAGTTGAAATGATTCATATTAACTTAATGTTAAGCTAATACATAAATTTATTTATCTATAATTAGGGATGATTACATAGGATCAACTACAACTTCAATTGAGTCTTTGCAATTGCATGATGTTGGTATTGCGTTCTTTCCGACCCAAATCATCGATCGATCACTCTGAGTTAAAATGATTTATATTAACTTATTGTTAAGCTAATACCTAAATTAGTTTATCTATAACTAGTTATGAGTACATAGGGTCAACTACAACTTCAATTAAGTGTTCGCAATTGCATGATGTTGGTATTGCGTTCCTTCCAACCCGAGTCGTCGATCGATCACTCTGAGTTAAAATGATTCATACCTTTTAAAATTTTAAAAAAATAATTAAGATCATTTCAAACCAAATTAACAATTTCAAAACTTTTCATTCTTTACCAAAAAACAAATCAACCTATACAAATAATCCATTTGCGAGAAAAACGTTTCATCATTTCAAATCTCGAGTTTTTGTTCTTTTATTTCTCTCTCAATAATATAGATAACAACTTCTCAACATATTGCTCAACCCTTCAAAATAGATCAATTTTCTTCCCATTTCCGACCACATAGTTGTTATGTTCGACTTCATTCTCGCTTGTATCTTTCATTTTCTGTCTTCACAGGTAAGAGAGTTCGAGAAGAGTTCTACATTTGTTCTTTATTCTAAAAACTAGGATTTTTTAGTTAATGATCAAAAAAAGACTTTTTGATGTATTATCTTTAAGAATGGGTTAAGAATTTTGAGTTTTGATGCTAAAAACATAGAAAGAACCCGAGAATATTCTAGTTTGTGTCGCAGTGTTTTGTTGACGGTCGTGGTATTTTTGAATGGTGTTTGTGTTATTGTTGGTGGTTGTTGTTGGTGCTGTCGGTATTGGTGGTATTGATAGTGGTGTCAGTGGTCTTGGTAGTGGTATTGGTGGCATTGGTAGTGGTAGTGTCGGCCTTTGTTGCCTTCGTGCGGGTATTGGTGGCATTGGTAGGGGTGTTGGTGGTCTTGGTTATGGTGTTGGTATTGGTATTGGTGGCATTGGTGGTGGTTTTGGTGGTGGTGGTCTTGGTGGTCTTGGTGTCATTGGTGTTGGTTTTGGTGGTGATCTTGGTGGTCTATCTGTTACAACAGGTGGAACATCCATTGGGAGATATTAAATAGGTCATCAAATAGATTCTTCATCTGTTCCAACTGATGGGTTATCCGTCAGAGTATTTTTTTATAATGTGGCGTATAATAATTTATTGAAATTTGTCTTACCTTTTTTAAAAAATTTATGCAGACATCAAATGTAATGTATTTTTTGTTTTTATGTTGTTTGTAGTTAAAAGATGTCTCCCAAGAGAAAAGAAACTGAAAGTGGATCAACTTCTGACCACCCAAGAAAAAAGGCTAGAGTACAGATGGATTCAGAGAAACTTCCTGAACAATCTCAGTCAGGGAAAAGTAAAGCTAAGGAAAGTTATGAAAAGGGAGGTGGAGAAGGGTATATAGAGGTTGGTGAGGAAAATAAAAGTGAGGAGGAAGAAGAATATTAACAAGAAGAGGAAAAGTAGAAAGTGAGAAAAAGGATGTTGATTAACATGATGATAAATAAGAAGAGGAAGAAGTAGAAAGTGGGAAAGAGGATGATGATTAACATGATGATAATTCATCACCAATGGGGAGTGAATTAAGATCGAAATCCTAGCATGAGGCTGTCAAAACTATTAGTATTGACAGGTTTCAAGTTGTGATGCCGATAGATGACCTTGTTGAACTAACTGGTGATCTTGTACTTACATGTCAGATAGGGAAACCTTTTGATTACTTTAGGAATATTATGAAGAATTAAAACATAGATGAACTTTTTAAGAAGAGCTGCTTTAGATGCTTTCTTGAGCTTCCTAAGGACCACACTGCCCGTTTCCAAATGAGCATGGTATATGGTCTTCTCAAGCACAGGACCAAGTATGTAGGGGATGATAAATATTTGAAGGAAGGGGGAAAAAAGATGGATGAGATCTATATCAACTACTATGGCATGTGTAATACCCCGGAAAATTTTTTCGTTGAAATTTTGTGTGTAAATGTATCGGGATCCTATCTTCGATAATGATTTATAATTTTTTTGTGTGTCATTTCTTGGATTTCGACCCACCATTTTGTAGAGCATCGAATAAGATTTCCAACGATATGTGGATCACCCAAAACGGACACTCGAGCGATGAGTTACGACCATTCCGATCAAACTACGACCATTCCGATCAAACTGTGAACAGTAAAATGTGCAGAAAAAAAATACTGCAGCCAGGCGATTTTTTGGTCAACTTCAAACAATCATAACTCCTTGTACATAATGAACTGTGTCAGCTGGTATATATCAACGGAAATCCCTGAGAGTGTTCTTTCCAATGAAATTGGTTTCATCCAATTTGGACATCGGAGTAAAAAGTTATGGCCAATTTACTTCAGTCTATCGGATAGATCACTGAAGGGCAGATTTGACATTAATTGATTTTTAAAGGTATTTTGGTCATTTCCCATTATGGTAACCCTCTATATATACTCCCTTTGAGCTGAGAATTGTCATTCATTTTCTCTCATTTCTCTTATATCTCTCTCTCAAAATATATGCATATATATATAGAAAGAAGAAGAGGAGTTAGGGTTAGGGTTCCAATTGGGGGAAAAACGATTCAAGGCTTCGCTTCGCGAATTGCTTCCGTCAATCTCTTCGCATACGAAATCTAAGGTATGCAAGTGTTTATCTATGGGCTCCTTTCGTCCATAGAGCCCACAAATCCTTTTTCAAAGGCTCAAGATACATGTGTGTATATATATATGATTATACTTTCTAAATTTTCATTCTGTATGTGTGTAGTATTCACATGATGGTTGAGATATATGTGTGTTGGTTGAAGTATATGTGTGATGCTTGGTGATTATGTTGTTGAAGTTGATGATATCCAAGAAGGGATCTTTGTATGTTTGTGGAAACTATGGTGGTGTGTGATGTATAAATATATGAAATGGGTGATTGAATACTTGTAATCTTGATGAATCTACCTATGCCTAAGAAGTGCATGTAAAGTGTTTGTGAAAATACCTAAGAGACTAGAGATTTTGTTTTTATAACATAATAGGTCCAAAATTAATTGATTATGAATATATGATGATTTAAATTGTTAAGCCTTGATTTATACTATTATTCCATTATTTCCTTTTTATGACTTGATAATTGTTATTGGGAATTATATATCCCTACTATTGATTGATATGTCGAATATTTTCTAAATGTGAGTTGGATTGTGAATTGAGAAATGTGGATGTTGAAGTTGAAGTATGATGGTGTTGTGGTACATGAAATTGAGCATTAAACCTATACCCTAAATGGTGCATGTAAGGTGATTGCTAAAATGCCTATGTGAAGAAGAATTAAGTATTTGACATGTTTGTTATCCAAATTATGATTTCATGCCATATCCATATGCTTAACTTATGTCTACCATATGTTTGACAAAATATTTAAGAGAATAGGAAACTATGCATTGTTGTTCATTAGGTCTCAAAAGATAAATTCATGCTTTGTTCCTATGGATAGTTGATTTCCTTGAATTTGTGGTGCGTTGTGGGTGTATGATGGAATGCCATGATGAATTTTTGAGGTAACTATGATGTTTGTGCGTAGTATTTGCGGTGGACCCAAAGCATGCTCCCCACGTGTTCGATTGGATGCTTATATGAAGAAATGAGGCCATTTGATTTGCTAAGTGTGAAGTCCTCAATTATGTGTTGCGTATGATAGCCTATGGGTATGTTGTGTATGAGTTATCTATCTTGTGTTACTTTATGCTATTGTGTGTTGGGTGTACGTATGCCCAAAATAGTCTGTTGGTCTAGTGCCGAGTCAGTTTCACGATAATCTCAATCGAGCGATGAACAATGAACTCCCGGTTAGTTTCAAAACTTAGGGAAAACTCAATAATCTCGGAAATCATTCTTTATCGAATACTCGGGCCATGAAGCTCTGAAATCTTACATATCAATTCACTCCATTACAGACCTCTGTACATTTTGTAAGATAGTAAGCTTATCTTAAAAGTAAGTGGCATTTAGAAATACTCCGTCAGAGAACGGAATCAAGCGAACTCTATCATATTGATAAAGTATCATAATGTGAGAACAGATTCAGTTTAGTTGAGTACAGTTAAGAACCGGTTAAGTGTCTTTCAGTTGGGAGTAGGATTCAGCACTGAGCGAGCTAAGGATGGGAATATTCCTGCGAGTAGAGGGTTTGATTCCTGGTAGCAATTCTTATGCTCCAGAACTACGTCGCCAGCGTAGGTTGAGACATCTATCCTGCGAGTAGAGGGTTAGATGAGGTGGTTGTCCTGCGAGTAGAGGGTCCCACCATTCTCGTTTGAGGTCCTGATAGTAGAGGGTCCTATGCAGTTGTCTTTACTGGTGGCGCGGTATTGACACCCTTCCAGCTGGGGTACAGGTTGGATCCCACTTGTGGTAAGTGGGGCATGTCGGTTAAATGATCACTCCCACAATTTCAGTAATAGTCTCAGAAAAGAACTCAGTTAATGTGCAGAAGTTGAGGTTGTCAGATACAGGACTCCCAGTATTGCTATCATTATCATTGAGTAGAGAGACTTCCTGCGAGATGAGGGTTGCTCTCGAACTTATTTACCCATTATCATTATCATTGAGTATAGAGACTTCCTACTAGATGAGGGTTGATCTCAAATTCAGTTGTTCAGTGTTCCAGAGTTGGTGAATTTGAATATCAAATATCAGTAATATCAATTATCCGATTTCTCGGTATGGATAAGTACAGATGTCAGCTCTAGTAGCTTCAGATACTCAGTATCTTATTGTCAGTATTATTATTTTTGGGTGTCAGCGTTCAAAATGTAATATTCGGTGTCATGATGATTTCAGTTGTACTTTATGCATCCATGTGTGTATTGTTGATCAGACATGTTTCAAAATTGGTAACTGCAGAGTTTCTATATATGTTTATTCCAGCGAATACATATTATTCAGATTGTTATGTTTATGCATAAGCCTTATATTTCACCTTACCCTATCCTTGCATACTCGGTACATTCTTTGTACTGACGCATTCGCGCTATGGTGTTTTCCCCACCATAGGTTCAGAAGAGCGAGATTCAGAGTATATTTAGCTGTCAGATTTTGTAGCAGTGGGTGCAGTAGTGAGTCCTCATCATCCGAGGATATTCTATCTCAGTGTTTTGATGATTTTAGTAGACGGAGTTAGTTGGGGAATTGTCCCTTCAACTCCACAGTTCAGACAGTGTAGAGGCTTTTCAGACAGATGTATTGATATTTAGTTTTCAGTACTGTATATTTAGATGTTTGAACCTTATGGCCAGATTTAGTCAATTTCTGTATTTATCGTATTATATTATGCAGTGAACAGATACGGATATCAGTGAAGGGTTAGCTTGTGGTCCCTCGGGGTCACGAGCACCGTGTGGCATTCTGGTTTATGGGAATCGGGGCGTTACAACATGCTGGTTTGTTTTGGCTTGAAAGAGTTTGCCATAGTGACAGGCTTGAGATGTGATCGTCCATAAGAACCTCTCATCAAGGAAATACCCCGCAAAAAGTCCAAGGCAAGCAGGACAGCCAAACTACCACCATCAAATAGAGGGAAGACATTGTCTTAGAAACCACCCACCAAAACTAACAAACGCAAGGAAAAAATAGATGGGTTGTTGGACATTGCTGGACATAGCTACAAAGCAACGGATTTGATAGAAGATCTCAAGGATAAAATCATATCAAAGTAGTCTAGAGAGAAATTGTGCTTAGTTTGGTTTGCCAATTTCGTTATATTGGCAAGAGACATCAAGAAAGTCATAGAAGCTGATTTATTGGCGCTTGCTGAGGATTTTGAGAAATTCAACGATTATCCCTGGGGATATGACAGCTATAGCTTGACTATAAAATATTTACTAACAAATCTATCCCCAAAGAAGATCACATTATACAGATTTTCTTGAGCTTTCATGGAAAATTTAATCACTATTTATTTACTCGTCCATTATTTTATATTGAATAATTATTATGACTTTTTTTTGCTTGCTTCCTGTTTACGTATTTTAGGCTTGGGCATTTGAAGTTATTCCTCCCCTCCGAAAGTAAGTCAATAATTACCCAGATAAGGTTTCCCATCCAAGGATCCTTAGGTGGTTGGCTGCAAAGAGCAGCATAAGAATTAAGGAGGCTGATCTCTTTAACCCTCCTAATGATGCAGTACATCTTCTTTCAAGTAAAATAATTTGAATCAAAGAAATATATTAAAATAGATGTGCAATCTGTTGTGACAGATGGGTCATCTGTTGCAATGATTACCCATCCACTGCAACTATTGCAATAGATGGGTAATTTGTTGTGACAGACGATCCATATTTCGCAACAAATTAACCATCTGTTGCTCTGGTTCTCTGAACCCGACTCAATAGATTAGCCATCTACTGCAAATTATGCAACAGATGGGTAATCTAATACACCGTATTATTAATCTATTGCTACATATAGATCAACTGTTGCGACAGATAAATCATCTATTGCATAAGTTGATTGTGTTAATATGTAACCCAACTGACTGCAAATTATTATTATATGATTTAAATGTATCTATCTTTTTTATAGGTTGTGCATCCTTGGATCATGCCTACTGATCAAGAGTATGGGATGACTTCTTTTATTACTCTAGATCTTGTTGATAAAACAATAGATCCAACGGTGGAGTTAATAAAGAAAGAATTGGCTGGAGCAACAGCCATAAGAAGAGCAGTTAGGCAAGGTTAGCCTAATGTTGAAGCTCTTCATGACCAACCTACTGTAACAGATCCTAGTTCTTCTTCTGGGGGTGTTATTAATGCTTAAGAAAAAATAAATACGTTTGAAATCACCCCTTACACAGGTCTCTCTCACCCTTACACCGGTCCCTCCCACTCTTACAGTGGTCCCTCTCACTCGTCTTCACCCTCATGTTCTTATTGCAAATACAAAGTGTGCAAGGACAGACAAGATAAACTCCTTGAAAAACTAGAGGCTATCACTGAAGCTGCCAAGGATTTGAAAGCCAAGAGGGGTGTCAAACCATCCAAGAAGGTGAGGGAGCCATACAATCCTACAATAGAGGTTAGAAGGAAGAAAAGAAAAATTATCCAAATACTCTCCAGTCTAAAAACAAACAAAATTACAACTCCTCTCTCTCCAAAAGTTGTTAAAGTTCAGGCTCCACTGAAGAAGGTAGACATATACGCGATACTTGGTGATGAGGAGAGGAAAGAACTACGAAAAACCATGTATGCCAAGAAGAAGAAACCAGTACAAGAATACAACATGCATATGTTTGACGCCCAAGACTTCAAGAGTATGACAAATATGCATAAGTGGTATGTGGACAAGGTAAGTTTACTTTTCCTAACCTAGCCTTTTAATCTACTTCATGAAGAAAAAGCTACACAACAGATGTGTAATCTGTTGCAACAGCTAAGTATTCTAGTACAACTGGTGGTGGTTCTGTTGCAACAGATTAAATATCTATTGTATAAGTTATGTTAGCTGGATAATCTGTGAACAGCTTCAGAGAACCCTCTGCAATAGACGGACCATCCGTTGCATCTTTCCACTATGTTTTTTTATAATTACTAACCTATTTAAAAACTGTCTTTTTATATCACAATATATTGATGAAATTCTCTGCCTCATGAGGGGTAGGCAATTAGCGTACCCAGATGCTTATGATGCTGCCGATAGGGTAATGGACCTCAACTTCTACAATAATTTCAAGAATTGGTACAATGAGCTCAGTAATCTAGCATCAACTTGTGATGGCCTGGGATTTGATTTGTTATCTTCTAGGTTGCAATGGGATGAAGATATGATTAACTATGTTAGAGGGAAGAATCCATATCCGCACGGCAAGAGATGGACTAAGGTAAAGAGAATTCTTACAGTCATGAACGTGGAAGTCAAACATTTTCTCGTTGTTGAGATACTTCTTGAGGAGGGAAAGATTAAGGTTTATGACTGCAACTTACCTATCGTTGATGACTGCAATTTTTTTACCCACATGCAACCACTATTGGAGTTGTTCCCCAGCTTGTTGAGGCAAAGTAAACTGATGGATCATTTGCCAGCAGAAGTGTTGATGAAGAAAGCATGGGATTTTAAAGATCGAAATAAGGACATAGACCTTTAAAAAATAAAACCGGTACTGCGTGAGAGTCGTATGCGCTTGAATATATCGAATGTTTACTGTCCGGCACAGAAATGGTTGGTTTGTGCGATGTCGTTATGGAAAAGATGCAAGAGGTCTGGGCTTATGGGGTACTAACTAGATGTCTGGAGCTAGGTATAAAGAAGAAGATGTACAAAGACAAACATAATAATATTTTTTTATTTCAAGCCACTTCACTTTACATGTAGTGGCAATTTTTTATGTTTGATGAAAGTTGAATTTCTTATAATGCAACTGATTGTCTATTTATTGTAACAGATAGTATATCTGTTATGACAGATTGATTATCTGTTGCAATGGATTGGTTATCTATTGCATTATACAGATGGTTCTCAGTCTATCTGTAGCAACAGATATACAATCTATTGCAACACATAGTGTATTTGTTGCAACTAATAGGTAATCTATTGGAACAAATCAAAATAGTAAGAAGACTTATCTGAAATTTTCAACAGATGACCTACATGTTGCAACATATGTCTAAATCTTTTTGATAATTTCCAACAAATATGTCATCTCTTGCAACAGATGTATTATCTGTTGCGATATTTGAATCTAGTATTCCATCTCAATTAATAAGTTCAAAATTAAGGATTAAATTATATTCATAGACAACATAAAATAAATCGAAGCCTTCAGAAATTACATGAAATAACTCAACAAATAAATAAAATATAATAGAATTATTATGGGTACAAATGATCTACTCTACAAACAAATCAATAATTTAACCTTTGGTGCCAACAATTTTCGAGGAGAGGTTATTACTTTGACAGACTCAAGCTATAAAGATCTACTCAATATGGACAAGTTGTTCTTCATCCGGTGCTATGGAATTCGGATTTGGTCATCGTGGATCTTTAATGTCGCTTGCGCATGATTTTTGCACTTTTGCTTTTCCGTATTTCCATAAAAGACCAGCATATCTTTTGTGAAGTAATCTGGCATCAAGTCTATCATTTGGTACTTATAATCCATCGCTCAAATACTCGGCGTAAGCGACAACAAAAATACCATAATTCCTGCATTTTAATAAAATGGATAATCCATATCTTGCAATTCATATACGCGTTATGAAATTTATGAGGTTACCAATGGGTTGTTGAAAAATTTCTTCAACATATTCTACATCAAATGAATTACCCATTTTATCCCGGTATGCTTCAATCGTCGTCCAATCAGTACGAACTTTTTGGCCTAAAAAGTCACTCATATCAAGATAAGTAGGCAATATTTTGGCCAGCTTTTGTATCTCAGACGACGGCCCGAAACGTATCCCTCGCGGCATCAAGTCATAAACTCGGATGCGCCTCTCTTTTAGAATGACAACAGCCAACACCCAATGGAATTCATCACCACAATTGATTGGGATTTACACTTCATCGACCAAATGCCAATGTAAGCCAGCTGGAATGCTAAAACCTTTGATGATATTGATTAAGCATTCCTCATTTTGGGAAACTTTTGGCTGTTGTTGACAAAACCTATTGTAGGCATTATTGATGTAAAATTTATACAAACAATTGCCTTTCATGTATCTGTATTGTTCTTGTGTTTGCAACTTGTCCTTTTTTTGGAGGTAGTAAAAAATGACATCGATGTGCTACACATATTATCAAATATTTTTGATTACGTGATAATAAAATTAATACACAAATAGAATTAAATAAAGTATTAATTAATAGTATATGTATGATATTTAAACCTCATCATTTCAGCAAGTCTGGGGCTGCGACATCAAATAGAACCAATCCTTTATTCCGGGATGTGCAACAACAAAGTCAAACATATCAAAATCAAGACTTGATTCATTCACTTTGTAGTGTTCGTCATTTTATTTTCTACATGATTTATTGTGTTAATGTCCTATTTTTACAATAAGAATTGTATAAATCAATATCTTTAAAAATGATTTATTTTCCTGCTGACATATGCTTTAACTGCCCATCGGTAATCCATTCTGAATAGTCGTTGATCAAATTTGTTAGTTTTTTTTAGCCTCGTCCGAGATGTTGAACCCTTCAAATGGGTAATTTTTCTGTTCTCCTGAATTAATAGACTCCATTTTTTCTTTTTTCATGGAAGCAGTTGATGGATTATCAACTGTGATATTATGTTGTTCAACAGTAGTTTATACTGTGATATTTACCTGGAAAGCCAGAATTTTTCAATGCTAATCATAAATATACAACAGATTATCTATCATTGCATCAGATGAATCATTTGTTGGGACAAATTCGAACAGGTAGAATAGAGTTGTACGATAATTTCAAACAGATGACCTATCTAGTGTAACATATAACTCATCTATTGCAACATATGACTCATCTGTTGGTACAAATTAAAATAGTACGAAGACCTATTTGATTTGCTGAAATAGACGAATATATGTTGCAACAGATAACACATCTGATGTAATAGGTTAGAAGACAGTTGCAACAGGTGTATATATTTATTTGATAATTTTCAGTAGTTGTATCATCTGTTGAAATAAATATGTGTTTGTTTGTTTATTAGAACAGATGATATACATTCACCTTCTTCAGCTCATGCTGCTCTCTTGTGGCCATTGTACATTGATCAAAGGTGCAAGACAAAGACAGAGGAGTTGTAATTTGCTTTTTTCGATGCTTGATGATGCCTTAGAATTTATTTTTTCTTATCTTCTTAGCCACCTTGATCACTAGTGGAGTGTATGGATATGAAATCCTCTTTGATGGAATAACACTCCTCTTAGATGTCATTTTCTTTACATAAGTAGTTAATGTATTAATAGCATTAATCACTCCATCATGTTTCGTCTAGCAGTCATGACATTTGCATGACGAACATTCTCTAGAAGTGGCAAAATCTGTATAACCAGTATGATCATAATTATAATGGTTTGTTATTTCAAAAACTGTAAGAGGAACATCATTAGCCCCAACAGCAACACCACTACCACTACCATCATCAACAACAACAAAATCCCCCCTCTCCAAAATTATTTTTCTTGTGATGGCTATTACTCCAAATAATTCCTTCTTTATTTTATCAATGATCTTAGGGTCCGATAAAGTTTGCACAGGTCGTAAAGTAAGAAAAATAGCATCCTCAACTCTCGATTGTCCGGAATAAGCCACGGATAGAAAATCTAAAATAAATCAATGCATATATTAGAATGATGATGAAATAATTTTATAAGATCAATAATTAAAATAAAAACTTAATTAAAATTAGACTTACTGCTTTCTTCGGGGGAGTGAAGAGATCAAGAAATTTTGCATTTTTATCAGTTTTGGCCTACAACCATCTGAGGATTCTTGGATAGAAAACTTCTTCTATGTAGTTCACTTGTTGTCTCAAATAAGGAATGGCTTCAAATGCCCAAGCCTATAAAATAACGCCAATAAATCAAAAATATTATTGAATAAAAAAATGAATCATGTCATAATAAAAGAAATATTTACTATGAAAGCCCATGGAAAGCCATATAAGTTGACTGTCTTTGGTGTTAACGGAGTCAACAAATATTTGACAGTCATTTTGAAGCTTTCATAACCCTAAGGATAGATGTTAAATGCCTCAAGATCCTCAGAGAGCTTTATCAAACCAAGTGGTATGTTGTTGTTAACGTCTCTTGCCCAAAGAATATTATGTACAAACCAAACCAAGCACAATGATTGTTTGTGATTCTTTGAAAGTCTTTTACCTTTCTACGTTTCTATTAAATTTATGTTTTTGAAGCTTGGACCAATAAGGGACACCAGGTCATCACGATCACTCGACTTGCCTTTGCCTTTTTTGGGTGTGCGGGGTGCTTTTCTTAGGTTAGAATAGGTATAACTTGAGAAGGAGAAAGAGGATAACATTTTAATCCAGTAGCTATGGCAAACTCCCTCCAATCAAAACAAACAGGCATGCCACAATAATTTATCCACATCTCATCCATCTTATCTTTGTTTTCATACATAAACCTACACCTAAGAAGATCATATACCATTTTCATTTGAAAATGAGCATTATTGTCCTCCGGTAAATCAAGATATTGCCCAAAGCAGCTTTCCCTAAAATAAGCTTTCAAATTTTGTTCTCGAAATATTTTTATAACGGCGTAAATAGATTTTCCCATAGATGACTTAACCACGAAATCACCCATTAAATTTGTGGCACCATCGTACTGCATTCTCACAGGATAATTATCAATGCTAAAGGCTTTGACCAACTCTTCGGTGGAAGGGCTATTAGCATCTAGATCATCTCTTTTGAAACATTCCTCCTTCCCATGATCATTATCTTCTGCTTCTGATTGAGATAACGCTTGTAAAGCAAGCTCGTAGAGTAGTGGATGTAGCCTAGCTGCTTCACTTGTTCCTTTAATTGGACTTGATTCAGTTTCTTTTCTCTTGGGAGCCATATAATCTAAAAATAACAGAAACATAAAATAGATTATAATTGATTAATACATCGTTAAAAAGGGATAACAGTATATCTGACATGTACAATAGTAAAATAAAATTTCTAACAGATCACACATTTGTTGCACCAGATAGGTAATCTATGCAATATATAACTAATTTGTTGTAATGAATGAGTAATTTGTTGCAACAATAAAAATAGATCACTCATCTATTGAAACAGATGACTGGTCTGTTGCACCAGGTATGTTACCTGTTGCAACATATAACCAACTTGTTGCAACGGATGAGTAATCTGCTGGAAACAATAAAAAACATCACTCATCTATTGAAATAGATCACTCCTCTATTGCACCAGGTAGGTTGTCTATTGTAACATATAACCAACCCATTGTAATGGATGAGTAATTCGTTGGAAACAGTAAAAATAGATCACTCATCTATTGCATCAGGTAGGTTATTTATTGTAACGGATGAAAAATCCATTGTAAATAATAAAAATATATCACTTATCTGTTAAAACAGATCACTCATCTGTTGCCAAATGAGTTATCTATTGAAATTGTTATCAACTGTCAATATTGTTTAGGTTTATTCCAAACAGAAGATTCGTCAGTCGCAACAGATGAATGATCTGTTAGATTGTTCATCTGTTGAATCAGAGTTTTATTATTGCATCAGATTTTCATCTATTGTATCAGATCTTTATCTGCTATATCAGATTTTCATCTGTTACATCAGAGTTTCATTTGTTGTATCAGATGGCTCATCTATTGCATCAGATGGCTCATCTGTTGCATCAGATGGTTTGTTTATTGCAGAAAAATAGTACCGGGGATAAAATAACAGCACTATCACCGTTTAATATCAAATACACCATTTTTACCAAGAAAAATAATAAATCAACCCAGCAACACTAACAAAATGCACACACTAAGAACATCAACGGTGACCAAAATCACCAACATTGTTGTTTTGTATTTGTACAAACACAAACAACAAAAATTAAACTTCAAAAAACTCAACAGACACCAACAAATCTAATCAACAGTTCGACAACAAGAACTACAATAACAACAAAAAATTATATTTCACACCGAAAAGAGTAGAGAAGAAATACCAGAAATTTGGGTTTTCTTTAGTCCACATTTCAAATTTCAACAAGAAATATTGAAATTGTTAACCAAACTAGAAGAGAGTTTGCTCAAGTTCCTCTTTTTCTTCATAACTAAAAAGACATAATTTTTTATCTGTGAAAGAAGAAATGAGACGACGAAGAACTCAAAGTTGTTGTCGCCGGAGAACATTATTGTCACATCGATTGACGGTTGAAAGTCGAAAAGGAACTCACCCAGCTATTTTTCGTCGGAGGTTGAAATCGCCTGGAATTGAAGGGAGAAATTTTGCAGAATTGTAGGTTGGGAGAGAGAGAGGAGAGAGACTGTTCATTTGGAGAGGAGAGGAGTGTGGGTTGATTTGTATTTTTTGAAAAGATTAG
Source organism: Capsicum pubescens (assembly GCA_030864215.1). NCBI lineage: Eukaryota > Viridiplantae > Streptophyta > Magnoliopsida > Solanales > Solanaceae > Capsicum > Capsicum pubescens. Next base: position 42,572,707 of record CM061541.1, read on the forward strand.
AAAGTTTTAAAAATATTAATCAAGTCTACAATAACTTAATCAAGTTTTCTACTTATGTTTGACCCATTAAGTTGGTCAATGCCAGCAATCCTTCGTTCAAGACTTAAATGACACCTTTCCTTCAATTTTTTCGAGTTACAGAGGTGAAAACTAAAAACAAATAAAGCAGAAAAAAATAAAATAAAGCTAACATATTTGTTAATTAAGGATCAACCTTATATAATATTATTCTTAAAAATTATCAATCTCTATATATTTTATATAATTTACAATTAAACCTAAGTAATCAGTAGCGGTAAAATATGCCTTTCTAAGATTTGAGCCAATACGCAATTAAATTTAAAATGTTATTTGGCTAGAAAAATGATCATTAGATTGTGTTTAAAGACTTTTGAATAGGAGACTGAGTGAAGCATTAATTAATAAAATGCATTAAAGAAATTAATATGACTTTTATTTAACGAGTGATTTTTATTTTTTTCTCTTTTTACATAGCACATAAATGAGAAAAGTTTAATAGTATTGATGATAAAAGGAATTTAATGTGACTATGTTTAATGGTTGTGTATAATGTTAAGGTGAATATTTATTTATTTTTAAATTAAAAAAAATCACAAAAAAGATAAATAGCAATGGAGATATAGCATCACCTGCTTTATGTTTCTCATATATATATATATATATATACTAGTTTAGGTCTCACTTTAATGAGTTCAAATTTTATACTAAATAGGATATTTGGTTAAAAATAATTAAATTCAATATCTTTTAAATGTGTAAAGATGGAGAAATTATTTATTAAACCTAACCTTTACCAAAAATATTTTTAAAATTCGATCGACATTCATTTACCAACTGTAAACTGTAATAAAATAATACAACGATAGAGACATCAAAACAATACAATTAAATGTAATCTTTACACACAAAAATTTTCTCAAAGCCGTCCGATACTCATCTACTACTTGTAAACTATAACAAAATAATGCAATAATAGCGATATCAAAATAATACAACAAAACCCAACTTTACATAAAAAAAAATCTCAAAGCAGAGATATTAAAACAATACAATTAAACCTAACCTTTACCTAAAAAAATTCCTCAAAGTCGACCAACATTTATCTACCACCTGTAAATTACAATAAAATAGTACGATAAAAGAGATATCAAAACAATACAATTAAACTTAAAGTTTACACAAAAAAAATTCTCGAAGCCGATCGACATTCATCTACGAACTGTAAACTATTACAAAATAATAAACTAATAGAGATACTAAGACAATACAACTAAAGTTAACCTTTACCTAAAAAGATTCCTCAAAGTCAGACTGGCATTCATCTACCATCTGTAAATTAAAATAAAATAATAAGATAATAAGATATCAAAACAATACAAGTAAACTTAACATTTACACAAGAAATTCTTCAAAGCCAACCGATATTCATCTACGACCTGTAAACTACAACAAAATAATACAAGAGTGATCACAAAGCTTTGATTTTGATGAAAATAATTCTCGTCTGAGCGAAAACTTTGACCTTAAAGAATGACTTGAATGAAACAAAGAAGATACATATATATACACACGTTGAATTCTATTATCATGAACTCATGGATACACTACACTCAAAACGAAATTGAAAGTTATTAACATGTTCAAAAGTTACATTGTACACACTTCTCCTTCCATAAAAATTTAATTATAAATACACAAATTAAATATAAAAAAAAAATCACACAAAGCAGGCTAGCCACAAAAATACTTCAAACGATGAACTTAGATTGATGTTACAAAAGAAACTCCAAAGTGCAAAAGATATAATGTAATTAAATTAAAAAGGAAAAGAGCCTCACGCTACAAAAAAGGATTCATAAATTGAAAATAAAAGGACTTTCTACTCCTATAATCTCACGTACAATAATTTTTATATAGTAGTAGTCTAGTAGGAAACTTTGTTCCAAAAATAATGATAGTTTTCGTAAAGAAAAAAATATTTACCAAAATAAAAAACCTATGGTACAACATAAAAATCAAACTTTTTATGGTAGTTTTTGTTTTTCCAAGAAATATAGTACTACCGACGGTACAACATAAAACCTATAGAGTATTATTCTCTAATTTAACGTACATCTCAATATTTATAGAAGTATTTCCTTAGTAGAGTCCTATTTTAGGAGTATTTTTTCTAATTGAATAGTAGAAAGGAAAATATTAATTAATTCTTATTCCATATATTTTAGGAATCCCATTTATTTTAGGAGGTTTAGTTAATATAATTAAAAATAATTAAATAATAAATTGAAGAAAATAGTGAAAGATAATTTTTTCTAAAGAAGAGTCTTTTTAATGAAGGACAAAAAGTTCAAATCACTTTTCTAAGGGCCTTCACACTTTTAGGCTGCATTTGTTTTTTTAAGATTCAGACATCTGAATCTGAATGCACATCTGAATGATTAAGATGGTATCTTTAGATATGAAAACTAAATGATTAAGACTGTTTGTTTTTCAACATCTGAATGTGCAAAAAAATTTATTTGTATATATAATAAAATAAAAAATATAATTCAAATAAAAAATTAATTATATATTATAAAAATTTGTAATTTAATACAACAAAATTATTATTTGATTGAGAAAAACATTTATGTTTGTTAGTGATAGTGGAGATGGTTTATTATGGTGGTTGCGGTGACAATGATTGATGTTAGTGATAAATAATGTTGGTGGTGATAGTTGTGATGATTGGTATTGTAATGATTGTTATGATGATAGTAATTGATGGTGGTGGTGGTGGTTGCGATGTGACGTTGTTTGATGTTAGTAGTTTGAGATGTTGATTGTGTTGGCTGAAACATGAATGCATTATGGTTGATGATGTGTTGGTGCTAGTTGGAGATGTTTTTTGTTGGGATGGTGGATATGGTTGTTAGTATAGATAAATTGTAGCGATGGTAGTGGTTGAAGTGGTGGTAGAGATGGCGTTACTAGTGACAATGATGGTGGCGGCCGAAGAATGTGTGGAGGTTGTGATGTATTAGTGGTAGTTAGTAGTGGTGCTAGTTGTGATAAATGAGTTGGTCGGTAGTAGAGATTGGCCGGTAGTGCTTAATGATGGCGGTGCTATCGACGGCGATAGTGACGGTGAATATAATAGAATAATAGAGGTAGTAGGTGTGGTAGCGGTTGACAATAGTTGGTGGTAGCGATATTTGTTTTTTATGGTGGTTGTGATGGTGGAGGTGGTTGGTAGTGGTGGGTGGTGGTTGACAATGGTAGCGGTGGCAAAGGTGGTTAGTGGTGGTGATTGCTGATTATGAATAGAGTGGTGAATATTATCAAACACCAGAACATCTCTTCAGACCTATTAAGACTTGATTCTAGATCTGAATGATTAAAACCTATTCAGATCTATTAAGAGCTAAAATCTTAATAAAAAATAAATACACTTAATGGTCTGAAGTCTGAACCATTCAGATTCAGACCTCCATTAAGTGCAAACAAATGAGGCCTTAGTATATTATATATACTAGTTTAGGTTTACGCGCCTCGCGCGTGTACCTCAATTTAGTGAGTTCAATTTTATGAAATTACTTAAAATATAAAAAAGCATGACAGTGTTTTAAAAATTTTATTGTATTTTTTATTTGTTAGCATCTCCACATTAGGGCTGCTTTGCGCTATTATCCAATTTTATGACAAAATAGAAATTAACCAACCGAAAAGCATCTATATGTATATTAATTTAAACACAAGAAAGTTTACAAAAATGAATATATTTTCTTTAGCCCTCTCTTGAGCCATTCTCCTTCACCTCTTCTCTCTTTCTTTAATCCCCTCAATCTCTTCTTTCAACTTCTTCAATTTCATATCAACACAATTATCATTTTATTTGGATTTTTTAGGCTTGTCAGCTTCTTCGAAAGCTTCCTCAACTAATCCGTTCAACCCACGCAATCTCTCAACTTCATTGGTTGATGTATAATTTTTAATATATTGACAAGATTTCTTGAAAGATATTTTTGTCAATTAAAATTTATATTCAAAATTTTATAATAGGAGGTAGATAGATTAGACCCGATTTACAACGAATAATGTATTTGATCCACCTTCAAACTTAATTAGTGAGCTCAAAATTGAAAGAGTCGACTATAATCCTAAATTTATATGTTATCATTCAAGCAAAAATTATGCATATCAAGATTTAACACTTATTATAACCATATATTTAGAACTCAGCTAATAAGTTTAATTAGACTCAACTATAATACCAATGAAATAGTTAAATAACATAATCAAATCAAAGTCACAGTTAAACAAAGAAAAAAAGAGATAAACCTTTGATATTTTTGACCACTTCATTCGATGGCGACATGCTTATTTCTTTCAATTTTCGATCAAAAGTTTTCTACTAAAAGAAAAAATACGAGAAATTATCAAAAGAGGAGAAATCATTATCACTTGTTGATTATTTAATCATAAGTTATATATAATCTTTAAAGTCATTAACTAAAGGAATAAAGAAAGACAAAGAAGATGATAATAATGAATACACGCACACAAAAAATAAATAAAGAGAACTTGAATTAATAACGAAATAAGAAAAGAAAAGTAGAAGTAGAGCTATGTTTCTTGTAAATTTTGATCCAAAATATTATTTAAATAAAATTATAGATTTTTTTATATAAATAAGATAAAATTCTAATTGATTTAGAATTGTCAAATATTGCAAATTCTTACTTAAATTAAATAGCCAGACCAAAAAAAGTTATAACTAAAATTAATTGTAAACAAAATTTCTACCCATAAGGACACATACGTGAAGGGGGGGAAATGCTAAAATAGTACTAACAATTGATTAAGTTTTTGAAGATTTATTTAAGATACAATTTTTAATTGATTTAAAATTTCTAAATCTAGGTATATAATTCAAATAAGGAAAGGTTTAGGAACTAAATTTTACTCAATGTTTTAGTTTTTAAATTTTTTAAAGAATAATAAAAAGATGATTTTTCTACAGAGTTAAGTGCTATCCTAATTTATTAATAATAGAATTCCTACAATATTGCCATATACAAACTAATTCCTAATTGATTAATAATAGAATTCCCATAATTTTTCCATATACGAAGTTACAAACTAAAAGACGAATTCCATATAATCTTTCCATATATCAACTAAAAGACGAATTCCATATAATCTTTCCATATATCAACTAAAAATCCTATTTATTTTTTTCATATATTTATTATACTCAATATTTGATATTATTAATATAATAATTATTATAAAAAATAAGTGAAAAGACGATTTTGTCTAAAGTAAAGTCTTTTAATGAAGGACAAAAAGTTCAAATCACTTTTCTAAAGGCCTTCACACTTTTAATATTACTAGTTTAAGTGTACGCACCTTGTGCGTGTACCTCATTTAAATGAGTTCAAACATTATATTAAATAGAATATTTGTTTAAATAATAAAGATGAATATAATAATTAAATTTAATATTTTTTGAGTATGTAAAGATGGAGAATTTATTTATCAAGCCTAATCTTTACCAAAAATATTTTTAAAAGTCGATCGACATTCATTTACCAACTGTAAATTGTAACAAAATAATACAATGATAAAGACATCAAAATAATACAATTAAATCTAATCTTTACACACAATTTTTTTTTAAAGTTGTCCGACACTCATCTGCCACTTGTAAATAATAATTAAATAATACGATAATGATATCAAAATAATACAACTAAACCTAACCTTTACGTAAAAGAATTTCTCAAAGCCGACCAACATTTATCTATCACCTGTAAACTGCAATAAAATAATACGATAAAAGTGATATCAAAACAATACAATTAAACTTAAATTTTACACACAAAAATTTCTCAAATCTGATCGAGATTTATCTACGAACTGTAAACTACCACAAAATAACAAACTAATAGAGATATTATGATAATACAATTAAACTTAACCTTTGCCTAAATTTTTTTTTCAAAACCGACCCACATTCATCTAGCATTTGTAAATTAAAATAAAATAATAAGATAATAATGATATCAAAATAATACAATTAAACCTAACCTTTACACAAGAAATTATTTAGAGTCAATCGACATTCATTTACGACCTGTAAACTATAAAAAAAATATATAATAGTGATCACAAAGCTTCAATTTTGATCCAACTAATTCTTGTTTGAACGGAAATTTTGATTCTAAAGAATGATTTTGAATGAAAACAAAGAAGATTTATATATATATATATACACACGTGTTGAATTCTATTATGCTGACAAAAAGAGTAAAGAAGTTGAGGGTTAAAAAATCAAGCATCCACCAATCTAGACATGCAACCAAATCAAGTTAGATGAACATCAATCATATTCTCTCAATAGACAAATCGGTTTGTCTTCTAGTTTAATGTACATCTCAATATTTATACTAAGTATTTTCTTAATAGAGTCTTATTTTAGGAGTATTTTTCTAATTGTATAATAAAAATAAAAAAATTAATTCTCCTACCATATATTTTAAGAGTCATATATATTTTAGGAAGTCTAGTAGAAAGGAAAATATCAATTAATTCTTCTACCATATATTTTAGGAGTCCCACATATTTTAGGAAGTTTAGTTAATATAATAAAAAATAATTAAATAATAAATTAAAAAAATAGTAAAAAGACAATTTTGTCTAAAGAAGATTCTTTTAATGAAGGGTAAAAAATTCAAATCACTTTTCTAATGGTCTTCACACTTTTAATATATTATATAGATATATAGATAGATTATATTATTATATATTATATTATTATTATTATTATTTAGCCGCACGTGCCCCGCACGTGCCTCGCACGTGCAACTTTTGATTATCTAAATTAGACGATTTTATCTATTACGAAGGTTTTTAATGAAGTGCAAAAAGTTCAAAACATATATTTTATTGTAAGCACGTTTATATTTTATCATCAGAAATTTCAAGTGGTTAATGAATTTAATATATTGTATATATAAATGTAGATTTATAGACTTTTAAAATCTTCTTAAAATCAAATTTAGTTGATTTAGAATTCTTAAACTAATGAAAAAAATATTAGTTGTCCCTTCTAATAAGGAAAGGTTACCATAAATATATTTAATTATTTTTCAACTATTAAATATTAGAAAAAAAATAGTAAAAAGATGATTTTGTCTAAAGCAAAGACATTTAATGAAGGGCAAAAAGTTGTATATATATATAGATAGATAGATAGATAGATAGATATGATACGCGCTCCACGCGTGTATCTTACTTCAATGAGATTAATTTTATAAGATTACTTCAATATTATAAAAGAAAATATGTCTTGATTAATAAATAAATGGATCGCTTTATTAAATACAAAAACACTTAAATAGAAAATTAATATGTTCGTACAAAATCATATAAAAATATTAAAAATTATTTTAAACGACAGTAAGAAAAACTACCAAGGCTAATGATCAAAAAAAGTGTTGAGGTCGAAATCAATAGGGCGTTATGCGGAAGATAATAATTGCAAATCATAGTGAACACAAATCAGATGACAAATAAATTTATGCTAAAAAATATATTATTGATATGATTTTGGTCAATTAATCTACATATTAAAACCTTATATTGATTCTTACATCACATTCCATCAAAATCATGATATAGTTTAATTAGTTGAATTCAAATTTTTAAATATTTAAGCAAACCAACTAAATTAAACAAAAGGTATACTTAGCAATTAGCATACACATCCAAATCACAAATTACATTAACAAATACAACTAGTTTCAGTATTTGCTCGCGAATGTTAAAATTTGTAACTCTATTGATAAAGTTTGTCTGTTATTTCATCGTGTCCCTTTGAAAAAGTAATCCTTGGGCAAATGGGTTCAACGAAGTACGAAAAAAAAACCCGTAAAAAGTAGATAAAAGTATCATATCTTGAATGTCCTCTCCATGTGTATCCTGAAAAGTACCAACAAATCTGTGAAGCAACAAAGCGTTATATTTCACAAGCTTATGCGTTGTGCTAAAACTAACACAGAAATCTTAAACCATGCATGATAACAAAGAGAAACTATAAAAGATTCACAATACATTAAATTTATTTAGTCAATTAAGTATCAACAAATCTGTCAAGCAACAAAGTGTTATACTCCACAAGCTTATGCGTTGTGCTAAAACTAACAAAGAAATCTTAAACCATGCATGTTAACAAAGAGAAACTATAAAAGATTCACAATACATTAAATTTATTTAGTCAATTAATCATTATATGACTAATATAAAAAATAAATAAATAAATTATTGAAGAGAGAAATTATAAAAGATTCATTATGTATTAAATTGATTTAGTCAATTGACCAATATATGACTGATATAATTAATTAATAAATAAATTCTTGGAGAATAATCTCTCTTAAATAAAACTTCATCTTTCATAAATTGTTACCAATATTAAAATAACTCCTATTCCAAATAAACCAAAATTCAAGTAGTACGAATGAGTCCTAATATAACCCAAATAAAAAGTTAATTTAATAAGGAAAATTGTAATGAGTACTAAACCTAAACCTTCTTAACCTAAATCTTATATTTTTTTCTACGACAATTATGGCATAAATGTAGACAATTAATACTCCTAACTATGGCATACTATATTCCTTCCATAAGTTGAAATTACAACTCCTAATTAATATATAATATATATCAACTGAAAATATTAAATTTATTAAGAATAAAGGTGAAAAGACAATTTTATCTTAAGAAGAGACTTTTAGTGGAGGACAAAAAGTTCAAACACTATTTCTAAGATATAACTAATTAATAAATAAATTATTGAAGAATAATCTCTCTTAAATAAAACTTCATCTTTCATAAATTGTTACCAACATTAAAATAACTCCTATTCCAAATAAACCAAAATTCAAGTAGTACGAATGAGTCCTAATATAACCCAAATAAAAAGTTAATTTAATAAGGAAAAGTGTAATGAGTACTAAACCTAAACCTTCTTAACCTAAATCTTATATTTTTTTTCTACGACAATTATGGCATAAATGTAGACAATTAATACTCCTAACTATGGCATACTATATTCCTTTCATAAGTTGAAATTACAACTCTTAATTAATATATAATATATATCAACTAAAAATATTAAATTTATTAAGAATAAAGGTGAAAAGATAATTTTGTCTTAAGAAAAAGACTTATTAAATTTATTAAGAATAAAGGTGAAAAGATAATTTTGTCTTAAGAAAAGACTTTTAGTGGAAGGCAAAAAGTTCAAACACTATTTCTAAGGCCTTCACACTTTTAATATATTATAGATATAGATATAGATTATAGATTATAGATTATAGATATAGATATAGATTATAGAGATATGTTGTTTTTTCTCTTATCAATGTGGTTTTACATATATTTTAGGACTCTTAATTGTACTTTTATATATTTTAGGACTCTCATATTTATTTCTTTTCCATATATCTATTTATTAAGATTCTTTTCATATATTTTAGGATTCCTTAATTTAATAAAATAATAATTGAAGAAAAATAGGTGAAAAGACGATTTTGTTTAAATGGGAGACTTTTAATGAAGGGTAAAAAAGACAAACGTCAATTATAAGAGCCTTTACACTTTTAATATAATATATATATATGTAGTTAGGTAGGTAGATTGAATTTTTCTTGAAAATTTAATTAACTAAATTAAAATAAATATTTTTAGAAAGAGAACCAACTAAAACGAAACGAATGGAATATATAATCAGTAATCACATAAGAACTTTACCAGTTCCTTCTGCAAATGAGGTAGTTAAAACAGATATACTAGGGATTAAGTTTTCAAGAAAAATTCAATCTACCTACCTAACTACATGTATATATATATATATATATAACACACTAATTGTAGATTAGTAGACGATTAATTTCGCATATCATGCTTATCTTGGAAAATAACAAGTTTCTAAATGATTTTGCAACTTACACCAAATATTCAGACAGAAAGAGAACTGTAGAAAAGAGAGAAGGAAGAACTAAAATATGTCAAATTAAGATTAACTTCTTGTTTTGATTGATAATTTTTTTTGGTACAAATTACCCAAGGGTTTGATAATTAGCTTTCTCAACACAACAAGAAACACCACAAAAACACCTATCATGTGATGGACATGCTCCAAAAATAGTAGATTTATAAGTCTTTGCACAATTGACCATGCATTCCCCTATCTTACAATTCTCCATTTTTATCCCCACATAGCATAGCGTTTCAGTGCATTTCCCCTCCAAATTCCTCCCTTTGCACACAAAATAAATAAATAAAATTTGTTAGTATATTGGCAGTAGATTGTAATCAATTAAAAAAAATATATTAATTGATTGAGAAAGGTAAACAAGAAAAAAGAGAAAGATCCAATCTTGTTCTTCTCTTGATCTTAGACCAAGAAGCAAGAACAGCCCGATCCCAACTTATATGAAAGCGAGATACAAATTATAATTATTATTGTAGCAGTTAGAACTTAAATATATGCTTCATAAGAATCATACCATGATTTCTTAATCAACAATAATAACATACTCAATGTAATTCCATGATTTCTAAATCAATAAAAATATTATACTTTATCCTACTAATTTAGTGGTGTGGGGATTAATGGTACACACCAGAGGATGTAGAACTGAGGAGAAGGAAGCATAGAAGAGCAAGGATGGAAATCAGTTTCATTATGTTATTTTTTGAACTTTGGATTAAAAGAAATTAGATCTTAATTACACAATGTTGGTCTTTATATATTGGTTTTTTAGACACTTAAAACCACCTTGGAAATTGAAGAAAAATTAGGACCATAATTTATGTAACGGATATTTCTAACTTAATTAAAATATTTATTATATGCTTTCCTGTTTCAATTTATTTATCTTAATTTCTCTTTTAATTTGTTTAAAAGAAAACATCACTTCCGATATTAGGGACCAACCCATCTGGCCATAGATTTCCTAAGTATTTTTTGAGAAAAAAATTGACAAATAATGTTTGGCCTTACAATTTATCATTATTTGATAAATATTTTTGACAAATAATTCAAATTTCTAAATACTAGAAAAAATTAGTATTTGGGTGAAATTCTTTGGGAACTTTTCAAAGCAAAATATATTTTTCAAATATTATAGTCAAACATATGGTGAAACCTAACTCAAATTTTCACCAAAAAAGTAACTTACCAAAAATATTTTAAAATGTATTATCAAATGATAACTTATTAACTCTGTACACCTAACTTCCTATTCAATCATATTTAAAAGAGAGCTTTACAGAACTTTTTTTTTTTTTGGTAATTAGCGAATGGTAATATAAATAACCAGAATTACATGGTTCTGGAGCTTAGTCTGACTCCATTACAAAAATAATTGGGCGTTGTCCTACACAGTTTGAGTACGAAGGAATATTTCGAGGATAACATTTTCCTTCTAAATCTGCGCAGACATCATGGGCTACAAAAGATGCAAAAACTTTACAACCATCATAGTAATTTATCCTTGCTCCTGGCTTAGCCATGGCATCGACAACCCTGTTTTGCTCCCTGTAGCTATGGTGAACGGAAGGTCTGTCCAACCTTCTTATCAAAGACCTGCATTCATCAATAATAGGATTATAGAACAAGTGACCTTTAGCTAACCAGTTGATGACCTCTTGAGAGTCTATATTAATCTCCACAGGGCACAAATTGTGCTCCAAAACAATAATGAGGCCCTGCCTAAGAGCCATGAGCTCCATGAAGTTATTAGAGGTATGGTAGAAGCTTTGCATGAAACCCACCACCCAGTTCCCTGTAGCGTTCCTCACCTCTCCCCCAATCCCCTTTTTACCTGGGTTGCCCAAACAAGCCACGTCAGTGTTTAACTTGTAGGCATTCATGTTTGGGGGAGGGAGGACCATCTGATTGAGATAGTGATGTGGGGATTACAAATGGAAGGAATGCTAATGTGAAAGAATCCCATAGCTTTTGTAGGCTTTCTTGAAGGATGGGGTACAACATTTGTTGTTAAAGACATTTTTGTTCCTGGTAGTTCAAATGACCTAAAGAAAAAAAGGTAGAAAAATAGGCCAGTCAAAATAATTGTCAAACCTAGTGTGATTGAGCAATTTCTAGGTGTCTTGCCAGTTAGTGGGGGAGAAACTATGGATGGTGATATCAGCATCACCATGGTATTATTGTATCAGTTCCTTTCAAAACGTGTTAGCCTGATTGCAGTCAAAGAAGAGATGTTAGACATGCTCCTAGAGGTTATGCCGTAAGGAGAGATATTTATGCCTCTGTTAGTTAAGGTTACTTTTGTGGGGAAACTGTTGTGATTTAAAATCCAAAGAAAGTTTTTTAGCTTTGAGAGAATGGTAGCTTTTCAAATCCAACCCCATGACCTGGAGTTGCTGGGTGGGTTGGTTTTCTTGTTATAGATATGGTTATAGGCGCTCTTGCAAGAGCATAACCCGGATCTACTTAAGAGCCACAGGTCGGTATCATTCATGATGTTTTGATTAGGTAAAAAGGTGTTTTTGATGGTATGAAGAATATTAGAGGAAACTTCAAAAGGTAAGGAATCCAGGTTCCAACTATCACTAAGCCAGAAACTAGAGAGAGTTAAGGGAGAGCTAAGATTTGGGGTGGGGCCCTGGATGATGCTCCTGAGAGGGGGAGGTTAGGAATCCAACAATACCTCCAAACATTAATTTTATTACCATTGTGGATGGACCAGCATATGGCATCCCTGCAAAAATCCCATTCTCTTTGAAGGCTTCCCCATGTTCTAAAGATGTTCTAGAGGTGCCAGGGGAGCTTAAGGTAGATGAGGGCTTGAATTTATGGGTAAGAATCCTGGCCCAGAGGGTTGAGGGGTTAGAGTGCATCCTCCAAGCTAGATTGCTGAGAAGAGTATCATTTTTATGCTAGTTCTTTAGATCCCTAACCATCCCTCCTTTTTAGGTTTAGTGATGGTATCTCATCTGACATATGCATATTTTCCTAGAGTCAGTGGACCCCAGATAAAATTCCTCTGAGATCTGTCAATCAGCTTATAAATTTTACTGGGCAGGAGGATGTATTGCATAACATGGTTTGGCATGCTACCTAGGCTACCTTTAGCCAGAGTAGTACTACCAGCCATGTTGAGGTACTTAGTTTTTTAGCCTGCCAGCTTAGAGTTCATGTTATCAAGCATGAATTGGAAGTCCTCAGGGGTGGATTTCTTGTGGAAGGTTGGAAAACCAAGGTATTTCTAAAGTAGTTGCTAGTTTTGATGCCAAGGATGAAGGACAGATTGAGGTTAGAGGTAGCACTATAATTTTGGGAGAAAAGCACTTTGAACTTGCTGGTATTCACTCTTTGGCCTGAGTGTTTGCTGAAACTGTCCAGGGTGTTGATAATGGTGTGATATTTATGAACATCAGCTCTTGCAAAGAGTGTTAAATCATCAACAAAGAAGAGGTGAGAAATTTATGGACTCTTTTTTCTTATGGAAATGGGGGACCACTGGAGGGTATCTACTTCATGGTTAATTTTTCTTGACAGAAGTTCCATGCATAGGATAAAAAGGTATGAAGACATAGGGTCCCCTTGTCTTATTCCCCTAGTAGGAATGAAATTAGGGGTTATGTTCCCAATGACCAGCACCGAGATTGAGGAGGAAGAAATACAGAAGAGGATAAGTTTCGACAACCCAGGGGAAAGTTAAAGAAGGCTAGGTCTTGTCTAATGAAAGACCATTCCAACCTATTGAATTCTTTTTCTAGATCTATCTTAAGGATCATGTTGGCCTTATGGCCTTTCATCCTCTTGAAGTGATCCAGGTATTCTTGAACAATAATAGCATTATCATAAGCTCTTCCTTTTTAGAGGAAACTTGTTTGATTGTGCCTAATTATAGAATGGATGAGGGGTTTCAATCTGTTGGTGATGATTTTGGTGATGATGTTGTACTAGGTGTTACAAAGACCAATAGGTCTAAAATTTTTTAAGGTGGTTGCATCTCTACACTTGGGGATAAGGCAAAGGTAAGTAGTGTTAACAGTGGGATCCATGGTCCTAGAGGTGAGGGTAGAACTACAGAACTCTTAGAGGATAGGAGTCATGGTATTCCCGTACTTTTGCTACATGAAGGGGTGCATCCCATCCGGCCCAGGGGCTTTGAAAGGAGAAAAGGAGAACACAACTCTCTTGATTTCCTCAAGACTAGGTATGAAATCAAAGAGAGAGTGATTGAAAATATTAATAAATCCCAGACTGGAGGGGTTAGTCTGCCACCGTAGGGGTAAGAAAATGTGGTCATAAGTATAGATGGAGGTATAGAAAGAGGTAATGGCCCTAGTGATCTCTACAGGGTCAGAGATCCAAGAACCATTATCTTGGAGAGAATTAATCATGTTTCTTATCCTCCTGTTGAGAGTGGAGGTATGGAAGAATTTGGTGTTCATGTCTCCATCAATGATCCAGTTGATTTTAGATTTAAGTTTCTAGAATTCATTTTCATAGTCTAGGATGTAGTTGAATTCTTTGGTAAAGATTCCTTCCAGCTCATGAAGGAAGGGTTTGGTTGGGTACTGAAGGGACTTATGAATCCCAGCCAGCCTAGCTAAGAGTTGCTTCTTCTTTTGAAAAATATTGCCAAAGATCTCTTTGTTCTGGGTTTTAGCTATATCAGAAAAGAGAAGAGTGGCATTTGTGAGTTCAGCTTCCTCAGGAAAGGAATTCCTGATGAGGTTGCTGAACTCTAGGTGATTATACCACATGGATTCCACTCTAAAGGGTCTAGGCTAAGGATGAGGGGTTCTAGTAAGACTGAGAAGAAGAGGAGAATGGTCCGAGTGGATTCTAGGGAGATGAAGGACGGAGGCCTCAAGAAATTGGTGGATCCACTGATCATTGGCAAGACATCTATCTAGCCTTTCCATGATCAAGCCTTGCCTGTTCCTATATCTCATGTTAGACCAAGTGAACTTGCTTTCCCTAAACTCAAGGTCCATGAGGTTGCAATGATTGATGCAATCCCAAAAAAGATATGACCTATAGAGGCTAATATGGTTACTACCAAACTTCTCACTTCTCCTTAAAACTTCATTAAAATCCCTACCTTCTAACCAATTATTACTACCCAACGAAGGTAGGTGGTCGGCCACAGACATTATCTCATCCCAAAGGAGTTTTCTAGAATTAAAAATAGTGCTAGCATAGATAATACTAAGGACCCAAATAGATAAGGAAGAACAAACCTTAACAGTTGCATGGATGGCCTAAGAGGAGATAAAGAGGTTGTTGATGGAAATATTATCCTCTGTCCACATGATGACAATGCCACCGGAGTTGCTAGTAGCACTAGACTCAATAAAGTTTTGATAACCCAGCTCTTCCGAGAGATTCTTGTGGTCTGTCATCCTTATTTCTAGGAAGGTTAAGATGCAAGGCTGGTGGACACTTATCATGAACTTACAATGCTTTCTAATCTCTACATCATTGACCCCCCTAGCATTTCAAATCAGGCAGTTCTTTATCAGTTGTTTGGGGGGGAGGGGGGGGTAATGGTGGATCCTGCATGACTGCTTTCCCCTTCTCCAGTGGGTTGGAGGGGACAACTAACTCCATGTTCTTTCTTTTCCTTGAAAGTGAAGTGACACAAGGCTTGACATATTTAGCTTTAGTTTTAGCATTGTCAGCACTTGGGGAAATAACACAATGACCATCTCGTGGATAAAATCCATAAACTCTAGGTTTACAGGACTTTCCAGAGTAAAGACATCTATTTTGGGGATTCTCAGTTGAGCTAGCTGTCTTTCTATTTTTCTGTTGCTCTCGCTCAAAGCCTCCAAAGTTTTTTCTTTTTCTATCATCTCTAGAGATAGAGGTGTTTATGATGAAGAGAGGAATAAGGGGGATAATACATGGAGGTGGTTTTCCCCAGGTGGACTCACAAAAGTTAGATCCTGGACCATGGAAGGGGATTTAAAGGTAGAAGAAAGGTAAGCCCATGCTTACTTAGTTCATGATGGCTGAGAGGTTCTCCGGTGATAATTCCTCCTGAAAGGTTGAGCCTATCACGTGGAACAGTGTTGCCATCCACACATTTTGGCCAAAGCTGGACAGACCCTGGCGCAAGCATTCCATGGCTAGTTTAGCCAGGTACCTGGGGTCCTGAATAAAGAGAGTGACTTGTCTCCTCTCCCATTGTGCATGAAGGGGTATTGTTTGATTGAAGAGACATACTTCCAGCCAAGAGGTTAGGAGATGGTCTAAAGGGAGAGGTTTCATAAATAGGGTGATCATGTTTAAGCTCTGAGGGATGTTCATGGAGTTTGACATTAGATTTTTGCATAATCTCCATATTGTTAGTATAAGTTATATAAAGAAGGGGAGGTGAGGGGCTTGCTCATTGGTATTGACAATAGCATTAAATGTTATGTCAATGTGATGGACAAAGTCCATCAAATCATCCTGTGAAGCTGAGGGGTTTTCGACGGGCGTGGGAGTATTTTCATCTCTAAGATCATGATTGTTTGAGTTGAGTTGGCGTTGGTGGGTCCCATAAGGGGACTCTTTCTTTTTAATTCTTTCCTTATAAAGAAGGGGACTGTTTAAATTAAAGAAGTGAATAAGTGAAAGAGGCCCTTCTGAGTTGGGCATTCGCAGGTTTAGATGGATGATGGGCCCAGATAATAAGAAGGGTTGAAGTGCTGCTCCAAACTTATCTTGGGCCTTAAGAAGGGGGCCCATTTAAAGTTGGGGTGGGGCACTTGGGCTTAGCCTTGGTAAAGATGGTAGGGAGGCCCAGAAGAGTCGCCCACTTTGGCCTTGCCTCGAATTTGCCCAGAAGGCTTGGGCTGCCCTAGAATCCCTCCGCCGCCAAGGTTTTCATAGATGGGCGGAGAGGGTGATGGAGAAGGGATAGGAGACTTACCTGTTGCTGACTCTGTAATCTTACCTTCATTGCTGGACTGGTGCTTCTTTTTTCTTTTGGCAAAGGTCACAGTTTGCCACTCTATCTCATTCTTCGGTGATAATGGTACGATTGGATCGGTCTGATCTACCGGGCTCTTTGGAATGTGGCAGTTTGCGGTTGTATGACCTAACCTGCCACACGATGTGCATAGAATCGCATTCCTCTCGTAGATGATTTTCTATTGGTGGCCACCAATGTTGATGGAGGCCATGACAAGGATCCCCAGTTGGATTTGGATGCATAATCGGGCATACCTACCCTTCAGAGTTGTCGATGTTCAGGCATCGATCTTCACTAACTTTCTAATTTTCCGCCCCACTCTTTGGAGAACTTGGGAATCATAAACTCTGTAGGGAGTTAAAAAAGACGGACCCAGATTACTGTGGAATCAATTTGTGTCGCACTTGGGATGAAATTGGGCTCCCACTTTCTTACGAAGATGAAGGTTCCGACAATAAACCATGGGCATTCTTGTAAAGCCTTGGCTTGACTTTTCGAGTCATTGAATTTTACCTTGTAGAGATCGAAGCCCAAGTCGATAAGACATAGTGGACGGATTGGCTCCCAATTTAGTTTTTAGATATTACAGGGTGAATTTGAAAAGGCTTGATGATAACCGAGAATTTCCAAGGACCGTAGAGGCTTTTTTGTCCTCTATCGATAAGTTAATTATATCCCCCTCCAGAGGGTTATTCTTTTCCTCCTGGAAGGTTGATTCTAGGAGTAGGTCGGTAGAAAGTAGTTGATTGGAGACTGCATCTTTATAGGAGATTTGATTATTGTCATACCCTATTTTTATCTGAGGTTAAAACGAGCACGACGTTATGGACTCTAAAAGAATGAAAATTTACACAGAGTCGCCACCTAATTTTTAAGGAAAATAAGGAAACCTATTGAAGTATTAACATGCGATTAATGTTCTTAGTCTGCGAAAAAACAATTGAGATTCTAGGTAAGGGTTCAAGTTATTCCGAAGGGAAGGGGTTAGGCATCCTTCAGAATCCACAAGTGTGGTACCCAGCTAGACTAAATTTTTCAAAGAGGGAGGAAGTATAAAAATAATGTAGAAGTGTATGTATTAAATATAAAATAATATAAATGTTTAAAATTATGTAAAGATGTATGTATATTAAATATATAAATAAAACATGTTATTATAAAAAATGTAAAAAAACTACATATGAAAAGAAAAATATTTTATGTTGTGTGAAGAAAGTATATCTTGATATGTCATGAAGAGAAAGAGAAAAATAATGTTCTTTATTTGATTAAAGTTTATGAAAAAGTAAAGATTTACTTTAACAAAAAGATCACAATGTTTATGATGTCAAAGTATGTAAACTACTTTGATTAATTTAATTTATTAGTGTAAACATTAACGACCTAAGTTTGCATAAACGCGAGGTGAAGTTGTATAAAGAAAATTCCGCCCAACACCCCAAAAATAAAGTTTTCACTATAATAACATTTGTCCAAATATAAAAATACAATACAAAATTAAAAGGGCCTCTTTGAATGCAACTCTCGACGAGTAATCCAAATAACCTGTATAAACACTTGTAAAAATGTTAGTAACGAATAAATAATAATCAAAATAAATTGAACAAGTATGTGTGTGTATAAATATTTAAAAAAGATATTTTTTGTTAAAAAGTGGGCTCAGATAATGTCATGACTGCGAAATGGTTGCTCAATTAATTGGTCGTCCTAAATCGTCTTGCAACGAAGTGGTTGGTCAATTAATTGACCGTCCTGAATCGTCTTGCCAAGATATGAATTATAAAATCTTGTGTTGTTATAAATTTTCATCATCGCCCAAAAGATATTTATTTATTACGTATGTATATGTAAAAAGTCTGTCTTTTGTTTACGGAGGTCTCAAAATTAATAATAATTTTTTCATTGGCCAAATGTGTAGTATCCATTCACCATCAGTGTAAATAAATGAGAAGGACAAAAATCGTTCAAAAATCACTCCAACAGCAGTAAACTCAAGGCAACCAAAAATGGTCAATAACAGTGATAATAAAATAGCAAAGTAAACAGAGACAAACACACTATCTAATTAATTCAAATATCCATCCAAACGGCTTTGACCAGATCTGTGTAGTAAGAAAAATATTAGAGAAAAGGGGCGGCTCGTGGTTGTTTCTCGGTGTTGGTAGCGGCTGTTGTAGTGGTTGATGGTGGCAGATCTGGAAAGAAATTCGATGCTCACCGGTCATCACCTCTGGCGAGACGTAAAGGGAAAGCTTGTAGTGTGGGGGGTGGTATTGTTAGGCAGCTATTTTGGGGAAGAAAATCGTGTGGAGGTGGCGCGTGAGATCGGATGAACTGTTGGTATCTACGAAGAAGACGAAAGCTTAAAAATGGAAACTGTGTAGTAGGCGTCTGTATATATATTTATATGTGTGTCATTGCTGTTGATGGTAAAAAATAAAACAAAAATGGAGGTTGTTTTTCTATGTATGCGTGTGTTTGTGTGTTTTTGAAGAGAAAAATGAAATAAATAAAATATGTTTGTATATTTATGAATATGTGTGTGGGTTTGCAAAGAAAAAATGTTTATGAGTTGTAAAAAATAAATATGTGTATTTTGAAAGAGAGGAAAAAATGAACAAAAATGTGTCCTCCCACCACCTATTTATACAAAAAATTGAGCACCCCTTTTATTCAATAGATAAAGGGGTGTCCTCTCTTTTTATAATAGAACACCCTTAGGTCTTTAAGTTATTGGACAAAGGATTTTCATCCTTTTGACCAACGGACAAAGTAATTATTCAAAGGATAGTGTCATTGAGTGGTCATTGTCAGATGTGACAAGACAACACTGAGTGGTTATTGTCGGACGTGAAAAGACATTATTGTATAGTCGTTGTCGGATGTGATAAGACATCGAATTATTATACTGCACAAAAATAATTGATCCGACTCAGCGTTTGCGGACTGTAAAATATAGATGTTGAATGAAAAAATGTAAAGCATATTAAAATTATTAAAATATAATTAATTTACTATTACTGTAAAATATATATATATATAACGTCATATCGTGCGCGTGTGCGGGTGATTGTAAAATGTTAAGAACGATAATGAGTTGATAAAAATTCTAAAATTAGAAAAATTATTAATAAATTATAAGAAATCAAATTATGACAAAAAATTGATCAAAATCCTAAAGAAAGGATAATTATCAATAATTTATCAAACAATTGTAAAAAAGATGTGAAAATTATGCTTCGTGCTCTTTAACGAATAAAAAGCCTGAAGACGTTAATTTTAGGCATGGAGAGTAAAAATTGGGTGTCAACAGTTTCCCCTTTTCATTTGAGGACGATGTAGAAGTCTTCAAATAAAAACGTTGACGTGTAGCCAATTTCGCTTGACAAAAATGATTTGACGAAAATTTGATCGAACTCCAATTTAAAGTTACCTACATACCTCGAGTTGTATGAGGATCAGGTCAATGTAGTTCAAAAAATTTAAGCAAATCGCCCTGTTGTTAAGGGTGAGAGATCATGCGAAATGATTATTGGGAGAAGGACTAATTGGAAACAAAAGTGTTCATCTATTTTGGATGCCCCTTTCAAAATTGCCCCTGTGATATGCTGGAGACGCAAGATTGTGTACTTGCTGGGGAGAAAGAATGATTGCGGTTGTGACGATCGAACTCTGCACAGAGCTTCCTAAATATCTCGAGTGTTACGAGAATCAGGTCACTGTAATTCGAATCATAGCAATATCAAAATTTGCCTCAGTGTAGAGTTATGGTGACACTGGGTTCCTTCAAGGATGACAACAAAGATTTTAACACGAATGGAATAAATACGGGAGCTTGTTCCAAAATTGACTGTTTGGGTAGCTGGAAATGAGTAGATGTCGGATAACACTATTTGCTGGGGACTTTAAGGGAAAAAGAGATTGCGAATTTTCAAAGATTGCCCCAGTATCGGATTAAGACCTCATTGAGCAATGTTAATAAGGATTATAAAAATGAGAGTTTTGGGTTGAGTTGAGTTGAGTTTCTTCGCCGAAATTCCTGACGTAACTAGGGATCCCTGATATTTTGCTAGCTTGCCCCAGTTTGCTGCTAAGAGGATAGTTCCACGTTGTACTGCATGTTCTAGTATTGTCTCTGCTGTTAAAGGCAATCCGCCTGGCGGGGTGATAACTAAAATGTAAATAGCCTCCATCGGCTGAGTAGTAATTGAAATATAAATAGCCCTCGTCGGCTGAACAGTTGATGAAATATAAATAGCTTCCGTCGGCCGAAATTTAAATAGCCTCCATCGGCTGAGCAATTGCTGAAATGTAAATAGCCTCCATCGGCTGAAATGTAAATAGCCTCCGCCGGCTGAAATGTAAATAGCCTCCGCCGGCTGAAATGTAAATAGCCTCCGTCGGCTGACATGCTTGTTGAGGAAGTGAAAGTTGCATTATATGCCCTATTGTTGGGGGAGGGCGTGCCCTTTCCTATTGTTCGGGGCGGACTTGCCCTGTCCTATTGTTCGGGGCGGACTGCCCAGTCCTATTTTTGGGGCGGACTACCCTGTCCTATTATTCGAGGCGGACTGCCCTGTCCTGTTGTTCGTGGCGGACTGCCCTGTGTTATGTTAGAGTTTTATGAACATCTATTAGTACGTGATGACCGAGTCTTAATGGGGATATCCCTTTAATGCGACCTGCAAAAAAATCAAGAAATTTCTTTTAGAGTTAGAAAGTATTAGCGAATGAATTGATAAAACCTGGATTCCTAGCTTGTGATAGAGATTTGATGTTGAGTTTCTGATGGAATGTTGTAAGATACTTGACACGTGCCTCCTTGAGCATTATTATGACCTGCAAGATTTGAGAAGATTCTTTAGTGTCTTGGAATAATTATGGATAAATTAACGATACCTGGATTCTCAGCTTGTGATGGTGAGGCAGTATTTAGGCTTCCAAGATGTTTGAACCTTTGTTGTAGCGATGTTGTACCGGCGCTCAAAGAAAGTTTCTTAGTTTAGGAAGGGGATGTTGATTTTGTGTTGATCGAGAACTCGGCCTAGCAGCTATCTCGTCCTTCAATCTTTCGACAATCGGTAATCTATTCAGGATTTGGAGTAGTGACACTTCCTAACTCCACATAATGTGCTTATACTAGTATGCCTTCTGGTGGGAACTTTCTTCATCTTGATCTTTGCTTTCGGACTTCCATCAAAGTGACGTGGTTGTTGTGGCTTGATTTGATAAATGAAATTTGAAAAGATGTAAAAGATTATGTTGTTGATATAATCGAGCCTGACTTAAGCTACCTACATATCCTAGAATAGGAATCAAGTCAAAACGTAGTTTCGTATGAGGGGAATCAAGAAAAATTTAGCCACAAGGGTGGGTATGTGGAGAATGGTAAGGTTGATAATCATGAGCTTGCTTTGGAAAGATCATTTGGCCATTTACTGAAACGGTGCCTCTTATGTATGAGTCGTCAACATCTTATGGCTTTTTCTTGTGCTAACGATTAATATCAAAGAATTTCTTAATTTGAGTGATGCTTTTGTAAGTTGTTGGAGTCGATCAAGCATTGAGATTTGCATCTCAATGTCGGTTCCTTCATGGCATGGTTTTAAGCGGAAGAGTAGTGAACGCGTTGTATAAGCTACCTTCATATGTAGTCTTGCTGACTTGCGTTTTGATGAAAGCAAGAGGCTCGGGTACATGCGCGAGTCTTCTCTGCGTAAACTCTGAATATTTCTTGGGCGCCTCATTGATAGTCTCTTTATCTTGTGGGAGTCTTCGTATATGAACTCTTTTTGGGTCCACTACAGTCGTCCTTTCGTGTATCTATTTGAAAAGAAATAACTTGCAACAACAGACACAACAACCTTTTTGGTTGTTGCATAATCATTTGCCAGTTGAAAATATCTTCAAAGTGGGGTGCCCATTTTGGACACCGACGACACTTTATGCAGAAGGGTTCCTGTGATCATGTAATCTTGTGTTGATGTAGTAACCCTTTTGAGTCACCCACAATGCTTGTGGAATGATGACCTCTCTGGTTATTGCTAATAATTCTTCGCATACGATCTCAGATAAGTCTTGTGCATCTTTGTATCAATACTACTTATAGATTCCTCTTGAATCGTTAATCTTTGGATCATCTTGCGCATTATTTGATGTTGGATATGAGGCGACTTATAGATATCCTTTGAATTGTCAGCCTTTAGGTAATCCTGCGCACTATCCGACTTTGGATAAGAGACGACCTACAGATATCCCTTCAATCGCTAGCTTTTAGGTGTTCCTATACATCTTCTGACCTTAGAAATAATATGAATTATAGATATCTCTCAAATTATTAGTGCTTGGGTAATCCTGCACATAATCGATCTTGGATATGACGCGGCTTATAGAGAACCCTTTGACATACCAATTTGATAATCTCGCATATTCTCCGGTAAGGATTTAGTCATGACTTATGGGTAACCTTCGGACTATCAATTTAGGTAACCCTACATACTATCCGGTTAAGATGTTATTGCGTCTTACGGATGATCTATGGGCTATCAACTCAGAGATAATCTTGCATACTATCTTATTTCAAAGAATATGACTTATAGATGATCCTCAAATTGTCAATTTCAAGGAAATCTCATATGACGTTCGCTTTCAGATTGCGACATAAAGACGAATCATGTGCTTTTGATGAATTCAGATGCTGATTCATAAGATGATGAGATATCCTCGACGCCAACGTATGCTATCTCACGTGTCAATAGATATTGAATGTTGATATCCTCGATTGATGTATTAGTCATAATCCAAGCTTGAACACTTTTAAGCATATTTTACAAATCCTCCTGAAGATTTGGTTGACCTCCTTATGACTGAAGCAACGAGTGTTTGATCCTGCGCTGATCGTCGATGTGATTTTGGAGCATTTGTATTGATAGTATCTTTTAACAATATTTGTAGAGAAGATCTTTGGTTAAGTGGTGGAAGTGTCTTATGTATTGACCCATGGTGCATTTTTCTCGATATTGTAGTCAATTCATCCCTCGTTGATGTCTTGTAGCTCTAATGATGTCTTGCATTATCTGGTACAAATCAACCTTGATTGTAATATTTCTAAGTTGAACGTCCTAGCCTTCGTTGATTTTTGAAACGTTCTTCAAAATTTTGCCCCAGTCTCTTGGAGAGACTTTCTCGATGATTCTTACCTGCGTATCTTGGGATAGTCTTGATGGATCGTGTCGGGTTTTCTGGATACCATCGCGTTCAAGTTTCGCTCGTCGTTAGAAAAAAATATAATTTTGTATTATAAAGGGACTGGGCCTTATATAGGCTTCCTACGTATCCCGCCGAGGGAAATCAGGTCACACGTAGTTCTACTTAAGTACAACCGAACCCGATGAGGGTTGCCTACGTATCTCACTATGAGAAATCAGGTCAGAACGTATTTCTGATACATGATAATTAGAGGAGATCCTATGCCTTCAAATATAGAACTCTATTTATTGTCTCTGAGTCGATCAACTTGGATTCGTCTATATCGTATTCCCGCTAAAGTTAGTGCTTCTCTGTAGAGTGGATTATATGAAGGCCCCGCTGGCTCGACACGGAGGATGGTGTCTCTCACGTCATATACACTCCTTCATTTTCATGATTGGGCACCGAATCATTATTTGCATTTGGTTGCTCTTCGACACATGGGATTGCCCCGGCCTTGATCAAGCACTTAATTCTATGCCTTAACCTATTACAATCTCCAGTATCGTGCCCCCGAAACTCCAGAGTGGAAAGTACATCGCTTTGTTTCATGGAACCGTTTAAGTAATGGATTAGGAATCTTTGCTAACTCCGGTCGCAATAAATTTACAGCTCTCAGTCTCTCAAACAAAAGTGTCAATGGTTCAATAAATTTAGTGCAACTTCGATTGCGCTTCCCCTTCGAATTTTGTCTTAGCGCAAAAGATATCGGATTTTGATAAACTGACAATTGGATTGGTACGCATAATTATGGTGGATTTTGGTATGTGGGAGCTTGGGGTTGAAGGTAATTTTGTTGGATATTATAGGCATGATGAAATATATGATTCGATATTTACATCAGTTCATTATCAGGACTTTGAAGTGATTGGGATGATTCAGGTATTGAATGGTGTGGTATCATAACAAATATTTCTTCTTCATTCTCTTCCTTGGCTCCTTCGATGGACTCTAACTGAGTAGACTTGCTCGAGTTATTTCTCGACTTAATCTTTCCAGAGTTAATCGCCTCTTTTATGAAATTCCCCATTTTGATACAATCAGCAACTTCTGCCCCAATGTGGACATTATCCTTTCAAAATAAACACCCTTTTGACTGCGGATAAAATACTTCATTAATTCACTTTCGTCCATTGGTGGTTGAACCTTTTCCGCCTCAGACCTCCATCGTCGAGCATATTCCTGGAAGGATTCAGAGGACGTCTTTTGTATATTGATGAGGAAAAGTCGATTAGGTACAATTTCTGTATTAAACTTGAAACAATTCATAAAGTCTTCAGCCATGTCGCTTCATTTACGCCAATGACGAGGGTCTTGTTTGGTGTACCAAGCGAGAGCCTCACCAGACAAACTTCTAATGAACAACTTCATTATGAGCTTCTCATTTTTTCCAATTCTTACCAATTTATCACAATACGCTCTTAAATGAGTATGAGGATCCCCGGTTCCATCAAACAAGTCAAACTTAGGTGGCTTGAACCCGATTGGCAAATCAACATATGGATAGATACATAAATCTTCGTAGTCCAAATGATTGTTGACTTAAGTTTCTTGGAGGTGTTTCATAGCTCGCTTTAGATTATGAAGCTCATTTACGATTTTGTCATTCCCCTCTTTTTGTCCTTGTACTTATCGGAAGCCTACCTTTAGCAGACATGGTGAAAATGGGTGTCTCAGTCACACACATTGGAGAAATATATTTTTCTTGAAAGGTAGCATGATTTGTTCGTTGAATATCACGAGCAGATGTGACAATATTTGGATGTGGGGTGCAATGAGGAAATTTATAGGAGGTGATGAGTGTGAACGGGGATGAGGGATTTGTTAAACCAACAGTCGTTGTGGGAGGTTGTACTGACTAATAGCGTTTAGGTATTGGAGTTTCTAGAGATAAAAAATTAGGAGGGCGCAGTAGAGTAGTCGTGGATGGATGTGTGGGATCCTTTCCTTGGTGTAGTTCTCCTCTTAACGTCTCGAGTTGTTGCTCCAAAAGAAGCATACGTTCATTATCTTGTCTTTTGAAAATTCCTGATACATTTGCCAGCGTTGGAACACTTCTGGTCGGGTCGAAGGTATTGGTGTTCATTATATAGCTTAAGTCGGCTAGTTCTATTGATCAACACAATCAACCTCTATCGGGGAATAATGCAAACACAAATGAAAGTTCAAGAGTTAGTTCATGTAGATGGACAAGCACATTCCGACAACGTCAAGTAAGCGTATCTTATATTGTGGAGCCTCATTTTGCCAGAGGTAGGCCTTCGTCCAAACAAACTGATATAGATGAATCTAGATTTTGACACATTTTAGATTCAAAACAATTTTAAGTTTTCTTGAAGAGGGAATGTATCCAACAAGAGCGGCTAAAAGAGGCTTATATAGTCGATAATAATTGATAGAAGCGGGCTAAAATGATGCCTTTAAAAGAGTGAGTATCTCAACTCTCGTTATTGATGAATAAGGATCTTGTGGTAGAGATATCGAACGGAGGAGAAGTATCGACGATGCCTCACGCTCATTGGCTGGAAAGAGTTAGAAGTGGGTAAATAGGAATAATATTCCACATTCATTGTTTTGAAGAAGGGTGTCAAATAATTGTAGAGTTTTGAATAATATTCTTCGTCTGTTGACTAGAAAAAAAATCAAACATTGGAAGAATGCTTGACGACATTCCACTTTAGTTTGGATCAAAAAAGAAAAAGTTAGACGTAGGTGGAGTTTTTAGTGACATTCCTATCTGAGGACTTGAAGAGAAAGTCGAACGAAAGCAAAGCATTTTTAGAACACTCGGCTTTCATGGACTCCGAGAAAGATATTTTTGAAGCGGAGTTTTAACAACACTCTGTATTCGTAAAAATGGTGTCAAATGTTGGCTAGTTTGGGTAATACTTTATGTCTATTGACGTGAAAATGATGTTGAATGAAGGAAGAGTAAAAGAAGGCCAATTTGATTGTTCTGAATCCATTAATGTTCGATTTCTGGATTATCTGAATCAGTTCTAACACAAAATATGTCATAAAAGTTTCATAACCTTCTGACGAAAGGGTGGCTTGCTAGTTGCGAAGATGATACCTTGGACCGTCCCGCCTAAGGTATGTGTAATATGACCTATTACTAGAGTAGAATTTTCTCCTAAATGTTCAAGAGTGGGACTGAATATTTGCGAGAAGGTGCACTAACCTAACTGCACCAACTCTGAAACTAAGAAATCCAAAGAAGGTTCCGAGGAGTGCAGTACACCCCTCGCGAGTACCACAGTGTGTGAATTGTGTATGGCCAAAGACTCGATAGAAAAATGCAAGTGATAAAGCAGTTACAAGTAGTGTTATTCAAACAAATAAGGAACGCAAGTTTGGATTTGGCTTGCGTCCTTTCACACATAGCATGATATAAAAATATGTAAAACAAATAAAATAATAAAGAATTAAAATCCTAAACTAAGCATGATAAAAAAATGTAAAGAATTTATGAGCAAATTCACATAATTTGCAGTGTAATAGGTAAAGAATTTAATCATATACAAAAAATGTAAAAATACCTCCCTCGATTGAAAATCGAGTTGATCATGGTTAGAACGTCTCCTCATCCCCAGCAGATTCACCATTCTGTCATACCCTATTTTTACCTGAGGTTAAAACGAGCAAGACGCTATGGACTCTAAAAGAATGAAAATTTGCACAGAGTCGCTACCTAATTTTTAAGGAAAATAAGGAAACCTATAGAAGTATTAACATGTGATTAATGTTTTTAGTCTACGAAAAAACAATTGAGATTCTAGGTAAGGGTTCAAGTTATTCCGAAGGGAAGGGGTTAGGCATCCTTCAGAATCCACAAGTATGGTACACGGCTAGACTAAATTTTTCAAAGAGGGAGGAAGTATAAAAATAATGTAGAAGTGTATGTATTAAATATAAAATAATATAAATGTTTAAAATTATGTAAAGATGTATGTATATTAAATATATAAATAAAACATGTTATTATAAAAAATGTAAAAAAAAATACATGTGAAAAGAAAAATATTTTATGTTGTGTGAAAGAAAGTATATATTGATATGTCATGAAGAGAAAGAGAAAAATAATGTTCTTTGTTTGATTAAAGTTTATGAAAAAGTAAAGATTTACTTTAACAAAAAGATCACAATGTTTATGATGTCAAAGTATGTAAACTACTTTGATTAATTTAATTTATTAGTGTAAACATTAACGACCTAAGTTTGCATAAACGCGAGGTGAAGTTGTATAAAGAAAATTCTGCCCAACACCCCAAAAATAAAGTTTTCACTATAATAACATTTGTCCAAATATAAAAATACAATAAAAAATTAAAAGGGCCTCTTTGAATGCAACTCTCGACGAGTAATCCAAATAACCTGTATAAACATTTGTAAAAATGTTAGTAATGAATAAATAATAATCAAAATAAATTGAATAAGTATGTGTGTGTATAAATATTTAAAAAAGATATTTTTTGTTAAAAAGTGGGCTCAGATAATGTCATGACTGCGAAATGGTTGCTCAATTAATTAGTCGTCCTAAATCGTCTTGCAATGAAGTGGTTGGTCAATTAATTGGCCTTCCTAAATCGTCTTGCCAAGATATGAATTGTAAGATCTTGTGTTGCTATAAATTTTCATCATCGCCCAAAAAATATTTATTTATTGCGTTTGTATACGTAAAAAGTCCGTCTTTTATTTACGGAGGCCTCAAAATTAACAATAATTTTTTCATTGGCCAAATGTGTAGTATGCATTCACCATTAGTGTAAATAAATGAGGAGGACAAAAATCGTCCAAAAATCACTCCAACAGCAGCAAACTCAAGGCAAACAAAAATGGTCAATAACAGTGATAATAAAATAGCATAGCAAACAGAGACAAACAGACTATCTAACTAATTCAAATATCCATACAAACGGCTTTGACCAGATCTGTGTAGTAAGAAAAATATTAGAGAAAAGGGGCGCCTCGTGGCTATTTCTCGGTGTTGGTAGCAGTTGTTGTAGTGGTTGATGGCGGCAGATCTGGGAAGAAATTCGATGCTCACCGGTCATCACCTCCGGCGAGCTTGCGGCGAGACGTAAAGGGAAAGCTTGTAGCATGGGGAGTGGTATTGTTGGGCGGCTATTTCGAGGAAGAAAACCGTGTGGAGGTGGCGCATGAGATCGGATGAACTATTGGTATCTACGGAGAAGAAGAAAGCTTAAAAATGGAAACTGTGTAGTAGGCGTTTGTATATATATTTATATGTGTGTCATTGTTGTTGATGGTAAAAAATAAAACAAAAATGGAGGTTGTTTTTCTATGTATGCGTGTGTTTGTGTGTTTTTATATATATTTTTTGTGTGTGTTTTTGAAGAGAAAAATGGAATAAATAAAATATGCTTGTATATTTATGAATATGTGTGTGGGTTTGCAAAGAAAAAATATTTATGAGTTGTAAAAAATAAATATATGTGTATTTTGAAAGAGAGGAAAAAATGAATAAAAATGTGTGTCCAAAATGTGTCCTCCCACCACCTATTTATACAAAAAATTGAGCACCCCTTTTATCCAATGGATAAAGGGATGTCCTCTCTTTTTATAATAGAACACCCTTAGGTCTTTAAGTTATTGGCCAAAGGATTTTCATCCTTTTGACCAACGGACAAAGTAATTATTCAAAGGGTAGTGTCATTGAATGGTCATTGTCAGATGTGACAAGACAACACTGAGTGGTTATTGTCGGACGTGAAAAGACATTATTGTATAGTCGTTGTCGGATGTGATAAGACATCGAATTATTATACTACACAAAAATAATTGATTCGACTCAGCGTTTGCGGACTGTAAAATATAGATGTTGAATGAAAAAATGTAAAGCATATTAAAATTATTAAAATATAATTAATTTACTAATACTGTAAAATATATATATATATATAACGTCATATCGTGCGCGTGTGCGGGTGATTGTAAAATGTTAAGAACGATAATGAATTTATAAAAATCCTAAAATTAAAAAAATTATTAATAAATTATAAGAAATCAAATTATGACAAAAAATTTATTAAAATCCTAAAGAAAGGATAATTATCAATAATTTATCAAACAATTGTAAAAAAGATGTGAAAATTATGTTCCATGCCCTTTAACGAACAAAAAGCCTGAAGACATTAATTTTAGGCACGGAGAGTAAATATTGGGTGTCAACGATTATCTGCCATGGAAATATCGTTGATATAGGTGGGGGAAGCCATAGTGGGAGATGGTTCTTGCATATCGGGTGGCTGATTTGGTCAAAGAGATAGAGGGTTAAGAAGAATGGGGGTAGAGAGAAGTAAGGCCCTCTCTCAAACCCATTTTGAAATTTACACAACTACACAACCATTGAAAGAGATATTGCACAACTATATATATATATATGCTTTATTTTTTTATTTCTACTATATATAAGTGAAGGTTGGGGTGACTATCAAGGGTATTTCGATAATTTTAGTGACCCCAACCTTTACTTATATATAGTAGTAAATAAAATGGCAACATATACATATGGTTTTTTCCTTATATTTATTAGTTTTGTTCTTATTTTTATTGTGCAATAAAATGGTTACACATGCATATTATTTTTTCCTTATATTTATTAGTTTTGTCCTCATGTATTATTTTAATAATATTTTTATTTAGACCTGTATAATTGAATTATACATGGTGCTATTTTTTTATAAATATCTTTTTGTTCCTTATTAAATGACTATCAAGGGTATTTCAATAATTTTATGATGCAATAAAATGGTTGCACATGCATATTATTTTTTTCTTATATTTATTAGTTTTGTCCTTATTTTTATGGTGCAACAAAATGGTTACACATGCATATTATTTTTTTCTTATATTTATTAGTTTTGTCCTCATGTATTATTTTAATAATATTTTTATTTAGACCTTTGTAATTGAATTATACATGACACTATTTTTGTATAAATATCTTTTTGTTCCTTATTAAATGACTACCAAGGGTATTTCGATAATTTTGTGATGCAATAAAATGGTTACACATACATATTACTTTTTCTTTATATTTATTAGTTTTGTCCTCATTTTTATGGTGCTGTAAAATGGTTACACATGCATACTATTTTTTTCTTATATTTATTAGTTTTGTCCTCATGTATTATTTTAATAATATTTTAATTTAGACCTTTGTAATTGAATTATACATGGTAGTAATTTTTTATAAATATCTTTTTGTTCCTTATTAAATTACTTATTTTTTATACCTCAACAGTATTTCGGTAATTTTATGGTGCAATAAAATGGTTACATTTGCATATTATTATTTTCTTATATTTATTAGTTTTGTCCTAATTTTTATGGTGCAATAAAATGGTTACACATGCATATTATTTTTTCTTATATTTATTAATTTTATCCTCGTGTATTATTTTAATAATATTTTTATTTAGACCTTTGTAATTGAATTATACATGGTAGTAATTTTTTATAAATATTTTTTTGTTCCTTATTAAATGACTATCAAGGGTATTTCGGTAATTTTATGGTGCAACAAATATTTCAAAATTGACGTATATATCCTCAACTTATATATTTGAAACTTTCAAATGAGACGTGCATCATGTACTTTTCCACGAATGTCCAAACAAAAGACGTGTTGCCAACTATAGTTGCAACAATCTAACTAGATTTTTATCCACTTATATAATCATTTTTGTGTTGGTTGGACCAGTCTAGCAAACTCAATTTTGTTCCACACTGAATGTATATATATTATGTTAACATCAGTTCATTGTACTACATTTCTTTTCTTTTACTCTTATACTAAACAATTAAAATAAGTAGGAAATAATCTTCCCTAAAGTTGAATCTCTTTTGCACATTAGTGTTGCCAAAATGCTTATTCTTATACTAAACAATTAAAACAAGTATAAAATAATCTTCTCCAAAATTGAATCTCTTTTGCACATTAGTGTTATCAAAATATTCGTGCCATGCACGGACACAGGTATCTAGTATATATATAAAAAGGTGAGTTGAAGGACGATCAAGGACATTATAGTCTTTTCAAAAAAAATAAAAATGTATTATTTGCTTATTCTATAAGCCTCAAAGTTTTTACATTAAAAATGATAAAAAAAAATAAAACTGTTATAAAACAATAAAGAACAAGAAGAAAAGTAGAGAGAATAGAAAGAGAGATTCTTATTTCTTCTCTTGAGGGATAAGAGATCATATGATTGAGAATACAATGAATAAAACCTCTCTATTTATAGGGAAAAATACTCCTAGTTTCTGACTAAAATACAGATACTTCAAATCCTGATAGATATCAACTAGATCTTGATAGATCTTATTAGATCTTGATAGATCTTATCTAAATTCTTGATAGACATTCACTATAATGTAAATACATTTATAACACTCCTCCTTGAATGTCTAGATAGATAATGTGCCTCGATAAAACCTTACTAGAAAAAAACCCAGTGGAAAAAAAATCTAGTGAAGGAAAAAGAGTACACATCTCTAACAATACGCATATAGGCTGCCTCATTAAAAACCTTACAAGGAAAAATCGATGGGATAAAACCTTGAAAGGGAAAAAGTGTACAGCGCGTATTTGCTCTCCCTAATGAGAGCATCCTTGAACTTTTCCATTCCGATCTTGTGCACCATCTTCTTAAAAGTTGTAATTGGAGAAGACCTTATGAATAAATCAGCCACATTTTCACTTGAACGAATCTGTTGTACGTTGATATCACAATTCTTTTGTAACCCATGTATATAGAAAAGCATGATGAAGTGTTCTTCGTTTTATCTCCTTTTATGAATCCTCCATTAAGATGTGTTATGCATGATGCATTATCTCCGTATAAAATTATGGGTAGATTGTCATATTTCACACCATATTTTTCTCGAATGAAATGTATCATGGACCTCAACCATACACATTCTCGGCTTGCTTCATGAATAGCTATTATCTCAGCATGATTCGATGAAATGGCTACGATAGACTGCTTTGTATATCTCCAAGATATTGCAGTACCACCACATATGAACACATAGCCTGTTTGAGACCGAGCTTTATATAGGTCAGATAAGTATCCAAAACCAGCATGACTAATAAGATCGGGACTGCAAACTTGCTAACAAATTAACTAAAAAAAAAGGTTATATCAGGCCTTGTAATATTTGCAAGATACATTAGTGCATCAATTGCTCTAAGATATGGTACTTCATAACCAAGGAGTTCCTCATTCTTTTCTTGAGGTTGGAATGGATCTTTATTCATTTTTTGCATGTTTCTCATTTAAGCAAATACTCTATTGCTTTTGAAAACTCTTCAAGAGTTTCAATGATATGAGGATAGTAAAAAGTTTCCCAGAAACTTTATATGCTTCAGACATTTTGAATTCTTTAGTGATTTTCATATGGATGTTTGTCAAGTAACAATATCCAACATGTCAAGTGTGACATCTTCTAGTGTTTGGACTGCAAATCAAATAAGTTTTACGCTTACCAAAATGCATTCTTTCAGGTCATTTGATAAATGTTTCTACGTCAGCATGCTTAAATTAACGTAGAATTCAGATTCTCATAATTTTTTACAATATTGCGCCAAAATTGTATTAAAGATATCGTTAATGATATATCAATTTGTATCGGTTCATAATGCGACATAACATTTTGAGATCTCATCACTTCATTATATTCAGGTACCTGAACCTTTCATAAGATTTTATGAAGTGTTATGTCGTAGACTCTTCAAAAGTACATTGCCTTCTTATTATAATTATTTGCTCCTTATCTTTTTCAAGAATTATTTCATTTGGAACCAATTAGTCTAAGACGCTTCACGCATGCATAGATTTTATCCTTTAGGAACACAAAATAGGAGCATTTGCAGCTTTAATATGAGATTCTTTCGACATTTGACTTGAATTATCTTTTGAATGAGGATCTGATGATAATTCCTAACATATTTCATAGTTGCATATAATCTCCCCCTTATGTTAAGAAAACTAACATACATCCTCCATTTTCTTTGAGGATTTCATCTTTGTGCATCTTGGTATATTCTTTAATCGTATAGCGCACATCAAAATTATTAGATAGAATAGTTGGTTTCTGACCTTGAACCAATTAAGAGGGAAGAAATAATCATAATTTATTGGTCTAATGCATACAAGTGTTATTGTATGCAACATATCATATTTCAGACCAACACATGAAGCTTTGTTCTCATTAGTAATGATTTAGCTATTTATCGAAGGCATTCAATGTTAAACCATCATCAACAAGATAGATTGTCTTGAATACATAATCTGAAAGTTATGCTCTTAACTCAATTTTATTGAGCAAGCAACATTTATAAATGTCAAATGGCAGGTTGACAATAAATGTACATGTGATCATCTTATATCGATGCACCTTAATTGATCACATGATAGGTGAACAGGCCCATATTTACCTTTTATACTTTTCAGATTTAAGGAATTCAATCCCAACATTAGTTGGTCCAACCAACTTATCATGAGAACAACCGACATAAACAATTCTCAAAGAATCTTCTAGTTCTTCAATACATGTCAAATACTCAAGATGCACATCTTCGCGATGTCACAATCATTCACATCAATTTATGAACTTTTATTCTAGTAAACTCCAAGTTTACCATGACATGTACTTTTTTCTTTAGTAAATTTCAGATTTACTATTACATGAATAAATTTCTGATTTACTACTTTAGAAGTAGATTTCAAAATAACTTTTCTCAGTTATTCTTCCTCATTCAGAGGTGAGTTGTGATACCATCACAATCAAGTGCACGTTTGCATTAATAAGGTTCTCATTCCCCAGGAATGGAATATAATTGTGTCTTAAGCCTATCAAATTATGATAGCTTATAACTTCTTTCATGTTATTGCTACTTTAGGAGCAAATCGAGGCATAAATATGATAGAGAGAATTTCTCTATATTGCTACCACATTCACTTCAAGAATAGAGCAAATTGTCATCTTTCAGACTTATCATATATTGCTACCACATTCACTTCTTGGAATGGAGCATATTCAATGGACAAATTTCATGACTTTTCATCAAAAACACATTATTTTGCCTTAGCCATCATAATATCATCAATATGATGCATTGAGATTCAAACTCAACGTCTTACCCATATAAAGGCGTCTTAGGCATAAATCAATGGGACTTGAAACCAACATATTATCATCCCTTTTGATAATATTGTTCTTGAGGAATAAATTTAAAACATAAATAGTTACAAACCAATTATTTTTCCTCAAATCCAACAATAATTATATTATTAGTAGCAAAAGACAGATAATATAAGAAATTACTAACCTTGAAATTACCTTTAGATTTATAATCTCATCTTGTTTAGCAAAGTCTCGTGCTGATAATGTGTTATGTAATATAAAGAAAGAACAAGAAGAATAAATAGAGAGAGAAGAGAGAGACTTCTTTATTTCTCTTATGGATGAAAGATCATAAGATTGAGAATACAATGAACAAAACTCCTCTATTTATAGAGAAAAATACTCTTAATTTCTCACTAAAATACAAATACTTCAAATCCTGATAGATATCAACTAGATCTTGATAGAACTTATTAGATTTTGATAGATCTTATCTATATTTTTTATAGACATTTACTATAATGTAAATACATTTATAACAAAAACCTCTTTTTGTTTATCAATCCAATTTCAAAATCGTATAATATCTAATGTGGATCCCATAGTTT
This sequence comes from Capsicum pubescens, assembly GCA_030864215.1. Classification (NCBI taxonomy): domain Eukaryota; kingdom Viridiplantae; phylum Streptophyta; class Magnoliopsida; order Solanales; family Solanaceae; genus Capsicum; species Capsicum pubescens. Next base: position 42,608,732 of record CM061541.1, read on the forward strand.
TCTTCACAATTTTTTATAAATATTTTTTATTGGTTCTAATACACAATATTCATTTCTATTTCCTTTTCTAAATGGTGAAATTTCACTTTTATTTTATTCAGACGAAATTTCGCTCTTTCCTTTTCGTTTTGGTTGAAACGGATAGACTTGAACTTAGAATTTTCATTCAAAGATAATTAGCACAAAAACTCAACTTTTTTATTACTTCTTTTGGTAAAGAAGAAAGTTGATAAGATTTTAATTTAATAATTGATTAAGAGCCTGTTTGGATAAGATTAAAAAAATTGCTTTTTAGGTTAAGTGATTAAAAGCTTAAAATAAATGCTTTTAAATTAAACAGATAAGTGTTTGGATAGAAGTGCTGAAACTGAAAAAAATCTGTTGATGTATTTGGTAAACAAGTGTTGTCAATCACTTTTTTGTTGTCAAAATGACTTAAATATAGTTGTTAACACATAATAATGTGAATTATTTATAATTTTTAATTCTAATACTTCAAAAATAATTTCTATTTAAATACACTTTCAACGTAAAGTGATTATGCCAGGTCAATTTATAAATATAAGTTACTTTTTTATTTTTAAATATTAAAAAATAAAAATTTTAAGATATTTTTTATATAAATATAGTATTATATTGTAATATTGCAAGCTTGTAAACAACATAAAATTTTTAGGAATAAAACAAATTATTAAAAAGAATCAATTTTTAAAATTTAAATAACATGTAGAGATTCTATATGAACGGATAGAGAAGAACTTACCACAAGCTCGATTTGACAATAAAATTTTTGAGTGTTTTTTAATGTAATGATGGATTATTTGAAAATAAAGGAGAAAGATGAAGAGAAAACTGGAGGGAAAAGATGAAAAAAAGCGGCAAAAAAAAATAATAATAAGGGTTATAAAGTTTATGGTATTGTTGGAATTAGAAGAAAATATAAGAAATAAAAAGGTAAATGTTTTGGTCAAACCTAAAAAAATAATAATCTAAAAAGTAAAAAGCTGGGGCATCCAACTTTTCAATTTTTGCTTTTTTTTAATCCACTTTTAGCTTTTTTTTAAAGCTCTTTTTAATTTTACCAAATACCTAAAAAGGCTAAAAAAGTGATTAAAATCTAGTATGACCAGATTTTAATCCTATCCAAACACCCTCTAAGGCGAACTTTCTAATGACCTTTTTTTTTTTGGTTTGGTTTCTCATCCGGTGCCCACATTGGAGCCCCGACTAATCCGGATCACGCATTGGAGGGCCCATTAAGGTGGCAGCGCTCCCAACAAAATTTTCTCTATACCCAGGATCAAACCCTCGACCTCTGGTTAAGGGTGGAACAGCCTCATCCACTGCACCACAACCCATGTTGGTACTTTCTAATGGCCTAATGATTGTTCAAGAAAATTAAAACAACTAAATGTACAGCTTAAAATGAATTTCTCTCTCCCATCAATCCATACTCTTTAAAGTAATTAAAAAAAATTACCTATTAGGCAAGAAGCAATTATTTAATCGCATAAGAATTTTGTCAATTCCTTCGGCAAATAAGGCAGTACAAATAGATATATTCGGAACTAAATTTTCAAGAAAAAATTCAACTTATAGTAGTAGTTTGGTAGCAACCAATGCTACTAGCAACACTAATTTAGTACATGATAAATTTCGCATATCATGCTTATAATAATAAGTTTCTAAATGATTTTGCAACTTACATGTTTACTTCACCATGGACAACAAATATTCACACACAAAGAGAACTATAGAAAAGAGAGAAGGGAGAACCAAAACATGTCAAATTAAGATGAATTTCATATTTTTGGTACAATTTACCCAAGGGTTTGATAATTATCTTTCCCAAGACAACAAGAAACACCACAGAAACACCTATCATGTGATGGACATGCTCCAAAAACAGTGAGTTCATAAGTTTCTGCACAATTGACCATGCATTCCCCTATTTTACAATTCTCCATTTTCATTCCCACATAGCATAGCGTTTCTGTGCATTTCCTCTCCAAATTCCTCCCTTTTCACACACAAAAAAAGAAATTAATAAAAGTTATTAGTATATTGGCAATAGATTGTAATCAATTAAAAAAAATCAATTGATTGAGAAAGAAAACCAACAAAAAATAGAGAGATTGAATGTTCTTCTTGTTTTGATCTTAGACCAAGAGGCAAGAACAGGCGGTCCCAACTTATTTGAAATCGAGACAAAAATTACAATTATTATTGTAGTAGTTATAACACATATATATGCTTCATAAGAACCATACCATGATTTTCTAAATCAACAACAATATACTCAATTGTAATCCCATGATTTCTAATCAATAAACCTATTATACCTTATCTTACTAATTAAGTGGTGTGGGGATTAGTAGTACATACCGGAGGATGTAGAACTAAGGAAAAGGAAGCATATAAGAGCAAGGATGGAAATCAAATTCATTTTGTTATTTTTTGAGCTTTGGATTAAAAGAAATTAGATCTTAACAACACAACGTTGGTCTTTATATATTGTTTTTCTTAGACACTTGAAATCACCTTGAAAATTGTAGGAAAATTAGGACTATAATTAATGTAATAGACATTCCTGAAATGGCTTAGGATCACACCATTTAACTTCATTAAAAAATTTACCATATATTTCCTCCGTATCAATTTATTTATCTTAGTTTCTCTTTTAGTTTATTTAAAAGAGAACGTCACTTTCGACATTAACGACACGTTTGGCCATAGATTTCTCAAGTTGTTTTTGAGATAAAACTTGGCAAATAATATTGGCCATACAATTTGTCATTTTTTATCAAATAATTCAAATTTTCAAATGCTAGAAAAAATTGCGCGAATTTTCATTTTTTTTTTAACTTTTAGAAATAAAACAAATTTCTCAAATACTACGATCGAAATACACATGATAAAACCTAACTCAATTCTTCAGTCAAAAATAACTTGTCAAAATTTTTAAAAATTTATGTCCAAAGAATTTACTTCCCACAAAACATCCCACACGTAACTCCCCCATAAATAAATCTACTTCTCTCTCAACTAATCCCTTCAAAAACGCAGGGAAATGGCAAATCCTTTTCTTTAATTTTCTAATATCTTTCTTTCTTTTTTTCTTTCTTTTTTTACTTTGGCAAAATTCTTTTTCCCCCTTTTTAATTTAAATTTTAATATTACGAAATAATATTTTAAAATATTACAGAGATTTTATTGTTGATGCTTATATGTTACTCGTACAATGTATGTGATGGATAAACTATGCATTAGATTTATTCATAAACTCGTACAAGAAATAAAGTGATTATTAAATTTGTCTAAGATTTACTGAAAGACACTTATATTTTGCGAGCAATTTATTACCCCATAAAAGTAATATAGATCATTCTGAACGATTTTTAGCTTATGTGTGTAGTCACGCATTTGGCGCGTGAATATATAAACTTAGCTGCAATCACCAATTAAAAAAATCACGTATAATTAAATTTGTCAATTATTTAAAACTCATTCTTCCCTTTTCTTTAAAAGACCCGATGTTTTCCAAATCTCCATTATTATAGCGATTGGAGCTTTGAAATTTTTTTTATCCTTCTCAAACTCTTCTCAATGAAATCAGCCTTAAAAGGTAGGATGTTTTCATTTAGAGAAAATGGTCTACTACCCCCAACCTTTAGTCGAAATTTCAACTACACACTTAACCTTTAAAGGTGATCTATTACCCTCTAAACTTATTTTTACCGAATTTATTACCCCCCAAGTTGTTGATTTGTCACTGGACGTGACTACACCCGCACATAAGCGCGTCAGTTGACTCCATTTCACTTTAAATTCTTTATTTTTTGATTGTCATGCCATTATTTTTAATAATATAATAAATATTTTAATTATTACTTTTTCTTAATAAATTCTAATTGCCACATCATGTCTTCTTCTTCTCTTTTTCAAGACAAAAATTTAAGAACTCATTAATGGAGTTCCTCATCTTCCTCATTAATGTATTTCTCTGAAATCAAGAAATTCTTTTTGCTCCGAAACCGAAATCAAGAAACACTTGAACTAAGGAAACAATAAGATTTCTTCGATTAATGAATTCTTGAATGAGGAAGATGGAGAACTCCGATTCAAAAAACTTAAAAAAATTCAAGAACTTCGGTTTTCTCTCTTTTTGCTCAAGATCGACATTAATGGCGAGCTCAAAGCTTTGAATTTCCACAATGCCATATATAATTTTCAACATAATCCACATATAATTTTCAACCCATTTCTCCGATTTTCTCTATTTTTGCTCAAGATCCGCCATTAATGGTGAGCTCAAAGCTTTGAATTTCCACAATGGGGAAGAATTTGCCATTAATGGCGATCTTGAGCAAAAAGAGATGAAATTGGGTTGAAGAACTTCATTAATCCGCCATTCAAGAACTTCATTAACCCGTCATTCAAGAACTTCATTAATCCACCATTTTTTTCCCCCAAGAATTCTATTTTTGACCCAAGAAGATGAAGTTGGTTGAAGAAGAAAATGGAGAAAAATGGAAAATGGGGATGAAAAAAGGAAACAATAAAGTTAAATAATTAATTTTTTTAGAGTAAAAAAAGAAAAAATAACGTGGCATGACGTGACAGTGCGTGCATCACACCACATTCCAAATGACTGGTTGTCAGTTTTCGGGGGGAGGGGGGATAATAATTTCACTTTAAAATAGTTTAGGGGGGTAATAATTCCACTTTAAAATAGTTTAGGGGGGTCATAGGACTCCCGCAAAGTATAAGTGTGTAGTTGGGATTTGGGTAAAGGTTGGGGGAACTTTTGACCATTTTCTCTTTCATTTATGATGAAATTTCTCAACAAAATCAACTTTAAAAGCTTTAATTTCGTCTTAATTTGCTTAAATTTTTTAAAATCAAGTTATATTTTGTGATTAGGTTTTAAGAGAGATATCCTCATAATGTCAAATACAATCTTGAATCGTATTTGTAATGACGAGAAGAATCTCATAAACAAATAATGTCGATATTTGTAATCAAATGCAAATATCAAATAGTAGATATTTGTAAAGACAGAAAAATCGTCTTGATATTGAGAAGAATCCTGATATTTGTAATGTTAAATATCTAATATTTTCTTTTCTTTTCGATGGTGGTAATTTGAGTATTTAGATTTGAATTTAGATGAATTTGATATTCATAAACTAGTAAGTGGTAGTTTGGCAATTACTTGGTCACCTTATAGTGAAATTGGTGACGACGACGATCGTGGGAGCTAGACAACTATGGCGGAGGAACTTCTACTGAATATGTGAAGAAGAAAGGAAGAAAAGGAATTATCTAAAAAAAAATATGGCCATAGTTTTTTTCTTTTTTCTTTTTTAAAGATTAAAACTAATTAAACACGTGTCAAATTATGATTGACACATCATTTACACATTTTTAATATAATTGGTGTTGGCTGAAAAAAAAGGTATAAATAATACTTTAAAGTTATTTAAGAGGGTAATAGGACCCCACAAACTTTAAATGTCTCTTTAAAAATTCGAAATAATTTTAATGATGTCTTTATGTTTTTTCTCTAAATTAAATGTAATGCATATATATACAATATACTCATTGCATTTCATTCCCCTATCGAATGTTAGTGATTGAAAACTTGATTTTGATTTTACAACAATAATTATGAACCACCCGTGTAATTTCACAAGTGAATTTAGGGAGGATAGACTGTGCACAAATTGTATTTCTATCTATGTTATTGATAAAGAGGTTGTTTTCGATAAATCCTCAGCTTAGTTGGTACATGTCAAACAATTTGAAAGGAAAACAAATATAAGAGCAATCATAATAAAAATTAATTGAAATGGAAAGCGCTACACAACAAACAATAGAAAAGTCAATAATGAAAAGAACCAATGTAATAATTGTCACATAAAATATCAGTGATAGCTAAACCGAATATCAAAAAACGACAAGCTTAGTGCTAATAATACTAAAGAGACGGGACGTCCAAGAATAACTACCAAGTCTATCTCACAGGGAAGCGAAAGAACGCTCAACTATCATTTAACTTTCTATGCTAATACGTGACCTTCAAACTCTTTTATCTAAGACTATGTCCTCGGTAAGCTCAAGATGAACTATGTCTTGTCTAATCACTTCTCCCCAATACTTCTTTGTCTCGTCTCTTTCGCCTCTGACATGCGATACTGCCAACCGTTCACACCTACTCACTGGGATATCTACACTCTCCTTCTTCACATGTTCGAACTATCTCAATCTCACTTTCTTATCTTGTCCACCACGGGAGTTACTCCTATCTTGTTTTGTTTTCCTTATTCTTAATTTTGTCTCTCTTAGTATGACCATACATCCACCTCAATATTTTCATCTCCGCAACATTTATCTTTTACAACAACAATAACAAACTCAATGTATTCCCACATAGTGGGGGCTGGGGAGGGTGAGATGTACTCAGTCCATACCACTACCTCCGGAGAAGTAGAAACGTTGTTTCCGATAACGCGCCATCACTTTGTCCCATATAACATAATCGGTCTAACCACCACTTTATAGACTTTACCGTTTAGTTTAGAGTACTTGCTTATCACAGAAGACCTCAGAAGCTAACCTCTATTCCGCCCATCCCACACCACTGCAGTATGTGACATCCCCGTTGATCTCGTCATTACCTTGAATCATTCTCTCTTGAGGATGACTTGAGACTCAAGCCTTATTTCAATATCGACATCAGGTGCAATATCACTGAACTCACATCCTAAATATTCAGTCTTAATTCTTCACAACCTAAATTTTAGACTCTAGTGTTTGTCTCCAAGCCTCAAGCATAATGTTAACTCCGCCCCTAGTCTCATCAACCAATACTATTTCATCGGCGAATGACATGCACCACGATACCTCATCATGATTGAAAAGTGCTTAGTCTCCTCCTTCTGTCCTCACCTTGATCTTGACTCCGTCATGCATCTCCTTAATCGCCCTAGTATAAGTCATATGTATGTCTCTAGCCTCAGTGGCGGACCAGACTTTTCACCAAGTGGGTTCAATAAATAAAAAATAAATGCGCAACAAATAAAAAATTAAGGATGTTTTTAGGAAAATTAGCATGTTTTTAGGGAAAAAAATTTAAAAATAAACCTTTTTTTAATCCAAAAACGTGACTGCTGTAGCCTGTAGGTTGCTGCTCAAAAGTATTATAAAAAGGACTGCTTAAAAAGTTTTATGAAAAGAATAGCTGCAAGCTAGGTTCAAACTCGTAACGTGGACTTCCGAATTTGAACCCGCTTCTATTGGACTAGCGCCTTAACTTGTTTAAAGTGGGTTCAAATTTAAGTATATACTGTTATACTTATAAGGACTGATTATATATACACATATATACAGTATAATTTTTCGACAAAATGGGTTCATATGAACCCACTTGAACTATAATGAGTCCGCCCCTGTCTAAGCCTTCAAACATCTCCATTAAACTTTTCAAGAGATTCATTATATGTCTTCTCTAGATCAATGAACGCCACATTAATCATATTGTAAATAATCATAGCATAATAATCAATTTATATGTAATCTCTTTCATCAACAAATTTTATTATATTTATTTATAAATCCTCCATAATTAGTACTTTCAATCAAAAGACCCTAAAATACACCCCTCTCCCTAACACCTTTTTTTCTTTTTACGCTGTCACAAGACACAAACTGAATGTCATTTTATTTTAATTAATAATAATTTAATTCTAAAATTTCTTTTTTATCATCAATAAAATAATTTACAGCCACTAAAATTACATCAAATTACATTTTTTAAAAAATATTTTCTCAAATCAAGTAGTGTCTCATGAAATGGAAAGGGAGAATAAAAATGAATTTGTTAGGTCAATTTGGTCCATTTTTTTTTTTTCCAGATTGATGAAAAGTGGAAACTATGGCGGCTCTCTTATTCCGACGGTTCCGCACTTGCGCAGCAGCAAAACAGTTTTTCCTATTTGAATATTCAACAACAACTGCATCTAAAACTGTCAGCGACAACACACATTTCTTGGTAAACTACCTCGTCAACTCACTAGGTTTTTCTAAACAAGATGCCATTTCAACAAACGATAAGTTAACACGTTTTAAAACTTCTGGGGATCCTCGTACAGTGTTAAATTTCTTCGAACAAAGTGCTTTGGACAAAACCCATATAGGTAAAATTGTTACTGCAGTTCCTAAGTTGCTTTTATGTGATGTTGACAAAACCCTAAAACCTAGGCTTGAAATTCTTCGAGATCTTGGGTTGTCTGGATCTGATTTAGTTAAGGTTGTTACTGGAAATCTGTTTGTTTTAGGGAGTCCAGAAGTTTCTGAAATGAAATCGTGTGTTAGTTATCTTAGAGATGTTTTGGGTAGTGATGAGTATGTAGTGAAGGCTATTAAGAAGAAAACATGTTTGCTTTCTGGTAAAGCTTGTGAAAGAGTGAGAGTGAATATGTTGTTTTTTCAGAGTATTGGGTTTACTGATAGGGATATTAGGAAGTTTATACTTCAAAATCCGTATACGCTTTTGGCAAATCCTGAGAGTGTAGAGGAAAAAGTGCAGAGACTTGAAGATGAGTTTAGTATTTCACCAGCCTCGGGGTTGTTTATACATGGAGTTGATGTGTTTATTTCGATGAGAGAGTCGACGATAGATGCGAAACTTGGGGTTTTAAGGGATTTTGGTTGGTCGGAATTGGAGATAATTAAGTTGGTTCAGCTATTGCCGTATTGTTTGAGGTTATCACAGAAGAGATTGCGAGCTGCTTTGAACTTCTATATGGGGCAACTTGGTTTGAAGCCTGCCTACTTGGCTTCTCATCCGACACTGCTTATGTTCAGTATGAAAAAGAGGGTTTTGCCACGGTTGGAGCTCATGAGAAGTTTGATTGAGAAGAAACTACTGGACGAAGATTACAGTATGTATACTGTTCTGTTGCCATCAGACCAGAAGTTTTATCAAGTTTATGTGCTTCCCCACAAGGATAAGATGCCTGACGTGTGTGAACCATTCAACAAAATTCAGCAGCATGGAAAAGACAAAAAGTAATACGCTGCTTGCCAGAGGTTTGATACTCCACTACATTTTGGCTATCTAGTCTTTTGCAATTTCTACTATAGTGAGATTATGACTCTTGCAAAAATGATATGTAGAACTTTGAACTAATGAGCTTGGTGGAGATTGTTTAGGAAAAATCATTTTGAGTTCTTGACTATGTAATACTTCATGGAAACACATCCTATGAATTGTGTTTCTCTCATTTAACTGTCAGTTTGGCAACAATTAATCTCCTTGCTGAGTTTACAGTTTACTTGACTAAGACATTGTTTTCTTGCGTTGTTCCCTGCCTCCCCCTATCTCTCAAAAAGGTTAAAAAGGAAATTTTCTTTGTGTCCTCTAGGTAATAGCATATTAAGCATTTATCAAGCTTTGAGTTGCCTGAAAAGAAAGGGCTTTATATGGATAAAAACAATTAGTTGGGGATTTATCTGGTGGGAAGGGGAGCCTTGGAGTGACCGGTAAAGTTGTTTCCATGTGACCAGGAGGTCATGGGTCCAAGCCATGTAAACAATCTCTTACAGAGGTGCAGGGTAAGGCTGCGTACAATATACCCTTGTGATCTGGCCTTTACCCCACACATAGCGGGAGCTTTAGTGCACCAGGCTACCCTCTTTTTAAAAATAAAATAAAATAAAAAATTATCTGCTGTCTAATGAGCCTTCTTTTTCCTTTTTGTTCTTTTTTCTTTCTCAAAATGAAGAATTGTCTATAACTTGTTAAACCTGTATGATGCAACTAATTTGACAAGTTGCGTATAATATATTTGGTTAATAGAGTATGGGTAAAGATAAGTTTGGTTAATAGAACTAGAATTTCATCTTCCCAATTAAGGAGCATGGATCACGAAACAACAAGAATGGATCTTTGATGATGTTTGTTACCTGTTCACACTGCTTGCTGCAATGTTGCTTCTACTTTGACAGCTCCCGGATTCAACCCGTCCCCCCAGTTTGTTCATCTTATTATAGTCACATATTAAGAAGTCAGACGTTTGGAATCTTTCACCAATTGCACAGTTTGCTGTCACGTCACTAGGGACACAGAAATGTGTTGTGAATTATCCATGCTTTGTTATATGGTTGATTTCTTCTTTTCTTTCCAAAGGTCCCACATTGAACTAATATTTAAACATGAACAATTTCCCTTTCTTTGTTTTGCAAGGAGCCACACAAGAGGTTGTTGCTGTTTATCAACTTTTACTAACCTCCTCTTCCTCCCCTGTGGCCAAGCCCCTCTCTTTGTCTACATTTATTATGGTCTTTTTTTTGGAGAGAAGGTGAAGTGGTTTCTTAATTTTATGTGTTAACATTGTACCTTTAATACTCTTCATTTTGAATTCGTAAAAGGGTCAAAAATACCCCTGAACTATCTGAAATGGATCAAAAATGCCCCTCGTTAGTTTTTTGGCTCAAAAATACCCCTCCGTTAAATATTTGGCTCAAAAATACCCCTCTCCTTAATGGAATTCCACCAAGCATGCCACCTAGGTAAAAAAACCACGTGGCTATGCCACGTCACCATTCACATGTAAAATTTTATTTTTCAGAAAAGGATCAAAAATACCCCTGAACTATTTGAAATGGATCAAAAATACCCCTCGTTAGTTTTTTGGCTCAAAAATACCCCTCCGTTAAATATTTGGCTAAAAAATACCCCTCCCCTTAACGGAATTCCACCAAGCATGCCACCTAGGTAAAAGAGCCACGTCACCATCCACATGTAAAATTTTATTTTTTAATTATATGGCATTCCTTTCTTCTTGATGAAGGAATTAAATAAAAAGATTATATTCAGTGATGTTGATTTATTTTTTCTGGACTCAATGAATGTTGATAGTTTTTCTAATTTTATGTTTAATCATCAAGTATTCTTAGAATTTTTGAAAATTCTACTTTCAGAAAAGTAAATGACATTTAATATATTTTACAACAACAACAACAACAACAACAAACCCAGTATATTCCCACCTAGTGGGGTTTGGGGAGGGTAGAATGTACGCAGTCCATACCACTACCTCTAAAAAAGTAGAGAGACTGTTTTCGATAGATCCCCGGCTCAAGACACAGGACAATATACAAAAATATTCAAAGCATGAAACATGATAAAACTAACATAGATACAACATCCACAAAAATAATGTACATTACCAAACAAAAGACACCAAAACCCTCCTAACTACGGACTACGATTCATCCCCCCACCTTATCCCTCTATCCTAGTATTTTTCCTCCAAACCTTCCTATCCAGGGTCATGTTCTCAGTGAGATGTAACTGCTCCATGTCACGTCTAATCACTTCTCTCCAGTATTTCTTCGGTCTACCCCTACCCCGCTTGAAACCATCTAATGCTAGTCTCTAACACCTACGAATTGGGGCATCCGTTCCCTTCCTCATCACATGACCAAACCATCTCAACCTCACTTCCCGTATTTTTTCCTCCACCAATACCACTCCCACCTTCTCCCGAATAATCTCATTCCTAACCCTGTCAGCCCTTGTAAGACCACACATCCAACGCAGCATCCTCATTTCCGCCACCTTCAACTTTTGGATATGGGAAGTCTTAACTGGCCAACACTTCGCTCCATACAACATAGCCGGCCGGACTGCAACTCTATAGAATTTGCCTTTAAGCTTAGGAGGCACCTTCTTATCGCATAAAATCCCCGAAGTGAGATCGTAGACCCAAGATACTTAAAACTATCCTGCTTGCAAACTGCCTGAGAGTCCAACTTCACCACCACCTCCTCCTTTTGCCTCGAGTCACTAAACTTGCACTCCAAATAATCCGTCTTGGTCCTACTCAATCTGAAACCTTTAGACTCCAGAGGTGGTGGTGAAGTTGGACTCTCAGGCAGTTTGCAAGTGGGATAGTTTTAAGTATCTTGGGTCTGCGATCCAGGGAAATGGAGAGATTGATGAGGATGTCTCACCGTATTGGGGCAGATTTAATATATTTTAATCATTAGAAAAACTTGGATATAATTTTCTTTAATAATCTAAGTGAAAAGTTTATCATATAAAGAAAAAAATTGAATAATTTGTACTCCTTTTACAAAATTTATTTAGTACCTTCCCAATGTCGAGAAATCTCCAAAACGTTAAACTAAATCCAGTAAAAACACTGATTTATTTCATTTTATTTAAATATTTTTAGAAAGTTTTAATTTTGCTGATCATTCCAGATCGATAAAACTGCTTTGCAAAAAAATAAAGAAGAAAGGAATGTCATATAATTAAAAAATAATATTTTACATGTGGATGGTGACGTGGCATATCCACGTGATTTTTTTTTTATCTAGGTGGCATGCTTGGTGGAATTCCGTTAAGGGGAGGGATATTTTTGAGCCAAATATTTAAAGGAGGGGTATTTTTGAGCCAAAAAACTAATGAGGGATATTTTTGATCCATTTCAGATAGTTCAGGGGTATTTTTGATCCTTTTCCGAAAAATAAAATTTTACATGTGGATGGTGACGTGGCATAGCCACGTGGCTTTTTTACCTAGGTGGCATGCTTGGTGGAATTCCGTTAAGGGGAGGGGTATTTTTGAGCCAAATATTTAACATAGGGGTATTTTTTAGCCAAAAAACTAACGAGGGGTATTTTTGATCCATTTCAGATAGTTCAGGGGTATTTTTGACCCTTTTCCGTTTTGAATTTACAAACCTTTACACAAAAACACGTGGTACAAAATTCATCCAATAGTGGAGTTTTGAAATTGCACCTGAGGGCGTGGCCTAGTGGTCAACGAAGTAGGTTGTCTACCCATGAGGTTTCATGTTCAACTTCAAGTAAAGGCAAAAACTCTAGATGATTTCTTCCTATCTTTCCAAGTATTGATGGTTAGAATTATTTACTTGTGCTGGTGGGAAGTAGCAAGTACCCTGTGGAACTAATCGAGGTACGCGGTGCGCCCAAGCTTGACCCAGATACCATGATTATTAAAAATAGCGGATTTCTGCAATTATTTCTTATTAAAATACACTTCTCCATTCATTATGTTTTTAGATAAAACACTTAGAGCTGTAGAAAAAGAAGCATTCTTGTAATTTGATAGTCATATAGAAAAATTTGAATGAAGCTAACCTTAGGAACAACACCATGTTGACAAATAGATTTGCTGATATTGTTTGGATTGTCATGAAGATTCTGATACCAAGAGTGCTTTCTTTAACGAATGGTTCCCAGGAACTATGTCCTATCACCATCTTAATCTTTGAATTTCCCGTGCAGTATTTTGGCTCAATAGCGACTTCCAATATTGTGCTGGATGAGGCATGGGAAAATAGCAAGGTGGCTGTGGCCTGGATCAAAATGGAGGAATCAACAATTGTGTCATTTGATTGAGAAGGGTGGCTATGACAAACAGCTTTGCGGGGGTGACTCACTGGCTATTCACTGCTGCTTGTTGAAAGCATTTGATATGCAATTAAAAGTCGTCTCAAGCACGCATTCATGCAGATTGCAGGTAGCAAACACACAGCATTCTGTCAAACAAACTGAAGCAGAGGCAGTGCTGCATGATTTTGTTTGTTACTAAATAAAGCTTTTATTAGTTTTAACTCTCTAAGCTGGCCAATTAGCAATGACTGGCAACTTTTTTTTCTGAATCTTGAGCTACATTTTGTCTTATTGCTAAGTACACGCTTTTGATAATTCTCATCATTTCAGTTAGGTAGCAGAGGCCAGGAAAAGAGGCACTTGTTCAATAGGTCTTGTAGTATTTGAAGCAATCCGTGATCAACTTACCCTACTAAGGGGATATTCAAATTTCCACCACCTCCTGAAGGAGAGATGTTTTGATCCTATTACATGAATAGCATCAGGTGTACGACTCAATAATCAGTGAAGAACAGAGAATTTGTAGTTGATAGAAATGTCACATACCCAAAAATTAGAATTCTTTGTTTTGCAATGAGTAGTTCGGAAAAAGTCTTTAAGAGAGTCTTTTGGAACAGTCTCTCTTCCTCACAAAGGTAGGGATAAGGTCCGTGTATATCCTACCCTCTCTAAAACCTACGCACCGGTTGTAGTTGCAACCTCATAAAGGAAAATTCACTCAAATTTGTCTTTTGTTGGGTCTGAATTGATGTTGATGAATCAGTTGGTGGGTTATGGTTTGGGGGTAAGGTGCTACCCGAACCTAGAGTGAATTGGTTTTCCTCAAACCCTATTTCGGTGCAGGCTAAACCTCTCGAATGGTAATAGCGGATTGGAAAGGTTTTCTCGGACTGGATGAAAATTGAATTTTGAGTGCAAAGAGGGTAAGAGAGCTTGATTGCAAGTTCGTCTGCTTAGACCATGATTGTATTTAACCTTATTTCGTGGGCTGATGGACGTAAATTTAGTACTTTGGCCAATTGTTTTACTAAAAAAAATGACGTTTTGTTGAAAATACAATATTATATGACTAAGGAAGAACGACCTTGTCAAAGCTAAGATGAAGATCCCATATAAAAAATAAAATAAAACTTCTAGAGTTCCTTTCACCCCACAAACCATGGACCACGACTACAAGTGCTGCCTGAAGTAATATCCCTAAGAGGGGCTTGAATTTACTAGCATGCTGAATTCATTTGTACTCCGCTCCCATGTCAATATATTTCTCTGCCATTTGAACCAAAGTAATATAGCGTGTCAAACTTCAATAAAGTAGCTATATTCATAGAAAAGGTGCTGCAGGTTCTCTGGTAGACAAAACGCAAAACAACGCAGGAATTGATCCATGAAACGAAAACCAACTTGGGCATAAGAGTTCGGAACAATGTTAAGCTCTTAGATTATAGTATTAGTTCTTTGTAGTCTCGGGTGATACATGATTGTAGTTATAGGAGATAACTGAGAGGGCAATCAGGTTTGATTAGCTCTGACTTTATACTGATGCTTTGGTGATTAATAAAATGAGATATTAATTGCCAAAAAAAAAATAAAAAAAAAATCCAACAAACCGATATTCCATCTATTATATGACTCACATTTTCTTTTCAATTAAAGAAAACGACATATTTCTATATTTAATAGAAATTAAATTTCAAATATCTATCTTATTTTAAATAAATAATTTATAACCACATAAATATTTATAAATTATTTTAGTCCACAAATTATAAAAATATTTTTTTCTTATCCATTTAAGTCAAACTAACTCTAACGTAAATTAAAGGGAGTATGTCATATAATATGGATGTCATGTGACATATATATGTGTGTAATATTAGAGATAATAGTTAGTTGTCAAGTTGAATTTTGAGATCAAAATACTCCTTGTTCAATTTGGATTTGAATACCTAAATAGTTGGCCAACTTGAAGTCAAGTTTGGCAAGCTTAAAAACTAAATTTGATGTTTATAAATAGCCACCATTTGTACATTTTATTGACACATTCAAGTAGTAACAAAAGTACTACTAAAATTCTCTAGTTCTCTCATTTCTTTAAATTTGGTATTGATATTTTGTCTTTATTTTATAACATGTTATCAGTACGAGACTCTACTGTCTCAAAATTTGAAGGTTAAGAAAAAAAAATTGAATCAAAAGGTGGAGAAGGCAAGATCACAAGAACTATGCGATCATCACGACTTGAGTTTCACTTTTCTACTATTTATGATAAGATAAGTATATTATTAACTCATGTTTTTTTAAAATTAAGTTTGAAAAGAGTATTGATAATCACAAAGTGGTGATATCGTTATAGGCTCAAGTTTGAGTTTACTATTCTTTGGTCTAATATGTTATTGGCCGAGGGTGTGATGATAGATTTAAATCTCATGCCATTAAAAGGGTAAGACATTGGGTTAAAAGTCCCGATGCACCATGGTGATAAGATGTTGGGTTTAAGTCTCATTGATTTTTAGCCTAAGACGCCTTTATATGGCTAAAACGTTGAGTTTGAATCTCAGTGTACCATATTGATGATATAATAATGACTAAGGCAAACTTTCGTTAAAAAGTCATGAAATATGTCCCATTGAATATGCTTCATCCCTTGAAGTGAATGTGATAGCATGCAGTGCATAGTATGTCTAAAAAAAGACATGTGATTGAATTTATGAATATGAATATGAATATAGGCGTAACAAAGACAAAGTCTTTTGTTACATTATATGTACGCTTCGATTTGCTCATGAAGGAGCAATATTTTGAAAGAAATTCTAAGCTATCATAATTTGATAGGCTTAAGCCATCATTATATTTCATTCCCGGGGAATGAGAATTTTGGTTATTAAGGCTACAAATCCATTCCCTGTGGTGAATGTGATAGGAGTAACACCTCCATAAGAGGTAGAATAATTGAGAAAAATATTACGAAATATATTTCAAAATAGCAAGCTTGAAAAATTATTCATGTTCTAGTAAATCTGAAATTTACTAAGTAAAACTCATATGCCATGGTAAACTTGGAGTTTATTAGTACAAGTAAGTTCATAAGTTATCATGAACGATTTTGCCATCTCGAAGATGTGCACATTGAGTATTACACAACATATATATTAAAGAATTAGAAGGTTATATTCTTCGAAGAACACTATGAATTCTCAAATGATTCTTCAAAAGATAAAAGGTATTTTTTGCCAGTAATGGACATGGTATGAAAGGTCATTGCACACGTGATTGTCGTGCGACCTAATTTGATATAAGTTTTATAAATCCTCCATCAAAACAAAGGAATATAAAATGATGGCGCATTTGACCTTTCAAAGTGATGCTGAGGTCTATCATGTAAATATAATAAATTTCATAGCATGAGAATGAGCTTCGAATGAAAATTTATAAAGCATGTGCATATGATTATAATGCATTCCTTGAAGATAATGAGATTTGTGATACAACATTATTGATGCTCGATCATTCTTAAAATAAATGTGTCAAGATAAGATAAAAAAATTATGAATAAGGACATGCTGGTGCATGATTGAATAAATGTCACATCTCACTTCTATGGAAGATTTGAGAAAAATAAAAAAAAAATTATTTTGACATAAACGGTCATTGATTGCGTACTTATAGTATGCCATAAATATTTTGATATGTTTATCATGAATTACCATATGATAAAAGCAAGAAACAAGTCTTGCCTATATAATGTTTTAAGATTATGATCATACTTATATGATATTCTCCTTGAAGGAAATGTTCACCATATGAATGGTGTATGAAATATATATAGTACACAAAATTAATTGAGAGCTTCAAAAGAGCTTAAGTGTTACTATCTGGAGGAATGAAATTGTTCATAATGGGATTGTAGTAAGTCTTGAAAGAAACTTATTAAGTTTCAAAGACATCACCAAACATAAATTATATTGAGACTATAAATAATTGAAAGATGAATCGACGGGGGTTATAAATATTTATGTAAAGGTTATTCGCGTTTTTTCTCTTATTTGTAATACAAAAATATGAGCATGATGACAAAATCATATGCAATAGTAAATTTAAAATTTACTGAAATAAATATCACTTGGCATGACGATTGACCATTTCGATTCAAATGTAATGCAAAAATAATTGAGAATTCATGTGATTATATATTGAAGAAATAAAAGATTCTTCACGAATTCTCTTGTGCTGTTTGTTCTCACAATAAATTTATCATTGTACCAGTTAAGGTTGAGATGTATTCCCTAAATTTTTTGGAACATATAAAAAGGTGAATATGGGCCCGTTTGCCTGCCATGTGGATCGATTACTATTATATAGTTTAATAGATGCATCTATGATATGGTCACATGTGCTTTTCTATTAAATTGCAATTTGATTTTTGCACAATTATTTGCTCAAATTATTAAATTAAGAGCACAATTTTAAAATATAAATTATATTGATAATGTTGATTGGTTTAGCAGAAATTGTATGCCTCCAAATCTAGCTAAATCATTGATTATTAGAACAAATCTCCCAAAAGAAATATAGTATGAGATGTGCCATTTAAAATATAGCAACATTTATATGCGTCAAGTCAACAAGGCTCCCCTATCACTATTGGTTCAAGGTCAAGAACCAAATAATTTTCATCTAAAAATTTTTTTGGTGTGCGAAATCTGATGCAATTGCTTCATCACAATACTCAAATATGAATTCCAAGATAAAGTTAGGGATAAATATTAGATTTTCTAACATTAGGGGGAGAGTTGATTAACAGTTGAAAATTATGCATGAAATGAATTATCTAGATCCTCATAAAAATATATATATATATATGTGAACTTGAAGTTCAAGAGACAATTCATTTGCAAAATGTTGCAAACTAATTGTTAGATATGTTTGCTAACTCTATATGATAATTCAACTGTAAAATACTTCAATGAAAAGTGCGTAAAAGGACAAAGTCTATGACACGCCTGAAGCGTGATAGACCAATCGATTCCAAAGGTAAAACTCCTTGAAGAAGGAAAGGAGCAAATGATCAAGATGGTCGTAAAAATGAGGCAAGTTCTTTAGCACCGACATAACACTTTATAAAACCTTGGCAAAGATTTAGGTACCTGAATAGTAATGAATATGAAGAGATCTTCATTAAGTTATGTCATATTGGAACTGATATCAAACAATCGTTGATGGTATCTTTGATATTATAGAGCGCCCAACATTATAACTAGTATCGAGGATCTTGTATACAAATCTATCAAAGATTATGAACAGATAAATTATTGGTCAAATAAAAGTATGTAATTCAAATAATTTATTTCACTTGAAAAGTGAATATTTGGACTCATAATTCAATGACCATAGATATAATGCCAGTGGGATACAAATGATTTATTATGCGAGAAGTAAAATTCGTAAGACATAAAGTATAACTTGTGCCTTGGGGCATAAAGATTTCACAAAGTTCCTGGCATTAGTGTAGAAGAATTATTCTCCTGTGGTGGATGAAATGAAGTTTGTTTCAGTCTGATATTAAAAAATTTGAATACATATAATAAATTATTGTCATGTCTAGCTAGATGACAAAAGTTATATGAAAATCCTTGAAGGATTTAAAATGTTATAAAGTGATTCTATTGAATACCCCATGATTATAAAGATCGCTTAACTTGAAAACAGATCAATTTTGATCTCATGAAAATGATTAGTAAGTACTATGTTTTAGTGCAGTTGGTGCACTTATGAATTGCGGAGCATCATTTATAAGAACAAACTAGTGTTTTAAACGATGCGATTATAATACGCGTGTTGTGCTCTTTTTTCCTTAGCTGAGTTTTTATCTCACAGAATTTTCCTGGCAAGGTTTTTAATGAGGCAACTAACAATGCGTACTACTGGATGTATACTCGGAGTATTTAACAAATGAAATATTTGTCCATTGATGAACATACGTTGAAAAGAAAATGCAGCATGCCTAGCGCAATTAAGGAGAGGATTCATAAAAAAAGATAGAACGAAACATATTTCACCAAAATTTTTCTACATACACGAGCTCCAGAAGAATGGTGATATCAAAGTGCAACAGATTCGTTCAAGTGACAATATTGTCGATTATTCACCAAGTCTCTATCAACATACAACTTTTGAGAAGATGGTACACAAGATTAAAATGCGGAGATTCAAGTCATTAAATTGAAGTTTCACTGGGGGGAGTAAAATACGCGTTGTACTCCTTTTTCCTTAACTAATGTTTTGTCCCAACGGGTTTTCCTTTTAAGGTTTTTAATGAGGCAACACTAAAGACGTATTACAAGATGTGTGTATTCTTTTTCCTTCACTGGACTTTTTTCCATTGGGTTTTCCTAGTAAGATTTTAACGAGACACATTGTCTATTAATGGACATTTAAGGGGGAGTGTTATATAATATGGATGTTATGTGACATGCATTTATGTGTAATATTAGAGATAATAGTTAGTTGTCAAGTTAGATTTGGAGACCAAAACATTCCTTGTTCAATTTGAATTTGAATATCTAAATAGTTGGCCGACTTGAAGTGAAGTTTGACAAACTTAGAAGCTAAATTTGGTGTCTATAAATAGCCACCATTTATATATTTTATTGACACATTCAAGTACTAACAAAAGGGAAAATTTTATGGTCGAAGATGTCCACCATGTCATAGTTGTAAGAGGACGTTCATTATTTGACACATGGCTTGGTGGACCCCCTCCATTTATTATTACTTCCCCCAATTCATATTTACCATCCTTCTTTCTCTTTCCACCTTATTTTCTTAAGTTTTCTCCACTTTATTGATTTATTAATTTCTTAAGTTTTCTTTAATTTACTCCCACAATTTTTAATAATCATCATTATTTTGTGTGATTTTTTTTAAAAAATATTAGTTACATTCTAAGTAGCCTTTTGGTCATAAAAAATATTTTTTTTTCGAAAAATTATTTCACCTTAGTGAGAAAAATGAAAACAAGATGCATTTTGCCATGAAAATTTCAAATACAATTTCGAAATTGTATTTGAAAAAGTGAAAACAAGTTTTACTTGTTTTCACTCATACTTCTCTCACAAAATTGTAAAAGCATCTTTAATTTATATTCATGGTCAAAGACAACTCCAACTCCAACCCCAACTTCAATTCCAACTTCAACTCCGAAAAATTATAATTTTCATGACCAAACAAGGCCTAAATTTCTCAAGTATTTCTCTCCTTTTTTATACTATATTGATATCTCTCCAGATTTATGACTAGGGATAAAGATTAAAATAAATAAATAATTATATCTTAATTTTATTAGATAACAAGTACTAAGAAAATTTTGATCCAGATTAAGTTTTCGTTGTTTGTTGTTAAGGAAAAATATAACTTCTCTTTCTTGTTTACTACATTCAATTTTGATCTAGACTAATTTTTTAGTTTATTTATGTTACGGCTAATGTATATTAAGTGATGAGAGTTTAGGTAATTATGAAAATCAGGGAATGTTTATTTACAGTTGTTGTAGTACGACTTTTCATTTCCTGTTCTTAGTTGTTGTCCCCACATTTTTAGTTTTATTACTCCCTGTACGTTCCTAATTAGTTGTCATCCTTACTAAAAATAAGTATTTCTTAATACTTGATATTTAATAAAATCAAAGCCTAATTACTCGTTCTTAATTAGTTATTGTCCTTGCTTCTTAATATAATCGAGACATAGGGTTTTTAGAAAAATATTTTCTAGAAAAAAATTAAAATATTATTTTAAAAAAACTATAAAACCTTTTCTTAAAAATAAAAAATAAAAATTGGCGAAGGGTGGGGGTAGGGGGAGCTGATTGGGGTCGTGAGTCAGATGATAGGGTGTGAGGTAAGAAAAAAATCGAATTTTAAAAAAATGGAGGTGGGATGGTAAGGTGGTGAGTGAGATTTTTTTATTTTGGTTATGATGGGTTAATTCTGATAATTATAGGAATATTAAAGCTTATTTTTCATACTTTGATTAAGGAAGTCATTTTTCTTAGTTTGAAGAATTTCTTTTTTTTAGAAAAAATATTTTTTAAACTTTTTAGTCAAACGAACAACAGAAAATAGAAAAATATTTTTCTTCATATCGAACATACCCATATTTACGCTTTTTTTTCTATTTTTATTCTTAATTATAAATATGGAGAGATATTGATATAATAAAAAAAAAAAAGAGAAATACTTGAGAAATTTAGAATGTAATTAATATTTTTTTAAAAAAATTATAAACAAAAATAATGACGATTATTTGAAAATTGAGGAAGTAAATTAAAGAAAACTTGAGAAATTAATAAAAATAATAAAGTAGATTTTTTTTTTTTTTTTTTTTTTAAAATAAGGTAGAAAGCGAGAGAATGATATAAATATAAGTGGAGGAAAGTAATAATAAATGAATGGGATTCACCACATTATGTGTTAATTAATGGACACCCTCTTACAACTATGACGTGGTGAATCTCTTTCATCATAAAAAATTTCATAATAGAAGGACTACTAAAATTCTCTAGTTATCTCATTTTTTTTAAGTTTGATTTTTTCATATTTTATCTTTATTATTTATAATAGAGTAGTAATATTTTTTGTCAATACCATCCCCAGAGCATAAACTCTTTTTTCAACAGAGCATAAACCCTTGTAGGCCTTGTCCATCTTGGCTTTCTGCAATACTACAAGGTGATGATGTTTGTCAAACCTCAAGCTATATCTTCTGCTCTATTATTCAAATTTGACCTTAATGCTCTTCTCTTTCATTACTCAACAGCTGCAGCAACTGCCCCGACCCATTTGTTAGTGAAGTACCTAATCAATTCACTGGGGTTCTCCAAACAAGAAGCTATTTCTGCCTCTGCAAAGGTAGGTTACCGTATTAAAACCTTCAACAATCCTGATTTATCAGTCAATTTCTTGAAACAGACAGGTTTTAACGATGCCCACATCAAAATCTTGGTTTCCAAGTCCCCGGACTTGCTATTCTATGATGTTGAAAATACCCTTAAACCCAAATTGCACTGTCTTTCTGAAATTGGGTTATCCGGTTCCGATTTAGTCAATGTCCTCCTAAAAGATTGGGAATTTGTGGACAGGGGATTGGATAATTGTATAAAACCCCTTTTAAATTGTCTTAGAAATGTATTGGGTAGTGATGAAAATGTGGTTACGGCTATAAAGAGATGTTCTTCGTTGATGAGTTATAATAATCATGAAACTATGGAGGCCAATCTGAGTTTATTGAGATCATTTGGCTGTTCAAATGATAAGATCAAGAATTTTGTGCTAAAACGTCCCAACTTTCTTAAACTAAGTACCAAAAAGCTTGATGAAATGCTGCATAGGGTGGAAAAAGAAATTGGCGTTTCTCCTGATTCGCCACTGTTTCTTCACATCGTTAATGTGCTTGCTGGCTTGAGTCAAGATACTGTAAACAAGAAATTTGGAATCTTCAAGAGTTTTGGGTGGTCTGACACCGATATTCTCACCATGTTGCAAAAGCTACCTTACTGTGTAGCCCTATCAGAGACACGGATTCAAACGGCATTGACATTTTTGATGAAAGAAGTCAGATACAAATCTATTTACATCGCTTCTCACCCTTCGCTTTTAACATACAGTTTGGAGAAGCGGCTGAAACCCAGGTATGACATGTGGAAACTCGTCAATGAAAAGAATCTGATAAAGAATAGGCCGAAGTTTTACAGTGTTATGACATGGCCTGAATCAAAGTTTTTGGAAAAATATGTCCTGCCTGTCAAAGGTGAACTGCCTGACTTGTATGATTTGTACATCAAGAGGACAGGAAAATAGAAGTTTTTCAATTTTGCATCTTCTTTTGGTGGATGTGCATAGCAATATTAGTTTTCAGCTATGGAAAGTAAATTTTGTTTAATCAGATTACTTTTTCCTCTTTGTCTTGAGCCGGAGGTCTATCGGAAACAACCTCTAGCTTACCTCTGAGGTAGTGGTACGGACAATGTACACTTACCCTCCCCAGACAATATACTGGATATGTTGTTGTTGTGGATTACTTTTTCTCTTTTAAGCTATGATATCAACATTACTGTTAACTCACTTGTTGCTGGTTATCCACTTTAGACATGCCATGGCTAAATATTTGCTTTTGCAGACCACAACATAAACCCTAAATGTCCATTTACCGGTTAGGATGCATGTTTTTGAGGCAACTGTTACAGAGTTGGAAATGGGTTGGTTTGTAACTTTACCGATGAAAGGATAAGCATATGATCATTTGATGCTGCTTTAAGTGAGGGTCGAGATATCAAATTGAGTAGGACTGTGTTTGCTTGCAAATAAGAAAAAATCGAGACCAACAAAAAAGAAGAAAAGAAAGAAAAATCGCTTAGGGGCTGTCTTTATAACGGGATGCAATAAACTTGTAGTCTTAGTCAAATGCTTGACAAATTAAATTGTTTCATTATATTTTTGAATATTAGCATATGCATTATATTTCTGCAACGCAGTGAAAGTTAAACTAGCTTGTTCTTCCTGGAACTGGCATACTTTTTTTTTTTCATTTTTTTTTTAAAAGATTTTTTTTGGGTGGAGGGGGAAGGAAGTTCTAATGGTAGGAGGCTAGGAGGTTGTTCTATGTTTATCTGCAAATTTAGTGCTATTCACTGAGCTTGTGTACCATAGACTCTTTCACTGATTTCTCAAATGGGGGAAATAATTCTTCAACATAGTCACAAGATACGATCATTTGATCCCTAAAAAGAGGGGCAGCTAAGAAGAGAGGGGTGTCAAATGATCTTCCTCTTTTCACGCTTGGCTAGCTAAGAAAAAGTATTCTATCTTCCTCTTTTTGTTGTTCGGCTCGATAGAATTGTTTTAGAATCCTGGAGTATATAATTCTTCAGTTAGACAGAGTCGGAGTCGGTCTGACAGATCTGCATCCCCGTGATTCTGTAATGAAGATAATACTGGAAGAATTTCTTGGGGGATTGCTACTTGAACTACAACAAGGGTGAAATAGCCCTGTCTATCATGACTTTATCCGCTATCTTCAGAATGGAGGAGACTAGGTGAGGGTTAACCCTCTGTCTGATTCAATTTCATCTATTGCTGCTCTCAAATCGGCTTAAAGAGTACTTTTATGTCACTTAAGAGAAGTGTAGGAAGTGTACCTCTTTGTTGTCTTTGTCCCATCTTTTTTCTCCCATTCTTTCCGACGGTCAACAACCAATCAAAGTTCTCTATACTCCACTACTTGTATAGGCTTGTAGGAGTTGAGCTGTATTGAGGGAAGACAGAATTTTCTTAATAATGTTGCTGCCCTGCTAATATTTATGCAGTACATGATTAATTTCTTCCTTGGCTATTGATGAGATTGTCCATTACTATAAATTTCTTTCAGAGTAGAAAGAGTAGAAAGTCTGGTGCAAGTTCTCCAATAGCTTACCGTGCATGTCTCAATTGATCATAATGGTTCTTTTTCTATTTGTACTGATGACTTCTTTCCATTCCAGATGTTAGTTGATAATTTGATCGAATTGCCATTTCAATTACCCAATGTCATTTTCCCAATTCTCCAAGTTGACGTTTTTGTACTTGTTTTATCGATCAATCAAGGTGCAGAGAAGCTGCTTGTTTTATGCTAAGGTTTCAAGCTGCCTACCTTACCCCCCTCTCCTTATGTGGGCTTGCTCACATTATCAGTTTCGAGTCTGGAATAAAGGAGGAGGGTTGCAATATGTTGCAGCTAAGACAAGACTAGTCAAATTTTGATAAATTCTCCCAATACAAATTCCCGCACTTGTTTTGAAAAGAGGTTTTCAATTATGCCCCAGATGTTTTGATTCAAGATAATCTCATAAAAAAGGGGTTTTCAATTGTGCTCGAGATGTTCTGACTTGAGATAATCTCATGAAAAGTAGGGTATGAGGTAGGGCTAACATAAACGGTAAAAATATTAATAATAGGGAAAATAGACAAATCTCTCTACTTGGTACAATTGCCTAAATATATCCTTCGTCATACTTTGGGGTCAAATTTTCCCTCGTCATATTTTAGGGTCAAATTTACCCTCGTCATACTTTGAGTCAAATATGACTTGTTCATATTAAAAATTGAAGGTCATACATATGACTTGTGAGTTGATGTCAAGTTTAAAGGACACATTATGCTTCTTTTTAGTTGTGATACTTGTTTCACACCTCACACACTTTTTTCTCGACTTGCACCTCAAAATTCTTCTCGTTAATTCCTCAAACATTTGCGAAATGAGAAAAGGGTTTGAGTAAAAAAGGGTTATATGGAGTTGACGCATAAACCCTCGTAACCTCTCCATGACTTTTGGCTTTCAAAATCAAGAATGCTTATCAAAGCTTGAATTTTCTCTTTATCAAATTTGATGTTGTTCAAATTCGATACTCAACTGCTGCCTCGACCCATTTCTTACTCAATTACCTAATCAACTATCTCGGATTCTCCAAAGCAAGCATCAAAATCTTTGTTTCCAAGTACCCACAAGTGCTATCCTATGATGTTGAAAATACCCTTAAACCCAAATTACACTGTCTTCCAGAACTCGGGTTATCGGGTTCCGATTTAGTCAAAGTCATTTGGGAGATTGGACATTTATTGACAGAGGATTAGATACCCATATAAAACCCTTATAAATAGTCTTAGAAATGTATTGGGTAGTGATGAAATGTGGTTAAGGTTATAAGGAGATGTTCTTGGTTGATTAGTCACAGCAAACGTGCAACTGTGGAAACCAATCGGAATTCATTGCGGTCATTTGGTTGCTCAAATGATGAGATCAAGAATATTTTGACCAAGTATCCCTAAATTTTTAATATGAAAAACAAGAGGCTTGAGGAAATGTTGCATGGGGTGGAAAAAGAAGTTGGTGTTTCTCCTGACTCGATAGTGTTTCTCCACACTGTTAGTGTGCGTACTAGCTTGAGTCAAGAGACTGCAAACAAGAAATTTGGAATCTTCAAGAGTTTTGGGTGGTCTGACACCGATATTCTCACGATGTTGCAAAAACACCCTTACTGTGTAGCCCTATCAGAGGCACGAATTCAAACTGCATTGACATTTTTGATGAAAGAAGTCAGATACAAGTCTATTTACATTGCTTCCCACACTTCACTTTTAGCATACAGTTGGAGAAGAGGCTAATACCCAAGTATGAAATGTGGAAACTCATCCATGGAAAGAATCCGGTAGAGTAGGCAGGAGTTTTACACTGTTATGACATGGCCTGAATCAAAGTTTTTGAAAAAATATTTTCTGCCTGTCAAAGCTGAACTGCCTGACTTGTATGATTTGTACATCAAGAAGATGGGAAACTAGAAGCTTTTCAATTTGTCTCTTTTGGTGGATGCGCATAGCAATCTTAGTTTTCAGCTACGGAAAGTGAAGTTTCTTTAATCAGATCACCTTTTCTCTTTGAGCTATCATCTCAACATTACTATTAGCTCACTTGTTGTTGGTTATCCACTAGTTAAAACATTTTTTTTGGACAACCGTGGTGTACGGGCCAGCTTGCGCGCACCTTGACTAATTCCACGGGATACCTGCCACCTCCCAGCAGCAACAGGTACCAAGCAACTCTGTCCACCAAGGCTAGAACAGATGGGAATAAATCACCTAGTGTTTGTGGGTTTGTAACTTTACAGATGAAAGGATAAGCAGATGATCATTTAATGCTGCGTTAAGTGAGGGTCAAGATGTCGAAATAAGAAAGAACTTTGCTTGCTTGCAAATAAGTAAAACTTGAAACCAAAAAAAAAAAAAGAAAAGAGCAAATTCATAGAGCCTGTTTTAGCAAAGGGATGCAATACACTTTTAGTCTTTGTCAAATGCTTGACAAATTAATTTGTTTCATCGTTGTGGTGTTTTAGCATATGCATTATACTTTTGTGATGCAATGATATTTAAATTTAGTGTTTACGTCCTGGAACTGTCGTACTTTTTGCTTTTTTGTTTATTTTGGTTCTTTTAATTGAGGGTTGGGTGGGAGGGGGAGGGGGGAGGAAGTTCTAATGGTGGGGGGCTGGGAGGAACAACCTTTGAGTACAATGAGAAGTTGGTTTATGTTTATTTGCAAAATTTAGTGCTATTAACTAAGGTTTTGTAAAATAGTCAGAATTTTCTTAATCATGTAGCTTCCCTGAACAATATTCCTCGTCCTACTCGAATAATTTCTTCCTTGGCTATTGATGATATTGTCCATTGCTATTTTATACTTTCACAGTACAAAGTCTGGTGCAAAGTTTTCCAATAGTTTGCAGTGCATGTCTGTACTTATCCGATTCATGAGCAGTTCTTTTTTTATTTGCACACCAGTACTGTTAGCTACTTGGCGGAGTTACTGTTTATTCACCTCTTAAGTTGGTCGTAGTTCAGATTGTGCCCGATTGGTTTGGTCCCTTGATATTCTGTATTTCTGTGGAAGCTTCATTAGGGGCTTGAATGTAAGGCCAATGTTAAAAGATTTCTATTTCACTGATGACTTCTTTCCAGGTGTGTGTTGGTGGATTTTGGTATGTGCTGAATGAGTGCCATTTCAATCAACCAATGCCATTTTCCCAATTCTGATATCCATTTTTTTTCTAAGTGGACGTTTGTATACTTGTTTTGTTTAATATATCGATCGAGTTGCTGAGAAGCTGCTACCTTACTCCTATTGTGTCTTTCTGTTCTCTGCCAACCCCGTACCCTGCTTCTCCATGATGAAAATCTTCCACATTCATCTCCCTCTTTCCTGCTTATGATGCTCTGTGGAAGATGTACCTATGCCACCTTGTGTGAACTTGCTCACATTATTAGTTCCAAGCTCGGTATCCGGAAAACGGAGAAGGGTTGCGGTAGGTTGCAACCAGCATAAAACTACCGTCATTTTCTGAGTTGTATATCTAAATTATTGAGTGTTTCTGTTATTTTATGGACTACAACTCCTTTCGAATCAAAAACATCTGATTGAATATGCAGAAAATGTTTGGGATAATTGGGTGGAAGACATACGAGAGATGGGAAAACACTCAATAGTTTAGGTATGAAGCTTGTAAAATCGTAGTAGTTTAACCCTTTGTTTGGATGGTGGTTTGTCGTGGTATATGCTATGGTATAGTTATTAAGAGAACCATGTTTGTTTTCATTGTTTCTTAAAATGTATGTATGGTATGATATAGTTTAATCTCATGTTTTGGTAACCATGAAAAACCCCATTTTATGTAACCACCGATTTGGTGGTATCCCATGATTTGCTTATTTTTTTCCAGTTATACCGTTACTTAATATTATATAATCTTATTTTTTCCTTCACCTTATATTATTTAACTCTACCTCCTACTCCAATCCCCCACCCCATCAGCCTCACCCCACCCCCACCCCACCAAACCCCCACCCAATTTTTATTTTTTTTTAAAAAAATATTTCAAAAACTTGTTCTTACCCAACCCTCATCCCCAACTCACCCCTCACCACCTACTAGCCCCCCTCCCCCCACCAATTTCTTTTTTAGTTTTAAAATTTATTTTTTAAAGCTTTTAAAGAAATTTTCTTACACCACCCTCACCCCTTACCATCCCCCTATCCTCACCCCCTACCATCCCCCTCCGCCCACACCACACACACAAAAAAAGAAATAATTTTTTTAATTAGATTTTTTTAACAAAAATTAAAACTTTTTTTTACCCCTACCTCTATCCCACCCTCCCTACTCCACTACCCCCAATCCCAAATATTTCTTTTAAAAATAATAATTTTTTTTAACTCTGTCACCCTTTATCATATCCGTTTTCATTATTGTGTTAAATATATACAAATACTTTTAGAATTTTTTTTATTTGTGTTACGAACACAAGAAAATAACTAAGAAACAATTTATTTTCTTGGAAAATATATATATATTTTTTGGATTTCATTACCAAACACATCCGTGGCATACACAAAAAATGAATTCAAATTTTGTACTTGTCGTCGGTGTCTCGTCTCAAAACACTAAAAAGAAATGAAATTTGTTACTATAAAAAATAAATCCTATTAGATTTATTTGATCTACTATTTTATTGACTTTGTTAGAATTTACATGAATTTAACAACTTAATATATCTACATGTCATAATTATAATAAAATAGTAGAAGAAAAATTATTTTATTAATAATTATTGATAAATTTAATATTTATAATGATTAAGGGTATTTTAGTAAACTTGTCAGTTACAATACAGTATCATACTGTCAACCCAAACAATAAAATTATTATCAAACAGCAGTGAACGATACAGTCTATCCAATATATTGTACTATATTGTATTGTACTATACCATATCATACAATATCATATATTATGAAACCATGAAAAACCACCATTCAAACAAAGTGTAAAGGAGTTTTAATCTTTTCACTCAGATTTAAATATGAGATTTGCAAAACAGTAATAATTTAGGAGGGAATGGTAGGCCTTTGGCACTAGAAAGGTGAGGATCGAAATTTGGAGAGTGAAGATCGGTAGCATTATTCAGTTTATCTATTTTAAATCATAGTTATCTTTGATACTTTTAGTATAAATAACATAAATCTCAACCCTTTTATAATTATTTATACTCTCTCCCACTTTTTTATTTAGTTTACTCTTTCTCCCGATTCATATACATAAGACAACCAATATATACATAACAATCTATGTATATACGAATTTTCTACAGTGTTTAAAAATGAAAATAGCGGATTCTCCTATCATTAGGATGAAACTCTAACACCCTAGTCTCAAGTTTCCATCCACCATGGATGAAACTCTAACACCCCCTCTGTTACCAAATCCACTGAGAAACAACCCTTTCAGAGAAATTCTCATGAAAGATCCTATCCCCTAGTATAAAGATGTTGCCGCAGGAAAATTAAACTCCCTCAATCAACCGACACTGCCGAGGCCTGATCTGGGAACAAAAGAAAGATCTGAAGCCAAGGGGATCCTATTATCCGAGGAAGACAAGCTACGCCTCTATATTCCTTGAATTCACTCAATTATCATCAAGCCAATAAAAGGAAACTTCAATTTCCAATACCTAAAAAGAAAGCTCGACGATCTATGGCAGCTTTTAGAACCTCTTTGCCTCATAGATCTTGGACTGGGATTCTACACAACCAAACTCACCACCTTGGAAAGCCAATCACACATTCTCCAGGGTGGACCATGGTTTATAGCAGGCAGTTACCTATCGGTAAGAAGGTGGGAACCAAATTTTGTACCAAGTTACTCAAAGATCGATTCTACGGCGATCTGGATCAGGCTCCCACACCTGCCCACAGAACTCTATGACGCTGCTATACTTCATAGAATCGGCTCAAAAACTGGAACCCTGCTAAAGGTCGATGCATGCACCTCAGCGGCTATGAGAGGCAGATACGCTAGAATCTGTGTCCAACTTTTCCTGGATAAACTGGTGACGCCTACCATCACTATAAATCATCACGAACAACAATTCTTTTACGATGGAGAGGGTTTTCTCTGCAAGAATTGTGGCAGATTGGGGCACACGATGAGTGACTGTTCCTTCCCCCTGCGTAATCTCAAATCGGCTGAAGCTACCACAAGCAAAGATGGGGACCTTACAAATACCCCAATTGAATCCAAGCTACCATCGGAAGGGAACCCATCAGAATGGCTAACGGTAACCTTTGCCAAGAAAAAGAAATAAGGAACAAAATCCCAACCCCACACGAAGGGATTGAACGCCGAAAAAACAAAAGCCCAGGCGGCGGCTCCAGGTAAGTGCCCTAACCCTACGCTGAGCGGGTCAGCTAGGCCTACCGCCTCTTCTTCCACCTTCATTGGGCTGAACCATGAACAACCCTCAAAACCTAATACGGGTACCAAAAGGGACATGGGCCAAGTGTCTAACCAGGCCCAATCAGCTCCCAACCCTAAAGGAAAAAAAAAGCAGCTGAAATGCAGAGGACCAATTCTAGTGCCCCAATTGGGCCACTTGGGACAGCCCACAAGGCCCAACTCCCTTCTGATTACCCCCCAAATTTAATCGCCCCCCTCTTCTAAACAAAGATACTGAAATGAAAGAGGCCCACCTCAGTGGGTCCCCCAAAGCTGAGTTGGACATAGGCCATAAGCCTACTGGCATGACGGCGGGAAACTCTTGTACTTCCCCCTGTGATTTCATGGAAGGCAGCCTCAGTTCAGACACAACATTAAATGCTAGTGGTCTTCCCAAAGGCCAAACACCTCAGCTTCCCCCAGACACTTCTCACCACCCCTTATATATGGAAGAATGAACGACTAAGAGCATTCTAGAAAATAACCATGGACAACCACAATTCCAACATAACCATCACAACGGTCCCTCTAGCATCGGATCACCAACCAACCTCATGGCTGGAAATTTGTCTAACCAACCAGACAGTCCCAATCCATCTGGAATGGGAGGGAAAACAAATCACCATACTCATCCAGGACCCTCAATATCTGGCTCAACTGATAATGGCGAGTCTGAACCAGGGGTTACAAACTTATGGACCCAATGTCTGGTTGGCCACACTATTCCAAGTAATCAACTCCCCTCTCCAAGAGGAGCTAAGCACAGAGTCCCTCTCCAGTATTATGAACGAAATGAGCCTGAGCCTCCCCTTTTTTCCAGCTCCCAACCCTGCTCTGATGCTCCTGGGACCATCCTTTGCCCCCCATCGGAGGCACCCCAAGTTATCCTACCTCCCCCTCCTGTTCCCTCAATCTCTTCACACCTAACGCTGGAGAGGATAGATAGTGTAAACGCCCTCAAGGCACTAAAAGAATCCAACAAAGAGTTGGAAAAATTCCTGTCACTACTAAGAGTACCAAGAACAGAGGTTCTAAACATGGTCGAACCCCTAACTCTGGACTTCTTAGACCTAGTCCAGGAGATAGTGACCATCCTGATCCCACTAGGGCTAGGGGAACTGGGAGTAAGTTCACATATAGTGAACAACCCAACGAACGAGACTCCCAGGGTCACCCTGACCCCTTTAAACAAGAAGAGAAAGGCCTAAACTTTATCTCTTACCTCCAACCCCAAGGGGAAGGACAAGGTGAACGTGACACATCATCCCCGTCCCCTGTACTCCAAAATGAAAAACTATATAATATGGAATGTTAGAGGAGCCAAAAATGCTGAGTTCAGGAAGCATTGCAAGACAATGATCAACGTCCATCACCCTTGCATCTTTGCCCTCTTGGAAACCAAGATGTATAACCATCAGGACCTTTGTGAGGACTTGGGTTTTCATAGCTACATCCAATCTGAAGCTTCTGGTAACTCAGTATGTCTAGTCATCATGTGGAAGGATGACTCCATATCCATCTCCACTGTTTCCATCACTGCTCAGTCTATCAATGCCCAAGTCAAGGTTAGTTCTCCTCCTGTATCCTGGTTCATTAGCATTATCTATGCTAGTACAAACCTTAACTCTAGAATTAACCATTGAGAGCAGTTAACAATCTTCTCTGACACATATATTACCCCTGAGGGTAAGAGTTGGTAAGTTAGAGGGGATTTCAATGAAGTGCTTAGAGCCTCCGAGAAATTTGGAGGCTCAAAAGTTAACTTCAATAGAATCAACATGTTCATGAATTGCCTCAATTACTGTAACCTTATTGATCTAGGTTTTAGAGGGAGTAAATACACCTGGTCTAACATGAGATACAAAAATAGACAGGGGCTCATTCTAGAAAGACTAGACAGATTCCTTGCAAATGATCAATGGATCCACTCCTACCCTCAAGCCACCATCACTCACCTCCCCAGAACCCACTCTAACCATTCCCCCCTATTCCTTAACTTTGGCACCACTCCTGCCATTGAGAATAAGCCTTTTAGAGTGGAATCTATGTGGTTAAGTCACCAGGACTTCCCCAACCTCATCAGAGACTCCTTTCATAACTGTACTTGCATTACCTCAGCCACTTCTGACTTTGAAAACAAGGCTAAATCTTGGAATAAACACATCTTTGGGGATATTTTCAAAAAAAAAAAGCACTTGCTTGCAAGGTTGACTGGTATCCAAAAATCCCCAAACTATCCCACTGGTCACTTCCTCCAAGGGATAGAACAAACCCTCCTGAAGGACTTCAATAATATTCTCAACTTGGAGTTTGAATTCTGGAAATTAAAATCAAGAATTTCCTGGCTCCTCCAGGGTGATTCAAATACTAGATTTTTCCACACCTCCACCCTGAACAGAAGGAGAAAAAATAGAATCAATTCCATAATGAATGAGAGTGGCTCCTGGCACTATCACCAAAAAGATATTGAGTCTACTGTCTCCAATTACTATTCTAAACTCTACACCACTGAGAACACCCTGGGGTATTCCAAGACTCAATCTAATCCCTCTTCTGAGGGATCCATCAACTCTTCTATGCATGACTTACTCTAAGCTGTTCCTTCTCAGAAGGAGGCCAAGAGAGCAGTTTTCTCCTTCAAGCCTGAAAAAGCCCCTGGCCCTGATGGGCTCTATCCGTTCATGTACCAAAAGTTCTGGGACACTCTAGGCCCCCCATTGTTAGATGTTGTCAAGATACCCTCACCTCCTATTCAATGAATCCTAGAGTGAACTCTACTTACCTGTGTCTAATCCCGAAGTGTAGAAATGCCAGCACCCTCAAAAACTTCAAACCTATTGGTTTGTGCAACACTCAGTATAAGATTATTACCAAAATCATTGCCACTAGGATCAAGCCCTTGCTGGAAAATATCATTGGCCCTACTCAAGACAGTTTCTTGGCAGGAAGAAGACCCTTTAACAATGCCATCATTGCCCAAGAATATGTTAGTCATCTCTAAAAAATGAAGGGCAAGAAGACTAACATGATTCTGAAAATTAATTTAGAGAAAGCCTTTGATAGGATTGAATGGTCCTTTATTAGAAAGGCTCTCCTCTACTTCAACTTTCCTACTAACCTCACCAATCTCATCCTCTCTTGTATCTCAACTTTCTCCATCTCCATTCTGGTTAATGGGGGGAAAACTTCCCATTTTAACCCCTCTAGAGGCATTAGACAGGGGGGCCCTATGTCACCCTACCTTTTTATTTTGTGCATCGAACTTCTTTCCAGAAAAATCAACTATGAGGTTGACACTCTGAATTGGATTACCTTATCCATCTCTAGAACTTGGCCCTCTATCTCTCACCTTTTCTTTGCTAATGACCTTACTCTGTTTGCCAAGGCAGACTCTTAAATTTATCACACCATTAACAAAATTCTCCATAATTTCAGCTCCCATTCAAGCCAAAGAGTTGACTATAGTAAATCCAAGGTTGTCTTCTCCAAGAACTGTTCCTAAGATACCCATGATAACCTATCCTCTCTCCTAAGTATCCAATCTTCTATCAGTTTTGGTAAATATTTGGGCTTTCCCATCTTCCACAAGAAGCCTGTTAGGTCTGATTTTCAATTCCTCATTGACAACTTCAAGAGCAAGCTTGCAGGCTGGAAGACAAAATTCCTTAACATGTCTGGTCGGGTTACCCTTGCTAAATCCTCCCTTTCCAGCATCCCTAACCATATTATGCAGTATATCCATCTCCCTACTTCCCTGCATAAAATTATTGACAGAACCCAAAGAAACTTTATTTGGGGCACCACTAAGCTGAGGAAAAAAATTCACCTTATTAAGTGGGACACCGTTACTCTTACCAAAAAGGAGGGGGGGCTGGGTATGCATAAGGCTGATATTAA
This sequence comes from Capsicum pubescens, assembly GCA_030864215.1. Lineage (NCBI taxonomy): Eukaryota > Viridiplantae > Streptophyta > Magnoliopsida > Solanales > Solanaceae > Capsicum > Capsicum pubescens. The sequence goes on from CM061541.1 coordinate 42,643,907, forward strand.
GAATGCTGCCCTCCTCTGTGGGCTGGGTTGGAGAATGTATTCCAACCCTAACAACTTGTGGGCTAGTACCATCATTGCTAAGTATGGTAATAGGGGAAAAAACCTTTACAATGTTTCTAGGACTTGGTGCAGCATTATCAAGAGCTGGAACATATGCAGGAATACTCTACATTGGGCCATTAAAGATGGTACCAAAGTGGATTCCTGGAGGGATAGATGGATTCCTGGGATGCCTCCCTTAGCCACCATTATCCATGGTCCCAATACTAACCCTCCTAATCCGGTTCTGCTTAAAGATGTTTGGAAGGAGGTAAGATGGGATTTCCTCACTTTACCCTTCGATATCCCTCCTAACATTGTTAACTCTGTCAAAAATTCTTTCATCCCCAGCTCTCACCTTACCAGGGACACCCCCATGTGGGTGATAAGGGGTAATGGAACATTCTCTTGTAAGAGTGCCTACCTACACATTGCTAACAAGAATAAAACCCCTCAAACACCTAACAACTCTTTCAATTGATCTGGAACCTGAACATTCCCAATAAAATCAAAACCTTTATTTGGCTCATCCAACATAACTCTCTCCCTAAAAACACTAACCTTTACAATAGGGGTATCAACATCAACCCCTCTTGCCATAAGTGCAACAGTACCCAGAAAGACCAATCCCATATCTTCTTTTCTTGCACCATGGACAAATCCCTATGGGCTCAACTGATTCAAAAGTACAGAGGTAACATTGAGATCTACCCCAATATATTTAACCCCAATAATTGTCCTAACACTTGGGAAAGACTTAACAACCTATACTTTGACACCACCACTCCTTGGAACATCTTATTACCCTGCTGCCTTTGGAATCTCTGGAAGGTTAGGAATGCCAACTCTTTCCAAAATTCCAAGTCCCAACCTTGTTTCAGCATTCCTCATGCTGAGTCTATAGAATACTACCTTTTGGGAAATGATAAAGTAAACCACCCCAACACTATCATCAATCTAAGATGGCCCCTCCCCTACTTTCAAACTCAAAGCTGATGGATCTTGTGTTGGGAATCTAGGAAAAGGGGGAATTGGAGGTGTCATCCGTAACAACAAAGGTGATTGGGTTATGGACTTTAGCAAAAGCTTCACCCATGCAACCAAAAACCTCATGGAACTAATGGCCTTAAGAGAAGGCCTAACTTTATCTCTTCATCATAACATCAAACCTTTAACTGTAGAGGTAGACTCAATGGAAGTTTTAAATATGCTTCATCATGGTAACCCTCTCTATGATTCAATTGTTAATGCTTGCAGGTCTTTACTAGAGAGTGTGGAGAATCCTCCAGTCTAGCACATCTATAGGGAGCAGAACAGGGTTGCAGATATGTTGTCTAAGCAGGGATCGGAAAATGACCTTTTTGACAGACTACATGTCTATACGACTCCGCCAGCTAGTGTAGACATAGTTTTTTGGGAAGACTTAGAAGGGAAAACTCTCTCCCATTCTGTAATTGTTCAACATATAGCAAACCAAAGCAGCTTTGTTTTTGCGCCTGGATAGGCACTTGTACAAACTCTTTTAATTATCAATACATCTTTCTTAACTTACCAAAAAAAAAACATAATTAACTCAACTAATTTAATAAGTCCATTAGTGTATCCCTTAAATTATGTAACAGTTACTGAAATTCAAATTTTGAAAAAAAAAAAGAAATACATACAAAATCAAATCAGACGAAAATCATAAACCAAAAACAAATTTGAGCACTGATTTTTGATCTTTTTGAAAAAAAAAATCAATTGAAATTCAATAAGATAAATATTGCTATTCTTTTGAGATACTCTGGTTAATGAAAAATGAAAACAGAATATGTTAATTATAAATGTGAAGGAATCATTGTCGAGGAATCAATAAGGTATTCGAGGTTGATTTTGTCAATTGCTGTCGAATTAAACATTGGCGAAGCTCGAAAAACTATTGATCTATGTTATGTTATCGACGAAAACAGATAGTTGTCTCTTAGTGAATGGAGAATGGAAACAGATTATGTTAAGTACAAAAGTGAAGGCATTGTTGTCGCGGGATTGATAACTTTTTTTAGGTTGATTTCGTCAATTTTTTCAGAAAAAAGAGGTATTGTTTTTAACGAAAACAATTTTTTTCAGAAAAAAAGGGGCATTGTTTTTAGTTCTATTACTAAATTTATTTACGTAAATTTGTGTTAATATTAATATGAGGTTAAATTTCATTTTGCGGAGATTGTTTTCATGTTGTGCACATGAAATTGTCTATTTTTTGGATTGGATTAATTGATGTCCTAAATTTATAAATTGCAGGGAAACAAGTTTATGTTGTATACATCGTAATGTTGTCTATTATTCACATATACAGTGATTGTGTTTTGTATATGTGTAGAATAATATTTTGGTATTGTGTTGTTCGTATTCACAAATTGATTAACAGGTAGAAACATATATACTTTATTGAGTTGTAATGTATATTTTATATCTTATGTTGAATATGATTTTTTTCTCTCTGTATAGTCGATTTGTAACACCCAAAATAAAAAAAAATTATAAATTGTTATTACTACTAATCATATTATGATTGTCTATTTTAGCTGTCCTCCAATGTTACAATGAGGATTGTAAATTAATATTGGAAGCATCTAGTTACAAAAAAATTAATTTTTTTATTCAGGTCAAGGCTTCCTCAACCTATATCTACTCAGTTTATGATTCTGGAAGAAGATACATCGTCGACCTCGAAAGTAGATCATGCAATTGTGGGAGGATTCAAATGGATGAGATTCCTTGTCCTCACGCTATTGTCGTCCTGAAGTCAAAACATGTGAAAGAATTTAGGCCATACTGTTGCGTTAATAAGTGTATTCAATGTATAACCAAAGTATAGTACCGTCTACTTAATTTACTATTGAAACAGGTGTTAATATGTATTTATATACATATTTGTTATGCATTTGTCCAACTATAAAATGTTGTTATGAAAATACATGTCATTATCGAAAGTTCACAGGCAATTGAGCTCACAAAATAATTGTCTGTAAAACTTATGTATATTATAATATTTAGTTATGTATATATGATTTGTGCTTGAATTTGTGGTTGCTAATGTATATTCAATATGAATTTGTCATTCATTCACGTATGTTACCATGTGTTCATTGGCATACGTTAATTCTGATAAAAAAATAGTAGTTAACCTTCCTTATAATATATATGTATATTTATTCATAAATTCTATGTATATATAGACATATACATATGTTTAGTTTGTATTGTTGCTAATTAATGATGAAAGTATTTTCTATGTATATATAAATTTATGCACGCATATAAAATTATAAGCAGTATATCCGAAGGTAAAAACATTACATATTATTAAGAACAAATAAGTTAGTCTAAATAACAATCTCCAAGTATAAAACGTGTTTCGTTATTTTATATGTATGAATATATATATACATCCTATAAAACACTAATATGTATGTATTATCTTCAAAATGAATTTATATACATAACTGTTGTGCACTTGTCCAATACAGAAAGCTTGTTATGAACATATTTGTTTTTTATGAATATATTTGTTGTTAGACTACATCGGCTTGTAAGACTTATGTATATTGTACTAGTAGCTTATTAATATAATATTTGTGGTTGACTTTGTGGTCTTTGATGTGTATTCTATATGAATTTGTTATTCATTAACATATGTACTTATGTATTGATAAGCATAAATTAAGTACGACAAACGATAAATAGTTAACGTTCCAAAAAAAAATCTATGTATATGTAATCAACTATTCTATGTATATGTAGACATATGCACGATAATACAAATGTGCACAATACACAATATAATGCAGAAAACAGATTAAACTATAATCCAAAAACATATGTCAAATGTGTTTCATAATTAACAACTAATATTAGTTTCAAATTCTAGATTCCTAAAAGATACATTGAAATATAAAGTCTTCACCATAATGATCGTAAAATCTACTCTATGATAACTATTCCAGTTTCATTAGATAGGGAGACATTTTTTTCCTTGGTCTTGGAGGGCCGTCATTGTCACTGACATAACCTTTCTTCGCTTTCTGAAAACCGTAATTTTGAAGGAGTGTCGCGTATCGCATACAATGGTACTCTACTTCAAAACCCACTAAAGTCACATCCATTCCTTCACTTAAGTATTCTGAATACCCAACAACGAACACTCCACAGTCCCTGACATGCATACAAAGAACAACGCTAATTAATATAACACATCGTTAGTAATACTTGATAAAAAAAAATTAAAAGATTACTTACAAGATGTCACATTATTGTTGCATAATATTTTGTATATTATTAACACATACATAACAATATGATGTATATTAAACTAGACATTTCATTACAAATCAAACAACAAATTAAAACTTATCTATATGTCTAACATATACTATATAATTTGCATTGCCTCAAACACACATAACAATACATAATCCAAACCTATTCATGTATATGTTCAACAATACATAAACAGTAATGTATGTTCATAACAACATATAACAAAACTAGGCATTTCATTGCACATCAAACACCATATTAAAACTTATGTGTATGTCTAACATATACATATGTAATGTGCATTGCCTCAAACACACATAAACAAACATAATTCAAAACCCACTTATGTATATGTTCAACAACATATATGAACTGTACATTTCATTGCAAGTTTAACAACACATGAAAACTTATGTATATGCTTAACATATATATATTTAATATCCATTACCTCAAGCACACAGAACAAAACATAATCCCAAAAATAACTTTTGTATATGTTCAACAACATATAATGGATAATGTATGTGTATAACACATACTAACTAATATGTAAACACTCAGTAAACACATATTGTAACACCCCGAGAGTACACCCTAGGTGCCACACGATGCTTATAATCCCGAGGGACCACAAGTTAATCCATGAGTTGGTACCTGCTGTGAGCATTGAGTAAAACTGATAACAAAAGATCATATGCGGAATATAACTGAGAACTTCCATAAGGTTTTAAGTCATAAATCTGATAAAGTCTATAAGACAAAATTGATAATATTGAGAAGATGTCAAACAATGACAACTGAAATCTGAAAACTGACTAACTGTCTGTACTAGTCTGAAAAACCTCTACTGACTGACTGAGGTGCTGATGGGACATACCTCCAACTAACTCTGACTGAATATAAATGACTAAAACTGATAAAGGAATCTAAGCTAAATAAATCATGTCCTTGAAATATGAGAACTCACTACTGCTACGGCTGATAATCTGGGAAGTCTATGCGCGATTCGGGAACTGAGCATCCGAACTTATGATATGATACATCATAGCGCAGGAAAAGAGTATGTGATCAATACTTTGAATGTACTGGTATGCTAAATGAAGTGGACTGATATGCATGGTTTCATGTGCATGAATAGTAACTAACTAAATAAATAGTATGAAATACATTAAAGAATACATGAAATCTGTAAGTACTGAAGATGTGTAAAATCTGTAAATACTAACAATTCGTAAAATCTGTAAACACCGAGGATGCGTGACCAAGCATAAATATATTCTAAATATAATCTGTAAACTGAGATACTGAAATTTGATAACTGAATTATTGATATTTGTATGCTATGGTCAAGCAACTGAAACTGATTTACTGAGCTGATTACTGGACTTAGATTGTGGGAGCTATCATCTAACCGACATGCCCCAATGAGCAATTTGGGGTCCAACCTGTGACCCCAATTGGAAGGGTGTCAGTACCGTGCCACGGGTACTAACACTGGCTCTGTATGGATCCACTGATGTGTTGTCTCGAAGGACTAAGGGTTACCCTTAACTGGCAGGTACCCGTATAAGATCGACCCTCAACTGGCAGGTTAATATCTCAATCTACGTTGGCTACGTAGTTCTAGAATGCAGGGACTGCTACTAAGGTTTCACCTTCCAATGAAAGGTGTGCCCCCATCCCTAGGTTCGCTCGGTGCTAAATCCTACTCCCAACTAAACTGACTCAGAATACTGAACTGTTATAAAATTATCTGATTATGATAATTGACTGAACTGATAATGCTTATAGCATATTCTGAAACTAATCTGAAGATACTGAGAGTAAGTAAACAACTAAGTTTTTGGGTATTCATAACCCAGGACTCGATAGCAATAATAACAAAATAGTACTAAAACCATGGGAGCCTAATATGAAAGCATTTATTCAAAATCCATTCATGTAGGCATTTCATCAAACACTTAGAATGCATAATTTAAGCTAAACATGGGAATAGTGTAAAACTCGGAGTAATAGCATGATTTCAACATCAATAACGCTTAATCATGATTTAATTCAATGAATAATAACATTAAAACATATGGGGTTTGATAACAACAATAATTTCATGTAAGCATGGTATAAAATCAAAATTTATGGAGATTCATGGTTAAAATCACAATTTAGAATCACAATAACTTGTAATAATCACATCTTTGAATTTAAAGTTGGATACTTGGACTCCATGGGTGAAAGGAACCCATGGATGAACACTTAATATACCTGAGTTGATGAATTCGTGAGAATTGATGGTGAATTCTTGAGGTTTGATCTCGAATTTTGAAGGCTAGAGTTTTTTTCTTGAAAGATAATTAATTTCTTGAAGAGGTTTTGTGAGTAATGGGGCACATAATGCCCCTTTATGGTGTTAATTACGTGTTTTGGGCGGATTTTGGGCTTTGGGAAAAGACCAAAATGGCCCCGGGAAAATTAAATCGCGAACTTGAAAATTCTGATTTTGCTCACTGGCATGACGCGGTATAATCGCGTCGGGACACTGGAAAAAGGACAATCCCTATTTTGTCCAACGGCGTGACGCGGTGCTATCGCATTGCGCTAGTGGAAAGGATAATTCTGAACTGGCATTTTGGCACGAAGCGGCGCTATCGCGGTGCCTGACTGGAAAATGATAATTGCAAAATTACCCCTTGGCGCATCGCAGTGACACACTAGAAAAGGACGAACGCAAAATTGGCCATCACCACAACATAGCCTTATCGCGTTGAGCTACTATTTTGCACTAAAAGAGCCATAACTTCTCAGCCGAGTATCAGATTTGGGCAAAATTGGTATTGTTGGAAATTTAATTCAATTTCCTATCATTTGGTGGGTCTTGAGCTGGAAAATTTTGAGTATAGAAAAAAATATGCTCGTTTGAAGTTGACTAAGGCAACATTTTTATTAAAATTTAATTGGTAAGGAACCTTTTGATTCGTCTAATAGCTAGGAGTTATTTGAGTCCTTAATATGTATCAAAATAACTCATAAAACTATCAAAGAACCATAATGTACTATGCATGAGCTTGAAACATGGCGCTAATATTGGTTTGGATTTTTGGAGTATTACAACATCTTCCCCTTGGGAACATTAGTCCTCGAATGAAACTGGTTAAGCTGAAAATACTGAGGAACTAAGATTACATGCTGAATATATGTGATTACATGACTGATTCTGAAACATGTTTTATGATTGAACTGGTTTTGTGAAAGCATGACTGATATTAGAGTGATATGCAGTTAAAACTGAGCATGGAAAAGAGGAATTATGTGAAGGTTGTTACCTTACGCTGAGTCTGAGTTTGCGGAGAAAAGATGAGGGTACTTAGTCCGCATATCTTCTTCTGATTCCCAAGTGGCTCCCTCAACGTACTGATTCCTCCAAAGAACTTTGACTAGGGTAACTTTTTTGTTCCTTATTCTACGAATATGTCGATCAATGATTTTGACTGGAATTTCTTCGTAAGAAAGACTGTTCTAAACATCTACGCTTTCTATGGAAACAACAACTGCTTAGTATCTAATACACTTCTTCAACAAGGAGATATGGAATACTGGTGCACTGATGCTAAGTCTGCAGGCAACTCAAGCTCATAAGCTACCTTTTCGAAATGATTAATAATCCTATAAGGACCAACATATCGGGAACTAAGCTTCCCCTTCTTACTAAACCTCTTCACTTCCTTCATGGGAGAGATCTTCAGATATACAAAATCACCTATCTCAAACTCAAGATCTTTCCTTCTCACATCTGCATAAGATTTCTATCGGCTCTGGGCTGCCTTAAGCCTCTCTCTAATCAATTGTACTTTCTCTAAAGCATCAAACACTAATTCAGGCCCTATCAAAGCGGTTTCTCCTATATCAAACCAACCAATCGGAGATCTATACCTCCTTCCATAGAGAGCCTCAAATGAAGCCATCTGAATACTGGAGTGATAGTTGTTATTATATGCGAATTCAATCAAAGGCAAGTGGTCATCCAAACTTCCCTTAAAGTCGACTACACACGCTCTCAACATATCCTCAAAGGTCTGAATGGTCTCTCTGCCTGACCATCTGTCTGAGGATGAAAGGCTGTACTGAGGTGAACTTGGGTCACAAAACCCTTCTAAAAAGCTTTCCACAAGTGAGAGATGAACTGAGTACCTCTATTTGAGATGATGGACAATGGGACATCGTGCAATTTAACCAACTCTCTAATATAGAGCTTGACATAGTCCTCGACTGAATAAGAAGTATGGACTGGCAAGAAATGGGCTGACTTGGTCATTCTTTCCACAATGACCCAAATCAAATCATGATGCTGATGAGTATGAGGCAAACCTATCACAACATCTATATTTACTACCTCTCACTTCCAAGTGGGAATACTAAACTCCTGCATAGACCCACTAGCCTTCTGATGATCAATCTTAACCTGCTGACAAGTGGAGCACTTAGATACAAACTCTGCAATATCTTTTTTCATCCCACTCCATCAATAGATTTCCCACAGATTGCGGTACATTTTCGTGGCCCTTAGATAAATTGAGTAACGTGCACCAAGCGCTTCTGCAAGTATTTTCTATCTCAACTCATCAACACACGACACACACAATCTACCCTGGCAATGCAGTACAATATCTCCCTCTTGGGAGAAAACCTCTACTTTCTGATCTCTGATCGACTCCTTCAACTTCACTAAACTAGGATCCCTATCCTACTTTTCTTTCACTTCGGCAACCAAAGAAGATTCTAAACTATTCTGAATCCAAACGCTACCCTCATCTGAATTAACCAAACGAACACCTAACTTGACAAACTGATGAACTTCCTGAACTAACTTCTTCTTATCGTCCTCAACATGAACAACACTACCCATAGACAATCTACTTAGGGCATCTGCCACTACATTGGCCTTGCCCGGATGGTACAAAACACTCATATTATAATCTTTCAGCAATTCTAACCATCTCTACTGACGCAAATTTAAATCCTTCTACGAAAACACATACTACAAGCTTTTGTGACTCGTGAACACATCAATATGCACCCCATACAAATAGTGTCTCTAAATCTTCAAGGTAAAAATAACAATTGCTAACTCAAGATCATGGGTAGGGTAATTCTTTTCATGGGGCTTAAGCTGTCTAGAGGCATAGGCCACAACTTTACTCTTTTGCATCAAAATGCACCCCAAACCAACTCTGGAAGCATCACAGTACACAACAAATCTATCTGAACCATCTGACAATGTCAAAACTAGGGCTGTCGTGAGTTGAGTCTTCAACTCCTGAAAACTCTTCTTACAAGAATTTAACCACTGGAAGTTGACTTTCTTCTGAGTCAATTTGGACATGGGGGATGCAATAGATGAAAATCCTTCAACAAACCATCAGTAATAGCCATCCAAACCTAAAAAACTCTTAATATCTAACGGAGAGATGGGTCTGGCCCATTTTTTCACCGCCTTGATATTTTAAGGATCAACTCTAATGCCATCACCAGAAACAATATGGCCAAGAAAAGCTACTAATCTTAGCCAAAATTCGTACTTACTAAATTTAGTGAACAACTGATGGGCTCTAATAGTCTGCATTCTAAGGTGGTCTGCATGATTATTTTCGTTATGAGAGTAGACAAGGATGTCATCAATGAAGTATATGATGAACATATCCAAGTAATGCTTGAATACTAGGTTCATCAAGTTCATAAAGGCTGCTGGGGAATTTGTGAGGCCAAAGGACATGACTAGAAATTCAAAGTGACCATACCGAATTTAGAAATCTATTTTCGGAATGTCACATTCTTTGACTCTGAGTTGATGATAGCCAGATCTGAGGTATATCTTAGAAAAGTAACTGGCACCCTAAAGTTGGTCAAACAAGTCATCAATTTTGGGAAGTGGATATTTGTTTTTGATTATGACTTTATTCAACTGACGGTAGTCAATACACATTCTAAGAGAACCATCTTTCTTATGTACAAACAGAACTGCACACCCCATGGAGAGTCGATTGGCCTGATGAATTCCTTATCTACGAGATCTTTCAACTCTTTAAGTTTGACTGAAGCCATTTTGTATGGCAGAATAGAGATACGCTGAGTATCTGGAAGAAGGTCTATTCCGAAGTCAATTTCCCTTTCGGAAGGAACCCCAGGAAGATCTTCAGAGAACACATCAGGAAATTCACTCACTACTAAAATTGACTCAAGATTTGGGGTCTCATAAGTAGAGTCTTTTACCCGGTAAAGATGGTAAATATGCCCCTTGGATATCATCTTTCTCGCTCTAAGGTACGAAATAAGCTGACCCTTAAGCGTTGTAGTACTACCCCTCCATTCAAAGATTGGTTTATTTGGAAACTGAAAATGAACTATTCTGTTTCTGCAATCAACTAAATCATAACATAAATGAAGTCAATCCATGCCGAGAATGAAGTCAAAATCTGTCATCTCTAATTCCACAAGGTCTACTAAAGTGACTTTCTGAGATATTATGACCAGACAGTTCATGTATACCTACCTGGACACAATAGAGACACCCTCTGGGATAGATACTGAAAAAGGCTCTGCTAAGATTTTGGGACTGACTCTGAAGTTGACGACTATATACGGGGTTACAGAAGAAAGAGAAACTCCAGGGTCTAATAAAACATAAACATGTAAATGAAAGACTTGCAACATACCAGTAACCACATCAGAAGAATTTTCCTTATCCAGACGAGACTGGAGGGCATACAATCTATTTGGAGGCTGACCACTGATAGCATTAGAAGCGACACCCTGTTGAGTCGGGCGACCGAACAGAACTGAGGGATGACTGGATTGACCCTGCTGACCACTCTTTGGACAATCCCTAACTCTGTGGCCTGTCTTTCCACACCCCAAACAAACATCAATACCGACTCTACAAATACCCTGATGGTTTCTACCATATTTCTAAAAAAGAGGATTCGTACGACCACTGTTAACAGTACTTTGAGACTTAAAGACTGACGCCCTATCCCAATTATCATTTCTGAACATGGGTACTGGGGTACTGGCTAAAGATGGAGATGAGAATGAAGATTTTTTATGGAACTGAGAACGACTACCACCTTCTGACCTCGACTGATTAAAATTAAAGATACTTCTTCTAGCCTTCTTGTTCTCTTTCTTTCTCTATACTTAGTCTTCTGCTCCTTAATCTGTTGAGCATGGACCATAACCATAGACAAGTCCATCTCCTTAATCAACATTGCAGTCCCACACTCTTTAATCACACTGTCAGATACACTAGACACGAACTTACTTATCTTAGACCAGCTATCAGCTACCACATGAAGAGCATACCTAGCTAACTGAGTAAACTTGAGGGAATACTTCTTCGCACTTATGTTTCCCTGCCTCAAGTTAATTAACTCTAACAATTTGGATTCTCTCAACTCCAACGGAAAGAACTTATCGAAGAAGGCAGTAGAAAACTCTTCCCATTCTATAGGCCTGCATCGATGCCTCTATCTACCTTCCACTACTTAAACTATGTATGAGCCACATCCTGCAACTGGTAAGCAGCCAATTCAGCACTCTCACTAGAAGTCACCCCCATAATATTTGTTTCCTTCTACACCATGTCTAAGAATTCCTATGGATCCTCTTCAGATTTGGATCCTGAAAACAGAAGAAGATTCATTCGGGTAAAGTCCCAAATCCTAGCTGCGGTAGTATTATCCACTAGGTTGGCCAAAAAAATAGCTAGCTGAGCGTTTTAAGATGCTACAGAATGGGACAGAGTAGTGAATGCAACTCTGAACTCTGCATGAGAAACATACTCATTTAGGGGATCTTCCTGAATGGGCGGAGGTGCTGGCTGGTTTATGTTTCATCTTTTATTTGTCTTTCTGGGAGGTATGTTCTATAAACGGAATAAAGAGTAGATTAAACAGATAGTTTAACTAGAGCTCATGCTCAGTTGCACGACATGAACACTGAGAGAAGGGAAACTTTTCCTAAAACACCTTATAGCCTCCTGTCCATAAGTGTGGCGCACTTCACATTCATGCACAAGACTCTACTTGACGCAACTTTTAGACTTCCTAGGACACTTTAAAACCTTAGGCTCTGATACCAAGTTTGTAACGCTCCGAGAGTACAATAAATAGTAACGTTTCTTACAGAAATCTATGTATATATAATCAACTATTCTATCTAAATGTAGACATATGCACGATAATATAAATGTGCACAATACAGAATATAATGCTGAAAATAGATTGAACTATAATTCAAAAACATATGTCAAATGTGTTTCATAATTAACAACTAATATTAATTTCAAATTCTAGATTCTTAAAAGATACGTTGAATTATAAAGTCTTCACCATAATGACCATAAAATCTACTCTATGATAACTATTCCACTTTCATCAGGTAGGGAGACATTTTGCCCTTAGTTTTGGAGGGCCGTCATTGTCACTGACATAACCTTTCTTCGATTTCTGAAGACCGTAATTCTGAAGGAGTGCCACGTATCACATACAATGGTACTCTGCTTCAATACCTACTAAAGGCACATCCATTCCTTCACTTAAGTATTCTGAATACCCAATAACAAAAACTACACAGTCCCTGACATGCATACAAAGAACAACGTTAATTAATATAACACATCGTTAGTAATACTTGATAAAAAAATTAAAAGATTACTTACAAGCTGTCACTTACAAATCAAACAACATATCGAAACTGTCACTTACAAATCAAACAACATATCGAAACTTATCTATATGTCTAACATATACATATGTAATTTGCATTGCCTCAAACACACATAACAATACATAATACAAACCTATTCATGTATATGTTCAACAATATATAAACAGTAATGTATGTTCATAACAATATATAACAAAACTAGGCATCTCATTGCACATCAAACACCATATTAAAACTTATGTATATGTCTAACATATACATATGTAATGTGCATTGCCTCAAACACACATAAACAAACATAATTCAAAATCCACTTATGTATATGTTCAACAACATATATGAACTGTACATTTCATTGCAAGTTTAATAACATATTAAAACTTATGTATATGTTTAACATATATATATTTAATGTCCATTGCCTCAAACACACAGAACAAAACATAATCCCAAAATAACTTATGTGTATGTTCAACAACATGTAATGGATAATGTATGTGTATAACACATACTAACTAATATGTAAACACTCAGTAAACACATATTGTAACGCCCCGAGAGTACACCCTAGGTGCCACACAATGCTTATAGTCCCGAGAGACCACAAGTTAACCCATGAGTTGGTACCTGCTGTGAGCATTGAGTAAAACTAATAACAAAAGATCATATGCAGAATATAACTGAGAACTGCCATAAGGTTTTAAGTCATAAATCTGATAAAGTCTATAAGACAAAACTGACAATACTAAGAAGATGTCTGACAATGACAACTGAAATTTGAAAATTGACTAACTGTTTGTTCTAGTCTGAAAAACCTCTAGTAACTGATTGAGGAACTGATAGGACAAACCTCTAACTAACTTTGACTAAATATAAATAACTAAAACTGATAAAAGAATTTGAGCTAAATAAATTATGTCCGGCTGATAATCTGGAAAGTCTATGTGCGATCCAAGAACTGAGCATTTAAACCTATAATATGATACATCATAGCGCAAGAAAAGAGTATGCGATCAATATTTTGAATGTACTGGTATGCTAAATAAGGTGGACTAATATGCATGATTTCATATGCATGAATAGTAACTGACTGAATAAATAGCATGAAATACTGTATAAAATGCATGAAATCTGCAAGTACTGAAGATGCATAAAATCTGTAAATACAGATAATGCATAAAATCTGTAAACACTGAGGATGCGTGACTAAGCATAAACATGTTCTGAATATAATATGTAAACAAAGATACTAAAATCTGATAACTGAATTACTGATATCTGTATGCTATGGTCAAGTAACTGAAATTGATTTACTGAGCTGATTACTGGACTGAGACTGTAGGAGCTATCATCTAACCGACATGTCCCAATGAGCAATTTGGGGTCCAACTTGTAACCCTAGTTGGAAGGGTGTCAGTATTGTGCCATGGGTACTAACACTAGCTCTGTGTGGATCCAATGAAGTGTTGTCCCGAAGGACTAAGGGTTATCCTTAACTGGCAAGTACCCGTATGAGATCAGCCCTCAACTGGCAAGTTAACATCTCAACCTACGTTGGCTACGTAGTTCTGGAATGTAAGGACTTCTACTAAGGTTGCACCCTCAACTGGAAGGTGAGCCCCCATCCTGGGTTCGCTCGGTGCTAAATTCTACTCCCAACTGAACTGACTCGGAATACTGAACTGTTCTAAAATTATCTGATTATGACAATTGACTGAACTGATAATGCTTATAGCATATTCTGAAACTAATATGAAGATACTGAAACTAAGGAAACAACTAAGGTTTTGGGTATTCATAACCCAGGACTCGATAGCAATAATAACAAAATAGTACTAAAACCATGGGAACCTAATATGGAAGCATTTATTCAAAATCAATTCTTGTAGGCATTTCATCAAACACTTGGAATGCATAATTTAAGCTAAATATGTGAATAGTATAAAACTTGGAGTAATAGCATGATTTCAGCATCAATAACACTTAATCATGATTTAATTCAGTGAATAACAACATTAAAACATGTGGGGTTTGATAACAGCAACAATTTCATGTAAGCATGGTATAAAATCAATATTTATGGAGATTCATGGTTAAAATCACAATAACTTGTAATAATCACATCTTCGAATTTAAAGTTGGATACTTGGACTTAAACCTGTCAAAATGGCTGGTTCGGCCCAACCGGTGGGCTCGACCTGATTGACCTGGCCCGATCATCCTGTGGGCTATAGGACCGTCGTTCCCGAGCTTGGGCCGGTCAAATGTGTTGACCCGGTGGACCGACCCAATTAGAAAATCGAACCAGGCCCACCGAGTAATCGCATCGGACCGGCTCGATTGGTGTTTATTTTTCAATGGGTAGCCATTGGGTATTTAGCCCAAATGATCGTTGGAGGCCCAACGACCATTTGGCCATTTATCTTTTTTTTTTTAAAATAATAATTTCAAAAATTTAGTATAAATACCCCTAACTCAAAATTCATTTTTCACACAATTCTCATTCTCTCAAATCTAAATCTCTTTCGAATCTTCTAATTATCTCCTAAAGTTCTCAATTTTATTTTTTAATTTTGCAATTACAATTACAAAGGAAAGTTTCTAAAGTCGCAACTTTTGAATGCTTTCAAAATTTGGTATTGTCTTTCCATCTCTTACCTTTAATTTTTAATTAGTGTATTGATTGTTGAATATTTATTTTTATCATTTGTGTGTATTTGAAATATTTTTTAGTTTATTTTTAATATGGATAAAATAAGAAACCTCGGTAAAAGTGTCAAAATTTTTTGTCCCGGAAGTGGTGGTAAAAAATGAATTGGTGGCGGTTTCGGTAGAGGTAGTTCAAGTTATAGATATATCTGTGTACCTTCGGTACCGGTTAGGGGTGGGCATATTTTGGTTTAAACCGAAAAAACCAAACCAAAATTTAATTTTGGTTTCGATTTTTCAGCTTTTCGGATCAGATTCGGTTTGTGATTTTAAAATTTCGGTTTTCATTTTTTTTTAAATTCGGTTAAATCAAAAAACCAAAATTTTATAAATAAATAAATAATATATATATTTTATTATATATATATATATATATATATATAATATTATATGGATTGTTTTAGTGATTCAAATATTTTATGGACTATTTTGGTGACTTTGGACTATTTTATGGACTATTTATGCAAAAAGTATGTTGTTTCATGAAATATTTTTATGAGTTTTGTGTTGTTTTGTAGACTATTTGTGCAAGGTTATATTATATGTAATGATTAATGACGTTATGTATTATGTTAAGCTTATGATTATTTCACTTTGTTTCATCCATGTTGAGTTATTTATAGTTATTTATATTTGGGAATAAAAAATAGGTTTGAAAAAAGTAATTTTTCTAAAAAAACCCATCAATTTTAAATGCTCAGTTATGAAAAAAAGAGGCTAACTACTTTAATACTTCAAACCGAAATAAAAATTCAAAATAACCGAACCGAATTTGTAAAAACCAAACCAAACCGAATTTATTTTGGTTTGGTTACGGATGTCATTTTTGTCAATCCGAAAACCGATAAACCGAACCGATATTAAACAATCAGACCGAACCGATCGAACGCCCACCCCTAGTACCGGTTAGTCAACCTTTTGAGGAAGAAATAGGTGTAGGTGCTCACGATATTGATTATGCAGAAGCTCAGGAAAATTATGGTACAGAAGAAGAAAATGAAGTAGATGCGGTTAATTTAGATGAAGATGATGATAATATAGGTGAGACACTCGCAGTAGGAAATTCTAATGTTAGATCTGAATTGGTTAATCATCCTCCCCATCCCCCGTGCCCCAAGAGCTCATAGAAAAACCAGTATTGCATGAGAATTTTTACGAAAATAGAAGGAGAAAGTAAGGTGCAATGCAATATTTGTGAAATGATATATGAGCATAAAATCAGAGGCAATAAAGAGGGTACGAGTTCGTTGATGAGACATTTAAGAGAGTGATACTCTATAGAGTTATTTATTGCACAAGGTGGTGAGGCTGTTGGTGGGCCAACACAAACTAGATTGAACCCAACAACCGATCAATTAACTAAAAAATATAATAAATGAAGGACCGGGAAGAAATAGCGAAAATGATAGCCGTGGGTTGTTTGCCTTTCACTTTTGCTTCTTCTGATGCTTTTATTCATTATATTCAAGCAATTTATAATCATATGTTTAATGTTATTCCTAGAATTACTTGTCGTGCCGATATTTTTAGGCTTCATGCACAATATGTTTATTATTTATCTACACTATTAAAAAATATTCAATGTAGAATTGCTATAACTTCTGATCTTGGTCGTACCGTTAATAAAAATAATTATTTAACCATTACTTGTCATTGGATAGATAGTAATTTTCTTATGCAAAAACGTATTCTAGCTTTTTTGTATGATGAAAATCGTAGACACATTGGAAAATTTATTTCTGAATCTATTACTAAAATCGTAGAATATTATGGTATTGATTTTTTTTTTTATGTATTGCTTTTATAATGCATCTAACAACAAGACTGCTATTGTGAACTTAAAAGCTGGCCTTTCTCTGTTGTTACCTGAAATATTTCATGTTAAGTGTGCTTGTCATATATATAACTTAATTGTAAAAGATCGTATTGAATTTTTTGAGCTTTATATTGAAAAGGTTCGGCTTGCTGTTGGCTTTATTCAAGGAAATAATCGAAGAGGTAGAGAGAGAATTTAAAGTTAAATGTGAACAAAATGGACATGGACCGATATTAATGCCTGAAGAATGTGATATTAGATGAAATTCTACTTAAAATTATTTAAAAATTTGTCTTGCTTATAAATTTCCTATTACTATAACTTTTAATCAATTTTGTGGTTCTTTTCCTGAGTGTATGCTACATGATTTTGATTGGACTATAATTGATGATCTTGTTAAGTTTTTGAAAAGATTTTATATAGCTACGGTTGAATTTTCCGATGTTTATTATCCTACTGTTTGCAATATTTTAGTTTATTTAGCCGACATTTCTTGTTTGCTTAAAGAATATAAGGATAGAGAAGGTTACAAAGAAGGTATTGGTGCTATATCTGCTAAATTTAAAAAGTATTTTTTCCCGCTTTTCCCAATTTACTTGGTTGGTGATATACTAAATCCATGCATGAAATATAATACTATGTCCGAGTTTAGTACAGTTATTTATAATTTCTTAGAGATAGCACCTTAAGAAAGACCAGATTTGTTTACGACTATGAGTGATGCGAATATTTACGTAGAAGCATTATATAGTCATTATGTCGATTTAATTGATGTAGCTGTACCGACAAATATCACTCCAACTGCCGCTCCTCAAGCTCCCGAGGAACCATCATCTTCTAAAAGGCCGGCACATAGTGGTTTTTCTAATTTCTTTTATGATTTAAATATTTGGGACAGAGTTTCTCCGTCAACAACATACACAATAAATTATCGAGAAGAGCTTAGGTATTATTTTCGACAGCCGACAGAGGATCGTAGAGCAAGGATCAACTCATTGGATTGTGGAAGAATAATGAGAGATAATATCTTGTTCTTTCAAGATTAGCTAGAGATATATTGAATGTTTCAATGTCAAACGTTGCATCGGAGAGCGCTTTTAGTCAGGGATGACAACAACTTGGAGACAACCGACACTAATTGGGAAGCAATGCTATGAATGTTCTAGTTTGCCTTAGAGATCGGATTAGAGTGGAACGAAGAAACCAAGGAATGGAGGTGGAGCCGAAAGACGAACAAAATATTGAAGAAATTCTGACTTCAAGGGAGAACTCAACACAATCAAGTCCAATGCATGGTTTTGCCCCCATTGATTTTGATTATCCTATGACAGTTCCCGTTAATATAAACAGGAATGAGTTGGAAAAAATGATGCAAAATTTTTAATTTTTCACTCAGGTAAATTATAAGTTTTGGATCATTTTCCAATCAATAAAATACAACATTCATTCACTCCTTACTTTGGAATTTTTTTCATTTAAATTGAATTTCTTGCTTGAATTAAATACATTTAATATTTAATATATTACTATTAAATTTAACGCTATGTAATAAACATAACAAAAATACATACACATATATTCTACATATATACACAAGTGGTATTTAAAGTAGTATATATATATATGTGTGTGTGTGTGTGTGTGTGTGTGTTGTATGTATATTGTTTCAACTTTCAACTTTCAAGTGGCATTTTATGTAGTATGTATTCTACATATATGTCTATATATTTTCTATAGACTAAAATAATATATATTTAATGTGTATAAGTTTTTAAAGTAGTATAATACTATAATATGTAATGTATAATACGTTACGTTTAATATATTACTATCAAACTTTACACTAAGTAATAAACATAACAAACATATATACACATAGTGAAAAAATAAATATCTTTTTAAGTTCAAACTTCAAACTAACAAAAAATATAGGTTGTATGTATATTATGTAGACTTGCATATATATTGTAGTATATATGTTGTATGTATATTATGTAGACTAGTATATATATTTAGGGTATATATGTTGTATGTATATTATGTAGACTAGTATACATATTGTATTGTACGTATATATGTGCATATATTTCCTATGAAATCTAAACTAGTATCTATTTAAAGTATACACACGTATATCTTTTCTAAAGTTGTATATATTTAGTGTATATATGTTGTATGTATATTATTTAAATTAATAAATATATTGTATTGTACGTATATATGTGCATATATTTTCTATAGAATCTAAACTAGTGTCTACTTAAAGTATACACGCGTAATTATTTTCTAAAGTAGTATATATTTAGTTTATATATGTTGTATGTATATTATTTAACGTTTTAAAAATGTATATCGGTGTGTATATATTGAAAAAATTATGAAAATGTGATTTTTTTTTAAATTTTGGCTAGTTTTGACCGGTTTGGACCGATCAAAACCGGATCAAATCATAACTAGGCCGGTTTTGGTCTGTTTGAACATATTTTACTGTTTGGGTCCGGACCGGATCAGCTTGTTAACACTGAACCGGTACCAAAACCAACCCCAAACCGGTAAAATTTAATGGGCTAGTGTCGAGTTGAACCAGACCGGCCCACTTAACAGGTTTACTTGGACTCCATGGGTGAAAGGAACCCATGGATAAACACTTAACATACCTGAGTTGATGAATTCGTGAGAATTGATGGTGAATTCTTGAGGTTTGATCTTGAATTTTGAAGGCTAGGGTTTTGTTCTTGAAAGATAATTAATTTCTTGAAGAGGATTTGTGAGTAATGGGGCACATAATGCCCCTTTAGGGTGTTAATTACGTGTTTTGGACAAATTTGGGGCTTTAAAAAAAGACCAAACGGCCCCTAAAAATTAAATCGCTAACTAAAAAATCCCGATTTTGCTCACTGGCGCGACGTAGTACAATCGCGTTGGGCCACTAAAAAAAGGACAATCCCCATTTTGTCCAACGGCGCGACGCGGTGCTATCGCGTTGCGCCAATGAAAAGGACAATTCTGAACTAGTATTTTGGCGCGACGCGGTGCCATCACGGTGCCTGACTGAAAAATGACTATTGCGAAATGATCCCTTGGCGCGACGCGGTGGCAAGCGCGGCGACACAATGGAAAAAGACGAACGTGAAATTGGACATCACCGCGACGCGGCCTTATCGTGGGCTACTATTTTGCACTAAAAGTGACATAACTTCTCATCCGAGTATTGAATTTGGGAGAAATTGTTATTGTTGAAAAGTTAATTCAATTTTCTATCATTTGGTGGGTCTTGAGCTGAAAAATTCTGAGTAGAGCAAAAGATATGCTCGTTTGAAGTTGACTAAAACAACATTCTTATCAAATTCAATCAGTAAGGAACCTTTTGATTCGTCTAACAGCTAGGAGTTATTTGAGACCTTAATATACATCAAACTAACTCATAAAACTATCAAAGAACCATAATGTACTATGCATACATGACGCTAATATTGGTTTGGATTTTTGGGGTATTACACATATGTATATGAACTATAGATATGTAAACACCTAGAAAACAAACTCATCTTGACATATGTATATGCGTAATATATACAAAGATTTATTTGTATCTACACATGCAACTACTAACATAACTACAACTGATGAAAAAACCTAAAATCTACATAATAACTAACAAACATCCCCTATTAATTAACACTTTCAAAACTTCAGATTACTAAAAAACACACAAAAAATTCAGAACAAAATTAATAAAAAATAAATCAAAATCGAAAAATCAAAAATACCTCGGGTAGACGTAGCCGTGCAATATCATTTTTTTTAGATTTTCTTGAGGATTCTCCAATTTTTTTTTTAAATTTTCCAGCAGCATCTTTGTTAATTTTTTTCATCTTGACGGAGTCGTTACAATTTTTTGATATGTATTCAACAAAGTTAGGTTCCTCGTAATCAAATACTCCAAAAATGAACCCAACTACCGAATTTATTAGTTCATTATACTCTAACTGAGTTAATCCTAAACTAAAAGAAGGAGAATCATCCATTTACTAAGTACTATGTATTTAGTACTTGAAATAGAAGATTTTGAAAAGAAAAAGGAAAAATTCACTTATACAAACTATATTTTGATAAAGGAGAAACCCAAAAAATTACTTAGTCACAACATGCAACAATTTTTTCATTCGAAATCTCCAAATTTTGGTTATGTAAAAAAATAAAAATTACTAACCTCAGAATCGAAAAATTTAGAATGATAAAAGGAGATTAAGTTAAAATTGAATGCAGTGAGTTGGAGTCAAATACGGTTGATTTCAACTATGAAAACCGACCCTTGATTGCAGCCTTTTTTAAGGAAAAAAAATCTTGAGAGAAAAGGGGATATGTATGTATATGTACTTTTAGAGAGAGAAACTTAAAAGCAAAATTTATGTAATATGTTTAGGGAGATGAAATTTTTTGTAATAAGTGAAACATAAGTTGTGATTTTGTGTAATTTTTAACCTATTAAGTCTATTTTTTTCCTCAGACACTATTAGTTACTCCTCATTTTTTTTAAAACATGATATTTGTACCTTTCTAAACATTATTCTAGCTTGAATGTTCAAACTGCTTACATCTCAAAATCTAGAGATATGACGAAGTATCTCTTGAATTATACTTGAAGTTGTTATGATATACCTAAATTTTATGAGATCTTTTTACCTTCCAAACTTATTTTTTCCCCAACATCAGCAAAAAAACCCCCAGAAAAAATGAGTTTAGGGAGTAATAGGATCCCATAACTTTAGGTGTGTCATAGCAAGTTCGGATATAATTTGAGGGGTACTTATACTTTATCTCCAAAATCTACATTTGGCATACACCTCAAAATTCTTCATTAAGGGATCGTTTGATAGCCTGTTAGAGTTATGAAAGCTATTAATAACGTAGAAAATAGTTATAACCAAATTTATATATTATTTTATGCATTTATTAGTTATGTCAGATTTAGTTGTACATATATTTTCGTTATAACTTATAGACTTAAGTTATCGATAGACTCTTAAACTTATTTCGAGATTTCTTTTGGACCCCTCAACTCAGACTTGTACTTATCAGACATTTAACCCACCCAAAATTTGATCCACCTAAGTCGTTTTTGCTCGTCTCATGAGATCTCCTGCGCGTGTTATCAATCGCTGCTTATGTAAAAAATTAGTCCACTCAAATTTCTTCACGTGGATTAAATATATCCATCTAAAATGGATAAGAGTTAAACGGGGAAAAAACTCAACTTGACGAAAAGTTAACACTAATTTCTCTCTCCCGGACCTTCGCTTTTTCTCTCTTGCAATTTTTAGCCTTAAATTAATCATATTTTTGTCAAATCGAAGAAGAAATTTATAGATTTTGCTCACATCTTGCTCATATAAATATTTTTATAATTTGTATTTGTTAAATTTTAGCGTTATTTAGTTTTTAGGGTTTGAAATATCACTATAAGAAATGTGTTTTTGAGAATATTCTGTCACTTTCTTCATATGCATTAAAGGTTGTATTTTTTAGCTTGTTGGTGTGCTCTTTGAATATATTTTGTTTAATAACTTTGATATTTTATCATTTGTTGCAGATGACCTAACAAACGAAGATCATTTTTACAAAAATTTACCATGATTTTTTTTCTCGATATTCTTATCCCTACATATGTTGAAAACTGTGTGACAACACTAAGATATATTGATAAGGGCCAATTTTATTACTAAAATTGTTATATTATACTAGAGAATTAGGGTATGAAATTATTAGGAGATTTTATTACCAAGATAGAGTACTAAATAGTTCAACTTAATTACAAATGACCGACATCTTCTAGAACCAGTTAAACACTTAAAACATGAAGATATTATTGACTTTTATGTCAATCCTGTCTTAAATAAATTAATATTTTACCCTGGTGGACCTGCTGGTCTTTTAACTGAACTAGAGGTTATAAATAGTGAAAGAGTGTCAGTGAAAGAGGTTGGTGAGTATGTTAACTTAGAGAGCGAATCTGCTGGTGTTGATGAGAGTGTGAACTTAGAAAAAGAGTATGTTAACTTAGGTAAAAGAAAAAGGATGTTAATATAAGTAGCAAGAGAGAGAAAGACTTCTAATAGAGTATATGAGACAAACGTAAAAGATGTTATTATAGAAGATGATGAGGCATATGTTGAAAATGTTAATCTAGAAAATATTCATCTAGAAGCTGCTAATATAGAAGGTGAGATATCAGATTACTTGAATAGTAATTCAGATCTTGGAGACATTGCTTCAGAAGATAGCTCAGATGTTGATGAGGAGTTAAGAATTCCGAGACAAGAAAGCAGAAACAACAAACAAAGAAACAAAAAAACAAGAAAAATGATTGTTGAAATTGAAAAAGTAATTGTGGAAGTTGTTGGTTGTATAGATAAAGGCTTTGAAGATATTGAAAAAGTTAAGGCTAACAAATATACTGGATAGTTGGGTGGAGATGAGGAATATCTTAATAGTTCTGACTATTGGATTGAAGATAGTGAAGAGCAGCTACATGTAGATGATGTTAGAGAAGTAGATCTATCTAGTATAAGGAGAAGCAAGAAAATTAGATATGTTGAAAATTGTGAAGTGTTTGTGTTTGAGATTGAAATGATTTTTGAGAATGCAAAACAGTTTTTAAAAGTTGTTGCAGCTTATGTTGTAGAGTACAAGAGGCCATTGAAGTTAAAACCTAACGAAAAAATAAAATAGGAGTGAAGTGCATTATACCTAATTGCAAGTGGTTGCTGTTTGCTTCTATTAATAAGGACTTAGATAGTTTTATTGTTAAGAACTATCACTCTATTTACAAATGTATTTCTGTAAACAAGAACAAGATGTGTGATTCAAAATTGTTGCTAAAAAGTTTACAGATAAAATTATTTCTCAACTATACATAAGGAAATTGAAAAATTCAAGATTTAATAAGAAAGGTATTGAATTTTTATGTAGGTAAAATTGTGTATTATATGGCTAAATAGATTGTTATGAAGAAGGCTATGGATGATTAAAATTTTAAATTAGTCAGATTATGTGACTATGCAAATATGATCAAGAAAATAAATTTTAAAAGCTCTTGTTGGATAAATATTGACAAAGAAATTGAATTAGAGAAGAATCTTTTTGTTTATTTCTATGTGTGCTTTCATGCCTTTAAGCAAGGATGATTAGATGGGTGTAAAAAAATTATTGATTTTAATTGATGCTTTTTTAAAGGAGTTTGTAAGAGTGAGTTGTTGGCTGCTATGAGAAACAATGAAAACAACCAAATGTGTCCTATTTCATAGGCAGTTGTGAATACAGAAACAAAACATAGTTGAAATTGGTTCATAAGGTATTTGATTGTTGATTTAAATTTGTAAACTGGTGAAGGATTGACTGTAATGTCAGACCAGCAAAAGATATCAATATTAATTATTTTTTTCTTATTATTTGACTTTAATTTTTATTAAAATGTCAGACCAGGAAAAGATATCACTATTTTTTTTTCTTATTATTTGACTTTAATTTTTATTAAAATTTTTGATCTAATCATATTTATACTTATTACAAGATCTTGTTTCTATTTTGATGGAGCTGTTATCAAATGCTGAGAGAAGAATGTGTGTTGTATGTATTTAGAGTAATTAACATGTCCATTGAAAAGGAGAAGAAAGAAAAAAACAGTTTTGAAGAAGTGCAAAAGCAAGCTTTGAAAATTTCAGAGAGGGAATGCACGCAATGTCAAGACTAGGTAAAAAGAAAATAATTGAGGACATATTGATTAGTCATTTTTTTGGTGTTGGGCACATTTTAAAACACATTCTAAATATGATATTACAAAAGATAACATGTGAAAGATGTTTAACTTTTGGATCGTAACTGCTAGGCATAAGTTCATAATCATAATGCTAGAGGATATCAGGTATAAAACGATGAATAGACATATAGATATGATCAAATTTATTAAAACATGAATTTCAGACATTGCACATATTGCAAGAATTATTTCAGAAGATATCAAGAAATATTCAAATAGGTGTAGAGTACAGTGAAATGGAGTTAATAATTTTATAATAAAGGATTGAGGGTACATATTTATTGTTCACTTGGACAAAAAGTATTGTGATTGTAGATTATGGATGTTAAGAGGTATTTCTTGTCCTCATGCTGTTTGTGCTTATTATTATTTAAATAAAGATCCTGATCAACATTTATAACATTGATATAGAAAAAAAAAATTAATCTTATAATCATTTCATCTAACCAATTTTCAATATTCGAATAGGGCCTAAAACCACAAATTCATTGATTGGGCTTTTAAAATTAAGAAAGTTGACAAAAAAACCTAGCAAGAACAAAAGAAAGAGCAAAGATAAGCTAAAAAAGGAACAAATTATAAAAAAAGGTATCAAGACGTTCAAGATAAAATCAAGTTGACCATAACAAGGCTGTGTGTGCGCAAAACAAAAAGCCTTAAATCAATTTCATAATAATTAACATTTGTAGTAAAGTTATTATATTACTGACCTTTTGATATTTCTGTTTGACTGCTGCAATGGGATAAAAAACAGTAATTGTGCTTAATCACACACTCATTCTACACCCTCATGAAATTCATCACAATCAAGTTCTATTTGTGGTGACACCAGTACAATGCCAAGAGATACCTACACTGAAAGTCAATCAAGAAAGTGATATATGTTCAATCTTTATATTAGTAATATTATTGAAATTGTTGATAATATTATGTTGCATTTATTTATATTTCACCATCATGAAATATCCTTCATATTATATAGTTTAGAATGAGATATCATTCACAGTGAAGCTTCATTATTTAAATATATATAACTATACAATTCAGTCAATCAAAATCTATTTGTGTTGACATAGCTGCTGTGTCAAGAGCACCTCAAAGAAAGTTGACAAGTGGGACTGATAAAGATAAAGGTGATGCTTGTAAAGGTAAAAATGGGGTTAATAGAGGTCATTGTGGTTCTAATAGAGGAGGTGAAGGAGGACCTGGTAAATGTCAATGTGGTGTTGAGAGGTGAAGGAGGAACTGATAAAGGTCAAATAGAAACTGGTATGGTAGAGGATTGGGAAAAAAAAGATAGTTAATGCAAGAGGAACCTCATTTAAAAATGCAAGAAATGCTTCTTCTAGTCAAGTTCCACCTTTATCAACCAACAAGAGGTTATATAATGTACCTCATTTGTTATTGCTAGTAGATACAAAAGGCCTACGACTGATTTTAATTTTTACTCTCATCCAACAACTAAAATCCAAATGTACATTGTATTCTCCCAGTCTCATTCTTTATCTATAATTATGTTTTTATTCAAGTTTTTAATGTTCATAGTCTTACAATTTTTAGTTTGATTTTACAGCGTGATACTTCAAGTGAGAATATTTTTTATGGAGGTACAAATTTAAAGAATACTTTATCAATTAATATATTAATTTTAAATTTTGAGGTCTAAAGTGGAATGAAAAAGATGCAATCATCAATACACAGTTTCAATAAATAAAAGCAAATAAGAGAAACAAAGTGAATGCAGCCAAGTCTTCTTCAGCAGTTGGACCTTTAAAAAATAAGTTCATCTGAAAATAATCTATAATATGATACTGTAATGAGGATTATACTTTCATTTTTGAACAAATTGTGTTATTTATTTTTTAAAAAATTTTCTTAGATAACAATTATGATTTTGTGGTATGCTGCAGTAGTATTATTATACTTAATGTTGAAGCTTTTTATGTTGAACAACTTATTTAGTGTTGTGATGTATATTTTAGCTCAACTTTGAGTAGTTAATATAATATGTTTCTGAAGTGTTTTTATTTCAATTTGATTGTATTATTATTTGTGTTTTCGTTCATTTATTAGCAATACTTTAGCAGTTACTAATATGTGGTTATGCCTAGTTGGATGGCAATACTTTGGTGCACAATTGGACACAAAGTAATTGGCAATGTAATTGTAATACAAAATAGGACAATTCATTCACATTAAATATACCACCCAAACAACTCCATTAAATGCTAACTTGGCTTAACTACTCAATTGTCTATTCAATATTCAAATTTAAATACTAACTTACATCAAACTAAAGAGTCATTTTATAGTCAGAATACAGCGAATAAGCAGAACAAATCTGTTAAATTTGAGCTTTGGACTTTCCATCTCAAGTTTAACATGTTTGAGTTTTTGCTTCAATGCAATCAACTTTTCTTTACTCTCATTCTATTTCTCAGACAAAGTATCCATCTCTTCTTCAACTTCTTTAAGTTTTTCCTTCAATCGATCACCCGAATTTTCATCATCTTTGAACCTATTCATTAAACTCGACACCCCCCAGATGTAATGCTCAACAATCAAAGGTGATGGATCAATTCATCTAAAGTAGTCATATTCACCATTTTTTAAAAATACAAAAACAGTAATATATGAAAAATTTATCAAAAAAATTAAAATTTAAATCTTTGAAAATGTTACAACCTTTAAAATTTTACATTCAAAATATCTACTACCTGAATTTAATGGAGTCCTTGAGATTCTCAAATGACAAAAATCGCTACACTTATACATGTTGAATACCTTAAGATTAACTGAATTTTACAATATTTTTGAATAAAATGATAACAAAAAAATTGAACATGAGCGAAATGTTAGAGAAAGATGAGAGAAAGTTGTGAGAAATTATGAGAGACGTGTGAGAGACGGAAGTGAGATAATAGAGAATGGGGCTATGAATTCAGAATTTTTAATTTGAAGGAGAGGGGAGAGAAAAGTTAACGTTTTCTAACATTAATTTTCAACCATATCGGATGATTTTTCAAGTTCACGCGTCCACCTTGAGTGATTACTACACGAGGTGCTATGTGGGCAAAAAAAATTTAGGTGGATCAAACATCGAGTGGGTTACATGTCTGATTGGTATATAGCTAAATTGAGGGGTCCAAGTGAAATCTCGAAATAAATTTAAGGATATGATTGAGCCTAACTTATGCCTACATTACTGATGTAATAACTTTATAAATTGCAAACCAAATTCATGCATTAATACCTTACTCCCTAAACACTTCTAGGGATGGGCATTTGGTTTGTTCGATTTGGTTATTTAATATCGATTTAATTTTTTGATTTTTGAATTATCGAAAATGACAATCGTAACCAAAGCGAAATAAATTTGATTTGGTTTGATTTTTACAAATTTGGTTCGGTTATTTCAGATTTTTATTTTGATTTTGAAGATTAAAGTAGTGAGCCTTTCTTTATCAGTACTAGGCATTTAAAATTGGTGATTTTTCTAGAAAAATAATTTTTTTCAAACTTAATTTTCATTTTCGAATATAAATAACTCAACACGCATGAAATGAAATGAAATAACCATAAGTTTAACATAATATATAACTGGAGCCGAAAACTCGAAACTCATTGTCTCGTCTCCTCAAGGCGCCGCTGAAAGCCTGAAACAAGTCAACAACCAGTTTTCAAATGAACACTTAGGATTATGGACATAACTCATACGACATTTGACGATTTGGATTACTTATTATATATTATATTTATATTGAATATATATAAAAAAATATTTTTTTTATATATATATATATAACAAAATATATATATTATTTATATAATTTCAATCTTTCGATTTAACTAATTTCTTTTTAAAAAAAATTAAAAGCCAAATCATTTAATCAAATTTCTAAAATTTAAAACTGAAACCAATTCAAAAAAACAAAAATCAAAATTAAATTTCAATTTAATTTTATAATTTTTTTTGATATAAACCAAAAATATACCCAACCCAAATCACTTCGGCAGGAAATTGTGGGGAAGTGGGAATTGAAGACCTGGAGAAGAAATGAGAAAAGCATGAACCCTTCCCAATTTTGCCTCTTTCTGCAATAGGAAGCAAGGATGTTTGTCAAAGCTCGAGCTGTATTATTCAAATTTGAGGGTAATGGCTTTCTTTTCCCATACTCAACTGGTGCCTCCACCCATTTCTTACTCAATTACCTCATCAGCTCACTCGGATTCTCCAAACAAGAAGCTGCCTCTGCCTCTGCTAAGGTTGGTTATCGTGTAAACTCATTCAAGAATCCTGATTTAGCCCTCAATTTCTTCAAACAAACTGGTTTTAACGACACCCACATCAAATTCTTGGTTTCCAAGTACCCTAAAGTCCTATTCTATGATGTTGAAAAAACCCTTAAACCCAAATTACAATGCCTCTCTGAACTCGGATTATCGGGTTCCGATTTAGTCAAAGTCATTTTGAGAGATTGGAAGTTTCTTACCAGGGGATTAGATACTCATATAAAACCCCTTATAAATCTTCTTAAAAATGTATTGGGTAATGATGAAAATGTGGTTAAGGTTATAAAGAAACGTGCCTGGTTGATTAGTCTGTATAGTTGTGGAGCTATGGAAGTCAATTTGAATTTATTGCGGTTACTTGGTTGCTCAAATGATAAAATCAAGAATATTGTGATTACATATCCCAGAATTCTTAACACAAATAACAAGAGGCTTGAGGATATATTGCATAGAGTGGAAAAAGAAGTTGGTGTTTCTCCTGACTCAGCAATGTTTCTCCACATCGTTAATGTGCTTGCTAGCTTGAGTCAAGATAAAGTAGACACAAAATTTGGAATCTTCAAGAGTTTTGGGTGGTCTGACACTGATGTTCTCACAATGTTCCAAAAGCTACCTTACTGTGTAGGCCTATCAGATGCACGAATTCAAACTGCATTGACATTTTTGATGAAAGAAGTTAGATACACATCTGTTTACATCGCTTCTCACCCTTACCTTTTAGCATACAGTTTGGAGAAGAGGTTAATACCCAGATATGAAGTGTGGAAACTCGTCAATGAAAAGAATCTGATAAAGAGTAGGCGGGAGTTTTACACTGTGATGACATGGCATGAATCAAAGTTTTTGGAGAAATATGTGCTGCCTGTCAAAGCTGAACTGCCTGACTTGTATAATTTGTACATCAAAAGGATTGGAAAATAGAAGCCTTTCAATCTTCTTAGTTCTTTTGGCGGACATGCAAGAGCTTACAATCTCTATTGATTATCCACTATTTTTAGCTTCAGCAATGCAAAATGGATTTCCTTAATCAGATTACCTTTCCTCTTTAAGGCTTGATCCATCATATTGACATTTTTATTAGTTCAATTTTTGCCATCTTCAACTTTCTGGTGCAGCGACAAGTAGAAATCGAAACAAGAAGATCGTCTTTTAAAGTTTAGGTGCTTTCAGAAAAACAAATGAAGCAAGTACTTCTCTTTTTCATTTGGTATATGCCTTTGAAGAATTGCCAATGATTTCTCAAAGAGGTACAAACTTTGCTGCTTTTGTAGTTTTCTTCGTTGTTTACGGGCTCTAGGTTCTACTAGTTTACCTTTTGCTCTGTTGGCTGTTGTTAGAATTCTATTTAGGAAAAAACTACTCTTTTAGCTGTTGAATTCTCTACTGAAAAACTGTTCTTAAAGAATCCAAGGTGAAATATTTTCTCGGGTTTGTTAAGCGTGTGAGCCTGTTTATGAATAAATTACCCAGTCTATCATGACATTATCCGATATTTTCCAGAATGGAGGAGACTAGGTGAGGCTGAACCTTCAATATTATTCAATCTCATTTATTGCTGCTTTTGAATCGGCTTTAAGATTACTCTTATGTCACTCAGGAGAAATATAGGGAAGCATCTTTTGTTGTCTTCCGTCCATCTTTTTTTTTGTCCAATGCTTTCCATTGGTCTACAACCAACTGAAGTGCTTAAACCGTATTGAGGGAAGATAGAATTTTCTTGAACATGTAGCTGCCCTATTAGTATTCTACGTTCTACACGATTAATTTCTTCCTTGGCTGTTAATGACATTGTCCATTACTATCAATTTCTCTCAGAGTACAAAGTCTGGTGCAAGTTATCCAATAGTTTGCAGTGCATGTCTGAACTTACCGAGGCTCATGATCAATTAATTTGTTTCTGCTTCAATTGCTCACAAAAATTTGCACCAGAACTGTTAGCTACTTGGTGGAGTTAATGTTTACTCACCTCTTGAGTTGGTTTTACTCACCTGTGGAAGCTTCATTAGAGCCTTAAATGTAAGGCCAATGTTAAAGGATTTCTGTTTCTACTGAGGACTTCTTTCTTGATGTTAGTTGATGGATTTTGGTATGTGCTGAATGAATGCCATTTTCCCAATTCTTATAACTATTTCTTTTTAGGAAGTTGACGTTTGCGTACTTGTTTTGCTTAATATATCGATCGATCAAGCGCAGAGAAGCTGCTTGTTATGTGCTATGCTTCAAGGTGTGAGCTTGCTCACATTGTCGGTCTTGAGCTCGGATAAAGGAGGAGGGTTGCGGTTCGTTGCAACTTGCAGCCATCATAAAACTTGTTAACTTTTATTAAGTTCTCACAATGTAAATTCCAAGCTTTTTTTGAATTGAGGTGTGTCATTATTGTTATTTGTTGGTTGTGAACGAGATGTAGTAGGCGTTGGCCATGAAAATAAAAAACTTTTTCCTTTATTTGAAACTAGTGAACAGATGCGCGATAGTTAAGCTCTTATATTTAAAAATGACCTAATAACAATTTTTTATTAGGTTGACATATTTTCACCTTAGGTTGTGAGATGCCATATATATATAATTTTTAATTATTGATACTTCAAAAAAAAAAAATTAAATTGAGACGCTTAAGTATGAGAATTGAGTGATATAACATACGAATTACAGAGATTCGAACTAAAAGAAGATTAGAAAAGTAAAAAAAGAGCCAAAAATAATGAATCATCAAAAAACTACGAGCCAATAAGTTCTATGATATCAACAAAGTAATAAGTTTTTCGCTGCTCATGATATAATATAAAACTTTATAATAAAGGGGGTATTTGAATTAGTTTTTTATAAGTAGTTTATAAGCTAAAAGTCACGAGTTGGGGTTTTACCTTATAGCTTATTTTTGTATCTTTCCCACTTAAAAAATAAGTACTTGAAAACACTTTTATTCTTTCCCAAACACCTCCAAAGTCTTGTCCTTAAAGGATACATTTCTGGTATTTAACCAAATAGTTAATTAAAAATACTAAAATAAAAGCAATATATATATATATATATATATATATATATATATATATATATATATATATATATATATTTCATTCAAACTTCTATACGTGCCAAACTAATTTGATAATCTCTATTGATGGATCTTTTAAGACCATTAAACTTCCTTCTTTATCTTGATAAACTTGTATTAAATTAAATTAGTCACTCTTTGATGAAGTTTACGCTGTCATCAAACTTCTTCATCTTGATGATCTTGTGTTTAACTATTATTACACAAGGAGAAATTCTAAAGAATATTTCTATGATCATCAAAATTATGATTACCATGTTGTCAAATGAAAAAGATGTAAAGGAAAAAACAGGATAAAAAAAAATACTATTAAAAAAGAAAGAGAAAATGCAAATGAGTATCCAACAACTTCATAAATGATCGGTATTTATATATGGATCAATTCATAAGAATTAAGTAGAATGAAGTTGAGAAGACTTGTCACTTAAGTGGAGAATACAAATAGATAGAATTTTTTTTTATATCTCATGAGATATTATTAGATATACTAAATATGATAAAAGTATTTTTTAATTAATAAATAAATTGATTAGTGAAAGAATGAAAAAAAAATTCAAAAAAAAGATGAAAAAATAATAATTAGAAATAAAGGCCATAGAGAGATGTCACATCGCCTCCTTTATGACCTTCCTTTATATTATATATAGATTTTTGAAGTTGCGATCATGCTTGGCTACTTTTTCTAGAAACTTCTTGGAATTTGTGTGTATTTTTTTTTTTAAATATGATTTTATACTCTAATTTTTAAAAACTAGCAAAGTCACCTGATTTAACTAATTTACTTAAAATATACAATTAAATTTGCTATAAAAGAATAATATCTCATAAAAAATAGTCAGATAATGTCATAGATTAATCTCATATATGAGCTGCCGTATACTGTTACAATTTGACATTTTTTAAAATACTATTACAAAAATTCATTAATACAAGAACAACCCTACTTTTATTTTATTTTGAAAGTATGTCTCTTAAACTCTCATTTACGTATAAATTACGATTTCTACTACGGTTGGGGATTTTGGAATGATGAGCGAAAATTGGGCTTTATGAACACTTTCTTATTTTAAAATTGTTTTTCATCATATACATGACTCGGATTGCAAGTATTACTTTTATAAATGCACGATTGCTCGAGGAATTATTTTCATCTAAACGCTTTAGAAAGGACCTTGAACAATTATGTTGTTTTAATCTTTAAATAGATTTCAAAAGAGTTTAACATAAGCCTAAAGTGACCCCTTTATGTGAAGGTCTTATTATGTGGGGAAAGACGTTATGAATGATCTTGATAATGTTAAGAAATGGTATGTTGGTTTGCAAGTCTTGGTATGACGATACCAACTTAAAAAAGGCCTTAAGAATGATAAATTTCCCTAAAGAATGTTTTCCTCTATGTTTTGCAAAGACAAAAAGATGAGCTTAAAGAGAATTAGATAATTAACCGAGAAGGTATGAGTCCAAACGACTCATTATTTAAAATTGTGTTTTATCAATATGAAATTGATTTTATCCTGAAATATGAATAACAACTGCATATTTGATTTGCTCAGTTGTCTGTAATATATAATATGGTATGATATGCCTCAATCCGTGTGACAAACATGAATTGAGGGCTCCGGTGATCGAGCCATGATCAAAGTCACATAGCCTAGCCTTTGGTGTAAAAAGATGTCAGTGCTGCCATTAATTAAAGAAAAGAATTGAGTTTATGCTTTCAAAGTCATTTCGAGGTCTTTATTATATTTTCTTAGAGAAAAGACATAAAGAAGCCACTGAACTTGTCCGATATTTACAAAAAGAGATTTTAACTTTGCAAGTCACCTATTACCTCCTAAACTATTTCAAATTGATATTATTATGTCATTTTTTTTATCAAACTCATTTTTTAGAAATAGGTATTGACCACACACCAATTGCTAATTAACATATGTTTTTTCAATTTTAAATAATATTTTTTATTTTTTTCTTATACTTTTCTCTTTTTCTTTTTCTCTCTCCAATTCATCATCTTCCTCAAATTTCTCTTCTTCAATCAACATCATAGTAGACCTTGTTTTCTCTTCTTCTTTAACTAAGTATCATTCCCCTTCACTGTCCTAACTCCACCATCCTTTATCCTTTAAAAGAAGATTATACATATGCAAATATATTTACCCAAAATTCCCTTCTTGACAAATTAACAAAGCCGCATATTTACCTCAATTTTTTTTTTGATAAATTAACAAAATTGTATGACTTTTATTCCTTTTGCATTGTAAAAATTAAGATTCTATTAGTTATCCTGAAAAAAATAGTAAAGTTAATTTTTTTTGCTTTTTTTTTTTCAAATAAAAAAATTTAAAAAATAAAAGAGAAAGAGAAAAAGGGATGTTTAAAGTAACAGATGAATCGCAACAACATGAGAGAGTTGAAGTGGTCACTACTGTATTTTTTTTCAAAGCTTCAATTGTATTTTAATGGATATTTGGGGAAGATAGAAGAGAAAAGGGATTTTAAAAAGAATTAAAAAAAATTATTGATATGTGGCATTTTTTCATTTGTTCTTGCAGCCAATGTGTCTCCTTCATGCGCTTCATTTGCGTGGAGCACAAACCTTTACTGAAATTCGATCAAAATAGTTTATTTATAATGATTTTATAAATTTTATGGGGTAATAGGTCGCCCGCAAAGTTAAAATATCTTTTTGCAAATCCCAAACATATTCAGTGGTGACTTTATGACTTTTCTCTATTTTCTTATGACTTGATTTCTACTTTTGAGATTATATTGTACAAAGTTGTTCTTATTATTTGGATGTTATATATACCAATATGTTTCATGCATTGAATGTCTCTGTGTGACTACATCATTTCATGATGTAGGTTCAGAGGCACCTACCCGTGATTCTTGCAGCGTTAGGACCATTCGAGATAAGTTCAGAGTTAGTGAGCCTCCATCATTCGTACGACAACTTATTTTCAGAGTTTTAAGTATTTCTTTATGGTAACTCCAGGGTCTTGTCCCGCCTTAAACAGTTCTTTATGTTAGAGACTTCGTAGGTTGGCTTGAATTTGATTTGGTGTTTTCAGTATTTCAATATTGTGTTTCCTTAAGGACTATTAAGTCACTCATGTGTTTTAATTAGAGATTATGTATCTCTTTCTGTAGTATTTTTCTAAATCTTTATTACATGCTCATGTTGAGTACTAAGTGATTTTCTCGAGCCTCATGGGGTTTCAGGTGCCATGTTACGTCCAGGGCCTAGTCTCAAGTCGTGACAACTTGGTATCAGAGCATAGAGTTCAAGTATCCTAGAGTATCTATGAAGCCGTGTAGAGTAGAGTCCTTTTTATGAGTGTGTAGTGTGTCACACTCATAAAGGGGAGGCTGAATTTTTTTTAGGAATGTTTCCTTTCTTCATGTTCTAGTTCGTGCTAGAAAGTCTAGTCTAAAGAAATTCTTCTAACTCTTAATTTTTCCATATTTCAGACCATGCCTCTAAAAAGAACTACCCTTCAAAGAACTTTAGCTGGAACCTCCATCTCTACTGGGGCAATTGCTGAATAGGTCTGTCCTACACACGTGATGTAAGCCCATAATGGGGTTCTCACCTTTGGACCGACTGCACCCATTGGGGTGTCACCGATTTTGATTAATCCTTCAAGGGCTCCCAGAACCGGACCTACTCAGACTCAACCTTCTCATAGAGAAGATACTGATGATGCTCTTAGACAGATCATTCGGATGCTTGCTCAAATTGTATCTTCTCAATATCACCGGTCAGATAATGCTAGTTCTGCCTTCTCAAATACTATTAGAATTGGTTAATTTACGCGACTAAACTCATCGATTTTCACGGGGTCCAAACTTTAGGATGATCCTCGGGATTTTATAAATGAGATATAGATGATTTCCAAGGTTATGCATGTCAGTGACACAAAGAGGGTAGAATTTGTAGCTTATCAGCAGAAAGGTGTTGCATATTAGTGGTATAATGAGTGAGAAAAAATTGGTGTGAAAAGATTCATTGCCTTATAAAGAGATTGCTATAGAAATTTTGGATTGCCAAATTCGGAAGTTAAGGATCAAAAAAATTATTTCGATAAAGGTGTTGTGGAGGAATCAAATGATAGAGGAAGCTACTTGAAATCTGGAGGAAGACATAAAGGCTAGATATCCCTTTCAATTACGTCCCCGCATGTTGTTATTGAAGGTGCAATTCTATGCCCATTCTTAAATTCTCCATATTCATGGCTTAGTTTCATGTTCATATGAAATGTTAAAGTCTTTCATGTTCATAGGAAATGTTAAAGCCGCATGAGCTATGTATGAGTTAATGTTATCATAGATCTTTCCTTGAGGTCAAGAGTTTAAGTTAAGTTAAGATGCTAGGTTCATGTATCATGTGCTTAGAAGATATTTATCCATCATTTGAGGACAAATGATCCTAAGGGGATAATGTAACGCCTTATAATTTTTTGTGTTCCTTACTGTGCCTTTAGAGCTAAGAAGAATGACTTGCTTGGAGTATAGAAGTTTTGAGAATATTGTTAGATCGAATTGGGGGATTTTAGGGAGTAAATAATGCGAGAAAAATATGTTTTCGGAGTCCAAAATAATGTGATACCCGTTATCCCCGTGCCGTAGAACAAAGGGACAAGAAAAATTAAATTTTGGCACAAAACAATGGAGGTCCACAATACGTCTGTGTCACGAAGTTGTATCTCCGTGATAGCTCTATGTCACAGAGCTATATTCTTGCTATAGCCTCTGTACCATGGAGGTAGTTTCCAACGATAATATCTCTTGTTCTCTTACACGTTTATAAGGTCCCTTTGGTCCTTTTTCATACCCAAAATCGCCCTCCCCCCTCTCATTTCCCAAATTCTTAAGGCACGATTTTAACAATATAAATTACGTTATTTTTCTCCCCAAAGGCTCCAAGACTCAAGAATACCTAGGGTTAAAAGCTTAAGTTTTTTCCGTAAGATTTCTTGCTACGTTCTTTGTCAAATAGGTATGCAAAATGACTCAATTTTTATTTCGAAAGTATGTCTCCTAAACTCTTATTTATGTGTAAAATACGATTTTTATTATAGTTGGGGATTTTTGAATGATGAATGAAAATTGGTCTTGATGAACACTTTCTTCTTTTAAAATTATTTTTTATCATATACATGAGTGAGTGGAGTAATAGGTATTAGTTGGATTATGAACTTATCCTTATTCATTTTATAAATGCATGATTGTTCGAGGAATTGATTTACATCTAAATGCTTCAGAAAGGACCTTGAACACACTATGTTGCTTTAATCTTTAACTAAATTTCAAAAGAGTTTACATAATCCTAAAGTGATCCTTTATGTGAAAGCCTTAATGATGTTAAGAAATGACATGTTGACTTGCAAGTCTTAGTATGACTATATCAATTTAATGAATATCTTAAGGATGATAATAATCCTTAAAAAATGTTTTGAAAAGACTAAACAATGGGATTAAAAAGAATTAGATGGTTAACCAAGAAAGTATGAGTCCAAAAGGCTCATTATCCGAAATCATGTTTTGCCGGCACGAAAATAATTTTTTCTTGAAATATGAATAACCACTGTATGCTTGATTTACTCAGTTGTAATGCAGTATATGATATGATATGCCTCAATTTGTGCGATAAACATGGAACGAGGGCCCCACCGATCGAGTCATGATCGGACTCATATATCCCGCGGTGTAAAGAGATATTGGTGATGCCATATAGTTTAGAAATTAAGAAAAGAATTAAGTTTTATGATTTCAAATTCATTTTGAGGTCTTTATTGTATTTTCTTATGCCTTGATTTCTACTTTTGAGGTTATATTGTACAAAGTTATTCTTATCATTTGGTTGTTCAATATACAATAAATTCCACTTTTGACCATCTCCAGGTGGCTACATTATTTCATAATGTAGGTTTGGAGGCACCTTTCCGTGGTTCTTTGTAGCGTTAGGATCTTTCAGGACAACTATAGTGTTGATGATCCTCCATCATTCGAAAGGCAAATTATTTTTAGAGTTTTAAGTATTTCTTTATGGTATTGTCGGGGTCTTGTCCCAACTTAGACAATTCTTTATGTTAGAGCTTCGTAGATTGATGTTGTGATTTAATGTTTTAAGTATTTTCGGGTTGTGTTTCCTTAAAAGCTATTCAGTCTCTTATGGGTTTTAATTAGAGATTATGAAACACCCCAAACTTTGAACCTTGAAAATTTCCTGAGCTTTGAGCTCACTGTATTGGTTACTACTTGACCCCATGAGTCGTAGGGTGTCTTGACGGGTCATGTGACCCTGTCGTAAGGTGTTCAATGAATGTTGTTGAGTTTCTATCCTGGGTACGACTTGGGGACATGAGTCATAAAGACTCGCGAGTCGTTAGGACAAGTCGTAACCAAATTATGTAAGTTGTTGGCTTGATTCTAATCTGAGTATGAGTGGCTCACTACGAGCCGTAAGAACTCGTTATGAGTCGTAACAATCAATCTGTAGGATGCCAAGTATTCACCCTATTTGGTTCTGCTCTGGTTACGAGTAGGACCCTACAAGTCGTAGGGTCATGTTACGAGTTGGTTGGTTGGGTCGTAAGGATAACAGTGTTGGGGTTCATGGAGACTGTCCTGGTTACGAATCATAAGGTGATGTTACGAATAGATGGTTGACTCGTAACTAAGGATGATGCTTTTCCAGCTTTTAAGTTGGGGGTACTTTAGACATTTCTCACTTAAAACCATTTAGACCCCACGCCCATAAAACACTTTTGGAGCATTCATTCAACACTTTAACGAATTAAACACTCTCCTTGCTATTTCTAAATCCTCTTAAGCAAACCAAGCTAGGATTTTACCAATTCGGTTATCTAAGGGTTCAAGGGGTTGATTTCTCTCCGTAAATCTTCATGATTCAGGCATGTGACTCTTCCCTCATTATTTATTTTGTAAAAACGTACGTTTAAAGTATTGTTCATGAGTCATTAATAATGGTTTTGAAACCAAAGTTGAGGGATTTGAATGTTTATTGTTGAATTTTTCCAACAGTTTAATTATGATTTTCCATGCTCTAATTATGGTTTTTGCACATATGGGTGCATAGGAATGGTGATATAACTAAGGGGTCATGGTTAACCTCTAATTTGATGATTTTGCCTTGATTTTGGCTTTGATAATGGTACACCCTTAACCATTTTGTGAAATTGTTAATGTGAATGACCTTGTCACAAGTTTGAATTGTGTGTTGAACCAATGCTTTGGCATAAAACGGGTAAGAAATGATGAATGGCTTTATAAAGGCCTAGATGGCCATAAATTGATTTAAATTATAACCTTGGGGTTTGATTGGCTAAATGGGTTCAAGTCCCAAATGTTAGAATTAATTTGGTGTCTTTGTTTGGACAATGGGTTCGAGTCCCCATTTGATAAAATTATTGTTATGACATATCATACGCTTGCAAGTAGGGTTGGTATGACGATACCGACGGGGTGTCTATATGTATAATGGGTTAACAAATGGTGATGCATATTAAATGTTTTAAATATGGTTAAAAGCGGGATGTGTAGCCGGACCGTGAAAGTGGAGGTCTCAAAGTACTAACACTGGAAACTGCGCTAGCCGGTGCGAGTGTCTAAATGACCGAGAGGTTTGAGTCCCCCGTATTATATATATGAATGGGAGGTTTGAGTCCCCCATGTTGTATACATTGATGCTTAAGTCACTTTGATTATGTAGGGAGGTTTGAGTCCCCCATAAAGGCATATACGGATATGGATATTCTCTGATTTTGCAGCTACACGCACTGGGGGCCTTTTAGCTAGGGGAGAGTTGGGCCCATATAGCCCGTGGGTGCCTTGTTATATGACGGTTATGCTACACAGTCCAGGTTAAGGTTTCGAAGCTCATGCTAAGCCTTGCTCACTACCCCAACACGTGACATATTATATATATATATATGTACTTCATATGATATTATGCATTGAATGTCGTGTTGGTTTTAAATTGTTATCGTGGCATTATTTTGTTCATCTATACCTAAGTTACGTGTTAGCGCTCCAACCGCTATCCGTCTTCAGACGCTATATTTTCACGCGATGTAGGAACCGACCATACTTCCATATCTCAAACCTAGTGACTTGGATTTAGGATCAGCTAGCGAGTCAGGTTGAAGTGGTGAGCTTCCATCCTTCGAGATACCCCATTACATGTTGTGGTTTCCTTTTTATGAGTTGACTATTTCTTTGGATATTGGTTTTGGCTATTGTCAGGGGCATGTCCCGATATTTTATTGAATTTTAATTTTGTAGAGGCTCTATCGGATTACTGTAGACTTGGGTGGTTTGGTTGATTGTTTGGTGACGGACGGTTGTCCGATTACCGGTGATTGGTATAGACATACCCTACATTATCATAAATTTTATTTCACATTATCTTGTTATATGTTGGAAATTTATTCAATTGGGGATGTTGTGTTGGTTTAGTTAGGTGAATGGGGTGATCTCCGTTCCATGTGGGACTTGAGATACCCATCACGGCCAGGTCCTGGTTCGGGTCGGGACAAAGGTGGTATCAGAGCCTAAGTTCATGGTCAATTGGGTGTCCATAAAGCCGTGTCAAGTAGAGTCTTTTATATGGGTGTGTAGCGTGCCTCACATATATGGGAGAGGTTATGAGACATTTAAGAATGTTTCCCTTTCTTGTTGCCTTAATTTCAGGCTATAGCGTCTAAGGTCTTGGATCCTTCTGATTCTCATTTGTTCGTCTTTCAGATCATGCCTCCAAGAAGATCTGATGTCCGTGGTACTTTTGTCCCGTCTGAGTACAACGAGGACAAAGCTTCTCCAACATTTGGGGTCCAGACCCGGTCAAAGGTTGCTGCATATGACTGTCCTTGTGGAGTCCTACCTTTCCTCGCTGATCCTACTCCTGAAAGCGACACTCATACTAAGTCGCCTAAAGAGGAGGCTACTAACGCTGAGTTCCGTCGCTTCATTAGCCTATAGTCCCAGTTGGTGAGAACTAATTCACAACAGTCAAGTTCTGCTGGTACTGCTATGAGTTCGTCTGAGGCCGCTAGAGTTGACCAATTTATGAGGTTACATCCTCCGATGTTTACTGGTAATAAGGTTGAAGAGAATCCTCAAAGTTTCATTGATGCCATGGATAAGATCTATTGGGTTATGCATTCTTCAAAAGTTGAAGATGTAAAGTGTGCTGCTTACCAATTGAAGGATGTGGTGTACCAGTGGTACGAAGAGTGGGAATAATTGAGAGGCGAAGACGTTGGTTCAGCTTTTGGATCACTTTTTTCCTTAAGAGTTGAGGAAGACAAAGATGGAAGAATTTATTAACTTGAAACAAGAAAGAATGACAGTCAAGGAGTATGCCTTGAAATTTTATCAGTTGTCCCGGTATGCTCCTAAGTTGGTATCTAACATGAGGGCCAGGATCAGAAAGTTTGCTTCTAAGTTGTCTCAAAACTTAATTCTAGAGAGTAAGGTTGCCTTGTTAAACAAGGATATAGATATTTCTCGACTTGTGGTTTATATGCAGCAAGTCAAAGATGAGAAAAAGAAACAAGGTAAGATTGGTAAGAGGCAAAGTAAGAAATTTCGATATTCAGAATAGGGTGGAGGCCAGCAGCAGAGTGGAAGTGTCGCGCCCTATTTTTCTCGCGAAAAGCGGGATTCGACGCGACTAATCTTTTTGAGATTGTTTAAGAAGTGTGAAGAGTCGTCACTTAACGAATTAAGGTGTGTTAGGGCACAATTCTAGGCTAACTACGAACCTATTTTGTTATTTAGTCTTAATTCACCAGAAATTTGGAAAAGAGTTCAAATTACCTCAAAAGGAAGGTGTTAGGTACCTTTTGTGATCCACAAAGGTAGTTTCCAATCAAATTTGTACTTTACATGGAGATTCTATATGATAAAGTAAAGGTAACTTATTTATTAACTTAATATTACTAAGTGAAAAAATAATAAACAGGACATGATTATTTAATTATTTTAACTATCAATTACCTATGTGATAAAATCAATCAAACATATAAGTAAGACAAGCACGGAGAGAGAAATAGCATAATTTATAATAAAAGGGATTGTTTATTAAACTAACTACCCCAAATTAGTAAGCATATAAAGTCAATGTAAGAGAAATAACAAATTCGAAAAATCAAATAAAGGAATATTTTTGGTTTTATTCGAATCAGAATCCCAACTTGTTAATCATTATCCGACCCATTAGCCGGCAGTCGGATTCTTAGACAAGTGACAATGTCATACGTCGTGTAATATATGTTGGGTATCATCACTTCCGAATATCTACCTCCCCCCTCCAGGCTGGTTGTTAACCTAAATGCGTACTAAAAAGAGGATAAAACTAACGTCTATAAAGTACCTATCATCTAAGAGGCATTGGACTTTGCTATTTTGGATTTTATGGTCTAGACAAATAAATCTAGATTTTCTAGTTGGAGTCAAAGCGCATAAAATAAATAGGACGTCACATAACACATAATTGTCTCAATTAGGCCTCTTGGTTAATTTAGAGTTGGTTAAAGTGGTTAACATGCTAAGACAAGCAATTACTTTTGTTTAGTTATGCCTATAGACATGGTATCTAGGTGTCACATAATCATTTGTTGACGAGAGATAGTTGTTAAGCCCTTTCAAGAAGTGACGTAAATTTATTAAAACATGTCAAAGTAAATATGTTGGGGAGTGATACCCATTAATTTATTGTACAAAAACATGTAAAAAATATTTAGAGTGTCATGAAACTATATCCTAATGCTGAAAATAATTAACCTGTAAGAAAGCACTTTTGAAAATTAATAAAAAAACAATGCTGGAAATCCATTTTTTGGATTCTAAAAATTTTGTTTTAATATGCTGGAAATCAACTTATGTTGCAAAGTAATTACTTAAACGTTGAAAAGTGATTTTATTGAAAATTGAGTTTACCGAAAATTGTTTAATTGGAAACTGTTTTTCAATTATTGGAAATTGATTCTTAAAGGCTTAAAAAATAATGTTGATATGTTGGAAATTCATAAAAATCATGCAAGAACATAAATACAGACGTTGAACATTAATCATTTTTACATCGATTAAAATAACATGCTAGAGCTTAATACGTCGGATAGTTAATTAAATTCCTAAAACAGGATATCTAGGTGACAAAATAAGTTTGTTATTAATCCTAATTAAAAGTTTGCCTAAGTGATTCATGTTGCACATAAAACACATAAACCCCACCCCAAGCAGTCCCTATAATTCACTATTACATGATAGAGGTTTACAAAAGTTGTTACAATATAATAAATTAATAATAAATAAATAAATAAATAAAAGGGAATGAACAACCCTCTTTTCCCATAAACTCCCAGCGACTCTTCAAAGCCCTCAACATCTCTAATTAGACCTATTTGGCATAAATAAAGTAGCACAAAGGAAAAGGGGCGAATACCCCATATATTTCTTCGAAAACACAAAAACAAGGAAACAAAGGCATAGCAAATGAAGTACAAATACCACATAGTTCCTAAAGGCATATTTTCTAGCATCATTATATAAGGTATTAAAATTGCAATGATAGGAACTTAGCGATTGACGATAATAAGCAATAATAAGAAAACCAAACAGCACAAAGTCCAAGCACGAATTACCACAGAATAATGAAGATCGATTCTCCAAAAATAAGTGCGATTTAAGAATCATAAAGTAATTTCTTCTTGTTTTAAAAGCAATGCTTAAAGCTTTTTCGTATGAAAAATATAGAGTGTAAAGAGTATAGAAAATGTTTATTGTGGAGAATGTTGAGTGTGAAAATTGTTTAAGAGAAAAGAGAATGAAAAGCTCTTGTTTCGTATGGAGAATATAGAGAGTATAGAACCTGTAAGCTTGTCCTTAAAGGGTGAAATGTAATCCTTTATATAGGTTAAAGGGGGTGGGGAATAAAAATGAAGAAGAAAATTTTAACAATCAATCACAAATATTTTCCAAAAATATAGGAATGGAATAATAATAATTTTAATAATCAATCATAATATTAATGTCCTTAATCAAATAAACTGAATCAATATGAAGCCAATTTATCATAAATAGATAAGTAAAACAAGATACTTATTTAAAAAGAGAATAAATAAATAGTAATAATAATAAAA
This sequence comes from Capsicum pubescens, assembly GCA_030864215.1. NCBI lineage: Eukaryota > Viridiplantae > Streptophyta > Magnoliopsida > Solanales > Solanaceae > Capsicum > Capsicum pubescens. The sequence continues at coordinate 42,688,825 of CM061541.1, forward strand.
ATCTGTATTAACTTTAGTATTTACCATATATGTTAAAATTGATTGAGAAATCATAAGGCACTTAGTCATGCAGAATCTTCCCACAGTAATCCAATCGTCCAAAATTAAACTTTGCACTAAATCAATTCCATAATATCAGTTGGGAGTAAACACAATCAAACATTTTACCATGAACACTGAATCAAAATTCTGCCCATATCAACTAAAGTAAAACACAATCCACATACAATAACTTTAAAAATAGGTAGAAATCAGTAACCATATTAAGTGTCACAAAAATTGAGAAATTCTCGCGTATGACAACATGGATGATTAATCAAACAAAAATCTCAAAATGCTTAACCAAACTAATTTCAAATCACGAAATCTGTCAAATTAAGAAGTAAAAGAGGTTTTTGAGACTTAAAATGAGATTAAACCTCGTATTGGTTTTCAAGAACCCATCGATTTTCGGCAAAATTTGACCGGAGCAAGTGGCGGCGAAGCGGCGGAAGGAGTTTTCGATTGTTGCCATTTGGTCAAATAAGAGACAAAAATGGGGGAAGGGATGGCGGATTGGTGGTTGCATGCGGGACTTTGGTCAGTTGGTGGTGGTGCGAATGGGCAAAGAGAAGAGGAGGTGGTGTCGTTTCCGCCGGAACTGTCGGTGTTTCTTTGCCAGAGGAGAAGAGAAAATGGGGCTAGCTCTCACCGGCTAGTGCTGGCTGGCAGTGGCGGGGGGGGGGGGAAAGACGGTTGGTCTGGTTGCTGGTGGTGGAGCTTAATTGGCAGGAGAACGGAGGGACGACGATCGCCCGTTGTCGGTGGAAGTAGTAGAGGTATCATCTTTTGACGGTGAAAGAGATGGTGGTGCGTAGGGGTTGCCGGTTGGCCAACTGATAATCATATCAGGTGGAAGCTACTTCGTAGAGATAGAGATCGTAGAGAGACGAGCTGCCTCTATTTTTGGTAGAGGGGAAAACAAAAAATGAAGTTGGTTTTTAGGATTTAGGGGGTTAAAAGGATGAAAAGAGGGATTTTAATCTCACTCGTTGATCATATGGGATCAACGACTGTAATTGAAAAGATTAATGAAATTTGATTGAGGTTTTATCATTTAGCCATATTGAAGTCAAATTAAGCTAAAATTGCCATAAGTTGAATAAAATATGGCTAGAAATTAAATACACTGGGCAAATTGAATTGACTTAGGCTGTTATTTAATAAATGAAAGAATGACATAATAATAGTAACAATAAAAATAGTAATGAAGCTAGACAATGCATTTGTAAATTGTGAGTGTACATATTTACAAAAAATAATTTAATAAATAGTAAGATAATTATGTAAAATATTATATTTGAATTAATAAATTATAAAAAATGATAATAAAAAGTAATAAAATAATTTGTATATTTTAAAATTGTCAATATTCATTTGATATAAGAATAATGTATGAAAAATACTAACATTTGAAATTAATAATTTTGACAAAATAACAGTATAAAAGGAGTATCGGACGGTTAAAATTGGGTGTCAACAGAAAGTGGTCTTAGAAGAAGAGCTAGGGGAGTCCTAACTCCTATTCGACGGTTAGTGCTTCCTAGCCAAAGCTATCTGGTGACCGACATTTTTAGGGTGGTGATGCTTCTAGGGCACAGGGTGCCCAATCTCAGGCCAGTGGGGCCCTGTCAGCACCATCCTACCCTCTCTCCAGATTTTATGGTCAGAATAACTGTGGTCAGTGTGAGAAAGGGATTAACCGATGTTTTAATTGTGGTCAGATTATACATATGCAATAGGATTGTCCCTCTAGAGTTGCTTCTAGGGCAAGTAAGGTTCTTGTTGCCTCTTTATTAGCTCATACATCAAAAGGTGCCACTTCTGTCTCTGGCACTGGCCGGAACCGTCTTTATGCTCTCATTACTCATTGATAACGCTCAACTTACACGCCAATTTAGGTGCAAGGAGATCGTCATCAATATATTTATCCAACTTTGAAGTCGGGTTCGAATCCAAGAGGAACAATATGAGTGACAATCAAGTTACTTCAAAATAATAGATACGAGCTAAATCCAAACCAATGTTACGAGAAGATAAAAATGGGGAAGATAGCTATCTACACTAATATTTTTTTTTGTTTTTTTCTAGTATAAATTCAGGGCTACGAATAATTAGAGTTTTAACAATTATGCATGGATCTTATAATTATGTATTACTAAGGGAGTGATGTGTGGGTGCTAGCAATCAATCATCAATTTTGTAGGTCAAATATGGGTAAGTTTGGTTAAAGATTTTGATGCTAGTCTTTCACCAAAACATCAAACTTTTACCCATTGATTCTTTCGAATACCTAATGGGTGTGTTCAACAATTGGTAACCACAACCTAAATCTAGGCATCCCTATTTCTAGGATGATACCCATGGCATAGTCAACCTCACATTCACCCTTATGTATAAGATAGTGAGAATTTAGCCAACTACACACACAATTGTCTATAATTACTTTGGTCTCCACGTCCCTCTTTCAAGGCTGATATGAATTCCTAAACTTCACCCAAAACCCTTCTTTCAAAGATGGTTTTGGGTTTTCTAGAGCATGGAGCTTTCACTCATCATAGCCATGTGGGTATTTGGGGCTTTCACCCATCAAATCCCAACCATGTTAGCATAACAATAATAAAATCCATAAACATGAACTACTAAATAGAAACTAATCAATAACAACCCACACACACTTTAACCCCTATTCACACATAAACCCTAAGATGGAGATCTATCTACACATAAGATAAATAAGTCTAGATATACCCAAAATCTCCATTGAAATGACTTGCTGAAGATTACGTGAATGTTACTTCAAACTTGACACTCCCACAAATCAACAATAGAAGTACTAATCTTCCACTTAGAAAGTCTCCAATGTATTCTTCACTAAAAAATTATACAATATTTTCTTCTCCAAAAATGGAGGCTATCAACTCCTAAAGCTAAACCTAAAAATTGGGAAAGATGGAATTATTTTTCATGAGGCTAGGCTTTGAGTCTTTTGTCAAAATTGGGAACAGTCACGTGCATTTCCACTTTTTCCCCTGGGCTTCTTTGTTCCGCTAGGCTGCGGTCATGCTAGTTTGGCCACGACCACTGCTATGCGGCCGCTGTTAACTTCCACTATCATAGTTGATTGACTTCTGCTCGACTTCCGCAGCCGCGACCGCGGTCAACGGACCGCGACCACGGTACCTAAGGCCAGTTCCTGCTCCAAGTCTTCAGCTGCACTTTCCTTCTCCCTTTTTACTCATTTTAAGCTTCAATCCACATCTTTCTAACTTTTCAATTCTATACCTGCAAAGAGTGGATATTAGTGCATTTACTCAAAAATATGTCTCATTAATTCATTCAAACCAAGGTAGTGTATATGATTGTTTAGTGAGAATGAGTGGTGATATCACCACTCATCAACACCCCCAACTTAAAGCATTTGCTTGTCCTCAAGCAACACCACCTCTTATCATGAGACACAATCATTTATTCCCAATCTATATGCCTTAAATATCACAATGACCTCAACTTTAATTACAACCACAAGTATCTCATTGCACATGTGCTAGGCTAGTTTAACTACACCACTAGTCATAAGATGCAACATTCAAGGATGCATAAGACTCTAAAGAGAAACCAAGCTAAAAAAATCAATTCTTTAGAAATGGTTCACATTTGATTAAAACTAAACTATACTCCATTTGCCTCATTTCTCTAGAGGTGACAAAATCACCCTCCTCAACTTGTTTCGCATGCCCAACTCACAAGAAAGAAAATTCCAACACTAAGCTACCAAATATGCTATAAGTACTTTTAAGTGTAAGACCTCTCTCTCTAACAAAATAAATCTCAATGCAACAAGTGTCATACCATAGGCTTACCCCTATTTTCAATCGCCACTACAAAGAAAGCAAATGGTTGGAGATCTCAAAGTGCTTTCTAAGCTTGTAACATAGGTTCGGGTTAGGGTAGGATATCATCTAGGGACACATGGCTACACCCTCCCTTGAACATCTACATCATACTTTACAATTCTCCTTCTTCGGCTAAGGGCCACTCTTCTTTGTTTTCTTTCTTTACGTATGCCTATTTTTTGCTTCCTTTGTTCACTGTTTTTCTTTTATTTTATTTTCTTGCAACTTTCGTGCAATTCAGTCCTTTGTTAGATCCATTATTTTTCTAAATCTTTGTTTACAATGCTAAAGAACATTAGGCATTTCACTTATGATATCGTGGCCCCAAACTTACTTTCATCAATTTTTACCACCCTCAACTTAGGCTTTTAGCCTCAAGTTGCATGTTCAAGTTCAAGGAGGGTATGGTTCAAAAGAGGGATAAAAATAATGGTTTATGGCTTATAACATGTTTTCCAAATAAAGGTTCAAAGTCTCAAAGTGGGTAGCTAAGGATTTCCTTTGTTCACGGGTAGGATTTTTAGGCTATAGTGGGCTCCAAAATCACAAAGATGGCCTAAGGTCATTTCTCTAATCACACATAATCAAGATTAGTTTTGAAAGACTATCGGGGCAAGTTCTAGATAACATAGTTGTACAAGAGATGAATACCAAGAACTCACCACACATGGCATGTAAAATCCGTCAAGGGAGCTCAAATGAGCCTCCCGCTAGAGACAAAATTAGAGTATTTATTTCTGTTCACAAGTTCAGAAATTTATGAAGCCACAAAAAAAGAAAAGAATTTGTTGCAACATTGCTCACGTCCTTGCCCTTGATTTTCAAAGATTTTGGATGGAGGGAATTGTTCATTTTGCATTAGCACTATGCACCATTTGCTAGTAATGGAGGACTCTCAACGCCCCTGAGGTAATTCTGGAATAAGTTCCCTGATAGCAGCAAGTTTGTCAAAGAATTTTGGGAACTTTTCTAGGACTCTGTCCATAGGGATACTCCTTTCTAGGGGTAGCTTGGTCCTTGGGAGGTCATTGTAATGCTGGTTGTGGAATTACTCAGTCATGAATCTAGTATCATCTAAGTCTCCCATTTTATAGCTGAGTACCTATATGGAGCACACTTTAGACCATTTTTAGTGTTTTCAAAGAAAAACTTATGCTAGATTAACAAGAAAAGCGCATGTGGCAATGCTATAGGAGATTCTGGGGTGAAAAATGTATGTGCAGAAATTTGGATTTACTTAGACAGTTGGATATCGTTCCCACGAGGATAAGCAACTAGAAATTTAACCAACTTTTAGTTTTAGACAAGGAGGTATTAAGTGTTGTAAAGTATCAAGAAGATTGTGAAATTATGAATAAAAATGTAAATTAATAAATAAGAAATAACAATTTGTGACAATAGCAAAGCAATCGACGGTTGTAAACAATAACGATTAGAATTCCAGGGTTGAGGCACTTCTAACAATTTTACAAATCTCCATTCTTATCGCAGTCTAGTTGGTTATCGGGTTATTGATTCGAAAGGTTTATAGTATGATCTTGGTCTCCTGACCTCAAATATTCTATCTATCTAAATATTGCAACTACAGCTCCCATAGAGATGCGACAATTCATCTAGATTCATAAAGTTATCTTCTTGCAATTAAACCAAACAAGGCGTCTAAGTATATCCCTATCCTAGATGCTAATTCAAACTACTTATTTCATAAAAGAATAAGAACCTTGCTCCTTAATTTCTTCGTTCTATCCTACGATTCTCCTCCTGGATTCACATAGAAATATAGATTTATTCTAATGGTGGCCACTCATCAAAATAGTAAGCTCAAAAAATTAAGAACAACCCAGACAATAATCCAAAAAGAAACTACGATAAAGAATATCAAAGAGTAATCATGTTCTTGGCCTCAACCTCAGAACAAGGGTGTTTAACCACTCATGTTTGAATTCAACACCAAAAATAAGTAATTAATTATACCAAGAATTAATCTTGAAGTAAAGAAGTTCAAACGAATGTCTAAGAACCCTAAAAGAGTGAATTTTGTGCTTTTCCACCACTGGTGTGCTTGCCAAAAGTCTTTTAATTTGTGTTCACGTGTTCCTTATATAGTTGGGAAGATTTTACCTAAGTGGGAATGAGTGTCTCGCCACGAGGGTTATTCCTTATTTCTGAATATCGCGACGCAAGACGTGCTCCTCATTTCTAGACCACGCGATGCGAGATGCAGGTCACATTTCTGAAGCTCACGACATGAGCTGATCGCAAGAGCTCACTGGAATTGTCTTCAAAATTTGAGAATAAGTCCTCCTCCTTGTTGTGGCTCACAACACGACCAATTCGCGAGAGGCCACTGGAATTGTCTTTAAAATTTATGGCTAAGGCAAGAATCCTGTTAGGTGGTTGCTTTTCTACTTGATTCACCTTTTACTGCTTGCTTCCAACTTTACTGAAAATGCCTTCTCAATTCAATACAATCAAATCTAAAACCTCATTTGTCACTTGTTTCATCTCATGCATCCAATTTCTTCCAAATCTGCTAGAAATTTACCCTACGTCACTAATCACGTTGGTTAGATACGAAACACAATTAGGGCTCAAATGTAATAAAAATAGTATGTTTCAGCTCTTGAAACAAGTTCAAATATGGGTGAATATTGATGATTAGACATATAAATACGCCCAAGATCACCACCCCACACTTAAAACCTTGTTCGTCCTCGAACAATCACAAACATAATATTTCACATCATGACCTAAGATTTATACTTGTGTTGGGCACTTACGATTTATTACAGTGACTTTTCATCTCAAAACATGTCAAGAATACTTTTATGCACATACACAATTAGTTTCAAAACTCATTATCTCAATAGTGACACCCGATTTGTTGGCAAACTTAATCAAATCACTCAATCAAATAACACAATAAGGGGAGTGTCAAAATTCAATCACTCACTCTCAACAAGGAATTCATATATGATAGAAAATGAACCTTAAGCTTGCCCTTAGTGTAATACTCCACTAATAGTCGGATGTTGTAACGTAGGATCAACTAGGTCTTTTATGGTTACAATGTAGGCTAAGGGACGGGTAGGAACTATTTAGAAAATAGTGACTAATCTCCTTAAGCGCTTTAATACATGTCAATCTTCAATCAAAATCACATTCTATCAACCTAATTTTTCACTTTGTTTCACCCCAAATCTCATTAAGCACATTAAGATAAGCTACTGTGGGAACATTTTTGTTTAACATCATGATTCAATTTCCAGCTCTTCTTCACACCCATTTACTATTACGCACCCCTATAATATCCATCCTCAACTAAAGCTCTTCTCCTTGGTTAAGGTGCACAGTGTACGAAATGGACCAGGGCCAAAACAGGTTCATTGTAACCCAACTAGGTAATAAAAAAGACTGAACTTCCTTTAGAACAATTTCATTAACTCCCAACCACTAAAATTTTACACCAATAGCTAACAATTTTGGGGCTTTACTTTCACCTTTTTCCTACTTCAATTTCATACTCCTTACTCACTTATTTTTCAATACTAAAACGCTTAGGAGCCTTGGATCAAATTAAGGTCTATCAAAGAAAGGATTGGGCGAAGTGTAAGGCTACTGAAAAAAATTAGGCTATAGGCTCAAGGGGGTTTACTAGGGACATACATAAGGGTAGGTAAATAAAGTCTTTACAATTCGGCTAACAAAGAAATGCCTAAATCACTTTCTACCCCCAACATTCTTTATTTTGCTTTGTAAACACACCAGGCAAGTTCTAGACATTCCTACACATGTAGAATATAAATAAGTACTCATACTCATAGTGCATGCAAAGAATCAAATCGGATCCTTACGGTTCTCGATCTTGTTCTTTGTCAAATTCAACATTAAGCCAACAAATCATATTACACCTATTGAGATTTAACATCTAAAAATAACTCATTTTTTCCTTTTGTTTCAAAACAATTTTGTTTAAAGTCACTATAGAATTGGCCCAACACAAAGCACTTCTCAAAAATCGTGATTGGGCTCTCATCAATTTCTCAGCTTCTAAAGACTAACTCCCCTTAAGACGGTCATCATCCATCTATCATAGGAGAGGGAAACTAACTATTACTGAAATTGCCAAAGAGGGTGAAAATAAATACTTTAAACTAAAGCAACACGCGAAAAATGCTTTAAGGGCAAATTGCAACAATACTTTCAACTTACTAACTATTATAGACATAGTGTTATGAATAGCTAGAATGCTAAATTAAACATCCAAAAACCAAATTAAAAACATCTAAAAGCAAAAATTAAAATTGTCCAACAGAAATAAGTAGAAGGAATGAGACTTCTGCCACCCCACACTTAAAAGAAAGCACTGTCCCAGTGCTTGCAAATAAGTAAAGTATGAGGTGGTGAGGGACTCCCTGATCACTTGTCATCATCAGATTCTGGGCCATAGGCCTTGGCTCCCAAGTCTGGATCAATGGTATCATCATCCTCATATAAATCTATGTTTAAATCCTGCAATCGATGCTCTTTGTCGGTGGGCACATCATCATCAACCAGTTCTAAAAAATTTAGACTAATTCATAGCAGTGCTCTTGCATGTGAACCGAGAGAATAGTCAAGCTCAACAACTCGAATCTTCTGTTGGGTCGTTGGGTGACCCCCAATCCTTAACTGTAGCAGTTGCAGCCCATATTTACAGGTTGTGATCTCGTCAGTTCGAGCCTGACACTTAGGCATAGTTAATATTAGACCCTGAGAACCACCAATCCCTTTAGTACAATATATATCTACCGAACACATGTCCACCGGTGGCCTAAAATTAAAATACTCTTCATCTACATCCTCTCCCTTAAAAACTGTATCAGCAACCTACCAAAACCATACCTACGAATCACATGACCCCTTGCCTTCTTCATAGCTGAAAAGATGATCGCGCACACATTCACATCAATATATTCACGCATTAAGGCATAGATAAGACACACCCTATCACATGTAACCTCAGTCATGTGTCCCATAAATGAGACCAGTATAGATGATCTTGGCCCACATGCGGTCCTACCTATTCATCTGGCTGAGGGGGAAAGTTAAGTGAATGCGACTGCCTATCTTACATTTCCATCTAGTTGTTGAGTTATTTCCACATAATAGATGGTGGATATCTACATATGGTGGTTCAATGTTCAACTTTTTCAAAGTTTCAACATCCACCTCTGGTGTACCTAGGAGGACATTTAGTGTGTGAGCATTAAAAGTAATCACTTGGCCCCTTATCTTGACTTTTGAGTCCTTGTCTTGCAGATCCTAATTTGCATAGAATTCTTTTACAAAGTTCAAGTTGCATTTGTTGGGCTGGTCGAATGAGAAGTTCATATGTAAAACCTCTATGCGGCACACTATGCTCGAGAATTCTCTCAATAGGCTGCCTCGATTAATGAATTGGTCCGCATAATATCTGAACTCATCATGCTTTGCATACTATTTTATTCCAACCTCTACGACCCATCTAGTGCCATATTTCCTATGTTCCCCTTGTGGAATAGCCGAAGGTCATGGTACACGACCAGATTGTCTACTTCATTTACATACCAGCTCAGAATGTCCCACTGGGGTCTTACCCTTTTGCTGACGACTCAACATTTCACCTATTAATCATAACATTCAACAAACACATTAAATCATGCACCCATTTTGTACCAGCAAACACTAAGCGTGCACGGGTGTTAAAGATACCCCACACTTAGTTGCTATCAAAGGTGCGTTTAAAGATACCCCACACTTAGTTGCTATCAAAGGTGCGTATGTATGGGATTAGGGTACTCAGACTTCCCCTATTCAATATGATTTGCATAAAATCAGCTTTTCAAAAAATTAAGCAAGGAGTAATCCCAATCAAAGGGTATTGACAATCCACATTTCTTTATCAATTCAACTTTATGTGCACCATATTTCATTATGTCGTTCATATCAACTAACATTCAATCTTACATACTCCCCACTTGACATCTGTACACAAGTTTTAACAAATATGGAATCAATTCAATGTATAGTTTAAGCCACCCCTCACTTTATTTGTCCACATGGTAGTGTAACTAAACATACCCCAAGGTACTTAGACTTTCCTTGTCAACACATACACAGTCCATGCTAATTAAGTGTCAAATTTGACTTCACTTCATTAGCACAAGTTCTTCCAGACAGTCAAACTACTCACATGCTCAAAATTCTACTAACAAATCATGACACAAATCCATCTTCACCCAATAGAACAACCAAAATAGATTTACTATCACAGAACTTTAAGTAGCACAAAAATCTCTTAGGAACTCTATTTTATCTTACTAAGCCACAAAGAAATCACTTCAAACCTCAAACATTCCCACAACTACTTTATCGCTTGCATTATGTAAGTAAAAGAATAAAAATAAAGAACTTACCTTGGTTGACTTGAACAAAATGGTTGAACACTTGCTGTTTGGATAAAAATACTCAAAGTACAAGAGAATTAAGAGTATGGGGAGGAGAGGACGACTTTATTAGGGTATTGAGGAGAAGGGGAATTGACAACAAGTGAGTATTTAAAAGAAATAAAGTGAATAGAGGTTGATTTTCAGGTTACTCTTGGTCAGGATTTTGGCCTCACGAAGCGAGAATTAGTCCCATTTATGGGCCTCACAATGCGAGAATTAGTCCCATTTGTAGGCCTCGCGATGTGAGAATGAGTCCCGTTTGTGGGCCTCACGATGCGAGCTAATCGTGTGAATCCACTGGAATTCTGATATTTGGCTTGGTATTGTTTTTATCGTGGGGAATATTTAATTCCCCCTTTCATTTTTCACCCAATACCTCTCTGTAGTACGTATTTTGCTTACCCGATAGCTATCCATTTCTCACTTACCTATCATTATCCTTCAAGCGACCACGTTTCTCATTCCTGCATACTAACCAGAAACAACAAATTAACGTAAGAGAAAAATGGGTTGCCTCCCACTCAGTGCCTTATTTTTGGTTGTGGCACGACTTATTTTTTGTATTTTTACTTTTTTTCTTTTCTAAAAATTAAAAACAGAAAGAAACTATCCTATTACATTACATTCGTGGGTTGCCTCCCATCCAACGCCTTATTTTACATCGTGGCACGACTCAGCTTGGTCTCACTCATCAGCAAAGGTGATAGACACATTGTGCTTATCTTTATGATTCGCCCAATAATGCTTCACACGTTGTCCATTCACCAAAAAAATTTCAGTCTTTTATTTATTCCATATTTCAACAACTCCATGAGGCGTCATTGCACTACCTCAAACAACCCAGACCACTTTGATCATAGCTTACCCAGAAATAACTTTAACCTTGAGTTGAACAACAAAACAAGTTGTTCAGGTTCAAAACACTCTGTCCTAAATTTTCTTGTCATGCCATTTTTTAGTCTTCTCTTTGTAAAGTTTGATATTCTCATAAGCGTGGAGATGATATTCATCAAGTTCAGCAAGTTGTAACAATCTCTTTTCTCCTACGTCCTTCATATCTAAATTCAGCTTTTTCACGACCCAATAATCTTGATTTTCCAGCTCTACAGGAAAATGGCAGGCTTTACCGTAAACCAAGCGATATGGAGAGGGTCCCTATGGGCATATTATAAGCTGTCCTGTAAGACAACAGTGCATTATCTAGCTTTTCGGCCTAATTCTTACGTTGCCCATTAACAGTCTTCTGCAGTATCTGTTTAACCTCTCAGTTGGATACCTCAACTTGACCACTTGTTTATGGATGGTACGCAGTGTCCACCCTGTGCCTAACACCATATTTAGCTAAAAGATTCTTAAGCCAAGTGTTAATGAAATGTGTACCTCCATCACTGGTTATAGCTCTGGGAGTGCCAAACCGGGAGAATATGTGCTTCTTCACAAATTTCAATACCAATCTGGCATCATTAATGCGGAAAGTTATGGATTCCACCCACTTAGAAACGTAATCAACTGCCACAAGGATATACAAATTGCCATTGGATGGTGGGAATGGTCCCATAAAATCTATCCCCCAAACATCAAACACTTCAACTTCAAGAATATTTTTTAGGGGCATCTCATGACGCCTTGAAATTGTACCTAACCTCTGTCATTGATCACAACTCTTCACGAAATCCACTACATCTCTAAATAATATTAGCCAAAATAAATCGGATTGCAACACTTTTTGGGTTATTCTTTCACCCCCATGATGACCACCATAAGGAGATGAATGACACTTTTGTAGCACTTGTGTAAATTCAGCTTCTGGGACACATCTACTTATAATTCCATCAGCACCCTACTTGAAAAGATACGGCTCGTCCCATATGTAAGCACGAGAATCATATAGAAATTTCTTCCTCTGTTGAGTGGTAGCTTCGGGAGAATAAACCCCACATACTAACAGGTTCACAATATCTGCATACTATGCAAGCTCACTCGCACCAAGAGAAAATAATTTTTCATCCAAAAACTCTTCCTGAATGTGGAAAAAGTCATTCGCAATATATTCTGAGTTTCTAGCCTTGAAAATGGTCTGCAACTTGATTTTCTTCCCCTTTTCGGTTATGAACCTCTAGGTCAAATTCTTGCAGCAATAAAATTCACCTAATCAATCAAGGCTTGGCATCCTTTTTGTTGAATATATACTTGATGGCGGCATGGTCAGTGTGAACAATTACCTTGGTGCCCATCAAATATGCTCTAAATTTGTCAAATGTATAAACCAGTGCTAACATCTCTTTCTTCGTAACTGTGTAATTTATCTGGCATCATTCAAAATTTTACTAGCATAATAAATAGAGCGAAATACCTTGTATTTTCTCTGCCCTAAAACTGCTCCCACAGCTACGTCACTAGCATCTCACATTAGCTCAAACGACAACTCCCTATCTGGAGAAATCAAGATAGGTGCTTCTATCAGCTTCTCAAAAGCTTCTTGACAATTCGCCCCAAAATCAAACTTGGCATCTTTTTCTAACAATTTACATATTGGGCTTGCAATCTTCAAAAAGTCCTGAATAAAACGCCTGTAGAAACTCGCATGCCCCAAGAAACTTTGCACTCCCTTCACTAACTTCGCACTTCCTCCACTGTTACTGGATGTGATAGCTTTTCAATTACTTTAATTTTGTCTCTATCTACTTTAAGTCCTCTACATTACACTTTATGGCCAAGGACTATTCCTTCCTTGACCAAGAAATGGCATTTTCCTAATTCAACACAAAATTTGCCTCTTCATAACGAACTAGGAATCAATCTAGGTTCTGCAAGTATACATCAAAAGAATTACCATAAATAGAGAAATCATACATGAATACCTCGACAAAATTTTCAACCATGTTGTAGAAAATTGACATCATGCATCTCTAAAATATTGCAGGTGCATTGTAGAGTCCAAAAGGTATGTGCCTGAATGCATATGTACCATATGGGCAAGTAAAAGTAGTTTTTTCTTGGTCCTCGAGTGCTATGGTGATCTGATTATAACCCAAGTAACCATCAAGAAAACAGTAGTACTCCTACCCTGCCAACCTATCCAACATCTGATCAATGAACGGGATAGGATAGTGGTCCTTTCTTGTGGCTTTATTCAGCATTTGATAGTATACAGATTCTCCATCTCGTCATCATGTGTGTGGGAATGAGCTCATTAGATTCATTGGTAACCACAGTCATCCCACCTTTCTTTGGGACACAATGTATTGGGCTGACCCACTTACTGTCTAAAATTGGATAAACAATCTCATTATCGAGCCACTTGATCACCTTTTTTTGCACCACGTCCTTCATCACCAGATATAATCTATGTTGTTGTTGTACCCTTGGTTTGAAACCTTCTTCCATGCATATATTGTGCATGCAGAAAGCTGGATTTATCCTTGTAATATCAGACAACTGCCACCCAATTGCCTTCTTCCTTCTTTTCAAGACCATCATTGTTTCCCTTACCTGCATATCAGATAAACCTGCAGACAAAATAACAGGCAAGGTATCATTATCACCAAGGTAAACATATTTCAAGTGGGGAGAAAAAACCTTAAGCTCCAATTTTGGAGCTTCATCAATTGACGCTTTAGGAGATGGGCCAATTTGCCTATTCAATGGCTCAAAAGGCAGCTTTCCTATTTTAACCACCGCCAAATTCATGACTTGGAATAATTTTGGTTCCTCTATATCTCCATGAAGATCATGACCCATCAAAGCTTGCTCTAGTGGATCATCAGACAACAATAGATGTAGCTCAGATGCAAGGTCAATAACTGATATGGAAGACAGTTTTTCATATGTAGCTGGCAATTTTAGTGCCTTGTACACATCAAAAACCTCCACTTTATCATGCGCTCTCATTGTCATGTTCCCTGCTGCTACATCAATTAGTGACTTCACTGTCGCTAGGAAAGGGCATCTTAAAAGAAATGGAAAAACCGGATCAGCTTCAAAGTTAAGAATCACAAAGTCTATTGGAAAGATCAGTAATCCCACTTGCACTAAAACATCTTCAATAATTCCATCCGGCCTAGAAAGAGACCTATCAGCCAACTGCAAAATAATGGTCATGGGTTTGGGACTCCCAATACCCATTTTTTAGTACCAAAATATGGGCATAAGATTTATGCTAGCTCTCAAATCACACAATCCACGAGCACTGATGGTCTGCCCAATAGTGATCTGCAAAGTAAAACTACTTGGATCCTTCAATTTTGTGGGTAGTTTGTTTTCTATCTTGGATGTGCACTCCTCGGTAAGTGAAACTGTAGCATACTCTGTCAACCGATTCTTGTTTTCCATTATGTCCTTCATGTATTTTGTATATTTTGGAACACTCTGTAGAATATCAATGAGAGAAATATTTACATTAACCTGTTTTAGAATATCCAAGAACTTCTTGTAACTGGCCTCCTCGTGATGCTTTCTTTGCCTTTGAGGAAAGGGTAAAGGTAAATTCTTCTTCTGCACTTGAATTTCATCACATACAGCTTTTTCTTTGACTTTTTTCTCCTCATTGTCTTTAGAATCATCATCAGTGACTGTGGGACTAACCTGCTCAGGTTCTATCTCCTTTAACTGCAACCCACTCCTTGTTGTAACTGTATTTATCTGCTTTGGATTTGTCTTTGTATTGCTAGGTAAGCCTCTTTGAGGTCTTGTGTTTTGTGATCCCAAAATCTGACCGAGTTGCAACTCCAAATTCTTAGTGATCAACTGTTGACTCTTTAAATCTGCTGCAAACTGCACTTGATTTGCCAAAAGCTGCTTCATCATATCATCCATATTACTTGTTTGAGTAGTAGTTTGATTATTCTAAAACTGCTATTGATTCTATTGCACTGACCCCGTCTACTGATTATTATTATGTGCCTGATTTCCACCCCATGTAAAATTAGGATGATTTCTCTAGTTGGGATTATATGTGTTACCAAAGTTCTGTTGTCCTGGACGATTCACATTCCTCACATATTCACAGAATCTAGATTAACTGCACAAGCATCTGCCGCATGTTCACTACTTCCACATACTTCACACCAAAAATTCACCTGTTGACTGTATTAGTTGTAGCTACTTCTTGCGGACCCCCCAACTTCATGTTGTTCAATTTAGTATGCATTTGATTTTGTATTACTGCAAGTTGGGCTGATAACGTTGTGAACTGATCTACCTCTAACACACCAACAACTTTCTTAGGAGCATTCCTCGAATCAGAATGCCATTCAGGATTCCCTTGTGAAATTTGATTCAGCAATGTGTACAATTCATCATAAGTTTTATCAAGAGCTTACCCACCTGCTGCTAAATCCAAGAGAATCTTAGTATTTGGCTCTAACCCCTTAATGAAATTATGAACAAGAACATCGCTAGACTGATGATGGTGAGGGAAATTTCTGAGCATACATTTGAATCTCTCCTAAGCTTGGTAGAGATTCCCTCCTTCTTTCTATCTAAAACTTAAAATATCGCTTCTCAAATGTACAGTCTTCCCAGATGGAATGAATTAAATAAGGAACTTCCAAGCTAGATCTTACCAAGAAGTAATGGAGAGTGGTGGTTCAGCATGTAACCACCTCTTTGCTTCCCTAATTAAAGAAAAATGAAAGAGTGTCAATCTGACATGATCAGTATTCACCCCTATAGGAATGTAAGTACCGCTCATTTCCAGAAAGGTCTGTATGTGCTGTTGTGGGTCTTCATATGAAAGGCCAGAAAATCGCTCAGCCAAATTCAGCCACTACACCATATTCTGCTTTAATTCAAATCGACCACCTGGCTCGGGCTTGCGAATACTGTTGGTTGCATGGTTTGTGAGTAGGATTGCCACCTCACGAACAAGTTTAGCAGCTGGTTGAGCAGGAATAACTGGGATAATCGGAGGTGGGACATGTCTGGCATTTGGATCGACATGATCATTTGGATCAACTCTTTCAGCCATTTGAACCTATTGAATGGGATATTGATCTCTTTGCATTTGTTAAAATATCAATTATGGTTCTACAAAAGGCTATACCAACTCTTTATCTCTCTCTAGTCCTGTAGTTAGCTAAACCAGCAAAAATTCAGCCACTAAGATCAAGTCGTTAACACTTAAACTTATTATCAAAAACCAAAAATTTAGCAAAGTACTAATTATACTTGTCCCCGGTAACGGTGCTAAAAACTTATTGTGGCTCAACGCAAACGCAAGTGCCCATGATCATACAAGTAATATAATAACTTAGACAGTCGGATATTGTTCCCACAAGGACTAAGCAACTAAAAATTTAACCAACTTTTAGTTTTATACAAGGAAGTATTAAGTGCTATAAAGTATAAAGATGATTGTGAAATTGTGAATAAAAATTAAATTAATAAATAAGAAATAACAATTTGTGACAATAGCAAAGCAAGCAAAGGTTGTAAGAAATAACGATTAGAATTCCAGGGTTGAGGCACTTCTAACAATCTTATAAATCTCTATTCTTATCGCAGTTTAGTTAGTTATCGGATTGTTGATTCACAAAGTTTATAGTATGATCTTGGTCTCCCGACCTTAAATCTTCTATCTATTTGAATATTGCAACTACAGCTCCCACAGAGATGCAACAATTCATCTAGATTCATAAAGTTATATTCTTGCAATTGAACCAAACAAGGCTTCTAAGTATATCCCTATCCTAGATGATAATTCAAACCCCTTATTTCATAAAAGCATAAGAACCTTGCTCCCTAATTTCTTCATTCTATCCTACGATTCTCCTCTTGGATTCACATAGAAATATAGATTTATTTTAATGGTGGACACTCATCAAAATAGTAAGCTCAAGAAATTAAGAACAACCCATATGATAATCCAAAAAGAAACTACGATAAAGAATATCAAAGAGTAATCATGTTCTTGGCTTCAACCCTAGAACAAGGGTGTTTAGCCACTCATGTTTGAATTCAACATCAAAAATATGTAATTAATCATACCAAGAATTAATCTTGAAGTAAAGAAGTTCAAAAGAATGTCTAAGAACCCTAAAAGAGAGAATTTTGGGCTTTTCCGCCGCTGGTGTGCTAGCCAAAAGTCCTTTATTTTGTGTTCACGTGTTCCTTCTATTGTTGGGAAGATTTTTCCTAAGTGGGAATAAGTATCGCGCTGCGAGAGTTATTCCTCATTTCTTAATCTCATGACACGAGACGTGTTCCTCATTTCTAGACCATGCGACACGAGAGCGAGAGCTCACTGGAATTGTTTTCAAAATTTGTGGATAAGTCCTCCTCCTTGCCGGGGCTCGCGACGCAAGAATGAATCCCATTTCTGGAGATCCCGACACGAGCAATTCGTGAAAGGCCACTGGAATTATCTTCAAAATTTGCGGCTTATGCAAGAATCTTGTTAGCTTGTTGCTATTCTATTTGATTCAGCTTTCACTAATTGCTTCCCAACTTCACTAAAAATGCATTCTCAATTGAATACAATCAAATCCACAACCTTATTTGTCACTTGTTTCATCTCATGCATCCAATTTCTTCCAAATCTGCTAGAAATTTACCATGCATCACTAATTACGTTGGTTAGATACGAAACACAATTAGGGATCAAATGTAATAAAAATAACATGTTTTATCTCTTGGAAAAAGTTCAAATATAGGTGAATATCGGTGATTAGACATATAAATACGCTCAAGATCACCCCAAAAACTTAATACCACCCAAGCACACACGCAAGTGTACGTGGTCTACAAAATAATATAGTGGCCTTCAAGAAAGCCGAATATCGATCCCACAGGGACTTGTGTTAAACAACTACCCAATCATAGCTCAACTATTGAGATAAAGTAACCGAGAAAGTTTTAGAATTGTAAACTAAAAAGAAACTAAACTAATGCGGAAAAGTAATGACTTTGGACAATCAATAGATAGAGACCCAGGGTTAAGGCTTAAGAAAAATCATACTACGTTATTGAACTTCATTCGTTAAATCGCTTATCTTGGTTGTTGATTCGTAGGGTTAATCACATAATCATGGTCTCCGACCTCTAATTTTTTACCCAATTTGGACCTTACAACTACATCATTGAGCAAGGATGTAATAATCCAATTAAGTTATTTAAGTTATCATCCTACATTTGAATCAAGTAAGGCTTCTAGGTACATCCCTGTCCTAGATGCTAATTTGGATTTCTTATTTTATAAAAGAATAAAAACCATACTTTTCTTATCCCAATGTTCTATCTTCCTATTCCCCCTCCCGAGATCACAAGGTCGACAATATATGTATCCTAATGGTAGCTAATACTTAAAATAGTTAAAACAAGGATAAACAAACAACCATAATGATAAGCGAATCAACAAACTTAATTTAAAACGAAAGTATTCATGATCTTGGCCTTAACCCCGAAAAGGTATTTTAGACTTTAATGGAAATATTCATCAACCAATCCCTTGGATTGATGATACAAACCATGAAGAAACTACATTAAAGAATGATAAAACCTAAAAAGAAGTTGTGGTAGCCTCCAATCTCTTCCAATGATGTCCAAAAGTGATCAATAATAAATATAAAGATGTATTTATAGTGGACAACAAGTCCCAAGCCGTGTAGGATTGAATTTTCACTTTTGTCCATGTGTGAATTGGACCTCGCGCTTGCTGGAAATGGGAGTGGAAGTCGCGTTGCACAAGCTGGAAACGAGAGTGGAAGTCGCATCGCAAGGCTTAAAAGGTGGTGTGGAGGTCGCGATGCACCCTCATCGCGAGGGATAACTGTTTTGGGTCCCTTATGAAGATTTTGGTCTATAGCACGTGCAAATTGTCCTTTCCTACAGCCCACACGTGCCCTAGACATCCCAGGACTCCAAATTGCATCCAAGTTGTGTATTGTGCTTTTGTTGATCCATTACGAGCTTTTTTGAGTTGTTTCTACTTGATTTGAAGCTTGTATATCCTTCATATATCATCATAATCCATTAACCAAGCATCCTATAGCATTAAACACAATAATTTAGAGCTTAAAACAGCACAATATCCAAGACAGTGAACTAGAAACATGATCTAAGCATAGGAAAATTCACATTGATTTCTAACTTATTGTTTTGACTCTTGTCTTGATCCAATTGACCACCAACAAGTTGTTTCACATATAAATACACAACAAAAACCTTAGCAACTCTTGAAACACGTTATAAACTAACACAATAGACTAAACAAACACCTAGCTCAAGCTAGTCACACTAGTTTTCTCGGTTGAACTCTAAATGATCAATTTGAATCAAAACTTGCTTGGAAACACCATTAAACATTGTAAACACATACATGGACACTTATATGCACATTTATATCATTATTAACACATTAAGCACATGAATCATCCTTAAAACAAGGCTAAATAGGCTAGAATAGTAACACTAGAATGCATAAATACACCCCACATTACCACCCCACACTTAATGTCTTGTTCGTCCTCGAACAACTCTTCACTATAAACATCATGATCTGAAGAAACTCCACACTTCTACTACATGCAAGACACTCAAGCTAGTACTACAATGACTACACGGAATGTAAGTTTACAACACTAAGTATGTTATACACAATTGAAAGCTCAAGAATCCTACTTCAATGCATCCTAGCCTCAAGAATGGACTCAACAAGTAGAAAACTCATGCATATTACTCAATCAAGAACATCATATAAATCACCCATATTCATCAAACATGTTTCCCTCACAACAAGAGAGTTACCCATAATCACTCACAATTAAGCAATCTATAACATGATGGGTACAAGAATCAAATTACGCTCACTCTCACAAGGAATTCACAAGTTACACATAATGAACCATAAACTTACCCTTAGTGTAGTGCTCCACTAATATCAGAATGATGAACTTAGGATCAATTAGGTATTTTTCGGGTTGTAATGTAGGCTAAGGGTCGGGTAGGAACTATTTTAATTAGGAATAGTGACTATCTTCCCTAAGCACTTTAATGCAACACATAATCAATTAAAACTATTCTCCAACAACTAATTTACACCACTTTTGTTTACCCACATCTTTTGCTTTCACCCCATCTTTTTTAAGCATTTTCACAAACACTATGGTGGGAGCATGCTATGCACAACTTATCCAATTTGATTTTTTTTTATTCTTTTCATTATTCACTCTCAACCACAACACATCAATTTTAAATACCAATAACTATTTCTTTTGGGGCTTCAATTTCACTTTTTCCCTCTTATTTTTCAAACTCCTTACTTACTCAATCTTACATTAAAGTGCTTAGGAGCTTTTTGGATCAAATTCAGGCTATAAAAGAAGGGATTAGGCTATCTATGCAGCTGCCAAAGAAAAAGCTAAAGGCTCAATGGGGCTTACTAGGATTATGCACAAAGGTATGTCAAATGAAGGTATAAAACAAGGATATTAAGGAAACGCCTAAATTATCTCCTAAACTCACATTCTTTATTCCGCTTTACACACACACCAGGCAAGGTCTAGACATCACATGCAACAAGGAATATATAAATACCTCACATGCTCAACTCACATAGGATCATCATAGACTCTTGACTAAATAATAGCATGAATTCATATTTAAGCCACCAAGTACAAGAGTCGCAAACATGAGACTAAGAGTCTCAAAAGTAGAAATTCCCTTAATCAACATGTTTTTACCAAACAAAATACTTTCACCATGCAATCAAAAATAGCACCAACTAAAATATCTCACTTATTCCTATGCTAAAAGAAATTTTAAGTTGAGGCAAAAATTGATGAATTTCCCACCCCCATACTTAAAAATCTACTTTGTCCCCAAAGTGACTTTCAAAGTAAGAGATAGAAATACTCCCTGAGGCCTCTAGGCCTAGCTAGTAATATCTTTTGCATTAATGGAATCCGTGGGACCCCACACCCAGTCTTTTCCATGCTCCTCAGTGCACACACAAGTGTACGTGGTCTACCAAGTAATATAGTGGCCTTCAAGAAAGCCGAATATCGGTCCCAGAGGAACTTGTGTTAAACAACTACCCAATTCTAGCTCAACTATTGAGATAAAGTAACCGAGAAAGTTTTAGAATTGTAAACTAAAAAAAACTAAACTAATGCGGAAAAGTAAGCACTTTGGACAATCAATGGATAGAGGCCAAAGGTTAAGTCTTAAGAACAATCATACTACATTATTGAACTTCATTTGTTAAATCACTTATCTTGGTTGTTGATTCGTAGGGTTAATCGCATGATCATGGTCTCTCGATCTCTAATATTTTACCCAATTTGGACCTTACAACTACATCATTGATCGGGGATGTTATAATCCAATTAAGTTATTTAAGCTATCATCCTACGTTTGAATCAAGTAAGGCTTCTAGGTACATCCCTATCCTAGATGCTAATTTGGATTCCTTATTTTATAAAAGAATAAAAACCATACTTTGCTTATCCCTATGTTCTATCTTCCTATTCCCCCTCCCGAGATCACAAGGTCGACAATATATATATCCTAAGGGTAGTTAATACTTAAAATAGTTAAAACAAGGATAAACAAACAACCATAATGATAAGATAATCAAAAAACTTAATTCAAAATGAAAGTATTCATGATCTTGGCCTTAACCTCGAAAGGGGAGTTTAGCCTTTAATGGAAATATTCATCAACTAATTCCTTGGATTGATGATACAAACCATACAAAACTACATTAAAGATTGATAAAACCTAAAAAGAAGTTGTGGTAGCCTCCAATATCTTCCAAGGACATCCAAAAGTGATCAATAATGAATACAAAGATGTATTTATAGTGGACAACAAGTCCCAATCCGTGTAGGATTAAATTTGCAATTTTGTCCATGTGTGAATTGGACCTCACGTTGTACTTACTGGAAATAGGAGTGGAAGTCACATCACACAATTTGGAAATGGGAGTGGAAGTCACGTCGCACAAGATGGAAACGGGAGTAGAAGTCGCATAGTAAGGCTTACAAGGTGGTGTGTAAGTCACGACGTGCCCTCATCGCAAGGGATCACTGTTTTGGGTCCCTTATGAAGCTTTTTTTCTATAGCACATGCCAATTGTCCTTTCCTATAGTCCACACGCACCCTGGACATTCCAGGACTCCAAATTGCGTCGATGTTGTGTATTGTTCTTTCGTTGATCCATTCCGAGCCTTTTTGAGTTGATTCTACTTGATTTGAAGCTTGTACATCCTTCATATTAATCATAATCCATTCAAAAAGCATACTATAGCATTAAACACAATAATTTAAATCTCAAAACAACATAATATCCAAGATGGTGAACTAGGAACACGAGATAAGCATAGGCTAATTCACATTGATCTATAACTTATTATTTTGACTCTTGTCTTGATCTAATTGAACCTTGAACATTACCAACAAGTTTTTTCTCATATAAATACACAATAACTACCTTAGCAACTCATGAAACACGTTAGAACCCAACACGATAGACTAGACAAACGCCTAGCTCAAGCTAGTCACGCTAGTTTTCTCGATTGAACTCTTAATGATCAATTTGAATCAAAATTTGCTTGGAATAGTAACACTAGAATGCATAAATACACCCAACATCAGCGGTTATCAGGATCGCGATAGCGATACATGAGACCACAATCAACAGTTCTGCCATCGCTCAAGCTATGCGAAATTAACACCAACTTTGTCTTCCAACTAGGCACATAAACATTATGATCAGATAAAGTAAGCCTAGATTACGTGATTTTAGCCCCAAACTTGAAGGAATTCACATTGAAATCATTTGGGCATTGGATGAACACATAATCTACACGTTAGTTTCAACCATTTTAGGCTAAAATATGGGTACTCAAGACTTCCCCAAATGACGTGTAGACACCTTACAACTGCTAACCACAACAATAAACACACACAAGCACAATTTTGGCATTATAAAAATAAATTTATGCCTATTTCTAAACTTCATGTCCCAAGCCTACAATGACAATAAAAGTAAGGGAGTTTGAGACTACATACTAGATAAATGATGCAAAAGGTTTGAAATAAAATCAATTCCAACATATAGGGGAATTTTGAGAATGAACGTATGGGAAAAATATCAGTTGGATGGTTATTTAAACTGGTATGACCGCGATCGCGGTCATAGTTACGCAATCATAGTCATGCGGCCTTCGCGATCGTGGTGGCATGGACTGCGGTTGCGGTAATTGAAACCAGAAATCTAGTATCCTACACTTCCTGTTCAATCCAATTTGCCAAATTCACATGGTCCTTTTACAAGTTCCACCAAAATTCCTCTTTATACCAACAATTTCATGGATTATGCATGTGTAAATAAAACAACAAATCTATTCTACCATGCATAATTAAAAAGGATATATGCCACTATTAGTAGCGTGATGAGTTCCTCCCATCGAGCGCTTAGTTTAATGTCTTAGCAAGACGCCTCTTTCATGTCCTTTTGTTCTTCCACTTAGAAGATTTAAATCTCCGTTCTAACTTTCGCTCAATATCCAATGAACGATAGAGGAACAAAAGATTCAGATCTTCCAAGATGAGGCTTGGAAGAGGTGATGAAATGGAAAACAAGATTCAGTTTTTCCATTTTGAAGATTTAAACCTTTTACCCAACTTTACACAAAACTTTTGAATTTGCTCCTTGGTTAAAAATAAGCACATCAATAGGTCATTTCTTGTACATCGGAAATTGAGTTCCTTGGCTATTGATAGGTGGGGTTCTATATGCTCCTTTGGAATGACAAACTCCAAAATATGGGGATCGTCCTTCTTCTCCCCGCAATCCATCATTTGCCTAGGTTGATGGATTCTCATCACTTCCTCCAAGAACAATGTTGAGAAATGGTTTGAATGGGGTCCAAATCCTAGTCTTGGAATAGCCTCCTCCAAAACATCTTCACCTCAAAATGAGCCAGAGTCATCATAATAGATTTGTTTTGCTTCTTCTTGAGACTCTAGCACCATTCCTTTTGTTATGGCTTCTTCTTTCTCATATGACTCGGTTAATTGAGAAGTTACCAAGGATTCTCCACTACCAAGCTCACCATCGTATCTTGTTTTCTCATCTTGATGAACCTCCTCTAGGAAAATGGGCCAGGTTGTGAGATTTGCTAAAATGATGTTCTTGCCCAATTCCCTTGCCTTGACATATGCCCAATCGAACACCCCGTAAACTTTATGCAAGTCTTGTGCATTCTCCCCGGTTATAGTCACCCGATCCAAAATAGTTTGAAGCATTGCTCTAAAAGCATTGGGTACGGTTTGTTGCTCCTCCTTTTTCTCATCATAAAATCTATCAATCTCATAAGAAGAACTAGCAATTCTGTTATTATCATAGAGGGAAGGGGAATTTGGATAATCCTCCCAATGTCTATCTCGATCACTACATAATGAGCACTTATACTCCCTATAAGGAGTATAGTTACAATCTCTCCCGAAGTGTGGTCCTTCATAGA
Source organism: Capsicum pubescens (assembly GCA_030864215.1). Lineage (NCBI taxonomy): Eukaryota > Viridiplantae > Streptophyta > Magnoliopsida > Solanales > Solanaceae > Capsicum > Capsicum pubescens. The sequence continues at coordinate 42,713,698 of CM061541.1, forward strand.
TTGGACATGAGTCGTCAGGATAAGAATTCAATTACTGACATCATACTTGTGGGAAGATGCTATAGAGAAAAATAAATTAAAATCTACCTACAAATAAAAATCACAAACAAATATAGACAAGTTTGAATTAAAGCAAGTAAGCTAAAATTCCAAACTAACTCAATATGCCAAATTATTCCTCGGCAACGACGCCATTTTTTATAATGCTTAACTTACACATTAATTTAAGTGTAAGACGGTCATCGTCAATATATTTACCTAACTTTAGAGTCGGGATTGAATCCACGAGGAACAATGTGAGTGACAATCAAGTTACTTTGAAATAATAGATACGAGCTAAATCCAAACCAATGTTACAAGAAGGTAAAAATAGGGGAGATAACTATCTACACTAATATTTCTTTTTGGATTTTTCTAGTATAAATTTGGGGCTACGAATATTTAGAGTTTTAGCAATTATGCACGGATCTTGGAATTATGCATTACTAAGGGAGTGACATATGGGTGATAGCAATCAATCATCAATTTAGTAGGTAAAATATGGGTAGGTTTGGTTATAGATTTTGATGCTAGTCTTTCAAAAAAACACCAAACTTTCACCCATTATTTCTTTCAAATACCTAACGGGTGTGTTCAATAATTGGTAACCACAATCTCAAGCTATACATCCTTATTTCTAGGATGATACCCACGGCATAGTCAACCTCACATTCAACCTTATGTCTAAGATAGTGAGAATTTAGCAAACTTCACACACAATTATCTATCATTGCTTTGGTCTTTATATCCCTCTTTTGAGGATGATATGGATTCATAAACTTCACCCAAAACCCTTCTTTCGAAAATGGCTTCGAGTTTTCTAGATCATGGAGCTTTCACTCATCATACCCATGTGGGTATTTTGGGATTTCACCCATCAAATCCCAACCAAGTTAGCATAACAATGATAAAACTCATAAATATGAACTACTAAATAGAATCTAATCAATAACAACCCACCCATACTTTAACCCCTATTCACACATAAACCCAAGAGGGAGATCTAGCTACACATAAGATAAATAAGCATAGATATACCCAAAATCTCTATTGAAATAGCTTGTTGAAGATTACGTGAATGTTACTTCAAACTTGACACTCCCACAAATCAACAATGGAAGTGCTAATCTTTCACTTAGAAAGTCTCCAATTTATTCTTCACCCAAAAATTATACAATATTTTCTTCTCCAAAAATGGAGGCTATCAACTCCTAAAACTAAACCTAAAAATTAGGGAAGATGGAATTATTTTTCATGAGGCTAGGGTTTGAGTCTTTTGTCAAAATTGGGAACAACCACATGTATTTCCAGTTTTTCCCCTGAGCTGCTTTGTTCTGCTAGGTTGCGGTCACGTTAGTCTGGCCGCGACTGTAACTATGCAATCGTGGTTAACTTCCAAAATCGCATTTGATTGACTTATGATTGATTGTAGTAATTGCGGTCAGCAGACCGCGACTGCGGTACCTGAGGCCAGTTCCTGCTCCAAGTCTTCAGTTGCACTTTTCTACTCCTTTTTTACTCATTTTAAGCTCTAATCCATATCTTTCTAGCTTTTCAACTCTATACCTGCAAAAAATGGATATTAGTGCATTTACTCACAAATATGTTTCATTAATTCATTCAAACCAAGGTAATGTATATGATTGTTTAGTAAGAATGAGTAGTAAGATCACCGCTCATCACTTGTCGGGAGTTCGAGGCGTCTCTAGATATCATTACTGGTATGTTGAAACTCTTTTTTCCTGATGTGTACTGTTTACTTGATTCGGGATTCCCTCTTTCTTATGTGACCCCATTTGTAGCTGTGCAATTTGGTTTCGATCCTGAGTATATTTTGGACCCATTTTCTATTTCTACTCGATGGGGCGTGTGGTGGCTAAAAGAGTCTATAGAGGCTGTGTGGTATCTTTGGGTAGTAGAGAGACTTTGGTAGATCTGGTACAGTTAGACATGGTTTATTTTGATGTCATATTAGGGATGGATTATTCACACTCATGCTACGCTATTCTAGACTGTAAGACCCGTAAGGTCATCTTTAAATTCCTTAATGAGCCAGTTATTGAGTGGGAAGAGGGTTATCTAGTTCCTAAGAAAAGGTTCATATCATATCTTAAAGCTCGAAGATTAATCTTCAAGGGGTGTCTTTATTATTTGGTTCGAGTTAAAAATTCTAACTCAGAGTGTCCTTCCTCACATTCCATCCTGGTGGTAAATGAATTTTCTAAAGTCTTCCCTATGACCTTCTTGGTGTCCCTCCCGATAGGAAAATTAATTTTGGGATTAACCTTGTTCCAAACACTCTTCCTATTTCTATTCCTCCATATATAATGGCTCCAGCTGAGTTGAATGAACTTAAGGAGCAGTTGAAGGATCTCTTAGAAAAGGGTTTCATCCATCCTAGTGTGTCCCCATAGGGTGAACCTGTCTTATTCGTGCATAAGAAGGATGGTTTCCCTTGGATGTTTATCGATTACCAACATCCAAGGTGACGGTAAAGAATAAGTACCCTCTTCCAAGTATAGATGATTTGTTTGACCAGCTCCAAGGTGCTAAATTCTTTTCTAAGATCAATCTTTGATTCGGGTATCATCAGTTAAAGATTAGGGAGGTGGATATCCCTAAGACTTCTTTCCACACCCTGTATGGGTATTTTGAGTTCTTAGTCATGTCTTTACGATTGACTAATGCCCCAACGGAATTCATAGACTTGATGAACAGGGTCTTTCATCAGTTTTTGGATTTGTTCGTGATTGTCTTCATTGATGACATTTTAGTATACTCCAAGAGCGAGGCAGATCATGCCGACCACCTCTGCATTATGTTGCAGACCTTAAAAGATCAGTAGTTGTATGCCAAATTCTTGAAATGTGAATTCTAGTTGAACGTTGTTATATTTCTGGGTCACGTGGTGTCTAGTGAGAGGACCATGTTGGATCCACAAAAGGTCGTAGAAGTTAAAAAGTGGCCTAGACCCATGACTCCAATTGACATTCGCAGCTTCTTGGGTTTAGAAGGTTATTATAGAAGGTTTTTGGAAGGTTTCTCGACTATAGCTACCCCATTGACTAAGTTGACTCAGAAGAAGGTGAAGTTCTTGTAGTCTGATGCTTGTGAGGGTAGTTTTGAGAAGCTGAAATATAAGTTGACTTCAGCTCCAATTTTAACCTTGCTCGAGGGTAATGATGGATTAGTGATTTATTGCGATGTGTCCCGTGTGGGACTTGGTTGCTTTTTGATGCAGTATGACAAGGTGATAGCTTATGTCTCTAGATAGTTGAAGGTGTATGAGAAGAATTACTCGACTCATGACTTGGAGTTGTTTGTTGTGGCGTTCGCATTGATAATCTGGTGTCATTATTTGTATGGATTGCATGTGGATATCTTTTTAGATCATAAAAGCCTGTAATATGTTTTTGCCTAGAAAGATCTTAATCTTAGGAAGAGAAGGTGGCTTGAGCTGCTCAGGAATTATGACATGAGCATTCACTATCACCCACGGAAAGCTAACGTAGTTGTTGATGCTCTTAGCAGGTTATCCATGGAGAGTCTAGATCATGTGGATGAGGTCAAGCGAGAATTAGTGAAAGATATTCACCGTTTGGCCAACCTTGAAATTCGTCTCTTGGACTTTGAGAATGGTGGTGTGTATGTGCAAAAGGTGGCGTAGTCATCTCTTGGTACTGAAATAAAGGAGAAGCAGATATTGGATCTTGTCTTGATGAAAATTAAGGGAGATATAGGTCAGCAAAAGATAGTAGCTTTTGAGATTGGTGACGATGGTATCCTGAGGTACCACGACAAATTATGTGTTCCCAACATAGATGGATTGCGAGAGAGGATCTTGGTTGAGGCTCATGAGTCACGATATACTATTCATACTGGTTTGACGAAAATGTATCATGACCTTAAGGAGATTTATTGGTGGAATAACATGAAGCGAGATGTAGCCAACTTTGTGGCTAAGTGTGTGGTATGCCAATAAGTAAAGGTGGAGAACATAAGGCTTGGTAGGCTATTGAAAGAGATTGAATTACCGGTGTGGAAATGGGAGATAATTAATATGGATTTTATTACCGGTCTTCTGCAGTTGCGGAATCAGTGTGGCTCAATTTGGGTCGCCGTGGATAGGATGACTAAGTCTGCTCACTTTTTGCCAGTGAAAACTAATTATTCTGCCGAGGACTATGCAAGGTAGTTCCTTCAGGAGGTCATAAAGTTGCATGGTGCGCCTGTCTCGATTATCTTGGATCATGGTACTCAGTTCTCATTATATTGTTTGTGCTCTTTTCAGCGTGGTTTGGGGACTAAAGTGAGCCTTAGTACCACCTTTCACCACAGACGGATGGGCAAGCAGAAAGAACCATTCAGACCTTGGAAGATATGCTGCAAGCTTTTGTAATTGACTTTAGTAGTAGTTGGTTCAACCACTTTCCCCTCATTAATTTGACTATAACAATAGTTATTATTCTAGCATTGGTTTAGATCTATTTGAGAAATTGTATGGTAGGAGGTGTAGATCTCCTATTGGGTGATTCGAGGTTGGTGAGGCAGAGATGTTTGGCCCAGATTTGGTTCACCAAGTTATGGAAAAGGTGAAGGTGATTCGGGATAAGCTTAAGACCACCCAAAGTCGCTAGAAGTCCTATGCGGACGTAAAACAGAGAGAGTTGGAGTTTGAGGTTGGAGATTGGGTGTTCTTAAAAGTGTCTCCCATGAAGGGAGTTAGTGTAGTTTGGTAAGAAATGGAAGCTCAATCCCCTATATGTTGTCTCGTACTTGGTTTTAAGAAGGGTTGGTAATGTTGCATATGAATTGGATTTTCCCTCTATCATGAGTTTCATTCACCCGGTGTTCTATGTGTTCATATTATGGAAATGCGTATATGATCCTTCGTTGGTTATTTCCTTGGAGAATATTGGCATTTAGGATTCGTTGTCCTATGAGGAGGTCCTGGTGAGGATCCTGGATCGATAAGTTCACCGATTGCGGATAAAAGATGTGGCTTCGGTAAAGGTTCTATGGCAGAATCAAAAGTCTAAGGAAGCTACTTGGGAATCCGAAAAAGACATGAAGTCTAAGTATCCGTTCCAATTCCCTACTCTAGAAATTTGTGCTTGAGGTATGTGTATTCTTAACATATTTGTTTTTTGACTTTGTTAAAAGAAACATTTGTGAATTCCTTAATTTCTTTATTTTCTGACTTTGTTAAAGGGAAGCATAGTTGTGTATCTATATAGAAATCGTGCTAATATGTACTTGACCCATCATTCGAGGACGAATGATCCTAAAAGGGGGAGACTAAAACACCCCGAACTTTTTCCCTTGAAAATTTCCTGAGCTTTGAGTTCACTGCCTTAGTTACGACTTGACCCCATGAGTCGTAGGGTGTCTTGATGGGTCATGTGACCTATTCGTAAAGTGTCTAGTGGATACGACTTGGGGACACGAGTAGTAAAGACTCACAATGAGTTGTTAGGACAAGTCGTAACCAAATCCTGTAAGTTGTTGGCTTGATTCTTCTCTGAGTATGAGTGAATCACTATGAGCCATAAGGACTCGCTACGAGTCATAACGATCAATCCGTAGGATGCCCATGTTCACCCTATTTGGTTCTGCTCTAGTTACGAGTAAACCCTATGAGTCGTATAGTCATGTTACAGTTGGTTGGTTAAGTTGTAAGGACAACAATGTTGGGGGTCCTAGAGACTGTCTTGGTTACGACTCGTGGTTACGAGTCATAAGGTAATGTTATGAGTTTATGGATGACTTGTAACCAAGGATGATACTTTTCCATCTTTTAAATTAGTGTCACTTTAGACATTTCTCACTTAAAACTCTTTAGACCCCACGTCCATAAAATACTTTTGGGCATTCATTCAACGCTTTAACGAATTAAACACTCTTTTTACTCTCTCTAAATCCTCTCAAGCAATCCAAGATAGGGATTCACCAATTTGGTCATCTAAGGGTTCAAGGGGTTGATTTCTCTCCGTAAATCTTCGTGATTCGGGCATGTGACTCTTCCCTCATTGTTAGTTTTGTAAAAGCATATGTTTAAAGTATTGTTCATGAGTCATTATGATGGTTTTGAAATGAAGGTTGAGGTATTTGAATGTTTATTGTTGAATAATGTTTTCCCATGATTTAATTATGATTTTCCATGCTTTGATTATGATTTTTGCACATGTGGGTGCATGGGAATGGTGATCTAACTAAGGGGTCATGGTTAACCCCCAATTTGATAATTTTGCCTTGATTTTGGCTTTGATAACGGTACGCTCTCAACCTGTCCATGAAATTGTTAATGAGAATGACCTTGTCACAAGTTTGAATTATGTGTTGAACCAATGCTTAGGCATAAAATGGGTAATAAATGATGAATGGCTTTATGAAGGCCTTAATGACCATAAATTTATTTAAATTGTAACCTTGGGGTTTGATTGGCTAAATGGGTTCGAGTCCCAAATGTTAGAATTTATTTGGTGTCTTTGTTTGGACAATGGGTTCGAGTCCCCATTTGATGAAATTATTGTCACGACATATCATAGGCTTGCGAGTGGGGTTGGTATGATGATACCAACAGGGTTCCTATATGTATAATGGGTTAACAAACGATGATGTATATTAAATATTTTAAATTGGGCTTAAAATCGGGATGTGTAGCCGGACCACGAAAGTGGAGGTCCCAAAGGACTAACACTAGAAATCGCGCTAGCCGGTGCAGGTGTCTAAATGACAGGGAGGTTCGAGTCCTCTGTATTGAATATATAAATGGGAGGTTCGAGTCCCCCATGTTGTATAAATTGGTGCTTAAGTCACCTTGATTATGCCGGGAGGTTCGAGTCCCCCATAAAGGCATCTACGTATATGGATATTCTCTGGTTCATGCGGCTATATACACTGGGCCCTTCCATCTAGGGAAAAGCTGGGCCCATATAGCCCATGGGTGCCTTGTTAGATGATGGTTATGCTACACAACTTCGGTTAAAGTTTTCGAAGCTCATGATAAGCCTTGCTCTCTACCCCAGCACGTGACATTATATATATATATGTGTACTTCATATGATATTATGCATTGAATGTCATGTTGATTTTAAACTGTTATCGTGGCATTATTTTGTTCCTCGATCCCTGAGTTACATTCTAGCGCTCCAACCGCTAACTATCTTTGGATGTTGTATCCCCACGTGATGCAGGAACCGACCATACTTCCACATCTCCTGCTCAGTGACTTGGATTTGGAATCAGCTAGCGAGTCAGGTTGAAGTGGTGAGCTTCCATCCTTCGGAAGACCCCATTTTATGTTGTGGTTTCCTTTTCATGAGTTTACTACTTTCTTAGATATTGATTTTGGCTATTGTCGGGGGCATGTCCCGATATTTTACTAACTTTTGATTTTGTAGAGGCTTTGTCAAATTACGGTGGACTTGGGTGGTTCGGTTGATTGTTTGGTGACAGACGATTGTCCGGTTATCAGTGGTTGGTATAAACATACCCTGGATTATCATAAATTTTATTTCACGTTATCTTGTTATATGTTTGGAATTTATCCAACATTGGAGATGTTGTGTTGGTTTAGTTAGGTGAAGGGGGTGATCTCCAGTCCACGTGGAATTTGAGATACCAATCATGGTCAGCCCCTGGTTCGGGTCGTGACAGATTATGTATCCCCACAGTCTATTTCTCACATCTCCTCCAAATTCTTCTTTTGTCATCTCCAACAGACCACTAAGAATCTAACAATGTTGTGTCTCTTCCACGCTAATCATTTCACTTTTTATCGGTAGTTGAAAAAATAAGTCAAATCAAGAAATTCAATTACGATAAATTGGATACCTTTACCATGGAATTTCAAGCTAAACTCATTTATAAAGACATCAAACTCGATGAAAACATTTTCATCAACGAAACTTGTCTAAAGATAGCTAATTCTGATACCCGTACATTAAAATTTGGTGTTGGATTGGCTCTGAAGATATTGAGGGTGATTTCTTTTATCAAATTGGAGCAAGGGCCTTTGGTTATTTGGAGAGGGGTTTGAAGCCGAGTATTAGAATGGGGTTGAGAGGTTTGAGGTTTGATGAAGGAGAAAGGGAAATGAGGAGTTTTTTTTTATTATTAAATTAGGGTTCATTTTCATTTTTCTAAAAAAAAATATGTGTTTTTCATTTATTTATTTTTGTGTCACACCATTACTAAGAGTGATATTAATTCACTTGAAAGTTCTTTAAAGGGATAACAATTGTCCGTAAAGTTAAAATGCTAAAGTAAGTTTGACGGACAAATTTAGGAGGACAATGATGTTTTTCTCAAATAAAAATGAAAAATCTAGAAAGAAAAAAATAATTAAGACAAAAAAATAGTTTAATTTTAAAATAAAGGCAAAATGATCTATTGAACTCTTATACTTATATGAGTTTTTATTATCAAAACCTTCTACTCACCTCTCTGCCAACTGAATCCTTAAATTCAGGAAAACACAATAGTTTAAACCCTTTTTATGATTTACCCAACATGCATGTAATACAACGCTTACATGTGGAGTCCATGCAACTTTTTAATGCCACGTAAAAATTAAATATTGAAGTAAATAATTAAATCAAATAACCACCCACCTCGACCACCCGCATCTCATCTTCTTCACACCTACCATTCCTATCTTCTTTTTCATTAAATCCCTTCTTTCTTTCCATTTCTTTTTGTTTCGACCGATTTCTTTTGCTATAAAATCGATGAAAATTGAGGAAGAAATTATAAAAAGTTTCAAATTGAAAAAAAAAAATTATGGTGTTCTTCGATGTTGTGGTACTATCCGACGGGGGAAAGAGGGGTTACATTTTTTTTATGATTTTATTTTGTTATTTCTTTAATTTAGCTTTAATGAGTAACCATTTTTTTCTTTAAATTTAGTGGATTAGATCCATAGTTTCTAATTGAAGTACAATAGGGGTGGACTGATGAAGACGAGTTGGGAATTGGTGGAGTAAAGAAGATGAATAGTAGGGGTTGCGTGGATTCTGAAAGGAGAGTGTGTGTGGGGGGGGAGGGGGGGCGTAGAAGAAGGTGGGGATACAAGATTTCTTTTTTCCTTTTAAAAACTCATGAGTATTTGTTTTCTTTTATTTTAATAAAAATATAATGTTCACATGCTCCTTAACGCGTGCAGTTATACGTTATATTCAACTAAGTTATCTTAATATCACATAAGCTTAGTTAGTAATTAAAGAAATATAACATATTAAATCTTATTGAGTTTATGGATTTAATTGATAAAAAAAATGAGTAAAAAAAATTATAATACAAACTCATACAAATATAATTGTCAGTCAATTATTTTGCCTAAAATAAACATAAACTATCTAGAGTGAAGCTTAGTTACCCAGAACATCTTCAAGAGGAAATAATGGTTGAACACTTTCAGGTTTAGGAGTGAAGCAGCAAAGACAATATTATAGTTGGGCCTGCTTTATTTACCCCTTCCGTTTCTAATTAGTTGACCTCTATGGACTTGAAATACCTATTAAAAAAATATTAATTAGGTATTTATTTTATCAAATTAATCTTTTTTAATTATGTTTTGATAACATAAATTTGAATAAATATATTTTATTTAGTCATTTAATGTCGAGGATAGTATTGAAAGAACATAATAAAATTCTCTTGATTTTATCAAAGGGGCAACTAAATTAAAATAAATATTTTTAGAAAGAGGGTCAATTAAAACGAAGCGAAGGGAGTATTTTTTTTTTTGTTTACTGTTTTTTCATAATTTCATTTGTGTAAAGACTTACTGTTATTTTTGCTTTGATCAATAAAGTCCCAAATTAAACCCAAAGAAAGAATATATAAACTATCACATTTTTTATTTTTTTATAATTGAGGAGGTACACCTTTTAGCTCCCAACTCGATTCACAACTTCGGATTGGAATTGAGGATACTACCCTCCGAGTTATTAAAATTGTTGGGGGAGTGAGTGCGTATTACATTACGGTAGCTATTTGGAGACCTGGAGAACAAATCACAAAAACATGAAAAAAAAAAAAAAAAACTGCCAATTTTGGCTTTGTCTTTAACACAAGGAAATGATTCTTCTCAAAGCTCGAGCTCTATTATTGAAATTTGAGAATAATGGATTTCTGTTTCGATACTCAAGTTCAACTGCTGCCCCGAGTCCGACGACTCATTTCTTAGTGAATTACCTCATCAACTCTCTTGGATTCTCTAATCAAGAAGCTGTCTCTGCGTCTGCTAAGGTTGGTTACCGGATAAAAACCCTAAATAATCCTGATTTAGCCCTCAATTTCTTTAAACAGATTGGTTTTAAGGACACCCACATCAAAATCTTTGTTTCCAAGCACCCTAAAGTGCTATTCTATGATGTTGAAAAGAACCTTAAACCAAAATTACACTATATTTCCCAACTTGGGTTATCTGGTTCCGATTTAGTCAAAGTCATTTTAAGAGATTGCAAATTTCTTGATAATGTATTAGATACCAGTATAAAACCTCATATAAATCGTCTTAAAAATATATTGGGTTGTGATGAAAATGTGGTTAAGGTTATAAAGAAACGTGCTTGGTTGATGACTTTCAATAATCACGCAACTATGGAAAACAATCTAAATTTATTGAGATCATTAGGATGTTCAAATGATAAGATCAAGAATGTTGTGCTTAGAAATCCCAACATTCTTAACACTAGTACCAAGAAGCTTGATGAAATGCTGCATAGGGTGGAAAATGAAGTTGGCGTTTCTCCTGATTCGTCACAGTTTCTCCACATCGTTAATGTGCTTTCTGGCTTGCGTCTAGAGACTGTAGACAAGAAATTTGAAATCTTCAGGAGTTTTGGGTGGTCTGACACCGATATTCTCAACATCTTGCAAAAACTACCTTACTGTCTCTGGACTATCGGAGGCACGGATTCAAACTTCATTGACATTTTTGATGAAAGAAGTCAGATACAAGTCCACTTACATCGCTTCTCAACCTTCACTTTTATTATACAGTTTGGAGAAGAGGCTAATACCCAGGTATGAAATATGGAAACTCGTCAATGAAAAAAATCTGATAAAGAGTAGGCATGGGTTTTACACTGTTACGAAATGGCCTGAATCAAAGTTTTTGGATAAATATGTGTTGCCTGTCAAAGCTGAACTGCCTGACTTGTATGATTTGTACATCAAGAGAATAGCAAAATAGAAGTTTTTCAATTTGTTTGTTCTGTTGGTAGATGTGCATGGGCAGAGCTTAGTTTTCAGCTACAGAAAGTTGATTTTGTTTAATCAGATTGCCTTTTCTCTTTGAGCTATCATATCAACAATACTGTTAGCTCACTTGTTGCTAATTATCTACTTTAGAAATGGTATGGTTAAAATATTTACTTTTGCAGACCAAATGTAAATCGTCGATGTCCATTTACCAGTTGAGATGCATGCTGTTAAGACAACTGTTAAATAGCTTGCAGTGCATGCCTGAATTTACCGGGGTTCAGTCGTTTTGCTACTCTATCTAAAGCTTCACTAATTCTTGTTCCAACATATTTTCGAAGTGAATTCTTTTTTCAACTGTAAATTATTTTTGTTTACAGTTGAACAGCAATTTTAATTATTTTTAATAGCTACATTAGGCAATTGAATAATATTATTAGTTTTAGATTGAATAATATTATTAATTTTAGATGCTTTAGTATTTTTTCCATTAGGATTGTACTTTGATATCTCTCCCACAGGAACTAAAGTTAACACTTAATTCTGTGAAGCTTCTACAATAACACTGTGTTTGACTCGAAAGTTCGAATTTAAATCGTTTTTCGCTGGCTTCTCAATAAAATTAGTGACCTAAAGCCAAAAGTCAAACTTCAATAAGAGGTCTCAAAGGTATAGACATACATTTAGTAGACATACAAAAATGAATGGTAATAATTTAGAATTATGTTTTTAGTTCTTGTATCTAGTTATTTTTGGTGTACTTTTAAAAGACACATAACCTTTTAATTCACATATTAATATGATTATTAATAAAAGTAAAAATTAATTGTAGTTAATAAAATGTTGGTCATTTGTTTGGAATACATTAACTTGGATGTTAATGTAGCCGAGCTGGGAGTCTTAGGGCTAGGTCCATAGGTTGGAGCTGCTAGTAGGAGGGGATGGGGGTGGGGGTGCCTTTGGTTCGTTAGTGTAGGGGCGGGGGTTCCTTTGGTTCGTTAGTGTAGGGGTATTACTTTGTGGGAGTCTTATTTTGTTATTCCATTTTTTTTCATGCTTTATTACGAATTTGTTTACTATTCTTTGTCTTGAGCTGGGGGTCTATCGGAAACAACCTTTCTACTTTTTCGGAGGTAGTGGTATAGACTGCGTACATTTTACCCTCCCCAGACTCCACTATGAGGGAATACACTGAGTTTGTTGTTGTTGACATTAACTTGGATATTGTTGTTAAAACTTTATTTATTAATATTAAGTGTGAGTTGTTTAATTTAAAGCTCTAAAATATTTCTGATAAAAATTAGATAACTTTTTCTTTCTTTATTTCTTTTTTAGATAATTTTTTTAAAACGCATTTCACAATCTTTATTATTATTTCAAGTGAAGTTGAAATCATAAGATTTAGTATTAAAATTTGTGAGGACTCAAAACTTTTTGGGGGCCTAAAGCAAACGTTTTACTAGCCTTACCCTTGAGCAACCCTTGCCATTTTTTAAATCGACAGTGAAGGTAACACCTTTATTTTCTTTGTCAATGCTCTGTTTAACAATTTTATCACTTGAAATTGTCATTGCTTCAAAAAAACAGAACCAGAAAACTGATAGGAAAAATGAAAATCTAAAGCCCACAAAGAAATGTGTTTTCTTAAAGAATTTAATCCCCTTATAATTGCCCAAGGTTTGGATTATTTCCTCCAAGGATAGAATAGAATGCTATTATGCAATTCTAGCAATAGAAATTGCAGAACCTTAGCAAACTCAACAAACGGAGTAAATCACACTTTCTATTATTTCTTTGAATTAAAATTGTCTAAAAGATGAAAGAAAAAAGCAGTTTGCTTTTATTTTGTAAAGTATTTTCATTTTTTTCAGTAGTTGAAATGAGGTGAAACCTCTAAATACTTATAGCCACTAACATGTGCAAACATATCTATTCGGAAAAAATGTGTTATTTGGGAACAAACATATCTGTTCGGAACAAACACACCTATTCAATGTTGATCTATAATGTGGAAAAAAGGGTGGTACCTCGGATGCAAGTCCTGAAAATTTTGGACGAAAAGAAGCTTGAGAGGAGAATGTTGGCACTTTATACTGTTTTCAGCTTATCAGAGACGAAGTTCACACATTATTTGTGCTTCCCTACAAGGATCAAATACCTGATCTCTATGAACCACTCGAGAAAACTGTGGCTCCTTAATAGTTGTGGTTTACTTTTGGCACTTAGGGGGCTGCTATCTTTCTAAAATTACGTCTTTTTTAATCTCATGCCATGCTTCTTCTTGCTCCAAATCGGTTCCTAGTGAAATCGGGAAAGACTATACAGGAAAGAGGGAAACCTTTTTTAGTGCAATATATTCTTGATTTTCTTTTTTTTAGTTGGTATTTTGAAAAATAGAGTCAGTGGCTCAGTGCTGCCACAAATCATTTCTGTCCTCAATTTGATTTAGAGTGGCTGAATGTGCTCTTGAAAAAGGCACCAATATTCCACTAAATAACATTGTGGGTTATAGCCTGTACTCGTCAAGTAGTGAGTACCTAAATCACTTCTTATGTGGAAAAACATATACTATAAAATACACTGAAACTTGCAAATAAGCTAGTGCTCTAGGGCCATCATTCAGATTGTGTTGGCTGATTTGGTCCCTTACATATGTTTTCCCACAGAGCCTTCATTAGAGCCTTGAAGGCCACCACAAAAATGCATTTCTATTTCTACTAAAGACTTGCTTTGAGATGGTTAGTAGATCAAAGTTTGTATGAGATGAATGAAGGCAATTTCAATCAACCATCATTCTTTCCCAAAACCCAACTGAAGTTTGTAACTTGCTTTGCTTCTCCTTGTTGATCAAAGTGCAAGGCAGATTGTCAATTGCCAGTTTGCCAAATCTATTATATCTGTTAGCTAAATTTTAGATGCCAATTGCCCAATGGTGTTGCCAGTATGGAACATGTGGGGGTAGTATTTTCTCTATGGTGTCTAGAGCAGTTTGCTTTCATCACAACTATTCTATCGGGTACCTGCTACCTCCCACCAGCATTGGTACCAGATAAGTTTGTCTAACAAGGTCCAGGTAGAAGCCAACTTGTGTGTATTTTCTTCTAATTGTTACTGTAATTGCAATACTATTTTGGTTACTTCATAGCAAGGATATCTATGCTCTGTCAAACAACCCAGCCCCCAAATCTTCTACCTTCACCTCTCTTCGTTCTGTTTGGATTAACATTTATTTAGTGCTTTCGTTGGATGTACAGATTGATGTAGAAACTCTTTGATACCTTGAAGATGATAGGTGTGAGAATATGGGAATGAATTGTTTCCCCTCTCTGTTGGAATTCCCTTTTATGTACTGATATGATATGTTCAACTTACGATTGGGTAAATTACTTATGCGTTTCAAGTCATACAAGACACAGTTTTCTTCATCTATTGTAGGCAGCCATTTATGCAAGAGGTTGTTTCCACGGTTTGAACTCGTGACCTCCCTGGTCACATGACAACAACTTCACCGGTTACTCCGAGGCTCCCATTCTATTGAATAATGGTATAATTGGAAAATAATGTGTTCGACAATGTTTATCAAGTTGGTTTGTGCAAGGGAATGTTTACTAGGTCCCTATAATTGACAATAGAGCTATGTCCCTTTGAAAAAAATTGAGTTAGATTACTCACATAAAAGGGAATGTTTCAGAAAGCTCTATTTTTTTTTTATTTGGTTGAATAGGAACTCACGAATCAGTTCTAATTTAGATTTTAGACGTATAAAATTAAATCCCTATTTGGCCAGTTTTTCTCATTCTATTCATTTTTCAGAAAATAAAAAAGAAATTTCCATCTAAAAATGGCACAGTCAAATTATTAATTCATTTTCAATAATTTCTTATCCTATAATGTTTAAACGTTAAAAAAAGTAATTTGTAATATTAGCTTATCCACCTATGAATTGTATTTCTAGAGAACTTTTAAATCGGCAAAATGATCTTCTGGACCCATATACTATATCGGTTTTGTAAGTTGAATACTTCTACTTACATGTTGGACCCCTATACTATGTCGGTTTTGTAAGTTGGACACTTCTACTTACATGTTTGTCATTTGGACCCCTGAACCCACTAAAAATAACATTTTAAACCCTTTGACCGTTGACTTTGCCTAAGTGGCATTAAAATGTCGTCTAGGACAATGAGAGTGATTACACGATGCAAGTGGGAGTCAATTTTATATTAAAATAATTTTTTAAAAAATAAAAATAATATTAAAATTTAAAAAATAAAAAAGATCCTTTTTTTCCTCAATTTTTTTAATTTAAAATATTTTTAAATTTTAAAAATAATAAATTTAAAAATAAAAAATAAAAAGCCCCCCTCCCCGTCCAACCCACCCCAGCCTTCACCCTCATTCAGCCTCCTTACCCAGCCTCTTCCTCGCGGCCAGCCACCACCCCACCCCACCCTCACCCCCGTCCAGACCCCTCCCCCTCCCCCTCCTCTGTACGAGAGACGTAAATTGAAGAACAACACAAAATAAGAGCAAAAGTGCAAATGCCCCAGTATACAACTGTACATCATTCTAATTGGAGCAAACTTAAATGTAAGCACAAGAGGTCCACAATTCGATTTTCAAAAATTTAAGGCTCAAAATTTTGCATTTTTGCTCAGACAAAGAGAAGACAATCACGCCATGGCTGCAAAATCACCAGTTACACACAAAAGAGTAAGCCTCATTAAAATTTTCCAACTTTCTTCTTTTCAGAGGGCTACATTAGAAACCAAACACGGATGACATTCATCATAAAAACATTTCCTTTTGTACCAAATACACCCTTGTAGAATAACAATACAACACAATAGGTAACAACCATCCAAACAAGTTACAAGAGTAAAATTGAAGCTCAGATCTGTTGATAAAACAAGAGAATGAAGACATCGCCATGGCTGCAAACCTCGGATTGCGTCTAGGTTGCCCAGCTAAGATACGGGCCTCTTAATATTTATATATTCCTAAAGAGGGTCGGTGGTTGATATTGTTGTTGTTCATTGTTAAAAAAAAAATTGTTGTTATTTTACTTTTTAAATTTTGTTTTATTTACTTTCTCAATTTAAAATTTTTATTTTGTTTAGGATTAATTTTGTAATTTTTATAAATTGTTAAATATATTTAAATAAAAATTAAAAATTCATTATGTTTGTGTATGTGAATTTATAGTTAAAACTTTAAATTAATTGGAGAGAAATTTCAATTATTCAGAATAAATTTGATGTTTAATTAAATTTATTGTATTTGTATATTAGAATTTATCATTAAAAATTTAAATTTATAGTTGAAAATTTAAATTAAAAATTAGAAAGGATCAAAATATTTGTTGATATTATTGTCTTAAATATGTCACGTAAAAAATTGAAACTAACCCAAAAAAGAAAAGAGACATTTTGTTTAAAATAAACTTAAAAAAATAGGATAAAAAATAGGAAATGGAGGGCTAAATCAGGATTATTTAATCTAAATACTATTTGTATTCATAAATCATACAATAGTTTGTAGCATCAAATATATTTATATTAATTAAATATTATATTAATTTTCTAAAAAATGAATTAGCCAATATAAAGTTTAATAGAGGAAAAAATAATAAAATTAATTAAACATAAGGCAAAAATCAATTAGATCGCTAAAGAGTTTCATTTAAAAACTTTTAGTAAAATAAAAAGGAAAAAAAAATTAATGAGTGCATTTATTTGAAAATTAAAAGAAAGGCTAAAATAAGCCATAAGAAAAATGTTATTTTTAACTTATAAAAACTTTTACTCCCTCAGTTTTAATTTATTTATTTGATTTGACTTAGCACAAAGTTAAAGAAAAAATAATGAATAATTTTGAATTTTTTAGTCTCAAACTAAAAATATGTGGAAAGGATCAAAATATTTGTTGATATTGTTGTCTTAAATATGTCACGTAAAAAGTTTAAACTAACCCAAAAAAAAAGAAACATTTTGTTTAAAACAAACTTTAAAAAATAGGATAAAAAGATTAAAATCAATATATAATTTAATATTTTAAAAATATAAAAAAATAATCGAACTATATCGTTAATTAATACAATGATATAAAATAGACAAACAGTAAAAAAAGGAAAAAAATTTACAAATATAAATATTAATCGGACCCAACAACACTAGTTACTATTGGAGCTACACCTTTGTTCTCCCCACTCGACTCCCAACTTCAGATTGGAACTGAGAATTGTACTCACCGAGCAAACTCCCTTGTCACAACTATCATAAGGATACTTACTATTTTGCGGATAAAATTGTTGGGGAGTGAGCGGAGTACTACAGTAGCTATTTGGAGAACAAATCACAAAAACATAACCCCCCCTGCCAATTCTGGCTTCCTGCAACAGGAGGCAAGGATGCTTGTCAAAGCTTGAGCTCTATTATTCAAAATTGAGAGTAATGGCTTTCTCTTTCGATACTCAACTGCTGCCCCGACCCCTACCCATTTGTTGTTAATCAATTACCTCATCAACTCTCTTGGATTCTCCAATCAAGAAGCTCTCTCTGCCTCTGCTAAGGTGCGTTACCCTAAATAATCCTGATTTAGCCCTCCATTTCTTCAAACAGACTGGTTTTAAAGACACCCACATCAAAATCTTGGTTTCCAAGTACCCTAAAGTCCTATTCTATGATGTTGAAAAGAACCTTAAGCCCAAATTACACTCTCTTTCTCAACTCGGGTTATCCCGTTCCGATTTAGTCAAAGTCATTTTAAGAGATTGCAAATTTCTTGAGAATGGATTAGATACCAGCATAAAACCTCATATAAATCGTCTTCAAAATATATTGGGTAGTGATGAAAATGTGGTTAAGGTTATAAAGAAACGTGCTTGGTTGATGAGTTTCAATAATCATGCAACTCTGGTAGCCAATCTCAACTTATTGCAATCCTTTGGATGTTCAAATGATAAGATCATAAATATTGTGCTTAGAAATCCCAACATTCTTAACACTAGTACCAAGAAGCTTGATGAAATGCTGCATAGGGTGGAAAATGAAGTTGGCGTTTCTCCTGATTCGTCACAGTTTCTCCATATCGTTAATGTGCTTGTTGGCTTGAGTCAAGAGACTGTAGACAAGAAATTTGGAATCTTCAAGAGTTTTGGGTGGTCTGACACCGATATTCTCAACATCTTGCAAAAACTACCCTACTGTGTAGCCCTATCGGAGGCCCGGATTCAAACTTCATTGACATTTTTTATGAAAGAAGTCAGATACAAGTCCACTTACGTCGCTTCTCACCCTTCACTTTTAACTTACAGCTTGGAGAAGAGGCTAATACCCAGGTATGAAATGTGGAAACTCATCAATGGAAAAAATCTGATAAAGAGTAGGCATGGGTTTTACACTGTTACGACATGGTCCGAATCAAAGTTTTTGGATAAATATGTGTTGCTTGTCAAAGCTGAACTGCCTGACTTGTATGGTTTGTACATCAAGAGAATAGCAGAATAGAAGTTTTTCAATTTGTTCATTCTGTTGGTAGATGTGCATGTGCAGAGCTTAGTTTTTCACCTACAGAAAGGTGATTTTGTTTAATCAGATTGCCTTTTTCTCTTTGAGCTATCATATCAACGGTACTGTTAGCTCACTTGTTGCTGGTTAATATTTACTCTTGCGGACCAAACGTAAATCGTAGATGTCCATTTAATGCCTGAACTTACCGAGTCTCATGAGCAATTAATTTATTTCTACTTCAATCGATCACAATGGCTCTTTTGCTGAATTTTACACCAATACTGTTAGCTACTTGGTGGAGTTATTGTTTACTCACCTCTTGAGTTGGTCTTAGTTCAGATTGCGCCAAGGCCGAGCGGCTTGGTCCCTTTATTATCTGTTCTATGGAAGCTTCATTAGAGCCTTGAATGTAAGGCCACTATTAAATATTTCTACTGAGGATGTCTTTCCAGATGTTAGTTGGTGGATTTTGGTACATGCTGAATGAATGCCATCTCAATCAGCCAATGTCATTTTCCCAATACCTATAACTAATTTTTGTTTACGAAGTTGAAGTTTGTGTATGAGTTTTGCTTAATATATCGATTGATCAAGGTGCAGAGAAGTTGTAACATCTCGCACTAAGTAACTTGCCAGGTAACTCGAAGGGCAATTTCGTCCTTTCATTTTTACCTTAACCCCGAGTGACTCGAACCTTTTCTATTCATCAGTATCAAAAATTTTGTTTTTTTCCTCAGCCAGATGTTATTTCAGCAGGTAGAAGTCCCTTAGTTTCCATCAGTTACAAATCTCTCTGTCTTCCTCACTTTCACACATTAAAAGCTCCCCTTCCTCTATCAGTTTCACATAAAAAAGGAAGAAGAAAAAATCCTTCTGTTTCTCAGTTTCACAGGTTAAAAACTCCCTGTTCTCCTTTAGTTTTTACACGACTAAATATCTTCTTCCACTTCTAAAGCGCTGCTCTCAACAATCTCGAGAGAATTGTTTCAAGAAAGCAAGTCTAAATCCTTTCTTCCGATATCAAGTTCTTTCAACGTTTAGAGGTATGTAGAACCATTTCTTGCTCATATTTGTGGATGTTTTATTGTTCTCCAATTCAAATTACTTTCAAACTATTTAGGTTTAAAGGAATTTCTACAATCTTATCAATGAAATTAAATGGTTTAGGTGAGCTGTTGGGATATGTATAGATAACTCTCCATTTCATGTTCTTTTCGGAATTTCGTGAATTCTAATGTCTCTTGTGATTGGATTTGAGAATCATAAATCTTTTTGTTAATAACTGTGAAAGATTTCAATTGCAACGTAAAGTGATTATACATAGAGAGCACCCCATTCTTTAAAAGAAATGAGGCCTCAACAAAGAGAACTAATTACATAATCTGTTGATCTAAGACGACATCTCCAAGTCCTTTTTGAACTTCTAAGCATATCTACTCTTTCTTTGACTTCATTTTGTATTTGTTTCGAGATTGTATCTCCGTCTATAACGTGGTTTTGGTTACACTGTCCAATTTCTAGTAGTCGTATTTGATACACCAGTGCCCCCAGCCTTGTAGTTGAAATATGCTTCCTTACTTTTCCAAGCGCATAATTACAAAACAAGAACCTGCGCAGACTACTTGTTCTGTCGTTGCGACTTCGGTCAACAAAACTTATACTGTTACATCGCTAATTCCAATCTATCCTGCTCTATTATTAAATAAAGTCATAATACATAAATATGACCCTAAACTTGACATCAATTTATAACATTGATCTTAAACTTTGATAGTGCATAAGTAGACTCTTTAACTATACAAAACCTGAACAAAAAGACACTCCGATTTTGCAACTACACGCGTGTACCACACTTGCTCTGACGTGGATTACTAATCCACTCATGTGGTGCCACCTAATAAAAAACACACATTATAAGTATGACCTTTAACTTTGTCGATACACAAATAGGCCCTTTAATTATACAAAAGCTGAACAAAAAAACCCTTCAATTCCAACTCGGACACGCACCATTTTACGTGTACAACACGCGTTTTGCCACATAGGATTGGGGTGTTTATTTATTCAGGTTTTGAATAGTTAAAGGTCCTATTTATACACTGTCAAAGTTTAAGGTCAATGTTATAATTTGGTGTCAAGTTTAGAGTCATATTTATGTATTATGCCTTAAATAAATACATTACACAGTAAGTAAGAGCATCATCCTCTTCAAGGTACTCCATCTAAGTTGTGCAAGGCAGCCTACCATTTTACCCCTTCTCCGTCTCTATAAACATGAACTTCAATTTCTTGGCAGACTTTGTCACAATGGAAATGAACAACCTGAATATTGATTGCACCTCTGCCGGATTTATTCTTAGCCAAAAGCCTGTCCATTAGAGTTTGTCTTGCCAGCTTCCCACATTTACATGTACCCCAACCTGGTCAATATTCTTCTCCACATATCCTTTGTAACATAACAAAGAAAGAAAGAAAGAAAGAAAGAAAGAAAGAAAGAAAGAAAGAAAGAAAGAAAGAAAGAAAGAAAGAAAGAAAGAAAGAACTAATGATCAAAAGATTCAATTCCGATGCGACAGAATATACAATCAAGTGGTACATTTATTTTGTAATCTTTAACATAAACCTCTTGGAGTTCTTCTTAATCTGGAAGATACAAGAGTTTAATTAATTTTGATAAGACATCGTAAATGGAAACTCTAACTTTTAGATATGAACTCCGAACCTCAACTATAACACTTCAATTTGTTCATTAGTTTCATTAAGTGCGGTGGAAGTTGTGACATGATATATTGTTATAATGTTACATCACTTTACTATTCATGACACTCCCAAAGAAATGCTTAATAACTACAATCAATCATGAGGTATGATCCCAAAGAGGTTGATTTTCCAAGCATGAGTCTTAAAGGACAAATTCATGACCAGTGGCCTAAAATGGCAAACATTTGAACATGAGCCTAAATTGGCTAAACTATGAATATGAGCCTAACAAGGCAAACATTTTGATCAAGAACTAATCAGATAAATAAGATAACGTCATGAGCATAAGGGAGTTAGTTAGCTGACCGTGACGGCATAGGTTGAAATGACAAATGCCCGAAACTATGTTTGCCGACATAGGATAGAGATTATTCCGCAAGTCGAATGACTCTTTTTTTAATGTGTACCGAAAAGGAGCTAACCATGGATACTTGCTAGCAAATTATGTCATGTCACATCCTATGCCGGTAAGGTGTAGGACGACTTAGTTGATCGGGCCGAGATCAGACTCCATGCGCTCACATGGTGGTTTATGACGGTTCACTACTTTCTCCTACAAATAATCAAAGGAATTAAATCTATCTTACATGGTAAATTATAAATTTAGTTTATACTTCTGTTCCTTTCCAGTTGTCTTCACTTACATTTGAATTTTATTGTCATTTCTAACCTCTTGATGTACTACTGATACCTTACAACCCCAAGAAGATAAAAACAGCCCCCAAAACGTCACAAGACCCCACAAACCGAGAGCCCAAGGAACCAAGTCTCGGCCAAGAATGACAACACAAGAATGAAAAGAAAATCCGAGAATGCTTCAACAATGGTGAGATAATAACGTGTATAACCACACCAAAACAGCAACAACACTACATTTATGTGATGAACAACAAACTTACAATAACAACAACCAACGATTACAAGAGGACAAGACACAACTACTACAAGATGACAACAAAAGTAAAGGGATAGATAGTTAGACAAAAGTGGTGTAAATCCTAGTAACCAAAGAGTACATTAAACTCTAAGACCCCTAACACCTCCACACACGATCACCTAACTCTTACGATGACAGAAGAGCGGATTCCACCACTCAAGCGCCAAGGTTTCTCAAAAACAAGCAATCACAAGAGATTCCACCCTTGAATTGCTATCCTAGTTGCAAGTTTCGATTTGCCTCAAGTAGAGAGAGGCCTTTGGTGTTTCAAATGTCAAGACTTACAACAATAATCAACTAAGTAATGAAGATCCCTACTACTAAACTATATATAGTCTCCTTATTACATAAAAGATGAAATGCCCAAAAGACCCTTAATGAAAAGGGGGCGCCCCTCTAGTATAACAAATGAGCAAATAGGGCGGCTTTGGTGTGTCTTTGATCCTTCTCACGTCTCAACATTGCACTTCCTAGGATGATCCTTTGCTGCACTTGTACACACGTTGATCTTCATAGTTGCACTTGTATCAACTGCCCTCCTAAAATGGTTTTGACCGTCTTTGGCGCTACATCGTTTCATGATGTTCTGTGGTCAGGCACCCCATTAAGATCTCTATCTTTTGCCACTGGTGAGCAGCCTCTTTCCTACCTGGAGGTTGGACGAGATATGATGACTTTCTTATATTTTCTTTCCTTCAGTATTGGTACTTATTAGAGGCTTCACAGACTGGTGTAGTTGTCAAACAACCTTTTTAATTTCTAGTCTTTATCATGACTATTAGTAATGTATGATATTAAGTGGTGTTAATAAACCTTGATGAAAATATTTTTTCTTTAAGAAATATTATTTCAATCTCATGTTGTTTCAGTTATATTCTTTCATGTTGGTTGTATTGTCATGTGTTATGATAGAACGTTCGCTCGTGCTAGAAATAGTATCGGGTGCGTGTCATGTCCAGGTCCTCGGCTTGGGGCGTGACAGAAGTTGTTTGTGATATGCTAAGCTTCAAGCTGTTACCTTACACCTATTATGTCTCTCTGTTCTCTGCCAATCACATATCCTGTCCGTCTGTGCCACTTTCATCTCCCTCTTTCTTGTTTAGGTTTTAGTGCTTTGTGAAAGATGTACCTGTACCTCCCTGTGTGAGTTTGCTCGTATTGTAAGTCCTAGGTCTGGTAAAGGAGGAGAATTGCGGTAAGACTACAATCGACATAAAATTGGTCAACTCTTACAAATCCCTAACTTGTTTTGAAGTGAGATGCCATCGTTATTGATGTTGTTGTGAAAGATCTAGTTTGAGTGAGGAATATTGAGAATTTGATCAAAATCATCCCTCTTGTTTCACCCCCCCAACTTCCACTACATCCTTATAATATTTCACTTAACCTCATCCTTTTTAAGTTTCCCAAAGCTGATCAAAAACGTCACTCTGCTAATTTTCTGTCCATATATAACAGATTCTAACATTCCCACACGACTTTTCTTTTTCTCCCTGTTCTCACACAATCTTCGTTCCTTCCTCCTCCTGACAGAACAAAAAGGCACTTTTAGGAAGCTGAAATAGGGTAAGAGGCATATTGATTGGCGAAGGGGCATATTGCTACTGAATTTAAAGCTTCACTAATTCTTATTCCAACATATTTTCGAGATGAAACTATCAACTATCTCTTTTCCAACTGTAAATTATTTTTGTTTACTGTTGAACAACAATTTTGTATGTTTCCAGTAACTACATTACTTGATTGAATAATGTTATCAGTTTCAGATGCTTCAGTCCCTTTCTCACTAGGATTTGTATTGCGATATCTAACACTTTATTCCATGAAGCTTCTACAATAACATTATTTGGCTCTAAAATTCTAATTCCAACCGGTTTCGAAATCGGCAAATGCAATGAAGGCAACAACTTTGTTTTCTTTGTCAAGGTTCTGTTTTAACAATTTTATCACTTGAAATTGTTATTTCTGCAAAAAAAACATAACAGATAACTGGTAGGAAAAATGAAGTTCTAATCCCACAAAAACTGTTTTCTTAAAGAATTTAATCCCCTCACAATTGCCCAAGATTTGGATTAATTCCTCCCAGGATAGAATAAAACGCTATTTTGCAATACTGGCAATAGAAATTGCAGAATTTCAGCGAACACAACAAACTAAGTAAATCACACTTACTATTATTTCTTTGAAGTAAAACTGCCTAGAAGATGAAAGAAGAATTAGTCTACTTTTATTTTTTAAGGAATTTCGTTTTTTTTTTCAGTAGTTGAAATGAGGCGAAGCCTCTGAATACTTATAGCCACTAACAGGTGCAAACATATTTGTTCGGAAAAGATGTGTTATTTGGGAACAAATATCTGTTCGGAACAAACACACCTATTCGAAAAAGGTGTGTTGATTGGGTTAATTACTTAGGCATTTCAAGTCATACAAGACACACGGTTTTTCTTCGATCTATTGTCTGCAGCCATTTCGGCAAGAGATTGTTTCACGACTTGAATTTGTGACCTTCCTGTCACATGACAACTTCACCGGTTAACTCCAAGGCTCCGTTCTATTGAAGAATGGTATAATTGGAAAGTAATGTATTTAACTAGGTTTAGCAAGTTAGTTTGTGTGAGGGAATGTTTACTAGGTCCCAATAATTGGCAATATAGCTATGTCCCTTGAAAAAATTAAGTTAGATTACTCACATCGTCACTCAATTAATAGTGAATTATTTCAGAAAGCTTTTTTTTTCGGTTAAATAGGAACTCACGAATCAGCTCTAATTTAGATTTTAGACGTGTGAAATTAAATCCCTATTTGGCTAGTTTTTCTCATTCTATTTATTTTTCCGAAATAAAAAAGAAATTTCCGTCTAAAAAATGGCACAGTCAAATTATTAATTTATTTTTAATAATTTCTTATCCTATAATGTTTAAACGTTAAAAAAAAGTAATTTATAATATTAGCTTATCCACGTATGAATGGTATTTCTAGAAAACTTTTAAATGATTCAATACTTGGGATTACATAAGTAAATTGATCTCTTTTAATTTAAAAAGAACATGCCAACTTTTTTAAGTTGCAATCCTCAATCTATTTTAGTTGAAAGGAATTACTATAACTTTTTCAACGATTATGGATCTCGAGTTTGAGCCATGGAGAATAAGAAATTAATAGGGATAACTCTAAATTTAATCATCAAATACAATGATAGTTTGGATAATTGTCAAACGTAGCAAATATTATATGAAATTTGCGTTGTATTGGTTATACAAAAATTCCAGTCAAGTTAGTATTTCAGAGGCAACCAGCAAAAATTTTGTAATGTTCGTTCATAGATATGTTCATCAGGTTCAGAGGCAAAGCTGTAGCTTTATGCACCAATGCAATGCCTTTCGTGGCCTCCTCTCTTTCTATAGTTTCAGATCTCAATTGCTCTTCTGTTATCAATCTCTACCCCTGCCCACACCCATTTCATGGTCAAGTACCTGGTTGATTCTTTAGGATTCTCCAATCATGAAGCCGCCTCAGTGTGTTGGTCTCTTAGAAGTTAGAATTCAGGAAAAACTGAATCTTTTTATGAATGAACTTGGTTGTGAACCTGGGGTGCTTACGTGGCTTCTCGGCCTTCAATGTTGATCTTTAGTCTGGAAAAAAGGGTGGTACCTCGGATGCAAGTCTTGAAAATTTTGGATGAAAGGAAGCTTGCGAGGAGAATGTTGGCTCATTATATTTTACTGTTCTCACATTATCAAAAACAAAGTTCATAGATTATTTTGTGCTGCCCTACAAGGATCAGATATCTGATTTGTATAAAACACTCCAGGAAACTGTGCCGCCTCAGTAGATTTTATTTACTTTTGGCACCAAGAGTGCTGAGATCTTTCTTAAATAATCATTTGTGCGTCAATATGTTTGTATACTGAAAAATGTTGGGTTCATCGTATATGAAACAAGTGTGAATGGAAAAAAGGAGAGTAAAATAGTGGAGGGAAGGAGACACTAAAATGAAAAGTGTACTCCCAAATTAGAAAGTTTACTCCTTCTCCCACATTGGTGGAAGAAGAGAACTTGGAAGTGTTTATAATCAAGAACACTTACTCCACATGGTAAGTGAGGCGAGAAATAAGAGATGCTTCGCGGTGTCATCGTCGCTCGCTTGGCTCAGCTCCGACTTTGGATTCGGATTTAGAAAATGATCGATGAGATTTATCTTTTTGGACAAAATTTATTTGAGATCCGAACATACCAAAAGAAAAACATAGGAAAAATTTTCTGATACTCCATTTATATAATATGCATGCAGTAACTGATGCATGCTTCAAAAGGATGCAATCCTTCAACGAAGTAACACACTGTTTCATGAAATGAGATGACTGTTCAGGAAAAGATGCACTCTTTGATGAACAAATATGAATTTTCAGAAAGAGGTGCAACCTTTAAAGCGAATCATTGCCTCTTTTCAGAAGAGGCATGTTATGACTATATAAACCTTCTTTCATTCACAAGTTTAGAGACGAAAAAAATCTCAGAATAAAAACACTCTTCTTGACTTAAAAAAATATTCTGTGTGATCACTCAAAACGTTCAGTGAGTTCGAAGATATTCCAATTGTTTGAGGTGCCGCTACAGTTGGTTTGTTTGGCCATTTTATCCTGGGAGAAAAAATTTCACAACCTCGGGTACAGTGAGGGGAATTATTTCCTTAAGAAAACTCTGTTAATTCGGACGACTTGGCCAGTTCTGCTTCATCTTTATTTCTGAAAATAAAATACACCTCTTATAAAGATCACTTTGATTTTGGGTTGAGGGTATTTTTTGTACTTCATTGTGTTCTTGTTCTTAAACTTGAACTACTTGAAGTGGTTGTTTCTAGTATACAGATTCTTGTACCCGTAGAAGGAAGAATAACAATCTTAAAGAAATAAGTCAGAATCTGTATAACTTGTTTTTTGGAGATTAAAGCTTTAAGTTTTCTACTCCGTTTGAATTTAACTAGTGATTAGAAGACATAAAATCTTCATCACAAGTTTAAAATTCATTCGGTTGACAATTGAAAGTCATAAAAACTTCATTGTTAACTAGAAACAAGAAGAAGAATTTAAAGTTGCTTAACTTTACAAGTAGTATTCTGAAAATACTAAATATTTTTGTCTTGTGGTGACAGAAAAAATGACTAACGATAGTCTAATGTAAGATGCAGCTACGAATGTGGGGGCAAACAGTATTGCTTCAACAAGTCGAGCAAATGCTCCGCAACCAATGGCACTTGTGGTGAAGCCCGAAAAATTTGCGGGCATTGACTTTAAGCGATGGCAGCAAAAGATTTTCTTTTACCTCACCACTTTGTGTCTGCAATGGTTCACTAGCGAAGACGCTCCTGAGGTGCCCGAGGAACCTCGGACAAAGAGCGTTTCGTACTTGTAGAGGCTTGGAAACATTCAAACTTCCTTTGCAGGAATTATATTCTGAGTGGTCTACAAGACGACCTTTATAATGTTTACAATGAAACTAAGACATCGAAGGAATTGTGGGGGGCACTAGAACGAAAATATAAGACAGAGGATGCGGGAATTAAGAAATTCTTTGTTGCAAGGTTCCTGGACTTTAAAATGATAAATAGCAAATCGGTTGTCTCTCAAGTGCAGGAATTGCAAGTTATCATCCACGATCTCCTAGCGGAAGGTATATCTTTGAAAAATACCTTAGTTGAACAACTTGAAAAGGTTCTTAATACTCACATAAACTGTTTTGTAGGTTTGATTGTGAATGATGTCTTCCAAGTAGCAGCGATAATTGAGAAGTTACCACAAATGTGGAAAGACTTCAAAAACTACTTGAAGCATAAACGCAAGGAGATGACTGTCGAAGATCTTATTATTCGACTGCATATTAAAGAGGATAATAAAGTTGCCGAGAGAAGGTCAAAAGGGAATTCTGCAAGTAATAGAGCACATATTGTGGAAGATGACCAAAACAATTCAAAGAAAAGGAAGAAAGTTGAACAAGGAAGCAATCAACCCAAGAAGAAATTCAAGGGAAAATGCTTCAATTGTGGCAAGATTGGCCACAAGTCCATGAATTGTCGATCCCGGAAGAAAGGCAAGAAAAAGGATCAAGCAAATATGATTGAATCCAACAAAGAATGTGATGATCTGTGTGCTATGTTCTTAGAATGCAACTTGGTGGAAAATCCTCGCGAATGGTGGATGGATTCTGGTGCCACCCTCCATGTATGTGCCAACAAAGAGTTGTTTTCGTCATTCGCTCCGGCTCAAGTAGAAGAAATGATCTACATGGCTAACTCCGCTACTTCTAAGGTAGAAGGAACAGGAAAATATGCTTGAAAATGACTTCAGGAAAGATCTTGATACTTAATAATGTCTTGTATGTTCCGGAGTTACATAGGAATTTAATTTCTGTTTCACTTCTAGACAAGAACGGATTCAAATGTGTAACCATTTCTGGAAAAATTGTAATTAGCAAAGGAGAAATGTATGTAGGAAAAGGCTATTTCACCGAGGGCGTTTATAAGATGAATGTAATGAATGTTGAAATAAATATAAGTTCAAATTCTTCTTATTTGCTTGAGTCTTATGATTTATGGCATGAACGTTTAGGCCATGTTAATTACAAAACGTTATGAAAAACTTATTAACTTAGAAGTTTTGCCAAACTTTGAGTGCAATAAATCAAAGTGTCAAACGTGTGTGGAATCGAAGTATGCAAAGCATCCTTATAAGTCCGTTGAAAGGAATTCCAATCCCTTAGACTTAATACACACTGACATTTTTTATATGAAGTCAATACCATCACGTGGTGGGAAAAAGTATTTCATAACTTTTATTGATGATTGCACTAGATATTGTTATGTCTACTTGCTAATTAGTAAGGATGAAGCAATAGATGTGTTTAGGCAATACAAAACTGAAGTAGAAAATCAGTTAGAGAAAAAGATAAAAATGATAAAAAGTGATAGGGGCGGAGAATATGAATCTCCCTTCGCCGAAATATGTGTACACAATGGAATCGTTCATCAAACTACGGCCTCGTATTCACCTCAATCTAACAAAATTGCGGAAAGAAAAAATGAACGTTGAAGGAACTGATGAATGCCTTACTTATAAGTTCTAGTTTACCGTAAAACTTGTGGGGGAGGATATCCTTACAGCCAATCGTATACTCAATAGAGTTCCCCATAGTAAGACACAATTAATTCCTTATAAAAATTGGAAAGGAAGGAAACCCAACTTGAAATATTTCAAAGTGTGGGGGTATCTAGCAAAGGACCAAGTTTCTATGCCTAAAAGGGTTAAGATAGGACCTAAGACGGTGGGTTGCGTGCTCATAGGATATGCTAAAATCAGTAAAGCATGTCGATTTTTGGCTCATAAATCCGAACATCCGGATATAAATGAAAATATGGTAATTGAATCAGATAATGCTGAATTCTTTGAAAACATTTACCCGTATAAAGATAGACATGAACAGTCTAGTGAAGGATCTAAACGACCTCTAGATGGACCAAGTGAGAATCTACATAATGAAGAGAATCCAAGACGCAGTACACGTCAAAGAACGTCAACTTCGTTTGGATCAGATTTTGTAACATTTCTCTTAGAAAATAAGCCTCAAATGTTTAAAGAAGCGATGTCGTCGTCAGACTCATCTTTTTGGAAAGAGGCAGTCAATAGTGAGACTGATTCAGTCTTAAACAACCATACGTGGGAATTGGTTGATCTTCCTCCAGGAAATAATCCTTTAGGTTCTAAATGGATCTTCAAAAGAAAAATGAAGGTGGATGGTATTATCGACAAATACAAGGCAAGACTTGTAGTAAAAGGCTTCAAACAAAAAAAGGCCTTGATTACTTCGATACATACTCGCCAGTAACAAGGATAACATCGATTCGAATGTTAATTGCCTTGGCTGAGGTATATGATCTTCAAATCCATCAATTGGATGTGAAAACCGCATTCCTAAATGGAGAATTGGAGGAAGAAATTTACATGGAACAATCTGAGGGTTTTGTGGTTCCAGGAAAAGAGAATAAGGTGTATAAACTTATAAAATCGTTGAATGGACTAAAGCAAACACCTAAATAATGGTATGCGAAGTTTGACCAAACCATGTTGAAAAATGGGTTCAAGATAAATGAATGTGATAAATGTGTTTATATTAAAGACACTTCAAATCACCAAGTCATTGTTTGTTTATATGTGGATGATATGATGATCATCAGTAGAGATATTTCTGACATAAATGCTACAAAATGAATGCTTGAGAGCAAGTTCGATATAAAAGACCTTGGAGTTGCGGATGTGATCTTAGGTATAAGAATCCATAGAACTCCACAAGTGTTGGCATTGTCACAGTCTCATTATATCGAAAATGTACTTGACAAATTCAAGTATATGGAATTCAGTATTACCAAGACTCCTTTGGATGCGAGCTTTGCACTCCGAAAGAATGAAGGTGAAAGTGACTCACAATTGGAGTACGCAAGAGTATTGGGATGTTTAATGTATATAATGAATTGTACACGACCAGACATAGCATGCGCTATTAGTAAATTAAGTCGGTACACGAGTAATCCCAACAAAACTCATTGGATGGCAATGAAAAGAGTTTTGGGGTATCTTAAATACACTCAAGGTTATGCCTTGCATTATAATAAATATCCTGCGGTACTTGAAGGATATAGTGATGCAAATTGGATCACCAGATCGAACGAAGTAAAATCCACAAGTGGATATGTATTTACTATCGGTGGAGGAGCAGTCTCTTGGAAATCATCCAAACAGACTTGTATTGCTCGCTCTACAATGGAATCTGAATTTATCGTATTAGATAAAGCCGGTGAAGAAGCAGAATGACTTCGGAATTTCTTGGAAGATATTTCGTATTGGCCTAATCCAGTGGCACCAGTATGTATACACTGTGATAGCCAAACGAAAATAGGTAGGGCAGGGAGAAAGATGTATAACGGTAAATCTCGTCATATAAGACGAAGACATAATACCATTAAAGAACTTCTCTCTAGTGGAATTATCACAGTTGACTATGTAAAGTCAAAGGATAATGTGTCGGATCCACTTACAAAAGGCCTATCTAGAGAAGGAGTGAAAAAGACATCCAAGGGAATGGGTTTAAGGCCTAGGACAAGTCAGCATGGCGGTAACTCTACCTAGCAGACTGGAGATCCCAAGAGCTAGGTTCAAGGAGATCAAACAAAGTTGTGTCTGAAAGGTTCAACATTGTCAATTACCCAACCCATTCTCATGATGTAGACAATGTATAGTAAACAAGGATAAGACTTAAGATAAAAAGTCTTTTAATGATTATCTAAATTTAGCAGATTTGACCAAATAGTTTAGTCTATAGAATTGAACGTTTAGAAATTACCTATGTGAGGGTGAGGTGAAAGCCGTTTCAAGGAGAATGTTAGTAAAGGCCTATTCTCTAAGCTCTCATGAAACCGGAACGTGTTCATAGCTGAAAAGAACAAAACCATGAGAACCATAAATGTTAAAAGGTTGGTTGTTTGACATGTATTGTCTAGGTGTACATTAAAGCTCGACGGTTCAAAGATATCAAATCTACTGATTGGCCGAGTGCATCCGATGAATGTTCACTATGAAAAGTTCAAAGGAAAACCCACTTATCCAGATGCAATCAGTCTTTGCTTGATGATCACATACTTGTCCGTAAAAAATTTACAAAAAATAGTCATTCCCCATTCATGTGGGGATTGTTGGGTTCATAGTATATGAAAGAAGTGTGAATGGAAAAATGGAGAGTAAAATAGTGAAGGGAATTAGACACTAAAATGGAAAGTGTACTCCCAAATTAGAAAGTTTACTCTTTCTCCCACATTGGTGGAAGAAGAGAACTTGAAAGTGTTTATAATCAAGAACACTTACTCCACATGGTAAGTGAGGCAAGAAATAAGAGATGCCTCGAGCTGTCGTCGTCGTCGCTCACTCGGCTCGGCTTCGGATTTGAATTTGGATTTGGATTTATCAAATGATCGATGAGATCTATCTTTTTGGACAAAATTTATTTGAGATCCGAACATACCAAAACAAAAAAGCAGGAAAAATTTTCTGATACTCCATTTATATAATATGCATGCAGTAACAGTTGCAATGTTTCGAACAAAATTGATGCTTCAGTTGCACTATTTCAAGTGAACTGATGCACTGCTTCATGAACTGATGCATGCTTCAGAAGGATGCAATACTTCAACCAAGTAACACACTGTTTCATGAAATGACATGACTGTTCAGGAAAAGATGCACTCTTTGATGAATAGATATGAATTTTCAGAAAGAGGCGCAACCTTTAAAGTGAACCATTGCCTCTTTTCAGAAGATGCATGTTATGGCTATATAAACCTGCTTTCATTCACAGGTTTAGAGACGAAAAAAATTTCAGAATAAAAACACTCTTCTTGACTTAAAAAAATATTCTGTGTGATCACTCAAAACGTTCAGTGAGTTCGAAGATATTCCAATTGTTTGAGGTACCACTACAGTTGGTTTGTTTGGCCATTTTATCCTGGGAGGAAATATTCCACAACCTCGGGTACAATGAGGGGAATTATTTTCTTAAGGAAACTACGTGAATTCGAACGACTTGGCAAGTTCTGCTTCATCTTTATTTCTGAAAATAAAATGCACCTCTTATAAAGATCACTTTGATCTTGGGTTGAGGGTATTTTTGTACTTCATTGTGTTCTTGTTCTTAAACTTGAACTACTTGAAGTGGTTGTTTCTAGTATACAGATTATTGTACCCGTAGAAGGAAGAATAACAAAAAATAAGGTCAATGTTGCCGAAAATCATTTATGGAGTTGGGACATAGTTTATTGAAAGATCATCCACATATTTACAAGTCTGAATTGTCGCGAGATTTAGGCAAAATCCAGCTTTCCTTTTGAAACTGTTCGGATTTGGCAATTACCAACAAGTTTATCCCAGGAGACAACCAAATTTTTTTCCTGCTACAACATTGGTAATATGATACAACAACAACAACAACATACCCAGTGTATTCCCACTTAGTGGGGTTTGGGGGGTAGAGTGTATGCAGTCCATACCACTACCTCTGGTGAAGTAGAGAGGATGTTTCCAATAGACCCCCGACTTAAAACCAATAACAATATAACAAACACAAAACATAAAAGTATATAAACTAACAACGATAACCACAAGATAATACTAGAGCCATAGGATAATACTAAAACTATAAATCCAAAATCATAGACAACACTCAACACCACGAACAAGAAACTACAGACACACATAAAGAACACTCCCCTACTGTTACCGACGCACTCCCACCCTCAAACCCTCTACCCTAATCCACATCCTCCACACCTTTCTATCAAGGGTCATGTCCTCTGTAAGCTGTAATTGCTTCATATCATTCGTAATCACCTCCCTCCAATATTTCTTCGGTCTATCTCTACCCCGACTAAAATTATCCATAGCCAGTGTCTCACACCTCCGCACTGGAGCATTAGAACCCCTCCTCATCACGTGCCCGAACCAACGTAACCTCACTTTTTGCATCTTGTCCTCCACCGAAGCCACTCCTACCTTTTCCCGAATAATTTCATTCCTCACCCTATCTTTCCTGGTATGACTACACATCCATCACAACATCCTCATCTCCGCCACCTTTAACTTCTGGATGTGGAATTTCTTAACTGGCCAACACTCCGCTCCATACAACATAGCCGGTCGAACTACCACTCTGTAGAACTTACCTTTAAGCTTCGGGGGCACCTTTTAATCACATAAAACTCCCGAAGCGAGCCTCCATTTCAACCACCATGCCCCAATACAATGCGTGACATCCTCATCAATCTCACCATTGCCTTGAATCATAGACCCTAGATACTTGAAACTGTCCCTCTTTTGAATGTCTTGAGATTCCAGCTTCACAACCATGTCAGCCTCCTGCGACACATCACTAAACTTACACTCTAGGTACTCCGTCTTGGTCCTGCTCAATCGAAATCCTTTAGACTCAAGGGTCTTTCTCCAAACCTCCAACTTATCTTTAACTCCTCCCCGAGTCTCGTCAATCAATACCACATCATCAGCAAATAACATACACCAAGGCACCCCCTTTTGAATATATCGCATCAACATATCCATCACCAAGACAAATATAAAAGGGCTAAGAGTCTATCCCTGGTGCAACCCTATCAAAATCGGAAAATGCTCCGAATCTCCACTTACCGTCCTCACACGAGTCTTCGCGCCATCATACATGTCCTGAATCGACCTAATGTACGGCACGGGCACCCTTATAGCCTCCAAGCACCTCCACAGAATCTCCCTAAACACTCTGTCATAAGCCTTCTCAAGATCAATAAACACCATATGCGAGTCTTTCTTCTTCTCTCGAAATTGCTCCCCTAATATCCTCACAAGGTGAATGGCCTCAGTAGTCGAGCGACCTGGCATGAAATTAAACTAATTCTCAGAGATAGTGACAATCCTTCACAATCTCAACTCAACCACCCGTTCCCAAACCTTCATAGTATGACTCAACAACTTAATACCTCTATAGTTGTTGCAACTCTGGATGTCTCTCTTGTTCTTATACAAAGGAATCATCGTACTCCACCTCCACGCTTTAGGTATCTTCATCGCCTTAAAAATGATGTTAAACAACCTTGTTAACCACTCCAAACCTGCCCTGCCAGTGCTCTTCCAAAAATCCACTGGAATCTCATTTGGCTTTGTCGTCCTACCCCGATGCATCCTGCGAATAGCCCCCTTGACCTCCCCAACCTCAATACGCATACAATGACCATAATCGTGATACTCCTCAGACTACTCCAAATCCCTCAATACGAAACCTTTGTTCCCCTCGTCGTTCAAGAGTTTATGAAAATAGGACTACCACCTCTTTCTAATGAGGACATCCTTAACCAACACTGTATCATCCTCTCCCTTGATGCACTTCACTTGATCAAGATCACGAGCCCTCCACTTCCTGGCCTTGGCAAGACTATACAACTTCTTATCCCCGTCCTCTCCTCTAAAGCCGCATACAAGCTCTCAAAAGCTGCAGTCTTAGCCGCCGTAACCGCTATCTTAGCCTCTCGTCTAGCTACCTTATACTCCTCCTTATTCGTCTGCCTCTCCTCATCATTCTTGCTCTCAACCAACATGGCATAGGCCACCTTCTTAGACTCCACCTTCTTCTTAACCTCTTTGTTCCACCACCAATCCCCTCGATGTTACCTGATCGACCTCTAGAGACACCCAACACCTCTCTAGCGGTCTCCCTAATGCAACTGGCAGTCGACTCCCACATACTATCCACATCCCCTCTACTCTCCCAAGCCCCCCTACTCTTCAACTTCTCCCCCATCTCCAAAGCACTAGCCAACGTCAAGCTACCCCATTTAATCCCGGACTGAGCCTCCACACTCCTCTTCTCTACCTTATCTTTTCCACTCCTTACTTTGGGATCATACTAGGTATGTTGTTGTTGGGTCTGTTTTCTCTCCGATGTAGGAAGATGTGAATTTCTCTTTGGGTAATTCTTCTACCTTGTTAGAATTTGTTCCTACAACAGTTTGCATGAGTTGTTTGCTAACTTATCCATTAAAAGGACTTGATGGCAGGTTAGTTCTGTAAGCCCTACCTTTTAACACTGATTAACATCTAAGAGGTCCAATGGTAAAAGTTGTCATCGAGTGACCAGAAACCAGATATGACAGGTCAAGCGCGGAAATAACCTCTTGCAAAAATGCAAGGCAAGGCTGCCTACACAGGACGCAATGTCATGCGGCCCTTCGCTAACCCTGAGCATAGCGATATCTTAGTGCACTAGGATGCCCTTTACCTTAGAGCTTAGTCTTTGTCTTATCTTAAATGTGAAGTTAAACATTTTT
This sequence comes from Capsicum pubescens, assembly GCA_030864215.1. Classification (NCBI taxonomy): domain Eukaryota; kingdom Viridiplantae; phylum Streptophyta; class Magnoliopsida; order Solanales; family Solanaceae; genus Capsicum; species Capsicum pubescens. The sequence goes on from CM061541.1 coordinate 42,750,062, forward strand.
GTTATTGCATACTTCCTAGTCCTTGATATGAGTTAGTCCTACTTATTCTGTAATGTATGCAAGCTCTTATTTGGTCTTGGTAGTTAATGGTTGGACAAGTTTAATTTGAATTTGGAGGGTCACAACCCGATTGCTTTGATGTATGTCTCACTGGTATGGAGATTAGAATCAGTGAAAACATCATATATTTTTTGTTTTTCTTTTGTATTAGTGTAAAAGCATCTTTTTGTGCTATTTCCATTGTCCAAAAAAACAAAAACTTTTTGTGCTATTTGGTGCAGAAAATTTATATCTTACTCTTTCTCATTCGCTTCGACTGTTTAATAGCTTTGCTGCAATTTATATCCGCAATACTGAAGGATACGTATATGGCATCTAGAGATTAATGGAAACACATTTTCACATAAGGTAAAATGTGCACATTTTAATGGATACGTATATGTAAACACACCACCTTTTTCGGACTCCACTTGTGGGATTAGGTGGGATATGTAGTTGTACATTTTCACATGATATTAAACGGTTTTCTTGAGTTTGACTGATTGTTATACATACATATAATCAAGGAACAATTTGTGAAATTCGATTATAAGTTTCTTCGCGGTTGTATGAGAAAGTAGTTGTGTATAACATATCATGGTTCAAGCGCTGAAGTAGCCTCTTGCAAAAATGAAAGGCAAGCCTGCCTGCATATGACCCTATGTCGTCCGGCCCTTCTCTAGATCCTGCATATAGCGTGCCGCTTAGTGCACTGGTATGCCCTTTACCTAAGAACTTAGACTTTCTCTTATCTTAATATGTGCAAGTTAAACATTTTTTGTTGTTGCGTACTTTCTAGTCCTTGAAATGATATAGTCCCGCTTACTATGTAATGTATGTAGAACTCTTAATTTAGTCTTGGTAGCTAGTGGTTTGACAAGTTTAGTTTGAGTTTGGAGTATCACAACCTGATTGCTTTGATGTATGTCTCTCTGGAATGTAGATTAGAATCAGGGAAAACATCACAAGCATTTTTTGTATACCAGTAATGTAAAGTTACATATTTTAGTCCAATATATTCTTGGTTTTCTTCTTTTTCAATTGGTACTTCGAAAAATAGCCTGTGCTGCCAAAGCCATTTCTGTCCTAAATTCGATTTCCATTGGTTAAATGTTTTCCAGATAAAGGCAACAAGCATTCAACTAAAATAACATTGTGGGTTATAGTGTTCTAGGACCATCATTCATTCATATTATGTTGGCTGGTTTGTTCCCTTGTATATTATTTCTACTAAAGACTTTGTTTGAGATGGTTAGTAGATGGACTATGGTATGAGATGAATGAAAGCAATTTCATTCAACCATCTTTTTCCTAATTCCTAATTGACTTGTTATTCAATATTGAAGTTTATGCACTTGTTTTTCTTCTCAGTGTTGCAAAGCAGATATTGAATTGCCACTCCTATTGTGGCGAGTCGTGAGGTAAAATCTAAGGTCGTCTAGTGTCTAACCCATTTGAGTTGTGTTTTGCCTTTGACTAGACCTTACGAGTCGTAGGGTTTGGTTACGAGTTGGGTGGTTGAGTCATAAGGTTGAAAGTGTATGGGGTCTTGGTCACTATCTTGGTTACGACGCATGTTAGCTAAATTTGGATGCCAATGACTCAATCGTGTTGCCAGTATGGTGTTACATGGGCAGTATTTCTCTATTGTGTCAGGACTAGTTTGCGTTCATCCTAACTATTGCGACCTCCCATTAAACATGTCTGTAGTTTCTTCTAATTGTTACTGTAATTGCAATACTATTTTGGTTACTTCAGTGCAAGGAGGTCCCAAGTATTAGCTATGTGAGGAAATGAATGGTTTCTCATATGAAGTTTTATAGGAGCTCACTAACCCATTCTTTTTTTAAAATATATATATATATATATATATATATATATATATATATATATTTGTCTAAATGATAAAATAAATTTCTTTTTTATTTCAGTGGAGTAGTCTCATCCGTTGCACTATATCTTTTGATGTTTTCGGTTGGTTTTCCATCCCATAAGTGGCAATATGTCAGAATAATTTACTAAATTCTTTTAATATCTTAACTAAAAAAAAGTGTTTTCTAACATTAGGAGCCGTTTGACCGTGATATTATTCAATTTTTCTGGAATAGGATTTCATTTTTTTTTAAATCAATATATTGTTAATAAATTTTCAAATCCAACTCTGAGTTGGATTCTAAAATTCTTCAAGAATCATACGGCAAACTTGTTTTTTCCAACTCTATCTTTATAATATTCAAATAAAGTGTGATCTATTCTTCTTTACAAAACGTCCCACCAAGGGTAACATCATTTTCGATTTAAATTCGAAATTCATAGCCAAACTCCTATTGAGTTATCTATATGTAGACTCTTTCGACTTGCAAACTATCGATCTCATTCTCTTTTTAGTTGAAAGGAGTTAAAACTTCAAAATGGTAAAAGATCTTCAATAGAAAATAATAGCTCTAAAATTTTTTAATAGATTTTTTTTCTTAATTCATTTCAATTTATGTGACATTTTTTTTAATCTGTCCTAAATATATATATACACTTTTATATTTTATAACAAACTAGCTCTAAAATAATCAGTTTATTTGTAATGAAATGATTTAAAATTAGACAAGTAATCAATCACTCATTTTGTGTAATAAGTTTCAAGAATCTCTTTTCGTATACTAATATTCAGTCAAATATTACCACATACACAAGACTAAGGGGGAGAAGATTTCCCATTTATATGCGCACTCTTGATTGCAGTTTTGGCTGCTCTTCTTGCAACGCTAAACAATATGTTCATCAAATTCAGAGGCACTCATACTTCCATATTTTACTCCAATGCCTTTCCCTCTTACTGTTTTACATCTCAATGTAGACTCTACTCATCATCAACCTCTTCCCATTCCTTGGTTAACTACCTTGTTGATTCTCTCGGTTTCTCCAAACAAGAAGCAACCACTGCTTCCTCCAAGGTAACCTCATTGAAATCCTTAAGCAATCCTAATTTAGTCATCGATTTCTTCAAACAAACTGGTTTCGACAACACCCAGATTAAAACTATTGTATCTAGATCCCCCAAATTGCTTATCCGTAATGTTTCCAAAACCCTAAAACCCAAATTCCAGTGCCTGATGGATCTCGGGTTATCCGGGTCGGACCTTGTCAATGTAATTGCTAGAGATTCAGTAATCGTTGATAGAGGTTTAGATACTCATTTGAGACCTACCATGGATTGCCTTAGGAGAATTTTGGGTAGTGATGATGATGTAATTAAGGCTATAAAGAGAGCTCCTTGGTTGCTTTCGTTTGGTCCTCATCACACCATGGAGACTAATTTACTCTTGTTGAGAAACTTTGGTTTTACTGATGACAAGATACGAAAATTTGTGCTTATACATCGTAATTTTCTTACACAGAAGACTCAAAGGATTAAAGATTTGTTGCATAGAGTGGAGAATGATTTTCGAGTTCCGCGTGACTCCTCTATGTTTCATCATGCATTTCAAGTGTTATCCGCGCAAACGAAGTACAAGTTGGATAGGAAGATTGGAATTTTCAAGAGTTTTGGATGGTCTGATGATGATATACTCGAGATGTTCCGCAAGTTACCTCATTGTATTGGTCTCTCGGAAGTTAGAATTCAGGAAAAACTGAATCTTTTCATGAAGGAGCTTGGTTTTGTACCTGCTTTCTTGGCTTCTCATCCTGCTATTTTGGCCTATAGTCTGGAAAAACGAGTAAGACCTCGAATGCAAGTCTTGAAAAGTTTGGACGAAAGGAAGCTCGAGAGGAGAATGTGGAGTTTTTATACTGTTCTAGTGTTAGCAGAAACAAAGTTCATGGAGTATTTTGTGTTGCCCTACAAGGATCAGATACCTGATTTATATGAACCACTCAAGATAAATGTGGCTCCTTAGTAGATTTTGTTTACTTTTTGATACGGGAACGATCATGAAGATGGACGTTTTTAGTGTGTTGAATGCAAACTACGGAGTGAACGAGTTGAAGTGTGAAAAGGTCTCCAAAGCCGCCCCTATTTTTGCACTCCATGGGCGCCATTTTGTCATTTAACACTAAGGGGCACTTTTGTCATTTATCTATTAATTGTAATAAGTCTATAAATAGAACATGATAGGGTTTTAGTTCATTAGTTATTGAATATTGTTGAAAGAACACATCTCTTGAGAGAGAGGGTCTCTAGGCCAAAACTAGGACATGAACAAGTGTGGATTCACTTGTGATTGTGTATTGCTTGGAAACATTGGTACTTGAGCGGTGGAATCCCTCTCGTGTCTCGTAAGAGTGTGATGTTGCTATTGTAAGTCTTAGGGTCCTTAGATTTAATACATCTTTGGGTTCTTAACCTTGTAATAGTGTATGTCTCACTTCCTATCTTTACTTATCATGTACTAGTTTGTGTTGTTCTAGTGAAACCGTTGGTTGTTCTTGTTATTGTATCTTGTTCCGTTTTCTTCTTGTTATTCTCTTATTGTGTTGTCATCTTGTTAATCTCATTGTTAGTTTGGTTGTTCGCTGCTAATAAGGTGTTGAACACCTCGTGATCTTGTCATTCTTGTGATCCTTGTTGTTGACCGAAACTTGTCCAAGGGGAGCTCTCGGGTTCTCCATATTGAGTGGACTGTTTTGAGCCTTTTCTTGTGTTCCTTGGTTTTTATCGTATCACTTTTGGTACTAAGAGTGCTGAGATCTTTCTGAAATTATCGGTTGTAGTTCAATAGGTTTTTGCTTCGTTTTTTTTGTTCAGTTTGTATTCTGAAAAACACGATTGGTTTTGCCAAAAATCACTTATGGAGTTGGGGCATAGTTTATTGAAAGACCTTCCTCATACTTGCAAGTAAACTGCTGTGAGCTATATGCAAAATCAAGCTTTCCATCAGCTGTTCGGATTCAACTGATCTTGTTGATAAATGATTCCCTTTGGCAGTTACCAGCTATTTGTTCCAGAAGACAACCAAGTATTTTCCTGCTGCGGCATTGGTTATATGATTCAGGGGTCTGTTTTCTCTACCGGGGTGAGTTCTGCATGTACCCCACCCTTCCCAGATTCCACGTGTAGGATCGTAAAGGGTGTGCTGTTGTTGTTGGGTCTATTTTATCTCTGATGGATGACAGGAGGATGTCTGATTCCTCTTCGGGAAATTCTTCTTCCTTGTTAGAATTTGTACAAGTTTAATTCCGAGTTAGGATAATCGACCTGATTGGTTCGAGGTATGTCTCTTTCCAGAATGGAGATAAGAATCAGGAACAACGTCATTATCTTTTTTTTTTTTTGTATAACAGTAGTGTCCGGACAAGCTTACATGAACCTAGATTATTTCTTCAGGTGCCAATTACCTCTCACTAGCACAATTGCCTCTGCACCAAGGCTTAAGCATATGGAAGAAATCACCTAGCATTTTTTTGCTCTGCTCTCTCATTTTTGGTGGTTTTACTTGGTGTATCTTTTCTTTTTTGGTAATTGCAAGCAATAATTTCACGTCTTTCCTGAAAACCAATTCTTGGAACAACATATGTACTAACCAAACTCGAAGGTAAGTTGATATCCTATTCGAAATTAAATCACCTAATTATAAGCTAAGTTGTCCATTAACTTGGCAGTGATAACGCGCACTGGCATGGATGAAACCTTGGCAGCCACAATGGACAAGAGTTCTCAACCTAATGCTACTGCTATGAGGTGAGGAGGAGCAAACATGCGAAGTTTTCCTCTAGAAAGTTGACTTATTTCTTTTTTATAACAAAAGGCAGGATACTGGTACATTGAGTTGATTTTTTCCTCTCATCCCCTTCCTCCTTAGGATGTCTCTGGCTGTTTTAAATCAGTACTACTGTTTCATTGTAATCCTATTTGAACGTTGTGATATTACCTATTCTCATCGTGTTTGGGAGGAGGGGGAGTTTTGTGAGTCTGAGTTGTTGCAATGGTCATATTGAAATATGTTAGGAACTTGATTTTGTTCTATTTTTTGAAAAAGAAAAGCTTAAGAGGTGAAAGGCACCCAAGGGTGTCGCTTAGCGGTAGGGCTGGCAACGGAACCGGAACTTTCCGTTCCGTTCCGATAGTGACGTTTCCGATTGATTTCCGGTACCGGTAACGACACGGTCTGGTTGGTTCCGGTTTACCGGTACCCAATGGTACGGAAAACGATACCGTTCTGGACCTACGAAAAATTCCGGTATTTCCGGTTCCGGTTGACCGGTTTCCGGTCCATAATGTTTAAATTTCGGCCTTTTTTTTTTTTTTTTTTTTTTAAACTTGGTTTGCAACGGCTCTTTTGGCCGTTGCATTTCAACCGTTATTAACCCCCCCCCCCCCTTTAAATTTTTTATTATAAATATACTTCATTTCAATTATTTTTTTCACACAAATATTCTCAATTTTCATACTCTCTCTTAATATTCTCTCAAATTCTCTCTAAATATTTCCAGTTTTATTATATTAGTTGAACACTTGAAGTTGAGGATTCATTTATTATATTAGTTGGAGTTGAAGATTTTTTGAAGATATTACAAGCTTCAATTATCATTTTTTAATTCCGACATTTGTTATACGTCTGCTTTTACGCAGGCGTTCGGTATTTTCGTTCCAACTTTAATCTCTTTTTATTTACGTTAATTATCTATATTTTTTATTTTTAGTAGCTACATTTATTTACGAACATCAATTTGTATTTGTATTGCTTGTTTTAATATTTTATTTTGAATTATGGATTTTGAAAAAAATAGTAGTGGTAAAAAATCAAATTTTGGTAAGGTCTTTCGTAGAAATAAAAAAAGTAAGGCTAGTACTAGTTCATTACCGGCTAGATTTAATGAAACTTCATTATCACAACATAATGGTTTCGATGTTGGTATCGGTATGGAATTAGATAATGAGACCCTGAATAGTCGTTATAATAATTTTGAGGAAGACTTACCAGAGGAAGATGATATAGAAGAACAAGAATTAGGTGATACCCCTACCCCTACTAGTCCGGTTACGGAATTATCGGAACACGGTGAAGAACTGCCCCCTTTACCGGAATTCACTAGGGCCAAAGGTACCGAACGTACTAAAAGGTCTTTAGTTTGAAAATTTATGGAGCATGATAGGGTAAAAAGTACTGCTACTTGCAATAAATACAAGAATGTTTTTAAACATTTGACTGGGGGAGAAATGGCGGGACAGGATTGCTAACTTCGCATTTGATGAGATGTAATAAAGAATTTATTCGTCTACAAAACGAGGCTAAGGAAAAAAAAGATGGTACAACATTTGTACATGAATCTGTAGGAGCTAATATGGTTCAAACGCGTTTAGGCATGTTTAACCCGGCTGAAGCAAGTTTATCCTCGACATATAGTGAAGATGTAGATAGAGAAGAACTAACGAAAATGGTTGTTGTTATGAGTTTGCCTTTTAGTTTTTCTTCGCATCCCAGTTTTATTTATTATATTGAACGAGTATATAATCCCTCTTTTAAAGGTTTTTCACGAAATACAATTAAAAATGATATTTTTAAATTTCAAGTTAAACATTGTCATTTTCTTCGTTGCTTATTTGATAAATTTGATGGTAGAATATCTGTTACTTTTGATATGGGTACTAGTGTTGTCGGTAATGATTATTTTACTCTCACGGCTCATTAAATTGATCACGATTGGAACATGCAAAAAAGAATTATTGCTTATAAATATGTCGATGAGTCTAAAACCGGTATGTATATAGCTAATACAATAGCGGAGAGCATGAAATATTTTAGATTTATTGGTAAACCTATGACATGCACATTAGATAATGCTTCTAATAATTTGAAAGCTATTGACGAGTTAAAAACTAGATTATGTTTAATGTATCAAGATCATTTTCATGTTAGATGTTCTGCATATATTTTAAATTTGATAGTACATGATGGTATTAATTTGTTTGGAAATGGTTGTCTTAAAGTGCGAATTGCTTGTAGTTCTATGTTTAAAAATTAAAAAAAAGGTTGTAATGGATGATTTTAAACGTAAATGTGAACAATGTGGCCTTCCATATAGAAAAATTCCAAAAGAAATTCCTACTAGATGGAATTCTTTGTTTCAAATGTTTGAAGTTGCTGTTATATATCGTAAACCTATACAATTAGTTTATAATTCTTATAATGAGGATGTTAATTTAATGCTAGATGAAGATGATTGGACTGAAGTCGAACTTTGTAAATTTTTGAAAACTTTTTATCAAGCTACGAACACAGTATCTACTCAATATACTCCAACTATTTGTTCTGTTTTAGTAACTATTACTGCTATTTCTAAAGTACTTGTTGAATATAAAAAAAATATGTCCTAACAAAGAGGCAATTGAAGCTATGATTGAAAAATTTTAAAAATATTATTTTCCTATTCCACAAATTTTTTTAACAACTAATTTATTAAACCCATTTTATAAAGAACATGGTACAGTGATGTTGGTTAGAAAATTATACAACAATTTAGAAATTGGACTTCATGAAAAGCCATCAGTTGAAACTTGTTGTGCTAGCATAGTATCTATAGCTAGGAGTTTATATAACTTGTATCAAGTTATGGAACAAAATATTGGACCGATTGAACCTCCTACTTCTAGACGTAGATATGATGATTTAGATGACGAGATGGGCGAAGAACTTGGTCTTCAATGTTGTAGGAGTAATGATTTTGATTCGTATCTTTTGCAGGACCGGAAAAATATTAGAGATGAAACTGGAAAACAACAACTTTTATCGTGGTGGAAGACCCGGATCAGACAATTTCCAAAACTTTCAAGGATGGTTCGAGATTTGTTATCAGCTCAAGTTTCTTCAGTTGCTTCGGAGCAAGCTTTCAACGCAGGAAGATTTATAATAGAAGATCATCGGTATTCGTTAGCAAGGGATAGTTTGAAGATTTCGGTATTATTTAGAGATTGGATCAATGCCGAACGAAGAAATTTTGGGCTCCTCAAATTACCGCCCCATATTGAAGACGAAATAGATGAAATTTTTGAGGAAAATAGTGATGATGGAATGAAAGCAATGAAGGAACAAGGAAATAGACCAATTCCGGAGGATTTATCCATCGAAGAATTGGAAAAGTTACGCCAAAAAAATTATAGACAATTTAGATATTAATAAGATTCTACAATAGAAATCTAATTCACACAGAACCCTTCCTAGAAGGTGGCTGCGTAGATTAGATTTACATTTAATATCTTTGTAATAAATGTACAACGTACGAAATTTGAATAAATATAACGGCTATTCGCCTAATTTTGTTTTAAATTTTCTCTTTTGTTTGTTGCAATTATGAAAATAAATAAATAAATATTATATTAAGTATTTAAGTTTATAAAGTTAGAAAAATTTTTAACTTCTTAAACTTACTAAAAATATTATATTAACTTAACATATATTTTTCAAGTTAAAATTTAAAACCTTTTACAATAATTAAAACTTAAACTTATTATAAAAAATTTAATAAATTATATAAACTATATAAGTTAAATATATATATATATATATATATATATATATATATATATATATCTTATATATTAATCTCATTAAGTTATAATTTAAATTAAAACTTAAAAAAAAAAAACTGATACCAACGGGGATATTCCGGTAACGTTCCGGTATCGCTCCGGTCCGTTCCGGTTCCACACCGGTAGCTAGCGGACCGGTCCGAACAAGGAAATTTTTTCGGTATTCCGGTTCCGGTAACTCCGGTTCCGGCGATATAAAACGGTAATGAGGTTCCGGTACCGTTTCGGATCCGGTCAAATCGGTCCGACGGTTTTGGTTTCGGTCCGTTGACAGCCTTACTTAATGATCAATGAACTGGGTTGAGAACCTGAGTTACCAGATATTTATTGCTGGTGGGACACAAAAATTAACAGAAATCTACATATAAATGTATGTATATCAAAAACTTACTTATGTGTACAATGTAATTTTTTTTTTTGGTAAGCGGAGATTTCATTTCACCAAAATTGTTCATTACAAACCTAGGTGATTGCTGACCAATCACCTCTCACCTCCTAATTCTACTCACATGCATACACTACACTTCTGGTTATCTATGTGTACATCAAGGATAAGTATTGCGGTTCTGCAAGTGTTTTGTGCCATTTAATTACAAAGTTTCCTTTAGTATGTATATGTAGATCTCTACATATTTTATCACTAGAATAAGTTCCCTTCTGAAATCTGAATGTGTTCCTGGCTGTCCAGTTGGAGTAGATCATCATGCTGAAAACTGCTACTACTATTTCTTTGAACCCTGCTTCATGCTTCAGTCCTGTCATCAGCCATTGCACCTCTGTATTACAGCTTCCAATTGTTCTAACTTTTCCAAGCCAAGTAAGCAGTCTTCTCCAGCTGCCCTTAGTGATGCTACACTCAAAGAAGAAATGGTCAAATAGTTCATCTGCTGCATCACAGAATACACAGGTCTTAGGGACTTGTATGCCAATCTTCAGTAGTCTCTCCACAGTTGCCAATCTTTGTTGTGGAGCTAACCACAAGTTGAATACTTTAGGGTGCTCAGGTATCTGCAATAAGTACAGCTTCTTGATGCTGAATTTCTCTCCTTTCTGCAGTTGCATCAAGCTGTCCAGCACGTGTCCTTGCAGTTGTTGTGTCTCCATAACCAGTTTCCTGGCATTCAATATCTTTGAGACATTCTTGGGTAGACTTACCCAATGTAATTTTTGAGCAAATGTATGTCAATTAACACCTTTTTAAAGAAAGTTGAATTGGTGTTTTAAAAGGTTGGAGCGTAAGGCGGAGCGTTTTACTTAACACGGAGCGAGGCATAAATCTCGAGGCGATGGACCGTAACCCCCTAGATCTTTAAGTTTTAAATTTTTAATATAATAAATTAGTATTATAAAATAAAAATTATAAATAATAAATTAATAGTTTAAAACAATTAAAAAATATATTAAATAAACTCATAGAAAATAAAAAATCTAATATAAATTTGTAAGTATAAATAAAGAAATTATACAAAAGTTACTATGAGATCCAAATCTAATTCTAATATTTGCACTTTCAAATAAGAAAAAAATCACTTTTTTGTAAGATGTATTATTATCATAGTATGAAATTTACCTTCCTATTAAAAAATAATCAATAAATTTTATTAGAACTCTCACAATAATTTTGAGATAATAAAATATGACAATTTACTTTCAAGCAGTGACTATTTTGAGGTATATGACAATAATAAAATATGGTAATTTTGAGACGTATGACAATAATATGAAGATCAATAATTAGTGAAGATGTTAAAAAATTAGACTAAATATTTTTAGAAGAAATGTTAAGAATATGCAACACAATTGGATTCTTAAGGCGTAAGCCTCACAAAATTAAGCCCAATGCTTGTGCCTTGAGTCGTTTTGTCAGTGCTCCATTCCAAAGCGAGCTTCAAAACTCTCTTTTAAAACACTGAGGTAGATCTACCCATACTCAAATCACCTGAACGATAACCGATCCATTAAGTAAGGTTAGTAGCTTGAAAAACATGTTATAATTTATGGATGAAGTAAAACTGATAATAGAATTTTTTTTTCCTAAAAATATACAATCCAACATAAAATATTATACCATGTAGCTTCAATTACAATATTATACCTCAAAGCAAGCATTATACGCAGTGTAAACCTCGTGTAAAAGTAAGTAAAAAGTGTTGAACTGTTGATATACAAAGATGAACTAAATCAAGATATAATATTAATAGGAGTTTGGAGCCTAAAGGTCAAGTTTTTTCAGTCAAAATTTCAGAGGGCACATCAAAATGGAAAAATTAATGGCGTTTACCTTATAAGGTAAAAAATTAACGGCGTTAGTCCACATGATAAAGTGTGAGGTAAGATGATGAGTTTACCTTATAAGGTAAATGGAGTCCGTTACCTTATTATTTGACTGAAAAAGTTGGTGGGAGTTCAAAATTTAATGACATCAATGTACTTTCTCCGTACATCTTTATTTATCCACTTTTCTACTTGGGAATGCTCAATAATACCTGTTCAGTTTACAAAAGCAATAGACAATTTATTCATTTTTACCTATTTACCCTTGGTATTAAATACAATACACCGCTCATTGTATTTTTCAAAGTAAAATATTTATTATATCCAAAGGGTGATATAGTAAAAGCAACCATCTATTTATTGTTTCTTATGACATATGTCAAATAAAAAATGAACAAGTATTTATGGACAGGGGACTATTTAGTGATGAATTTATTTTAAATGCACTGCATTACAAGGTAAAATGTCTCTTACCTTACAAGGTAAAATGTGTCTTTTACCTTATCAATTTTCTTTTATATACCACCCATTCATTTCATTCATTTATTCACATTACCTGTTTCACTCTATCCATCTATATTATTTGGGTGTTTGTTTTTGCTCAAAGTCTATTTCATAAAAAAAAATTCACTTTAAGGTATACTTTAATCATCTTTTTATATAATTTTTTTAATACCTAACAAACAAGTATGTAGTATAATATTATTAATTATTTCTGTAGCTTACTAATTTGTCAAATGTTAATGTTATCATATCAACTTGTTAAGTCTAAATCTACGTTAAGTTAGTATTATCATGCATGTGTAAAAAGCTTGCCCTTTAGTTGCATACATGTGTAAATTAACACTTTGTATAAAATTCATATCAAAATTAATTTTAATTTTCTTTCTGTATAGATATGGAATATCAACACTTTGTGCATTCAGTACTAGTATGACATATATGCCACGAAAAGTAAGCATCGGTCCGAGGTTATTTGAAAAAACCCATTAAAAGAAGAAAAGACATGTTTGATAGTGTGGTGTGCTGATAATGATTTTTGGCAACATGTTAGAAATCATTCGTTCCATCTTCGTCTTCTTAATTATTTTAATATTTGTGATTTTAGGGGCATTATAGATGTTGGATTCGTTCCCTGCAATTATTCCCTTATTGTTTCACTTGTTGAAAGACGGCAATCAGAAACTCACACCTTTCACCTGAGAACGGGCGAAGCGACCATAACCTTACAAGACATGAAACTCATGTTTGGAATGGTCGTAGATGTAACTCCTATTCTTCATTCAGGCGTTGCTTAGATGTTACCTATAAACAGGCAACAAATATTTATCGAATTAACAGGATGGATACCTAATCTAAACTTTTTTCAAGGAAACAATTTTTTTTTAATGAGATTAGAGGAATACATGGAAATCTGAATGAAATAACTGATGAAACTGAGGAAAAAAAGGTGCAACGAAGAGTTAGGTTGTACCTTTTTTTGTTGTGTGCCGGAATAATATTTTTCGATAAATCTGAAAATAAATTTAGTACAGACTTTTTCATTGACATGCGTGACTTACCTGCAATGTCAATACAGGCTTGAGGAGCCGCTGTGCTATCGTACCTTTATTTTTATTTGTGTCGTGCATTGATGGAGAAGTCGCACTGCATTAGTGGTTTTGTTTCGTTATTGCAGGTATGTGAACTTTATAATATTTTTTCTATTTTGAATTACTTAATTTTATCATGATGATAACTATTGTTGATTATATTTTTTTAGGTATGGGCATGGGAGCGTATTGTCCCATTACAACCGCTCCGCTGCCTCCGAGCGAGGAAAATTTGGAGATCCCGACCACACATGCACGTAAATGATCTCGAGGCAGAATTCATCAAAATGAGGATCGTAGTGTGATTATCATAATAAGAGATGTATTAGACAAGCTTACTGAGAAGCAAGTATTTTTTAATATTATCATGTCATTTTTTTTGTTTTTTCCTTAATTTGTTTTGTTTATAGTAATATAACACAATGCTCCACCAACTAAATAAAACTCATATATATAAGAGTGATGAAATGCTAAATTGTTATAGCATGCAAACTATTAACTATTGCACTTGGGAGAGTCTTTTTTTCTTTTTGTAACAATAGATAATGATTAATTAGCTAGAGAAATGTAGCATAATGTTAACAGTTTACATGCTTCCAGCTGATCAACCTGGGTTGATTTCAAAAACTTGGTGGCTATGGTCTATTTTACCACCTACAATAGTTCTTACACTTCTTTCAAATATAGTTCCTATCGTGTCTGCCCATAGAGCATGTCGGGCTCACACTGGGAAAATTCCAAAAGTCTTGCTTCTTAAAAAATTGATGAGTTTGCTCCCATCTTAGCTAGTGCGTCCGCCACCATATTTTCTTCTCGATAGCTGTGGCGTATGACTGGATTCCCCAACCTTCTTAACCCGGACCTACAATCATCAACAATACCAGCATAGAGAGCATTACTTTCTGTAAACATTTTAATTATTTCCATAGAATCAGTGTTGATTTCCAAAGGGGTGAACAGGTGGTTCTCAATGGTTTTTAGTCCTTCGTGCAACACTAACAACTCCATTTGGTTTTTGGTTGCATTAAGGAAGCTTTTAGTGTACCCAATCATCCATTCACCATTATAGTTTCGGATCACCCCCCCAGTTCCCCCTTCCCTGGGTTGCCAATGCATGACCCATCTATATTTAGTTTGAAGGTTCCTCTAGGTGGCGAGTTCCATTTGATGGTGATAGAAGTAATAGTTTTAGGAGACTTGTTATTAGTATGGATGTGAGAGAACTCAACGGCTTGAGCATAATCCTGAATGAAGAAAGCATTATTGCCTCTATTGTTGAAGCTATTGTCGTTCCTCATTTCCAAATTGTCCAAAGACAGTATGGGAGGATTTCAGTCCAAAGAATAAGCTTATCATAACTTTTGTTTTGGAGTTTCTTCTAGGTGTTTAACCAGTTGCAAGGAGAGAAATCATTGAGCTTTAGATTTGATGGTTGTCTTGCTTTGGCAATGAGATCCCTCCATAATTATTTTGAGGTATTGCATTCAAAGAATATATGTATGAAATCTTCCATATGGTTGCTGCAACGACTACATTGAGGGTTGATGTGGAGGCCTATTTTGGAAAGATACAAGTTAGAGAGATGTTTATCGTGTAAGAGCTTCCATAGGAAAAAATTAATTTTATTTGAAATTTGGAGCTTCCAAAGCCAGGCCCAGTTCCTGCCTTGGTACTGATCTACTTTCCTATTCTTGGTGGCTAGGTGATGGTAAGCACTACTACTAAAGAATGTACCATCACCTTTGAGCCTCCAAAGAGGAGTGTCTTTATGTTTTTTGGTATTGGGGAAAAGGTATTTGCAATGTGATGCTTGATATCGAGAGGAATAACTAGAGAAAGGGTGTCAAAATTTCATGTGTTGTTCCACACATCAACCATCTTGATGTTCTCCTCATCTCTAGTGAAAGGACCATGAATGGTGTTCCTGAATGATGGATTGTTGGGTCTTCATCTGTTAAGCCAGAACCTAACATCTTGGCCATTTTTGACACTCCAGATACTGGCTTCACTACAAACCTGCTAGTCTTTGATGATGTTTCTCCAAGTCATGGAACCAGTTTTTGAATGGTTCACTCTTTTGGAATTGTTTTTGTTATTCAATACCCTGGTCCAGAGATTGGTAGAATTGTGCATGAACCTCCAAGATAGACTTATGAGCATGGACTCATTTTTTGTTCTGGCCTTCTGAATACCCAGTCCCCATTCCTTTTTAGAGAGGGTGACTGTATTCCAGGAGATAATATGCAATTTCTTTTTCTCAGTGGTAGATCCCCAAATAAAGTCTCTAAAAGTCTTGTCTATAAGTTTGTGGGTTTTTCTAGGGATATCAATGAACTGTATTACATGATTAGGGATGCTACCTAAGGAGGCCTTAGCTAGGGTAGTTCTTTCAGCCATGTTAAGGAATTTAGTTTTCCATTCGCCCAGCTTATTTCTAAGGTTATCAAAAATGAATTGGTAGTCCCTAGCCAAAGGCGTTTGGTGGAAAATAGGGAACCCTAAGTACTTACCAAAGTCATCTTTGGCCTTGATCTTGATCTCATGAGCAAGGATCTCTCTATCCTCTTTTGGACAGTTATGAGAAAAATAACCTTGTATTTGGAGGTACTAACTTTTTGCCCAGAGTGGAGGTTGAAATTGCTAAGGGTGTTCATTATAGTTTGACAGTTTTTCTCATCATCTCTAGCAAATAAGGCGAGGTAATCAACGAAGAATAGGTGAGAGATCTTGGGGCCCTTGGTGCTGATGGATATGGGGGTCCAGTTTAGGATGTCAACTTCATGGTCTATCTTTCCGGAGAGGAGCTCCATGCACGTAATGAACAAGTATGGAAAGAAAGGGTCCCCCTATCTAATCCCCCTGGTAGGATTAAAGAAGTTAGTCCTACCCCCGTTAATTAGGATGAAAATGCTAGAGGTTGAGATGCAAGATATTATGAGCCTTATCATCCTAATGGGGATGTTGAAAACGTGAAGTGCTTGCCGGATGAAGGACCATTCTAACCTATCAAAAGCCTTTTCTAGATCAATTTTGAGAATCATGTTGGTTTTTTTCCCTTTCATTCTGGCAAAATGGGTTATGTATTCTTGGACAATGATAGCATTGTCAGCTGCCCTTCTGTTAGCCAGGAAGCTAGATTGGTTATGGCTAATTAGGTTAGGTAGGTGATGCTTCAGCATGTTAGCAATGATTTTGGTTATGATCTTATACTGGGTGTTGCAAAGCCCAATGGGTCTGAAGTTCCTAAGGTTTATAGCATTCTTGAATTTGGGGATTAAGCATAGGTAAGTGGTGTTTACATTTTCCTCCATAGTACAATTTGCAAAGGTGTCTTTGCAAAATTTAACTACAGAGGGGCCCAAGATGTCCCAGTATTTCTAATAAAGGAGAGGATGGATGACATCAGGTCCAGTAGTTTTATCAGGTTTAAAGGAAAAAATAGTTTTTTTAATCTCTTCAAGGTCAGGGATGGCTACCAGGTGAGGGTGGTCATTATTACTAATGGATCCCTTGAAGAGGGGTTAGTCTGCAAAGCAAGGGGGCAATATGATGCCTAGAGGAATAGAGACTAGAGTAGAACTGGTAAGTAGAGTTTTTGAACTGGTAAGTAGAGTTTTTGATTTCCTCATAGGTATAGATCCAGTTACCTAGATCACCTTTGAGGGAATTGATTCTGTTTCTCCATCTTCTATTTAAGGTAGAAGTATGGAAAAAATGAGTGTTGCTATCTCCTTCAGTGAGCCAGTTAATTCTAGATTTTAATCTCCAAAACTCTTGCTTCTGTACAAGGATGAGACTGTAATCCTTAGTCAGGTCAATCTCCATCTTTTGAAGAAAGGAACTGTGAGGATAGGCTTTAGACCTATGGATGTCATCTATTCTAGCTAGAAGATGTTTTTCCTCTGAAAGATATTGCCAAAACTATCCCTATTTCATTTGGTGATGTAAGTTTGGAAGTGGGATAGTGCTTGAGTTAGATAGGTGTTGGTGCAAAAATACTGCCTAACCATTTGAGGGAAGGAAGGGTGAGAACACCACATGGTTTCCATTCTGAAGGGCTTAAAAGAGATGGAGTGGTGTCTCTTCAGACAAATTAGAAGAGAGGAATGATCAGAATGAGTTCTAGGAATGTGGGTGACACTAGCTTCAAGGAACAAGTTAATCCAAAACTCATTTGCTAGGCATCTGTCAAGTATTTCTAGTATAAGAGAATTTTTTTTCTTGTACCTCTTATTTGTCCAAGTATATTTGCTACCCCTGAACCCCTGGTCTATAAGGCCACTATGGTTGATGCAGTCCCAAAAATGACCTGCTCTGTTGGGATTTATACTATTTCCTCCAATTTTGTCAGATGAAGTGAGTATTTCACTAAAATCCCTACCCACCATCCTTGCTTTATCTACACTCCCGCTAATGAAATTAGAAAAATCAATAAGTTGGTGCCATAAGTTTTTCTTATCCTGAAAGTGATTACTAGCATAGATGGTACTAAAGTACCAGTAAGAGGGAGGGTTACTAACCTGGACAGTAACATGGATGCCTTGAAAGGAGATGTTAATGTCAGTAATGCTGAGATTATCTTCATTCCATATAATGACAAGACCCCCTGAGCTTCTAATTGCAGGGTACTGAATCTTCTTAGAGTACCCTAGATCTTCAGTGAGGTTGTTATGATTACTCATCCTAGTCTTTAGGAGTTCCAAGATGATTGACTTGTGTATCTATATCATGGCTTTACAATGCCTCCTAAACTTAGTTTTGTTGGCACCTCTAGTGTTCCAGATGATGCAATTCATCATTGGTATTATTGGCATTTCCCAGTCTGGAGCATCCCTCAAGATCTTTTTGCCCTTACCCTTCCCCATTGAGGTGTCTGGTCTCTTTTTCTTTTTTGATAGTGAAAACATCTTTGTCTTGTAAAAACTACCTATAGCTGGGCTTGGGGGGACTATCTCCAGATCGAAGAGGTTGATCTCTTTGAGGATAAAGAGAATGGCCATCTCGCTTGTTACCTCTTCGAGTAAGAGGTGAACTGGCTTTCCTAGTGTTATGGCTTCGGTTTTTGGTACCCTTAGTGATGTCAACATTCTCTCTACTTCTTGGTTCCCTTCCCTTAATGCCTCTATGGATTTTTTCCTTTCTAGAAACTCCCTGGCCGAGATTGGACTCATAGCTGGTATTGTTGGTGCTAGCGTTGTTGACACCAAATTTTTGCCCTCTACGACTAAATTTAATTCTGAGTTTCTTTGGTTTTTAATAAAAATTAAAATATTTATTTCATCCGAATAAAAATTGATCAAAATATTTTTGTACGTAATTTTGTCATTTTAAGTAGTGATTATATATTATCGTGTTTAGTTATACGAGATTATATAATTTGATTACTTAAATATTTATTCTACAAAATATCGAATTTTAATTAAGGATTATTTTGAAAATAAATATAATAATTTAAATTTTGATTTTAATATAATTTATTCTCAAAATTAATTTATTTGGATAAATATGTGTTTGATTTTATCAAAAACTAAGAAACTCAGAATTAAACGAGGTATTAATTCGTATTAAATTTTGATTCAATTTATTAAATTTGATCATAATTGAAATCAATTGGCTATAATCACAATGCAATTGACCAATTTGATTTTTAATTTGAACAAAAAATTAATTAAGTTAGGCTAATCATTGGGGGTTATGTTTTAAATAACCCCCAAACCAACAATAATTAAAATCAAACACCACTCCAATCATTCAGCCCACTTCTCTTTACCCATACCCCATCCCAGTCAGCCTAACAACTCCACCAAACCGGCCCAATATACCTTGACCCGGTTCAGCCCAAAGACTTTCCCCCTTTCCTAATCCAATATCAGCGTACAACATCAGAAGAACAACTTTCAGCAGACATGATACATGTACGACTATGAGGATGCACGTATGTGAGAATGCATTGGACCCGTCCAATAAAGCATCCAAGTGAAGTGTGGAGAAGACCTTGGATCACACCAAAACCGACCCTAAACTTGCACTCCAAGGGCGCCCTTGGTCACATTTCATTTAAGGAACCTTTTGGTCATTTTACCTATTATTTGCAATACACTATAAATAGAATGATGCAGGTTTTTAGTTATGAGTTTTTGTTGAATGTTAAAGTTGTAACACTTGAAACTCTCTCTCTTTTGAGAAAGGCCCCCATGGCCGAAACTTGTAACTAGGATTTTCAATATTGAGTGTGGATTCACTCGGGTTGGATTCAAGCTTGGAAACGTTGGATGCTTGGGAGATCGAGGTCACTCTTGTACCAACGTAAGAGATAGGTTTTTGTTGTGTGTAGTGTTAAGGGTCCAAGATTGGAATAGGCTCTTAGGTTCTTAAGATTATACCAACCATTGGTCTATCTATCTATCCCTTTTCTTTTATTGTAATCTTGTGGTGTTTTCTCTTGTTTAGTGCAAGCCGTTTGTTGTTGTTATTGTTCTTATCATATTGTTGTTTATATTCTTGTGTTCATCACATTTTGGTGGTTGTTTTGGTGTCAAAAACACCCTTGTATTCTTGTTGTTGTAGTGAATTCGGGAGCGGTCTTCAAAAGGTCCTCAGATTCTTAAGATTTGTGGACTGTTTTGGAGTGTGTTTCGTGCCTTTCGTGGCCTGTCTTGTATCATTTGGTATAAAATAATGGCTTGATCTTGTTCCTACAAGATCAAATCTTGGGCTAACTCACTTGAAAAAAAAATTGAAATCTGAAAATTCCAGAAAAAGAACAATCTGTCCATTTTGTGTTCTTGGCCAAAAATTGTGTTCTTGTTGTGTCTTGACCGAGATTTTTACTTGTCTTGAGTGTTTCTAGAGTTATTTTTGTTCTCCACTAACACTTTGAGTCTAAATCTAAGTTTGAGCTTATATTTGTTGAAGTTGTAGTCGTGAACTTGGACTTGGCCGATTTGTTGTTGAACATTATTGTGGTGGACTTTTTTGGCCTTATGGCCTATATCTTGTTGTTTTTACAAGCATGTACACATGATATTGTTGTTCATTGGTGGCCTAAGAACCATTTTGTTGAAGTTGTAGTTGTCTTGGCCAAGTGTTGAAGATATTGTATTGTGAAAATTGGAAATTGGTCGTGTGAAATTGTAGTTGTTCTTGGAGATTGTTGTTGGTTGTTCTTGGTGATTGTTGATTTTGTTCTTGAAGTTCTTCACAAACTTCATAGCTTGTTAAAATAAAGTGAACCTTAGATCTATAAAGGTGAAGGGAAAAAGGTGAAGCTTTGTTAGTCTTGAAAGACTTACCACCACTCATCAACTAGTCAATCACATCTCAACCACTTTTCAATAACTTTCCATGATTCAAGGACCCATGTTTTAAGGAGAAGTACAAGTAAAGTCAAAGTCTTAAAAATTGAAAAAGGCTCCAAGACTTATTTTTTTCCTCCTAAAATAAAATTCTGCCAATCCAAATTAAATTTTTGACCAAGACATGAACATTTGAGAATAACAATTCGTTAGAAAGACCGCAACCAATACATGGTTGCCACGTCAAGTTACTATTCACGCATCAAATTTTGGCTCAAATTTCAGATTTCGTAGTTTCCGTTTGTTGTTTCTTAGTTTCAATTTTGTTGGTTCCAATACTAGTTGGAAAACTAGTACTCATCTACTAGATTGTTATTTAGTCTTTGTGTTCATTCATTCGTGTTAAACGTTTGTTGTGTGTTTTTCTCTTTTGTGAATTCGTTGTATCTTGTTGGTTCAAGTCTGTAAACAAATTTTCTTTGAGTCAACTCAAACAAAAATCCATTCCGGACAAGAGTAGACTCGACCCTCAATCACTCACAAAGTACAAGCCAACTTTCAACACTTGTGAAACCAAGTGTGAGGTAAAACTGAGAGTGAGAGTGTGGTGAGGCATTTTGAACTGACAAGTTTGTTTTGTTGTTTGTTGTTGTCCTTTGCTTTAGGTACCATGGCTGCCACTAATCTTGATGCCACGTTTGATCGCATCAATGATGATATTGAAGAAATAAAATGGCACGTGGAAAGGCTACGCCAATTTTTACCTAAACTTATCCCACAAAATCCAACTTCCCTTGTCCAAACATCTTGTGTTGAGAGCTTCCCAAATGGAGAGGTGGGCTACCCCAACCCACACCAAGGTAAAGAGGAGATTAAAACATCTTTGGTACTTGATAGTGAACTTATAGAGAGTGAAGCATTTGCTAGTTCCAAATCTATCTGTGAGATAGATCATGCTCTCTTTAGGTTTAATGTTTTGTTTGAAGATGATATAAACACTCCTAATGAACCTAGTGGTGAAAATAATGGTATATCTTGCCTTGAAGGCTATAACCGATATGCTAACCCACTATGGTGTGACAACATTTCTCCTAAAGATGAAAATCTCTTCTTGGAAGATGAGAGTACTCTTATGGGCAAGGAATGTGTAGTCTCGTAAATGATTACTCTTGGTAGTACTCTTAGCGTGCATGATGATCAATTTACTCTTAAATGTAGTTCACTACTTGAGCATGTGAATAGTGTGCTTAAAAATTCTCAAGTTAGTGATGATCTTTATAGAATTGATCTTGATAATGCACTTAACTCTTTGAACATCTTGTGTGGTAAAAGCATTGCAATTAGTTTTGTTCATAGAGACCATGTGTATGAAAATATTTTTGTGTGTGAGTGTGGGAGTGACATTTTAGGGGAAGGGAGTGCTAGCCTCGGCTTAGGCCCTTGGCTAACTTTTCTATTTGATCCCGGCACCCTCTTGGAATGTGGAAATCACTACACTCCCCACTAAAAGCTTGGTCAAGACGACAAGCAATGCTTGGTTGTGGGTGATAATGAAGGAAGATAAAGTTCTTCCTTATCTCTTTTTGTGGATGATGACCACTTCCTTTGTGTCTTTTGTACTAAGCTTTTTTATGTTTAACACAAAGGATCCATGGATATACTTCAAGTTTGTACCCCCCCCTCGACATGGAATATGATATGTGCATTTTGCTAACCCTAACCCCTCATGTCTTGAGGATGTGTGCTTGTTGTCTTCTCTTGATTTTGCGAGGTACGGATTTGAGGTCGAATCCTTTTTCAAGAAGGGGAGGATGATATGAGTACGATCATGAGGATGCACGTATGTCATAATTCATTGGACCTGTCCAATAAAACGTCTAAGTAAAGTGTGGAGAAGACCTTGGATCACAACAAAACCGACCCTAAACTTGCACTCCAAGGGCGCCCTTGGTCACATTTCATTAAAGGGACCTTTTGGTCATTTTACCTATTATTTGCAATACACTATAAATAGAATGATGCAGGTTTTTAGTCATGAGTTTTTGTTGAATATTGAAGTTGTAACACTTGAAACTCTCTTTCTTGTGAGAAAGGCCCCCATGGCCGAAACTTGTAACTAGGATTTTCAACATTGAGTATGGATTCACTCGAGTTGGATTCAAGCTTGGAAACGTTGGATTCTTGGGAGATCGAGGTCACTCTTGTACCAACGTAAGAGATAGGTTTTTGTTGTGTGTAGTGTTAAGGGTCCAAGAGTGGAATAGGCTCTTGGGTACTTAAGATTATACCAACCATTGGTTTATCTATCTATCCCTTTTCTTTTATTGTAATCTTGTGGTGTCCTCTTGTTTAGTGCAAGCCGTTTGTTGTTGTTATTGTTCTTATCATATTGTTGTCTAGATTCTTGTGTTCATCACGTTTTGGTGGCTATTTTGGTGTCAAAAATACCTTTGTATTCTTGTATTCTTGTTGTTGTAGTGAATTCGGGAGTGGTCTCCAAAAGGTCCTCGGATCCTTAAGATTTGTGGACTATTTTGGAGTGTGTTTCGTGCCTTCCATGTCTTGTCTTGTATAAAGACGACAACAACTTCAACCAAAAAACCTTCGACATCGACAAACAACAACCCAACACCGACCCGAACCAACTCCAATAATGGCGAGACCCGACCCATCTTTGTACACACGCGCCTCACGCATTAGTAGGACAAGAAAAGGATAAAAAAATCATATAGAACGAGCCTAGGTGTCACCCTCAATGGTAAATTCTGCTAATTTTAGATTAATTGGTACGAATTCATACATACTTGCTCAATTGTTATTGGTTGGTGAAGAGAATTCCACCTTATTGGTTGGAAAATTTTTGAATCCCTTGAAAAATATGAAAATCAGTACGAAAGGAAAAGATTCGACTTGATCCCATTGTTTTTTTTTTAAACCCTAACCTAATTCTCTATAAAAAGGTTGGTTTAGTTAGAAAGAGAGGGTTCGAAAGAGGGGGGAAGAAATTTCTTTTGGGTTGGAAAATTTGTTGAGAAAGCTAGGTTGGAAATTTTGGACTCAAAAAACTGAGGGAGAAAAAAAGAAAGAAATTCTTGGAGAAAATTCAGTCTTTAGTAGAAATTCTGTTCTTATTTTTGAATGTTTGTTGGCTAAATTAGAGCTTCGAGTTGACTGCGAAGATGTTTTCTGGTGGTTGTGAGTCCGACGCCAGTTCGTTGTCTCGTTTTGTTGCCCTTAAAGAGGTAGATACACTTTGTTTTGCTTTTAATTTGATCGCTTTCTTCTTCGTCTCTTTTTCTTCGTAGCTGCTGTAATCGTAGTTGTAATTTTGTTTTGATGGGAGTAGCTGATGTAGTCGTAGTCATAATTTTATTTTACTGGCAGTAGCTGATGTAGTCGTAATTTTATTTTGATGGGAGTAGCTGATATAGTCATAGTCAAAATTTTGTTTTGATTGAAATAGCTGATGTAGTCGTAGTCGTAATTCTGTTTTGCTGGGAGTAGCTGCTATAGTCTTCGTCGTAATTTTGATTTTTTTGGAAATTGCTTGTTGTAGAAGTGTTGAAAGCCATACGTTGTGGTGTGATGAAAGCCGGTTGATCTTTCTTGTTCCTATGTTGTCCTGGTTTTGGTCTCTATTGAGATTTGTTGTAATGTTGTTTCATTCTTTCTATTCCTATATGCATCAAAATCCTCTTTTTACAGTAAATAGTTGCATAGTAATTCTCTCATATGGTTAGGGGCTGATTGTTTATCTTTTGCTTGTGCATTGGCCAAAATACTGTTGTTTTTCTTTTATCAATTGATTCCATGCTTACCTAGTTTTTTCGATAGTTATGTGTTAATGGTGTTAACTAAGAATAAATATGCTTGTTCATAATGTGAGGTCGAATTTTCAACGATTCATGGCTTGAAGGACGCTATGTTTAATTAGATAGAGGAAGTAGAAGCGATTCTCCCTAAATTGTCTGATTTTTTTGATTACCCGACCCCTTAGAAGGTCTTTTCTTTGGTCGTTCATAACGAATTTAGGAAGCTTGTATTGGCTTAAAATTCATGATTTACCTTTGGTTGTGTTGTTCTTTATTTCACTTTCCATTTCCTATCAAACATTTGGGAATTTCAACTCTCTTTCTTGTTTTTTTAAAAGGCTATCACTGGTTTGCTTAAATCTGGATTTGTGTCACCTTTGTTTCCTAGTTAAAGAGTTTATGACTTTCAATTTGACTTATTAATCAATTTCCTTGCATGTCGTGTGTAAACTTGGTCCTTTATTGCTAAATAGACTTATTCAAATACGTTCAGATTAATGTGTAAATCGGTTCTATCGGATTTCTCATTCCATCTCTCCACTGAAAATTGTATTTCTTCTTTACTAAGGTAATAATGTAGCTAAAACAAGTTGGATGTGAGTCTCTCGAAAGCAGTCTTCTTTTGCCTAAGTCACTATGGCAAAGTGAGTCACAGTTTGACCGTCCAAAAAGCAGTTGTGACCTTTCTTTTTAGTTGTGTGTTTTGATGCTAATTTAAACGTTAAGTCTCTACTTTTCATTTCTTGAACAAGGATGCTAATTATTTGGATCGCTATTGTTTTCTTTTTACATGACATTACAATCCAAGTCTATCTTTGCATTCATACACTTGTAGTTAGATATTCACTCATATCGTTCCTATGTTTCAAAAAGAATTGAAGTTTCATTGAAGCGGTGTGAATTTACCTTTTCTGAATTAACCTAACCTTTTTAATTTTATTTTCCCACTACTAGATAAAATGCATAATATTTTAGCACATTTTGTTTCAGTGTTAATGTTAGGACCTTTATTAATTACTTTTCTTTTCCTTTCATGTGAATGTCTTTGGGTACTAAATGGACTTTTTCCCTTGTTATCATTATCTATATGGGCCACTAAGGTCCATTTCTCCTGGGTCATTCTCGAAGATTAAAAGATCGACCTCATGACATACCGGATACAAAGAGTCAAAAGAAGAAGGAAAATGGGTTAAAGTCCCATCGTTGAAGCGATAAAGAGACTTGAAAGTCTCGTTTCTCTTATTATTTTATTTCTTATTGTATTTATTTATTCATTTGTTTAATTCATTCATTTGGTCCTCGAAGCCAAAGTTGTAAACTTAATACAAGTGGAGCAAGATTTGAGTCAAAGGCTCGAAAACTAGATTAGGACAGGTGAAATAGGTCGAAAGCCCAATTAGACTAGGACAAGTCTCATTGATTTGGGCCCAAACGGTCTAAATCTTTTACTTTCTCCTCTCTTTCTCCTTTTATGTGTTTATTTGCTTATTATTTTGTTTAGACTTAGTTAAACCCCTTACTAAGTCGCCTAAATTTATTTTACACAAGTTTTTTTTCTAAAAAATCGATCACTTTTCAACAAATCAATCTTTTTTGAAGTTAGTCAAAAAATGTTTTCAAACGGTCCGGATAACCGCAAGTTAGCGGATGTTTTAGGTGCCTAAAATGTTAATAGGAACCGCTTACTCAGAATCTTTGAAACTTACATGATTTTTCTTTTTTGGATCATTTAAAGTATCGTATAAAGGTTTTCTTAATTCCTTTTCAAATAAAATTAAGTGGCGACTCTCAAATAAGCCAAAATTTCTGCAAAACAGAAATGACGACTCCACTGGGGATGTTAACTAGGTTCTAACCAAATGTTTGATTTCATCTTTTGATTGACTGTTTAATCGCTTACGTGTTTATATGTTTCGATTTTGCAAAATTTAATTATTACATCTCATAGCATAATCTCGCATTGATTTATTAAATTATTTTGGGGTTTCGTGGATTTTTCGTCCCCTGTTGTTCAACTCCAAATAAAGTGTTGGAAATACGATGGTTTATTAGCACGTGAGTCTTCTGATGATTGTTCGTATTTTCAAACCCAAGTTGTCCGCTTGGGAACCTGGTTCAAACCCACTCTAGACACCTAGGATAGAGTGAAACCAAAACCCTATTTTAGGCGTGATCCTAGAACGACCCAATACCCGAGGGGATATTGGGCCCATTAGAGAATTTTCCCTGCGTCTATTGACCCCGAGTCAATTTCAGACGAATGATATTTATGTGTTGAAGAAATATATGTTTATTTAATCTAATCCATTATCCTTTGGGGGTTGGGAAAAAACTTTTGTACTTTCGTGTAAGGATGACTCAATCATACACTAATTGAGAGAGGAATTGAAGCAAGTCAAGAAAGAAATTGATCGATTTAGGTGGTTGCATCTAAGGCACAGCTATACGAAAATTGCTTGATCACCAACGGATGTCGCCAATGATAAGAAGTGGACAAAGCTAAGAAGGCAAAGGCCGATAGAAGAAGCATCCAGGAGTTAGTATTTTCTATCCCCTGTGCGGGACATTATTATTTTTCTCATATTATTTCCCTTCCCTAAAGATTGTACCCCTTTTGTGCAACTTTTGTAGGTATTTATGCCATTTATGTATATCTATGAATTTGGGGGATAATGGATTGACTTTAAAAAAGGCATATATTTTCTTCAAAGTTCTTCAGGCCTAAACCCTTGGCTAAAAGGGTCACCTTAGTTTAGTTAGGATACGCGTTATTATGATGTTTTTATGCGATATAACTATCTTATGTGTTTATGTGCGTTTGTTTGAATCAAAGGCAAGATTATCCACTATGCTCATATGGATCAATTTGGCTATGACACAAATAACTCTACGTGGTTATTTCTTGTCAAGTATCTTGCATTACTTATCTCATTTGAAAACTAACACATCTGCCTTTGAGTTATATTACTTTATAGATAATAGAAAACTACTTCGTGTTGAAATAAGCTGGCAGAACATCCTTACTTCAACCGATCAAATGCGCATAAAATCTCATCCTCTGACCATCATTCAAAAATGACTGAAAATGACGAAGAAAATGCATTGACTATCAGGGACAATGTAATAGCGGAACAAAGCGAGATGATTGCTGAACTCGTGAGAAAATGAGAAATGCTTCAGGAGGAGATGAATCGTACTAGAGATTTGGCTAGCCTGGCCATCACTGTCAATGCTCCCGCCCCAGGAGGACACGGGACTCCACTCTAGATCCCTTCCCTCAGTACGCCTATTCTCGGGGATCATCCAATTAATATATCGTCTGTCTCCGCTCCTCAACAAGTCCAAAACACCAATCGAGAAAATAACTCAGGTACTTACCATCCACAAAATCCATCCCTAACCCCAAAAAATCCATCTCCAAATCCACAAAATTCATTCCTAAATCCCCAGAACCCGCTTTCAAACCCACAAAACCTGCTTCCAAATCCAAGAAATTCACTCATAAATCTACCAAATCCACCAAATCTATCTCCGAACCCACAAAATTCATTTTTAAATCCACAAAATCCTTCTCAGATACCACCAAACTACTCTCAAATTCCACAAAACTTTTCCAATTTTCAAAATATCCTCCCCACCTACCAACCAACCTCCTTTCTTCCTCAAAATTAATCTACCCTTCTAAATCCTCCTCATGACATCATATCCCCTGACATCTACAATTACTTTTCTAATCCCATGATAGATCATTACGAGAAGAAAGAAAAATAGTAGAAGACCGAGCATAAAATGAAGTTACTGGCTATGAATGAAGAGACTATGAAGATCAAGGAATCTCATGGAGTGGGGGACACTGATGGTTTAGGTTACGATGATCTATGTGTTCACCCCATAGTAGATCTACCAAAAGGATACAAGGTCACTAAATTTGAAGCGTTCGACGGTATTGGAAATCCAATGGACCATCTGAGAAGGTATTGTGATCAAATAGTGGGGGTGGGAAAAATAAGGCATTATTGATGAGCCTGTTCAGTTGGAGCTTAAACAGCCAAGCCTTGGATTGGTTCATGTATCAAGAACTGAAAAGATGGACTAGTTGGAGGGCATTGGCTAAAGGTTTCCTTGATAGGTTTGCGTTTAACATTGAAATAGTCCCTGATCGATACTTACTAGATCGGATCAAACAGAAGAATAATGAGTGTTTCTGAGACTATGCCTTTCGTTGGAGAATAGAAACTACTAAAGTACAACCTCCCATATCTAAGGAAGAAATGGTATCGATTTTCTCTCGCGCACAGGAAGGAGAATTTTATACCCGGATGGTATCCGTGGTCCGAGCAACTTTTGCATATTTGGTAAAGATAGTGGAATCGTTAGAGAAAGGCATCCGAACAGGAAAAATTTCCAAAACCCCAACATCATCTGAATCTTCTGCATTCTCAAAGAAGAAAAAAGAGGATGTGACTGTGATCTCTACTAGTTCTATTGATGAATTAAAGAAGAAATTCAAGCCTAGGAATATTCTTTTCTCACCATCGTCATCAAGTTTTCAGCCTATATTCTACGCCAACCACAATATCAAGCTCCACTTTCAAATATTTTACCCCATGTCACGTTCAAGCTACTCTTCCAAACAGCCAAATAAATGTCCAAGCACCTCCAAACTATCATCAAATACCTCCTCTTGCTAATTTAAATCAGTATAACCCCTTACGTATAAACCTCGAATATAAGCCTCCTAGAAAATTCACTCAATTGGCTGAAAGTCGTACCCAGCTGTTCGAA
The DNA here is from genome assembly GCA_030864215.1 of Capsicum pubescens. Lineage (NCBI taxonomy): Eukaryota > Viridiplantae > Streptophyta > Magnoliopsida > Solanales > Solanaceae > Capsicum > Capsicum pubescens. Next base: position 42,779,382 of record CM061541.1, read on the forward strand.
AGATTGATGAAAGCTGGTTATTTATAGCCTATTCCACCAAAGCCTACCAATCTCACTTCCTGATTCTTTCAGGCCGATCAATTTTGTGCTTATCATTCAGGAGTGCCCGGGCATAATACTAAAGATTGCATCAGTCTGAAACACAAGATCCAAGACTTAATTGACCAGAAGATCATCACTCTCCAGGCGCCGACACCAAATGTCACCAGTAATCCATTGCCTAATTACGAGGGAGCCATGGTTAGTATGATCAAAATAGAAGATGAATGGGTATCTAGAAAGACTATTACTAAGGTGGATTTACAAAATTCCAAAAAGATAGAATGAGTGGAAAAGATAAAGAAAGTTGTGGATGCCTTGAGTGTCTTGAGTAAGAATTTAGAAGGAATTATAGACACCATTATGGTTCCAGGAAAAGCCTATGGTACCAGCCAATAAAAAAAGATGATGGTCTCGGGGATGGGATAAGAAATCTGTTCACGGGATGCAATAATATACCAGAGGATTTCCCAAAGTCTAACGGGGTGAGAAAGGTTGCACCATGAGAGGCTTTGCAAAATTGGACTTCCACTCCACTCATAATCCGTCGCCCATCGGGGTAGATGAAAGGACAATTATTAGTAGTTTTAAAAAATCGGCGATGATCCGGAGGAGGCCCCGTGATCCACCCTTTTATGCCTCAAATTTTTGTTTCGTGTTTTACATCTTTCAAAAAGGCATGGGCCCGCATTTGTGCAGGTCATGAGCCATAATTTTTATTTATTTTTCATAAGGCCTTCCATTATTTAGGAAGTTATTTTAAAATATGATTATCTTTTATTATCTTGTTATCATCTAACATGGTTTATTTTGGTATCAATAATTTAAAAACCTGTCAATGTCACGTCATGAAAAGGTTAGACGAACAAAGCGGAGAGAATGATGATGAAATAAAAGAAGGTGATGAGGAGCAGTTAGTGGTAGATATAGAGGAATTTAAAAGTCAAAAGAGACCAGCCTGGAGGAGCCCTAATCCTACCTGAGATAGATGGTTAAGAGTGGACCAAACCAATCATTTCTGATGCAGTAAAGAGATACTGTATTTGAGAGATGTTTTAGTTTTTGTTTCCTTGGCTTATTTGTAATCGCCTTTATGATAGTATCTTATGATGTGCAATTGCCTAGAATCCCTTTCCTTTTATGTACGAACTATGTTTGACCTAAATTCCCAAGAAAGGGATACATAGACGGCCTATGTCGGGTTCGGTCAACCCGTTAGAATAATTTATCCCTTCTTTTTATATATGAACTATGTGATGACCTGAATTTCCAAGAAAGGGATACGTAGGCGGTCTATGTCGGCTTCGGTCAACCCATTAAAGTTTTATATATATCCCTAGCGTAGTCCTGAACTAGGTTTGACCTGATTCCTGCTTTACCGGGATACGTAGGCGCCCCCAACGGCTCGATCATATAACCCCAGGAAATGGAAACTGGGGTAGAATTTTTGAGAAGGATTCTCAAAAATTCACAAGAGGAAGATCATCATCCAACAAAGAGAATGAAGACTAACAAAGACTTCGGATCCTCTCGAGCTGAGATCATCTCAAACAACTTTAAACTGGGGCAGAAATTTTGAGGAGGCCCTCAAAATTTCCACCAATATATTGGAATATATTTCAAATCCCCCAGTACTACAGGTCAAAGTCAAGTTTTAGAGGTCACCAGCTGCGACAAAGTCTAGGTAGAATAGATCTTCGGCTATGACAGAACTTTTGATAGAAACGCTTAGCTACGATGATGAATCCCTGGAATTTCTCCGTCAAATGTCAGGATATAGTCAGAACCAAGAGAAAGATGTTCGTTGAGCTAGTACATGACATGACTGGCAGAGATTTTCTAAATCTTTTTACAGAAGTTCTGAAACTAGTTTTTAAAATTAAGACTACTTTCAAAAAATCTATACAAATTTTTTACTTAGTAATTGCCTAGGCATCTATCGAAACAAGGATTCAGGATGGAAGTCCCAACATGACAGAGTACCCGAAAGATGGCGAGGAGCAAACCAAGGATCATAAAAGGTTAACAAGGAGTAGTTTCACTCAAACTAATCATTTTTCTGTGGATGCAGGGATCAATACATAAAAATGAGAGTCTCTTTTAAAAAATCCCCGAGCAAGTTGGGAGACACACCAGAGCATATAATGCTCAAGAATGGTATGAGTTTAATACCCATTTATCGAGGATCTTTTGAATTGTCTATCTCATTTCTTGAGATCATGAAGGACAAACAAAGGTGTCTTATCCTCTTTATGAATATTGTATTTTGAATTTTTCTAAAAAATAGTCACTATCAAAAGTGACTTTGTGTCTACTAAATATTTACCTTGAGCGCAGGTACATTCAAGGGAGTTGGCACAATAAATACAACAATCAAAGGATCACTCAATAGGAGAAGACCAGAAAGTCATCCTCAAAATTTGCCTTGAAGCAAAACAACGGTATTTGAGTAATCCCCAAAAAAGGGTTTGCCCCATTTACTTGCATCCGGTGGATTTGCTATTTAATCATTTCTTCAGAGAGAGAAGATTGATAGAAGAATAAGCCATTCAAATTATGATGCTCAGTATTTGTCATTAAACTATCATAAAGCTTGACTTTGGTCACCAGTGAGAGCGACATTGTGTCTATTAATTGTCTACCTTGAGTATAGGTACATGTAGAAAGCATGACACAGACAAACGAATTCAAGTGAAACTATTTTCAAATCACCAGAAGAACCATTTCATATTATCTCATTGCTGAGAGGGCCATTGTATCTAATATTTGTTGACACGCAAGATATCATACGCTGGCGTCGAGGATATCATCATCTAATATCTGTTGACACATGAGATATTATAGATGGCATCGAGGATATCATCATCTAATATTTGTTGACAAGCGAGATAGCATACGCTGGCGTTGAGGATATCATCATCATCTAATATCTATTAACACGCGAGATATCATATGCTGGCATCGAGGATATCATCATATAATATTTGTTGACACGCTAGATATTATACACTAGTGTCGAGGATATCATCATCTAATATCTATTGACACGAGATATATCATACGCTGGTGTCGAGGATATCATCATCATCTAATATCTATTGACACGCAAGATATCATACGCTGGCATCGAGGATAACATATGCATTAAATATTTATTGACAAGCGAGATATCATATACTGGCGTTAAGGATATCATCAGCATTAAATAACTAATGACGCGCGAGATATCATAGCTGTCATCGAGGGTATCATCTACATCAAATATCTGATGACATATGAGATATCATAGCTGGCATCGAGGGTATCATCTACATCAAATATCTGATGACGTGCAAGATATCATACGCTGGGTCGAGGGTATCATATACATTAAATATCTAATGATGTGTAAGATATCATACGCTGGTATCGAGGATATCATCTGCATCAAATATCTAATGACGCGTGAGATATCATACGCTAGCGTCGAGGGTATCATTTGCATTAAATATTTGATGATGCGCAAGATATCAGACGTTGGCATCGAGGGTATCATCTCTATTAAATATTTGATGACGCGCGAGATATCATACACTGGCATCGAGAGTATCATCTGCATTAAATATCTGATGACGTGCGAGATAACATATGTTAGCGTTGAGGGTATCATCTGCATTAAATATCTGATGACGCGCGGATATCATACGCTGACGTCGAGAAAATCTCATCATGTTATAAATCAGCATTTGAATACATAAAAGTACATGATTCAAAGGGACGTCTTCAAGTTGCTATCTATAAGAGAACAACATATGAGATTTTCTAGAAAATTATCAATTTGAGGGTCGTCTATAAGTTATATTATTTGAAATAAGATAGTGTGCAAGAATACCTATGAGTTGGAAGCCCATAGTTCATTCGTAAGCCGTAACAACATCCTAATAGGATAGTGTGCAAGGTTACCCAAGAATTGATGGTCCGAAGGTTAGCCGTAAGCCGCAGCTAAATCCTTACCGAAGAATATGTAAGATTATCAAATTGATAAGTCCAAGAGTTCTTTATAAGCTGCGTCATATCCAAGATCGATTATGTGTATGATTACCCAAAGACTAGTAATTTGAAAGATATCAATAAGTTATATTGTATCCAAGGTCGGATGATGTGCTAGAATACCTGAGAGCTAGCGATTGGGGGAATATCTGTAAGTCATCTCTTATCCAAGGTCGGATAATGTGTAGGATTGCTTAAAGGCTAGCAATTCAAAGGATATTTGTAAGTCGCCTCGTATCCAACATTAAAGAATGTGCAAGATTATCCAAAGATTGATATTTCAAGGGAAATCTATAAGTCGTATCGATACAAAAGATGTGCAAGACTTACACGAAGGTCACATGGAAAGAATCATTGTCAATAATCAGAGAGGTTATCATTCCACATACAACAAGTAATGTAGGTAACCAAAAGAGTTCCTGCATTATCCCAGGATTACACAGTTGTAGGGATCATTTTGCATAAAGTGTCATCGGTGTCCAAAAGGGTCACCCCACTTTGAAGACATATTCAACCGACAAATGAAATAATTATATGACAACCAAAGAAGGTTGTTGTGTTTATTATTGCAAGTCATTTCTTTCCAAATAGGTATATGAGAAGATAACTTTATTTTTTGAATAACAACTCGCGTGGAAGAATGGTAAGAAACTAAATACCTCTTTCGTGAATTGTTCTTATTACTAATAATTTTATTTGAGTTATTGTCGAGAGTATCCGAGAGGATGAAAATCTCAAAACAAAACCACAGGTGCTGCCGACTCCTAAAAGAACGCAGCACAACGTGGAACTCTTTCTTAGCAGCAAAATGGGAGGTCTAGAGAGTGACGTAAAACTCTTTAGACGCGAGCTAAAGGATGATCACCACCACCATACAACCATACCCCTATTAGAAGATATGTGAGAATTTTTGGATATTTTGGTTTCAGCTTCACCATCGGGATATTTCTAAGCTCATACCGAGGATAACTTTCTCTTTCTTTCAAACTCGGGTGATAGTACACTAAGAGTTTTGGAAATTATGTCCAGGTAAGTTCTTACCTATGGATGTGAAGATCTCCACGTTCATGGTTAAGAGGTTACACGCCTCTTTTTCATAACTCGAATAACTTGTCACTCATCTTGAGCCAAAGATCCTCTGAAATAAAAGACTATCTTTTCTACTGATTGAGTCGAACTACAAGAAGTCTGATTCCCTGAGTCTCGGGGATATGTAGGCTGGGATCTTTGTTGAAAATTTGACTACATTCTAACATCCCCCCAAATCACTCTATTTCTTAGCTTTTCAGCTTCGTCAAGAACTCCAAAAATTGAGATAGCTAGTGAAGTTTTTAAAAATCATGCTTAAAATTAAGATTTATGGACTACTAATAGCCTGAATTCTCATGTAACCTGAGATATGTAGAAAACATGATACCGAGGTCCGGCCATAACTCTATGAAGCTCATGCAAAAGCTAACCTCTTTCAAATTCAAATTTGTGGTCGGACAAAAATTAGGAACGTCAACCTCCCTTGGCCTAGGGTTACTTGCATCCACCCTACCCAAAGGGAGGAGGCAGTTGTTGACACCTAATTTTTTCCCTCCATGACTAAATTTAATCCTGAGTTTTTTCGATTTTTAATAAAAATTGAAATATTTATTTCATCCGAATAAAAATTAGTCAAAATATTTTTGTACGTAATTTTATCATTTTAAGTAGCGATTATATATTATCGTGTTCACTTATACGAGATTATACAATTTGATTAATTAAATATTTACAACAACAACAAACCTAGTATATTCCCACACTGTGGGGTCTGGGGAGGGTAGAGTGTATGCAGTCCATACCACTACCTCTAAAGAAGTAGAGAGGTTATTTTTTATAGACCCCCGGCTCAAGACAAAGGACAGTATATATAGAAAAAAATGCATGGAACATGATAAAATAACATAGGTATGACATCCACCAAAAATATTAAACAATGCCAAACAAGGACACCAAAGCCCTCCTACCTACTGCCTACGAATCAACCACATACCTTAGCCCTCTATCCTAATGTTTTTCCTCCATGCCTTCCTATCCTGGGTCATGTCCTCAGTCAGCTGTAACTGCTCCATGTCACGTTTAATCACTTTCCTCCAATATTTCTTCGGTCTACCCCTACCCCGCTTGAAACCATCCAAGGCCAACTTCTCACACCTATGAACCGGGGCATCCGTTCCTCTCCTCATCACATGGACAAATCATCTCAACCTAACTTCCCGCAATTTATCCTCCACCGACACCACTCCCACCTTCTCTCGAATATTCTTATTCCTAACCCTGTCAGCCCTTGTAAAACCACACATCCAACGCAACATCCTCATTTCCGCCACCTTCAACTTTTGGATATGAGAATTCTTAACCGGTCAACACTCCGCTTTATATAACACAGCTGGTCGGACTGCAACTCTATAGAATCTGCCTTTCAGCTTAGGGGGCACCTTTTTATCGCATAAAATTCTCGAAGCGAGCCTCCATTTAATCCAACCTTCCCTAATACGATGAGAGACATTCTCATCTATCTCTCCATTTCCCTAAATTGTAGACCCATTATACTTAAAACTAGCCCTCTTTCAAGCCGCCTGGGAATCCAACTTCACTACCACCTCCTCCTCTGGCCTCGAGTCACTAAACTTGCACTCCAAGTACTCCATCTTAGTCCTACTCAACCGAAAACCTTTAGACTCCAGGGTTTGTTGCCAAACCTCTAGCTTATCATTAACACCTTGTCGCGACTCATAAATCAAAACTACATCATCCGCAAAAAGCATACACCAAGGCACCTTGCATTGTATGCTCCTCGTCAACACATTTATTACCACAACAAAAAGAAATGGACTAAGGGTCGATACCTGGTGCAACCCAATCAAGACCAGGAAATGCTTGGAATCTCCTCCCACTGTCTTTACCCGAGTCTTTGCCCCCTTATATATGTCCTTAATCGGTCTGATGTATGCCACAGGGACCCCTCTCACCTCCAAGCATCTCCATAGAACCTCCCTAGGGACCTTATCATATGTCTTTTCCAAGTCAATAAACACCAAGTGAAGATCCCTCTTCCTCTCTCTATACTGCTCTACCAGACTTCGTACTAGGTGAATTGCCTCAGTCGTGGAGCGACCAGGCATAAAACCAAATTAATTCTCTAAAATAGACACAATCTTCCTTAAGCTCCGTTCCACCACCCTCTCCCAAATTTTTATGGTGTGACTCAATAACTTAATACCCCAATAATTATTGCAAATCTGGATGCCACCCTTGTTCTTATATAAAGGGATCATCGTGCTCCATCTCCACGCCTCAGGCATCTAATAAACAAAACCAACGCCTTTTTTATCCATATTTATTCTACGAAATATCGAATTTTAATTAAGGATTATTTTGAAAATAAATATAATAATTAAAATTTTTTATTTTAATATAATTTATTCTCAAAATTAATTTATTTGTATAAATATGTGTTTGATTTTATCAAAAACCAAGAAACTCATAATTAAATGAGGTATTAATTTGAATTGAATTTTGATTCAATTTAGTCAATTTATTAAATTTGATCATAATTGAAATCAATTGACTACAATCACAATGCAATTGACAAATTTAATTTTCAATTTGATCAAAAAATTAATTAAATTAGGCTAAATCCTAAATCATTGGGGGTTATGTTTTAAATATCCCCCAAACCAACAATAATTAAAATCAAACACCACTCTAATCATTCATCCCACTTCCCTCGACTCATACCCGATCCTAGTCAGCCCAACAACTCCACCAAACCGGCCCAAAGAAATCCAATATCAGCGTACAATATCAGAAGAACGACTTTCAACAGACGACCATAACTTCAACCAAAAAACCTTCGACATTGACAAACAACAACCCAACACCAACCCGATGACCCGAACCAGCTCCAATAACAGCGAGACCCGACCCATCTCTGTACACACGCGCCTTATGCATTAGTAGAATGAGAAAAAGATCCAAAAATTATCTAGAACGATCCTAGGTGTCACCATCAATGGCTAATTTCGTAAATTTTAGGTTAATTGGTACGAATTTGTACACACTTGCTCAATTGTTATTGGTTGGTGAAGAGAATTCCACCTTATTGGTTGGCAACTTTTTGAATCCCTAGAAAAAATTGAAAATTAATACGAAAGGAAAAGATCCGACCTGATCCCATTATTTTTTGAAAGAAACCCTAGCCTAATTCTCTATGAAAAGGTTGGTTTAGTCAGAAAGAGGGGGGTCGAAAGAAGGGGGAAGAAATTTCTTTTGGGTTGAAAATTTTGTTAAGAAAGCCAGGTTGGAAATTTTAGACTTAGAAAACTGAGGGAGAAAGAAAAGAAAGAAATTCTTGGAGAAAATTCAGTCTTTAGTAGAAATTTTGGTCTTGTTTTTGAAAGTTCGTCGGCTAAATTAGAGCTTTGAGTTGACTGCGAAGATGTTTTCCTGTGGTTGTGAGTCCAACGCCAGTTTATTTTCTCATTTTGTTGCCCTTAAAGAGGTAAATACACTTTGTTTTCCTTTTAATTTGATCGCTTTCTTCTTCGTCACTTTTTCTTCGTAGCTGTTGTAATCGTAGTCGCAATTTTATTTTAATGGGAGTAGTTGATGTAGTCGTAATCGTAATTTTGTTTTGTTGGGAGTAGCTATTGTAGTCGTAGTTGCAATTTTTTTATGGGAGTAGCTGATGTAGTTGTAGTCGTAATTTTGTTTTGATTGGAATAGCTGATGTAGTCGTAGTCGTAATTGTGTTTTGCTGGGAGTAGTTGTTATTGTCTACGTCGTAATTTTGATTTTTCTAGAAATTGCTTGCTGTAGAGGTGTTGAAAGCCATAGGTTGTGATGTGATGAAAGTCGGTTATCTGTTTTGTTCCTATGTTGTTCCTGGTTTTGGTCTCTGTTGAGATCCGTTGTAATGCTGTTTCATTTTTTCTGTTCTTATCTGCATCAAAATCCTCTTTTTACAGTGAAGTGTTGCATAGTAATGCTCTCATATGGTTAGGGGCTGATTTTATATCTTCTGCTCGTGCATTGGCCAAAATACTGTTGTTTTTCTTTTATCTAATTGATTCCATGCTTACCTTGTTTTCCGATGGTTATGTGTTCATGGTGTTAACTAAGAATAAATATGCTTGTTCATAATGCGAGGTCAAATTTTCAACGATTCATGGCTTGAGGGATGCTATGTTTAATTAGATAGAGAAAGTATAAACGATCCTAAATTGTCTGATTTTGTGATTACACGGCCCCTTCGAAGGTCTTTTCTTTGGTTGTTCGTATCAAAGTTAGGAAGCTTATATTGGCTTAAAATTCATGATTTGCCTTTGATTGGGTTGTTCTTTTTTTCTCTTCTCATTTCCTATCAAACATTTGGGAATTTCATCTCTCCTTCTTGTTTCTTTAAAAGGCTATCATTGGTTTGCTTAAATCTGGACTTGTGTCACCTTTGTTTCCTAGTTAAAGAGTCTACGACTTTCAATTTGACTTATTAATCAATTTCCTTGCATGTCGTGTGTAAACTTGGTCCTTTATTGCTAAATAGACTTATTTAAATATGTTCGGATCAATGTGTAAATCAGTTCTATCGGATTTCTCATTCCAGCTCTCCTGTGAAAATTGTATTTCTTCTTTACTAAGGTAATAATGTCGCTAAAACAAGTTGGATATGAGTCTCTCGAAAGCAGTCTTCTTTTGCCTAAGTCACTATGGTAAAGTTAGTCACAATTTGACCGTCTAAAAAACAGTTGTGACCTTTCTGTTTAATTGTGTGTTTTGATGCTAATTTAAACGTTAAGTTTCTACTTTTCATTTCTTGAACATGGATGCTAATTATCTATATCTCTACTATTTTCTTCTTACTTGACATTACAATCCAAGTCTATCTTTGCATTTATAGACTTGTAGTTAGATATTCGCTCATGTCGTTCCTATGTTTCAAAAAGAATTTATGTTTTTGTTGAAGCGTGATGTGGAGTGTGAATTTACCTTTTCTGAATTAACCCGACCTTTTTTTATTTTATTTGCCCACTACTAGATAAAATGCATGATATTTTAGCACATTTTGTTTGAGTGTTAATGTTAGGACCTTTATTCATTACTTTTCTTTTCCTTGCATGTGAATGTCTTTGGGTCCTAAATGGACTTTTTTTCATGTTTGCATTATCTATATGGGCCACTGAGGCCCATTTCTCCTGAGTCATTCTCGAACATTAAAAGATCGACCTCATAACATACCGGATACAAGGAGTCGAAAGAAGAAGGAAAATGGGTTAAAGTCCCATCGATGAAGCGACAAAGAGACTTGAAAGACTCGTTTCTCTTATTATTTTATTTCTTATTGTATTTATTTATTCATTGGTTTAATTCATTCATTTGGGCCTCGAAGTCAAAGTTGTAAACTTAATATAGGTGGATCAAGACTCGAGCCAAAGGCTCGAAAACTAGATTAGGACAGGTGAAATGGGTCGAAAGCCCAATTAGACTAGGACAGGTCTCGTTGATTTGGGTCCAAAGTGCCTAAATCTTTTACTTTCTCCTCCCTTTCCCCCTTTATGTATTTATTTGCTTATTATTTTATTTAGACTTAGTTAAAACCCCTACTAAGTTGCCTAAATTTATTTTACACGTCTTTTTCTAAAAAATTGATCACTTTTCAACAAATCAATCTTTTTTAAGTTAGTCAAAAGATGTTTTTAAACAGTCCAAATAATCGCAAGTTAGCGGACGTTTTAGGTGCCTAAAATCTTCCTAAACGTTAATAGGACCCGCTTACTCAGAATCTTCGAAACTTAAATAATTTTTCTATTTTGGATCATTTAAAGTATCGTATAAAGGTTTTCTTAATTCCTTTTCAAATAAAATTAAGTGGTGACTCTCAAATAAGTCAATTTTCGCAAAACAAGCATTAGTTGGTTCTCCCTAAAGACTTGCACAAAAAAGGTCCCTGCTCCAGTAAGTTTGTCTTCTTTAGAGGGAAGAATAAAAGAGACTAACTTATTGCTGTCATTTCCGCATTCAGAATCTCTAGAGTAAGGGGTCCTGGGAGTGTTTGGTTGGTCAGATTCATAAGGGTTGTCATACATATGTTCTGACCAAATGACTGCAGCCCCTGACTCATCCCTTCCGTGATCACTTGAGCTAGGTAGTAGGGGTTCTAGATGTTTATTCTGAAATTCATCTCCTCCCAGCTCAAGTGGAGGGGAACTACTTGTTCTAACAAACCCATCTCTAACAGGGGGTTGGTTGGTGATCTATTGGTAGAGGAGATGTGACAAAGGTTATTGGGTTCATGTTGGGGTTGAGAGAGAGCTGGGTGGTGTACCCATTTTCTCTATTCTTGTAAGTGGTGAGATCAGGGGAGTTATTTTTTGGAAGAAGCTTAATCTCAGTAGTTTTAGAATAGTCCTTCTTATTTGTATGTCCTTTCTCAGTCATTTCAAGATCATTTATTTGACAGTTAGTAGAGGTATTTTGTGTTGTATTAGGCGCCAACAGAGGACTATTGGTGAAAGTAGTGAGTTCCAAATTTTGAGGTGTGGAGACTTTTTTTCTTCTCCAATAAGGCCTCTTTCTTGGAGCTGGAGGTAGTCTCATATTTTGTTCCAGATTGACTTTCAACTAAAGTCTCGTTGGGCTAGGTGTTTGGGCTAACCAGTATACTTTTAACAAGTGCCTCAGTGTTGGGCTGAGGATTTTTCTTCGATGAGTCTTTCCCATTAATGGGTTGCTGGTTAATAGGAACATTTATTGGAGACTTGATGTTCTTAGCCCAAAATGAGTAACGTTCCACTTGTGTGTTGGTTCGTCCCAAATCAGATTGAAGCATCCGAATTGGAGCTTTGCCCTTGCTGCTGCCACTAGTTTCTGGTGGCGATGCGTTGGTTTTGATTTAGGGCTTATTTAGAGAAGAGGACTTACCTGGGTTCTCCTTTCTCATGTTGGTTTCGTTGATGGTGCATTTCCTCTTGTTCCCTCTTTTAAAAGTGGTCGTCTGCCATTTATGTTTCGGTCCCGGTGATGTTTGTTCTTTCTCTGGTGATTGTCCATTTGTCGGACGTGTAACTTTGAGTTTGAGTATACATCCAGTGGATGTGTGTCCAAGGCATCCGCATGATTTACAGAGGAAGCCTTCACCTTCATATTGGATCTGTTGGTGATGGCTTCCTATCAGTATAGAGGTTCTTAGTGTTGTTTCAAGAGGGATTTGGACACAAATTCATGCATAACGTCCTCTTAATGTGGAGGATGTGCATGCATCAACTTTAACTAGTGTTCCAAGCTTTTTCTCAATGTTTTCCAAGATCCCCAAAACTTAGAACTCAGTCAGTATTAGGGGTAATCAAATCCAGATGGCGATGCTCTGAATCTTTGACTCTATGGGCACGAAATTTGGTTCCCAGATTCGAACGGATATGAAAGCCCTCGCTATGAACCGGGGCCCTTGTTGTAGTGCCTTTTTATGATATTCTTCACTGGAAAATTTTACAGTGAAGAATTTCATTCCCAGATCTATAAGGGCGAACCCTTCTTGAATTTTCCATAACTCGGTCAATTTGGTCTTCAAATGCTGGTGGTTGAATCTTCTCCCCACCGTTTTTATTATAACTGAAAATCTCCAAGGGTCGTAGATTCTTTGTCTGTTTTCTTTGGAGAGTGAGATTGAGTCATTGGGGTCATTTGGTATTACTTATGATGCTTCAGTTTAGAAGTTGAAAGAGTAATCTGATGATGTGGTGTTGTTTTCCTTCACCGTATCACTGTAAGATGGTTTGTTATTGGAGTCAATTACCATTTGGCAGTCGTCTTTATCAGGTGGCTCCGATGGGGTATGTTTGAATTAAGGGTTATTATTCATTGGTCGGTTCTTTCTTAGAGAGAAGGTGAACCTTCTCTATCTAAAACTAGTTTTTAACGAAGGGGATAGGGACTTAAAATGTGATATAGCCTCCTTCGGAGATTCATGTCCATACATTGTGTAGTAATTTTCACTATAAATCTTAGACCCTTTTATATATAATTTTTTTTTGTTAACTATATAAATTTTATTATTGCTAAAGAGATATTTCACAATCATATTATGTTTCTTTATAAATAATGGTAGTTGTCATTAACATCATCCACTTCATAGTGGATTTTTTAAAATACATATTTAGGGCTAGAGTTGAATTCTTAACATCATCCACTTCATTGAAGGAAGTTATAATAATATTGAATTTTATAGCAAAAATTTACGCATACATAGTTCAAATTTTATATTTATATTTTTAAAAAAAATTATATTAACTATTATGAGTTGTTACTAATTAAACCAGTAAAGATGAAGTAAATATATACCTGTCATTTATTAAACTAAGTTAAGATTAGAAAAATTCCTTGTGACACATTAATCATAATATTTTATTATTTTGTAGTTTATTTGACAGTCATATTCTGAGCAACTTATTAATGAGTTGTCCGAATGGTGTTGCCGAGGATGTGTTATTTGAATGACTAAAGTTCCACTTATTTGTGGAATTCGTCGTGAATGCATGACACGTGATTGATCTTAGTTATGCGATAATTTGATTAAGTACAACACATACCTATTCCACTTGAGTACAAATTATTTTATTTTAAACATGATTAGCGATTTCGAATAACACAAAAAATTGTCATGTTGATAAATGAAACGGAACAAAAGTGGAATGAGTGTTATGACAGTAGTGTTCACCCCCATTATATGGTCAACCAAGAAGATTACAACCAATGGTATTTCTATCACTCATGCCTTATAATTGAAAATTCAAAATATATAGCTCAAGTTGGATACCAGCCGATGGTAGGCAGCCATGAAGATTGGTATGTACATTTTTTTAATTTTTGTTAATACATGTCAATGATTTTTTTACCAACTAATGTATTAATTTTTATTTTTTAGGCTAGGGGACATATAAGGTCATATCAAATTGCTCAAAGTTTTGTGAATGATAATAATCAATCAGAAGAGGTGAAGCGAATCATAGCGCAATTTGCATCGATTTTCCTAGAGTCAATGACTGTTGTCTCTTTGGGAACGCATTTGACTTTTAATTCAGAGTACACATTACCGAATGAATATGTTCAATCACCACCATTTCAAGTTCATCGACAATCAGCTGCACCAATAGAGAGAGAGAGAGCTCGTCGAGGTGGGGGATGGGGTGGACAACAACAGAATGAAGTTCATGTTGAACATAATTTAGTTTATGAAGAAAATTTGAGTGATCAGGGGGTACAATATGAAAGTAATTTCAATTTGTCGTTGGCTACAACTAATGTTGAGCCATATACCCCGCATGTGATTATGTTGGAACCTCGACTAGTGGAACAAATTATTCTCATGAACAAAGTTCTGATTTTGTAAATCCATCTGTTGGAATAAGTGGCTTTAGCCAATTTAGCATATACTTTTTTAATGTTCATCCCATAACGCGTCAATTTTCATTGCATAACACTCCTTTCATTGCAAGATTAAATTTTTCTGAGGTAAGTGTACGACACTATTACTATATTATATTTATGTTAACTTTATAGTTAAATAGTATATTAATAATTTATTATGTTAGTACAGAAATCAATGTCCCATGAACCCAATGTTGTTGAAGAGACTTCTAAAACATTTGTATGGTGTTATTTTCTCGATTTACTTACTTTTTAAATGAATGATTTTAAAGTTTTAATATATTAATAAATAAAAAAATTGCAGGACTTAGATAATCCTCGACGACCAATAAGAAAAAATATACTAATAGTTTCGTGTTTTAGAAATTCCTGCATTCGAAAACAAGCTCTACGTAGAAGATAAGAATTCATTTGCTTTGTATTTTTACTTTTGAATGCTTAATTCTCTATGTATAATGTAACAAACTTGAAAATGCCTATTATTTGTAGTACTCAAATTGGTTACATTTGATATCAAAATATTTTTTCTTAATCAATTTTTACTTTCTGAAAATGCCTAATTTTTGTTTTTATTTCTTTTTTCATCCTTTCATTCTACTTGTGATTTTTTAAAAAGACAAAATTCATTAATTAGGATAAATATTATACCACTTTATAATGAAAGTTGCAAGATAAAATTTTTAGTTTATAACTCAAAATTTGTAATATCATTTTATACACGTTTTAAATAATTCATAGAGATAAATAAATTGAGATAAATAATTTTGAATAGATTATTTAGATAACATATTAGAAATGTGGCTCATTTATATAATTTTCTATTTAAATTTATTTTATTCACTAATTTGAACAATTTCATGTATACATTAAATTTATTTTTATAAAATAAGAAATGGAAGGGAGTTATTACGAATAGTAATATAGATTGAATAGATTTCTTGAATGGAGGGAAGTTGATAGTAATAGTAATGTAGATTGAATAGATCATTGAAAGCATGCGTAACGCCCCGAAAATTTGTTCCGAGACGTCACATGATGCTTAAGGTCACAAGTGATCCCAAGCTAACCTTTCTCCTGGCATACTTACAAGCAACTGAATAAAATACATACATCTGAACAAAATCAGCGAAAACATAAAAACTCTTCTGAACTGGATCAATACAAATCTGATTTTATAAGATTACAACTCTGTTGTTACAAACAAAACAGAAATAAAATACATTAACACTATTGACTGTCTATGAAGCCTCTACTAGTACTGACTATAGGTAGTCGGGTCCTGACTCCTAACTATCCCAACTCAATACGACTGAATAAAGAAAATACAACACTTCTCAAACTGTATAACTGACTCGAGCCCTTGAATAAA
This sequence comes from Capsicum pubescens, assembly GCA_030864215.1. NCBI lineage: Eukaryota > Viridiplantae > Streptophyta > Magnoliopsida > Solanales > Solanaceae > Capsicum > Capsicum pubescens. The sequence goes on from CM061541.1 coordinate 42,795,271, forward strand.
AAGTACTCATCACCTGCTGACTGGAAGCTGCGAACTGACTGAATATGGTGTATGCGCTACAACTTGTACCTACATTATGAGACAATGTAGCACATAGACATATATGTGGATCAGTACTTTGAGGATGTACTGATTATATAGGGGTGTATGCAATGATTAAAACAGTAATATCATCAATCTTTATAGAAATCATGCATGTTGAAACAATTGACTGACATAGCTTGAATAACTCAAAAATGTAAATCTCATCCATTATGAATAATGGAACGCATAGTATAAATCTCATGAGTCAATATACTTATTTCTGAAATTTGTAGTTCTATTCCCTTCTCAAAACATATAGACTAAGTGGTCAAGTGCTCGCCTCTTTATCAGAAAGCTGAGACTGTAACTTTGAAACTAAAATCTCTAGTAAAACAACATTTGATTAAATTGTGAGCCTTTACACGTAGTTTCTAAATTTTTGGGGAAATATACTTTTAAAAGCTTTCTTTGATTAATAGAGAAAATAACTCATTTTAAGGAAACAATACTTTCTTTAAGGGAAAACACCTCATGAAACTACTCTGAAAATCTTACTATTAGGGAGGTTCTCTTAACCGATATAAACCATGCGAGCTACATGGAGTCCAACCTTTTGTCCTCGTAAGGAAGAAACCTCACGTTGGGGAGAGACATCATACTCTTGTCATGGAGTATAACCTCAACTTAGTGATCACTATCTCGGCCTCAGGACCAAAAGTCTCAATTCTACACTGGCACGTAGTTCTGGGGTATGAAACCGTAGTAACTTAACCAAATCAGTGATAAATACTACTACTTTTTATTAGCTACGGTCATCTCGTGGAAATCCACATTGCAAGTTTATTAGGAAACCCGTTATGCACTCAATCATTATATGAATAACTCTGTAAAGTGTATTTTAAAACTCATATGAGGATCAAAGATCATATACTGCTTATATAATTGAATATCAATATATCAAACTCATGTAAATGCATGGCAACTCATCATGCTTCACAAGCTTTTCTCAAAATGCTTCAATAATATCAAAGTAATAGCTTCAAATCACAATCTCATGTTCAATTCAATGAAAAAAAATCTATAAACAATGTCTCAAATCATGCTCATGGTATTCAAAGTCACAAAAGAGCCTTCTTTAACTCAAGGAAACCATAAAATTTCATAAACCAATCACATCATGGCCAAAATTCATCAACAAGATACTTTGGGTGTAAACTCTATATTCAAAATCATAAGAGATCCGTTCGAAACATAATTTTTGGGCACAAGAGCGAAAGGATTGCTCTTGTTCAAATCCCACATACCTTAATGGTGATGAAATTGTTGAAAGATTGGACCTTCAAGCTTGATTGAAAGAATCTTTGTATAGAACTTTGAATTCGGAGCTTAACTTCTTGATTCTTGAGAGGTAAACTTAGATTTTGTTTTTGGGAAGAGGGGAAGGGTTTGGATCGTAACTTGACTGATTTAGAGCTTAGGGATTGTAAATAATGTGTTTAAATATCCCTTATAACGATTTGGAGTGATTAGGGATGGTTTAGGGGTGTGAAATGACTTCAACACCCTTGATATAAGTCAAAACAGAGTGTTTTTGGCACTTGGAATTGACTTAGGTGGTGCCTAATTAATCGCACAAGTATGGTTGGGCGGAGCCTAACCAATCTCCTAAGTTTGGTTGGGCGGCGCCTACCCAATTGCATACCATTATTGTCTCTCACAAAAATAGGCATAACTTTTCGCTCGGGTATTGGAATAAGGCAAAATTGGTATCATTGGAAAGCTAATTCAATTCTCTACAATTTGGTGGGTCTAAATATGCCAAAATACCACATATACATCAAGTTTTACTCGTTTAAAGATGACCCTTACAAAATCAAACACTAAAACTTGATGGATTCCAAAGCTCTTAGCTTGCATTACCTTAAGTGACTCATATAAACACGTTTAACACATCATAAGATCTCTTCTCACTAGGATACTCATTGTAAGTCATGTACTCAGATATCAATTACAAGATTAGAGGTTTCACACGTAGGAAGAATGGTTCATTTTCTAGTTTAGAAGTATACGGGGTATTACAATATCTCCCCCTTGGAATCATTTGTCCTCGAATGATGTGTAGAAACTTATTGAAACATTAAGGTGTGGAATAATGTGTCTTCTAACAAAGAATATAGTTGAGCTGAAACTTTAGAAATTCTATCATGAAGTTGAATTCTAAGCTAACTTGACTTACTGACCATCAGAAACTGATTCATGCTAGGAGTTCAGAACTCACTTGAGATTACCATGATACAATCATTAATATAGAACTGTGAAGTGATAAATTATTCAGGCATGAATCATGAGACAATGAGACTAAGATTGTACAAGGGGTGCTACACTATCTGAGTTGGTATACTTGGAAAACTGAGGTTATGCTCTGAGCACTTACGAACTGAGTCATGACTAAATAGATGAATCTTAAACATGATGCTTGGACTAAATTGAATTTGCAACTAGTATGGACGTGAATGCATTACCTCAAGAATAGGAAAGATAGAAAACCCATGGGAACTTGTCTGTCTGATTACTAAACTAAATTGTTGTCTATACGGATTGAATCATACTGAAAGCTTATAATCAACTGGAATATTTCTTCAGCACTCTTAGCAAGAAGTTATAATATCATTAGGGAAAAAGAATCTTGGGTATGATCTGAGTGAGATATCTGAAGAAGGAATTCTCAGTATAGCTATAACTTTGTAACATGGAACATAGTCTTCTTAAATATAAACTAGTTTAGAATTACTAGGCCTTAGACAATGCAACTGCTAATTTTTCAAGCTTAGAAACACTTCTCAAATACTCTTTTCAACTATACTTTCTCCCCTTCAATACCATACTCACACGGGTTCATATAACTTCATATACTAATGTCTGATCTGAACTAAATTCTCTCACCATGTTCAAGCCTAACTTGAATCAAAACTTACTACACATAACATTATAACACTAGTATGAACCATGAATTCAATACCCCAAGCATTTTCACAACTTTCCTCTCTAAGATGATTCTTTTTATCACTCCAATGACTAACTCTAAACTCTTACTATGGATTCACTAGTGCATATTGCATTCCTCTACTTACATCCCAACACGACATTCAAGCCTATCATTATAACCACATATGAACTTCAAGGCAAACACTCATAAAGGCTTACTCCTCCTAGTCTCTAAACCTCTATCAACAACAACATTCTTGTACTATTCTTAAGAATATACACACAAATTTTCAACTAACCACGACATGTATCAAAGACTTGGCCTCAATCTTACTTCACACTTATAGACTTATCTAAAACAGGCATACAACGATCTTTTCTCAACATTAAATATTTACTCTTTCTCATTTAAATAATTGTTCATCATCACTATCTTAACATAAGAAGAGATCATAGAAGGGCTAACACATAAGGACCTGAAGCATGAAAGAATACTATACATAAATCTGACTCTTAACTAAAGCCTGAAGAATAGAATGTCAAAGACATAGATCCATTAAAAAGATCTAAACTGAGGGCATACATGTTATAAACTGGATTTCACTAGGATCATGAGTTTCTAAGAACTGATCATACTTTGAAACATGAGTTTATACTTAGCATAAGCTATTCAACATAAGACTTGATTTCATAGATTTATGAGGGATAACTCGAATCACAAAGTGAAGTTGTTACTTCCTTGCTAGAAGCTGAGAATGGACTTGAGTACACATAAAGTGTATAAGCATTGGCCTTTGGCATAGATCTATCACGCATGACATAAATCTGATGTGATAACGATTGAAATCCAAGGAATACTGTAGAGGAAGAAAAGATCACTATCTCATCGCAACTCTTGTTGACATACAACACAATCTAACTCTCAAAACTTGATTTGGTTCTTCACTCTACCATCTCCCCCTTAGATCAAAGGTGACATTCTAAGTCTATGTATCCTTTTACTAAATCTAATCTAAACTGCAATCCTTTTACTCTAGAGTCTAGGGCATAATAATACTCATAAACAATAACTTACCCTAAAAGTGTAAAACCCACTGCTAATACTTCATTCTAAGATACAACTCTATCTTTCTACGTCTCCAATAGTCACCATCTAATAACTTGAACACTTACTAACTTAGAATCTTCAGGAGTATCACCATACTATGAGTTCACACCAACTAGTTCTTCAACTCTACTTTCTATTAGCTCAATCTTAAAAAAAAAAACTCAACTTAGGTTCCAACACTTAACATGGATATCTTCAACCCTTAATGAACCATACTATTTTTGTCATAGCCTACCAATATCATATCTCCAAACTTATATCTCTAGACCATGAGAATCTAGATCATAACAAAAGGCTCAACACTATCAATCAAAACTCCTTAACTTGGCTATTTAGAACACCATATACCATCTAACTAGTCTTTCTCCACCTAGCAACTCAACGGTACAACTAGCCACACACAACATGCCATAATCCTCGAAAATAATGCAGCCCCATATTACCTTGGGCATACTTCTACATCATTAATACAACATCATACTTAATCTCAAATCAGTAAACTTACATTCTTGCATTCACTATTTCAAGTCTATTGGTTCACCTCCATATAGCTAGCATCACTAACCAAGCAATCATTATTTCCACCTTGATGATCATCTACTATTCAAACTTAGTATCTAGTGCTAGGCATGATTAACAACCAAACCTCATATACTATTCTCACTTGGAAACCATAAAACAAAGCATCAAGAAACACTAGCCCATTAGAATCTCATAACCACAATAATTGATCAATAATCGTATGGCTTATCTTATTTACAATCTATTATCACATCCTCCTTCTACACATCACTACCATTTACCCATCCATACACCTAAACTTCTTTTATAGTTCTATAAGTTTCAACTAAACTCCTTTTTGTAGCCCCAAGGGATACCTGAATTGACAATACTAAACCACCCAATACTTTTTTCAGCAACCTATACTTTCTAGCATAACAAATACCATCAATAACTCTTTTCACACTTCAAGCAAACAACAATTCAACTTAACTAATAACTACGTATCTACCTTCCACTAAACCAACACACAAGGACATATTACTTTATTACTAAATCATATGCAAAAAAATTTGGCCATATATATACTTAATAAATTGCTCTACCTACCTTTTCTGTCACTACACTTCTAAACCCACACTCTCAACTTTAAGATGGTTCAATTAATTATGAATCATAACACTCTAGGTATCAATATCATTATGAATTCTGACTCTATTTAGCAAGCTATATTCACACTATCTCCTCTAATGAGAACTATCTGTACAAAAAGGGGTCAATGGGCAATCTGAATACATATCTAACTTTGTCTCAATTGAACAACTCATAAGGATAAGGACATAAATTTCAACTTGAGGGACATATGACATACTAGAGAGCTCCTCTCAAGCCCTTTATGTGACTTCTTGAAACTTTGGATAGAAAATTTGAGAGCATTATCTGGGGAGGAAATTGGAACTTGATGATCATGTTACCTCAAGAATAATACCTAGATGGAGAAGTATAGATTAACATTATGGATTCTAAGGAGGAATCTGAAAGCACATCTAACTTGGTCTTAGTGCGCGATTTTCAAGAACATAAATAAAGCCCTTCAATCTTCGGGACTTAGAAGCACTAATAGGATACTTTCTAGCCTTTTTATAATCTCATAACCATCTGTGGAGATTTAAGCTTGACTATTTATGATATCTTAAAAATAAGGCAGATATGGCCCGAATAGAGTAAGATGAGAATCTGTATAAGTTTCTTAGAGAATATTCCTATAGCACGATCGGAGACTTGAAAGAATGGAAACATTTTCTAAATGCCTTGTAGCCTCTCTAAGAAAAGTATAGACGTCTCCGTACCATTCCGCAAGACTCTACTAGACACGGCTTCACAGACACCCTAGGACACTTGAACCTTGTGCTCTGATACCAAGTTTGTAACGCCCCAAAAATCTATCCCAAGATGTCATACGGTGCTTAGGGTCACAAGTGATCCCAAGCTAACCCTTCTACTGTCATACTTACAAGCAACTGAATAAAATGCATACATCTGAACAAAATCAGCAAAAACATAAAAACTCTTCTGAACTGGATCAATACAAATCTGATTTTATAAAATTACAACTCTGTTGTTACAAACAAAATAAAAATAAAATTCATCAACACTACTGACTATCTATGAAGCCTCTACTATTACTGACTATAGGTAGCCGGGTCATGACTCTCAACTATCCCAACTCAATACGACTGAATAAAGAAAATACAATAATTTTCAAACTGTATAACTGACTCGAGCCCTTGAATCAAAAGGACTCGTCGCCTGCTGACTGGAAGCTGCGAACTGACTGAATATGGTGTATGCGCTACAACTTGTACCTACATTATGAGACATTGTAGCACATAGACATATATGTGGATCAGTACTTTGAGGATGTACTGATTATATGGGGGTGTATGCAATGATTAAAATAGTAATATCATCAATCTTTATAGAAATCATGCATGTTGATACAATTGACTGACATAGCTTGAATAACTCAAAAATGTAAATCTCATCCATTATGAATAATGGAACGCATAGTATAAATCTCGTGAGTCAATATACTTATTCCTGAAATCTGTAGTTCTATTCCCTTCTCAAAACATATAGACTAAGTGGTCAAGTGCCAACCTCTTTATTTGAAAGATAAGACTGTAACTTTGAAACTGAAATCTCTAGTAAAACAATATTTGATTAAATTGTGAGCCTTTACACATAGTTTCTAAATAGTTGGGGAAACATACTTTTAAAATCTTTCATTGATTAATAGATAAAATAACCCATCTTAAGGGAAAAATATTTTCTTTAAGGGAAACACCTCACGAAACTATTCTGAAAATCTTACTATTAGGGAGGTTCTCTTAACCGACATAAACCATGCGAGCTACATGGATTCTAATGTTTGGTCCTCCTAAGTAAGAAACCTCACGTTGTGGAGAGGCATCATACTCTTTCCAGGGAGTATCACCTCAACTCAATGATCACTATCTCGGCCTCAGGACCAAAAGTCTCAATCCTACAGTGGCACATAGATCTGGGTATGAAACCATAGTAACTTACCCAACTCGGTGCTAAATACTACTCCCTTTTATTATATATGCTCATCTTGTGAAAATCCATATTAAAACTCGCATAAGGGTTTATTAGGAAACTAGTTATGCATTTAATCATTATATGAATAACTCTGTGAAGTGGATTTTAAAACTCATATGAGGATGAAAGATCATATACTTCTTATATAATTGAATATCAATATATCAAACTCATGTAAATGCATGGCAAATCACCATGCTTTGCAAGCTTTTCTCAAAATGCTTCAATAATATCAAAGTAATAGCTTCAAATCACAATCTCATGTTCAATTCAATGAAAAAAAACTATAAACAATGTCTCAAATCATGCTCATGGTATTCAAAGTCACAAAAGAGCCTTATTTAACTCAAGGAAACCATAAAATTTCATAAACCAATCACATCATGCTCAAAATTCATCAACAAGATACTTTGGGTGTAAACCCTATATTCAAAATCATAAGAAATCCATCAGAAACATAATTTTTGGGCACAAGAGCGAAAGGATTTCTCTTGTTCAAACCCCACATACCTTAATGGTGATGAAATTTTTGAAAGATTGGACCTTCAATCTTGATTGAAAGAATCCTTGTAGAGAACTTTGAATTTGGAGCTTAACTTCTTGATTCTAGAGAGGTAAACTTAGATTTTGTTTTTAGGAAGAGGGGAAGGGTTTTGGATCGTAACTTGACTGATTTAGGACTTAGGGGTTGTAAATATTGTATTTAAAAATCCCTTATAACGATTTGGAGTGATTAGGGATGGTTTAGGGGTGTGAAATGACTTCAACACCCTTGATATAAGTCAAAACGGAGTGTTTTTGGTACTTGGAATTGACTTAGGCGGCGCCCAATTAATCGCACAATTATGGTTGGGCAGCGCCTAACCAATCGCCTAAGTTTGGTTGGGCGGCACCTAACCAATCGCATACGCTTACTGCCTCTCACGAAAATGGGCATAACTTTTTGCTCAGGTATTCGATTAAGGCGAAATTGGTATCGTTGGAAAGATAATTTGATTATATATAATTTGGTGGGTATAAATATGCCAAAATATCATATATACATCAAGTTATGCTCGTTTAAAAATGACCCTTGTGAAATCAAACACTAAAACTTGATGGATTCCAAAGCTCTTAGCTTGTATTACCTTAAGTGACTCCTATGAACACGTTTAACACATCATAAGCTATATTCTCACTAGGATACTCATTGTAAGTCATGTACTCAAATATGAATTACAATATTAGAGATTTCACACGTAGGAAGAACGGTTCATTTTCTAGTTTAAAAGTATACGTGGTATTACAGCATGTCAGGCTAGTTCTGAATCTCTATTACTATTGCAAGTGCATAATTATTTTGGTAGGATGAGAGAAATAAATATTTTCTTCGTTTTAAATTATTTGACTCCTTTGCACTTGGCATATCCCTTAGGATGTCAATAATTGAAGATGTATATTTATTTTTTTATCTTTATACCCTAATAACTAAGCCGCAATCATGGAGTATAAATTAAAGATCAATTTTTTAAAAAAATTAAAGTCACTAAAAAGAAATGACTTTGGAATAGTAATGAGAGAAAAAAGAGGGGTTATTTATATTTTACTGACTTTGGAATTGAACAATTTTATTTTCAAAAATATGAAAGTTAATATGAATAAAATTGAAAAAATATAGAAAGGTCTTGATTTTATAAGTAGGACAAGTAATTTGATAAAAATAAATGTAGAAAGTAGGTCAAATAATTTAAAACGAAGGAATGAGAAAATGTATAAATTATAAGGTATGCAAACCCATTTACCTTATAAAGTATACATGGACTCTTGCCTTATTCTTTTTCACAGTCACAAACCCTAACTTCTCTTGCATCAAAATTCAAGATTTGCAATCCTTACGAATCTTGTGGCCCTAACTTTTTTTTTTCAATCAAGATTCAAGATTTGCAGTCCTTATGAATCATCTAACTTTTTAGACGAATAGAATACAACACTATTTTCTTGTTTGAATTGATATGACTAGACATTGTATTTTAAATATTATCACTTTTCAACTACTGTTTTAATTCGACTATCAATCTACAACTACTGTTTTAATTCGACTATCAATCTACAACTACTTATTTAATATGAAATCAATAGAAGTAAAATGAAAACTATATAATACTACTATAATTAATAGAACAATTTTTCTAAAAAAATATATATAGCTATTATTAATCAAATTGAGTTTCATGCAAAGTATTATAAGTAGGAAAAGTAATTTGGAACAAGTAAATATAGAAAGTAAGTCAAATAATTTAGAATGGAGGGATGAAAAAATACGTAAATTGTAAGGTATGTAGGCTCTTTTACCTTATAAGGTACACATGAACTATTGCTTTATTCCTTTTCATAATCACAAATCCTAACTTCTCTTTTCATCAAGATTTGCAATCCTTATGAATTTTGCTTCCATAACTTTTCTTTTCAATCAAGATTCAAGATTTACAGTCCTTACGAATATTCTAACTTTTCAGATAGATTTGATACAACACTATTTTCTTGTTTGAATTGATATGACTAGAAACTATATTTTAAACATTATTACTTTTCAACTACTGATTTTAATTCAACTACCAATCTACAACTAATTTAATATGAAATTAGTGAAAGTAAAATGAAAACTACGTAATTCTACTATAATTAATAGAATATTTTTTCTTAAAAATATAGATATTATTAATCAAATTGAGTTTCATGTGATAAGTCGTCAATTTGATGACTTGCTAGCACCTTTTAAGCCTAAATTATGATACTCTTTCATTGATTTGATGGTACTCTCTTACGTAATGCTCATTTATGTAGGTAAAAGTAAAAAGAGAAGAGGGGGCAAGTCATTCAAGTCATCAAGAGGCCAATTGTGAAGGAAATGAGTCATCCGCTTTGCATCTGCTTCACATCTGCTTTGGAGCTGCTAGCCATCTGCTCTCTGTCTTCTCTTCATCCGCTTTGAATCCGCTCAAGCAGATCAAGAATAAGGTGGTAGTTTTATAATTTCCATCAAATGTAAAGTGGAGTTTAAAAGGAGGCTTTTAGCTCATTTTTCAAGACTTAGTTTTCATTTTTTGAAGATAGCCTCCCTTTTAGCTCTTAGCTTCTCTCTTATCTTTTAGCATTTATCTTTTCATCTTTTGAGAATTTTGTACTAAGTTTGATTGAAAAATACATTGTAGTGATTTTTCATTGAAGAATTATTAAAGCCCCAAGTGTGGAACTACATTGTCTCTATTTTCTCATGGATGGAGTTAATGATAACTTTGATATATTCTTATCCCTTTTATCTATGAGTAGCTAATTTTTAATCTTGGGGTTATGCTTGCTTAGGTAGTGGTAGTGCATGGATTTTAGTTAATTAATTTTCTAATTAGTTAGTTGTGATAGGTGTTACGTTTATTTCATGAATTAATTTGAGAGTTGGGGGTTGCAAACTCCAACCACCCTAGAACCCATGTCATTCTTGAAAGAGAGGACATGGGTGAGGAATAAATGCAATCAATAACTTGATCCATTATATTTGATGATATCTCTTAGACATAAGGATGTCAATTGAGGCAATAGATGTGGGAAATTGTCACACTTGTGAGGTGTTCGAAAGAACCCATTTGTAAAATTTGGTGTAGTAATTGAAAGATTGACACTATTAAATTGACATCTAGCCTACCCATGACTTTTAGCTAAAAATTGAATAAATGACCAAATACCCATGCATGATCCCACACCTATAATTGCATAACCCCAAGACTTATTCTCAATTGAATTCACCCTTAGCATTCTTCAACATCAAGCTAGTGCACTTAAATTGAAGTAGTTGTCATTTATAAACACATTCAAACTAAATCCCCCCATTTTACATTTATGCTTGCTTTATTCACACTACGGGTCATCTTTTAGTAGACTATCAATACTCTTGAGTTTTGAATTCCATGTTTTCACTCCTTGTGGATTCGACCTCATCCTAAGTTGGGTTATTATATTAACAACGATCGCTTACACCCATTCAAGAGTATAGTTTGAGCGTTATCATCATGCAACTGCATAAAAAAAAAATTCACTATAAACAATACATAAATATAGAACTTTCACTGTAAATAATATATGAATATAATTTTATTTTACAGATACTACTAATTTCTTCGAGGACAACATGTCTTAGTGTGACCTGTTTTCTTACAAATACTATATTTTCGTGTCATGCGAGCAGGAGCAATGTCCATGTCATTCTTGAGTCAAGTTCTTGAATCCACACTAGATGTCCGCAAATATTCAGTATTTGCAATTAAATAAAATGAAGCAGGTGGCCAATACGCTTGTTGACCCACAAGAGTGAAACTTCTACTATATGTTCGTTTGTAATACTTCGTACGTTGCTAACATAATCCTTCGACTCGATTTCACGAATTTCACAAAATTTAATAGCATGTTAGCATGGCATATGCAAATTTATCCACTTTCCACAAGAATATTTCTTACCCTTGATAGAAACTTTGTGAACATTTTCATCCATTTTTTGCGAATGTCAAAATCTCAAATACACTATCACCAGTCTAATAGGTCATCATATCAGTGTGTGATTGAGCTATTTTTCAATATTCTTGAATCCCGTCCACTACATCAAGAGGAAAACGAACCTTTTTTTTCTAACAAAACAGTAGCAAGTTTGTCCTTTTCAACAAAATGATCAACTAAGGCATGAAAGGTCATGTGAACCATTACAATCCATTTTTCAAAAGGATGATTACATAATCATCTATATACTTTAGGGGACACTGCTTTAATTTGTTGCATTCTCTACAAGAACCTTTTTTCCTGATGCTTCGTAGTAGCAAGCCACATCAGATTTTCAAGTTCACTATTTAAATTTTTTTTATTAAAATTAACTTTCACATGTCGAACACAAAATCTGTGGTATGTTTTTGGTGGTTGCAACCAAACGTAAGATTGAATACACTGCAAAAAATTTTGATGGCGGTATGAAATGAATTCAATGTCTTTTCTCTCACCAACAACATGTCTCCATGATAATGTGAGAAATCATGATCAAGAGTCAAAATTTTCACGCACCACTATAGCATATGCAATTGAAAAAATATTACCGTTCGCATCAATTGAGAAAGTAATTAATAGTGTAATATCATACTTTCCATAAAGATAAGTGTCATCTATTGAAATGACAGGCCTACAACTTTTAAATCCATCAATATTGACCTTGAAACTCCAAAATAAAAATTTAAATATGTGCTCACCTTCCATTGTTGTTGAATCATGCTCCCACTCAACGACGGTGTCTGGATTAAACGATTCCATTGCTTTCATATATGCAGGTAATGCCTTAAAAGAACTTTCAAAATCATCATACACCATCTTAAATATCTTTCTTTGACCTTTTTGAGCTTTTCGGTAACTAGGGGTATAATGGTGCAATACTTTGAAACCATCTTGATGCTAATATTTGGATCCTTCCTAATATAAGGAATCAATGAAGTAGTAATCAAGTTATTGTTTAAATTATAATGATCCTCCTTATATTTATCTGGATTACAAGTATGTTCAATAATTTTTCCCGCCTTCCACATACCACTGAAAACTGCTCTAAAGCATATCATCCATTCACACCCCGACATATATTGCTTGCAAATAACCTTCCAACTGTCTCCTTTAGATCGATCACAAAGAAACTCCGTCCCCTTGATTAGATTATACTTTCTTTCATTTGCTTTTTGTTAATGAATAACATACCTAAATGCAGATACAAATTAAATATTATTAATAATATCAAATGACTAAATATTTTTCATGTACTAATTTATATATTAAAATACCAACCTAACTTAATATGTTCAGGATTATTTTAATTTCAAAGTGGAGTTTGAAAATAATCTTCACTAACCATGCACCTTAACTCTTCTGGACTTTCTTCAGTATGATCCAAATATGAAATTGTTATAGAAGAATGATTGTCAGTATAGACATCAACGGGTGTAGACTCTCCATTAACATTTTCATCATTATTATCATCATCTTCATCATCAGACGATTCATATTGTAAAGGTTCATCACTATCCAACTCCCCTTGTACGTCATCGTTGTTGTTCACAATTTCTGTGAGTTGAGTGAGTGAAAATCCACAATCATTAAATCTGCAAAATGAATATATCATCTCATTAATTACAAGGGAAAAAAACTAGTTAATTAAATAAAATGGGTTGTTTATTATCTATCAATTGCCTCCACCGAAGAAGAATATTGTGGACCACTTGAATTAAAAATTTAAATTCATAGACGCATTGCTAGATTCTCCCATATCAAAATTATTCACAAGTCCAGATGAGTTTTGATAATGTGTTTCAAACCCACCATCAAATTGTTATTCCATTGCCATTCTTGAAGAATCAATATTCAAATTTAAAGAATTTTAACTTACTCGAAGATCAAACTCACAATCCGTTGGTTCTTCAACAATAGGGGAATGTTCCACACACGTATACATCTCAAACGTTTGTAGATTAAGGCGATTACCAAAAATTTTAATAGTGCGAAGAAATAAAGATAAAGAATCATCATTCCAAATAGGACTTTCACCAAATATTGATTATTCTTTGGACGTAAAATAATTCGAATATCGTCCAGAAATAAACACATCATCTTCCAGATTAGTAATACCTATTTTACTCCTAAACAACCTTTTCAAACGATCATATTTGAGAGATAAAGGAGGTGATTGAACCACTATAAGACGCCGATTACATCGCACTGAATCCTTATCATGCAAAACTTCACCACCCCAATGTAAATTTACTCTTACATTATTCATTTTAAAGTAAGAAATGAATAAGGTTCAACAAATATTTGGAGTTATGAAGTTTAACAAATTCTTTTTGAATTGATGTGAGAAATAAACCTACACTCACATTCTTTATATAGCACCAAAAATTTTGAAGTTGTTACAAGATAAACATGGGATCCTACCTTACAAGGTAAACATGAGATCTTCCCTTACAAGGTTAACGGCTTAATTTACCTTGTAATACCTTGCACTTTCCCGAACCTGGCAAATAGATAATAGATAAGGTAAGAAACTTCATTTACCTTATAAGGTAAACTCACCATCTCACCTTACACTTTATCATTTGGACTAAAATCGTTAACTTTTTAATATCATATCTTGATTTAGTTCATCTTTGTATGTCAACAGTTCAACACTTTTTACTTACTTTTACACGAGGTCTACACATTACGTATAATGCTTGCTTTGAGGTATAATATTGTAATTGAAGCTGCATGGTGTAATATAAATATATTCTCGATATATCATCTCTATCGAGCGTGAATTTCCCATCATTTGCACGGTATAATACTAACTTTGCACCAGTATAATACTAACTTTGCACCGTCTAATATACATTTTCCTTTTATGTTATTTTCCACATGACTTTTGGTGATCAGAGTTGCAATGTCTGAATTGACTTATTTCTAAGATTTTTTATTTTTTTTATCATTTTTTAATTTAATAGTATTTGAAAAACGCAAAAAATATTTTTAAACACTCACTTCTAGAGTTAAAAAGTATAAAAATAAATTAAAAATAAAAAATAAGATCTCCCTACACTTTTAGCTTTTCACTTACGAAAAGGGTACGATATATCCTGAACTTTGATAAATGGTACAGTATATTTTCCATCATATTTTAGGTACAAATACACTTTTGTTGTTAATGAAAAGGTACATATATACGTTTGCAAACATGATTAGGACTGGGAGGGGACATGCCTGGGGAAATTTCATATAGACTTCTTCTTGCAAATCCCTATGCAAGAAAGCATTATTAACATCAAGCTGATTTAAATCCCAATTCTTCTTAAATGCTACTTCCAAGAGGCATCTAATGGTGGTCATCTTGACCACAGGTGAGTATGTTTCATTAAAATCAATCCCTTCTCTTTGAATATCACTGCAAACCACTAGTCTAGCTTTCAATCTCTCAAGGGAACCATTTGACCTGTGCTTGACTTTATAGACCCATTTACATGGCAAGGCCTTCTTATCAACCGGTAATTCAATGACATCCCAAGTGTGGTTGGACTCGAGGGCCTCAAACTCAACTTCCATAACTTTCTGCCATCCAGGGTGCATGATGGCTTGGTTAAAGTTCTGGGGTTCTAAAATACTAGAGAGGGAGTTTAAGAGATGCTGATTAGGGATAGATAAAGTAGTAAAAGAAAGAACAGTAGGATTAGAAGAAGTGGTAAAGAAGGCTGAGGTAACATCAGTCAAGTAAACAGAATTGCAAATATAGTCATTAATATATCTTGGTAACACAAGTGGGAGGACTAAGATCAGGAGGTTGTTGATCAGGAGTAAGTGAAGCTATCTCAAGTTGTGTGAAGTATGGTGGCAGAGTAGTAGATGGTAAGTCATCGGTTGCAGATGAAGGGGTGGTTGGGAAAATAGATGGTGTGGAATGTGAGAGGAATGGAAACACGTTTTCCTGGAATCTCACATTCCTAGAAACAAACACAACCCTGGTTTTCAAATCCAGTAATTTGTACCCTTTCTTATCTGGTGGATAGCCTAGAAAAGCATAAGGGATAGCTCTGGGTTCAAATTTAGCTCTATTATGTGCAAGGGTAGAAGCAAAACATAGGCAATCAAAGCTCTTAAGGTGATCATATATAGGTGGCTTTCCAAAAAATAGCTCAAAAGGTGTTTTATTATGATGAACAGAGGAGGGAAATCTATTAATTAGATAGGTAGCAGTTAGAAGACATTCCCCCCAATAGCATATGGGAAGATTTGACTGATGTAGTAGAGCTTTAGAAGTCTCTAGGAGGTGTCTATGCTTCCTCTCAACAACTTCATTTTGTTGAGGGAAAGCAGTGCAAGAAGTCTGATGTATTATACCAGCAGTGGTAAAAAATTCAGCAAGAAGAGAACCACTCCCAAGCTCTAAAGCATTGTCAGACTTTACAATTTTCACCTTAGCATTGTATTGTCTTTCAATCAGAGCTATGAAAGATTTGAAAACAGGAAAAGCATTACTTTTAGCGGTTAAAAAATATGTCCAAGTCATTCTAATAAAATCATCCACTATGGTGAGGAAGTATCTATAGCCATCATGAGTGGGTGATTTGTAAGGTCCCCAAGTGTCCAGGTGTACCAAATCGAATGCAGCTAAACTTTTAATAGAACTATAGAAAAAAGGTAGCTTACATTGCCTAGCCAAAGGACACACATCACAAGAACAATTTTAATTGATTAAAGAAGAAATAAAACTCAATTTTTTCATTGCATGAAAAGGTAGATGTCCCAATCTATTGTGCCATAATGCCACCAGAGAATGGAATTTTATAGGTCCAAAAGTACTGCTAGAAATGGAGTTGGAATAACTAGAACTAGGATCTAATTGAGACTTGAAGAAAAAGCGTGATTGAGAACTTGTTGTATGAAGGATGTAGACTCTTGTTCTTGCTTCACCAAGTACAAGAGGGATCTTCATTGAAAGGCCTGCATAACACAACATGTGTGGGAAAATGTAAGATGACAAAGCAACTGTTTGCAAAATTTTTGCACAGAGATAAGACTAATTTTGAATGAAGAAATGAGAAGTACATCATATAGAACAAGGTCAGGAAATAGACTAACAAATCCAATATGTGTAACCTTTACCCTGAAAGAGTTAGGTAAATTGACAAAAATTGGTGAAGATAAAGGAGTGAGAGAGGTGAAAAATATAGGATTGAAGGACATATGTTGCGAAGCCCCAGAATCAATGATCCAATGTGAGGAATTAGCATAGGTTGAATAAGCTATAGGGTTATGAAAGATATTACCATCACACTGGAGGACATTAGCATGGATAGTTGAATCTGAGATCCCTGTGTCACTGATCTGTACATTTTGAAGAAGCTTGACAAGTTGGGTGAATTGATCTTGAAAGATGGAAGAAACCTGAGAAGGGTTATCTGAAATGAGGACAGATTCAGGGGTCATCACAACATTCCCTCTTAATGTCCCATGTGTCCAGGAACCTTTTGTGAACTTGAAATCTGCTGGGAATCCTATGATTCTGTAGAATTTTTCTATGGTGTGTCCTGGCTTCTTGCAATGGTAACACACCAAATTCTTTCTTGCCTTTGAGTCAATAGATTGGATGGATTTAGGAAAAGAGAACCTTGTGCTAGGCTGATGGACTTGTTGAGTAACCAAGTAAGAAGCGGGTTCTCCTAGAAAAGATGGATTCTTGTAAGCTTCCCTATGTTTTTCATTTTGAAGAATCAAAGAATAAGCAAGATAACACTAGGAAGAGGGTTCATGATAAGAATGTTGCTTCTCATGGGTGCAGAAGCATCATTCAACCCCATGAGGAATTGAATCAACCTCTCATCCTGTTGAGATTTCAACATCTTCTCCTTTCCTTCACAGGTACACGTGCAGGAGCAGGTAACCTTGTTATACAAGGTGTCAATCTCATCCCAAAGCATTTTGAACCTAGTGAAATAACCTGCAATATCTGAGGTCCCTTGAGTTAAATCGTTGATTTGTTTTTGCAGGTGAGAGTTGAGCTCCATTAGTTTGTCCAAATCCATCCGCAAGATCCTTCCATAAGGCTCGAGTTGAACTGGAATACAATACGCTTCCAGCAATGTTTTTGGACAAAGAGTTTAGTAGCCAAGAGGTTGTCATATCATTACACCTATTCCAAAGGTTGAAATCAGGAGAAAGAGATGAAGGAACTTGAGAAGATCCATCAATGTAGCATAGCTTATTCTTAGCAGAAAGAGCAATGAGCATAGATCTCCTCCAAGCTCCATAACCAGTCCCATCTAAAGGAGTTTGAATGAGTAGCAACCTTGGAGAATCAGAAAGGTGCAAGAAGAAGGAGCTGCTCTGATCCAGAGCAAAGGAAACTGGAGCAACAGGTGGAGCTTGAGTAGTTATCACTGTAGGATCTTCCATGGATGAGAAGAGAGGGAAAAAAAAAATTAGACTCAAAAGATTAACCTCTCTGATACCATGTAGAAAAGTGAAGAGCAAGTATTGGGGAATTTTCCGAGTCATTTGTTTATCTTCATATCATGATTTATACAAGATAGAATTGGCTTACATGAGAAGGAATAGAAACTATTGGCTTACATGAGAAGAAATAGAAACTTCCTACGGTCTATGTGTAGCTTCCTACAGTCTATGCACAGCTGTCTATTCTTGTAACAAACTAACAACTAATAATTAACTTATATTCTATCCCAAAAGTATATAGAAAGTTACAAAATTCTCTCTTCATCCTCAATATTTGTAGCAGCAGCATCACCATTATTGTCAACAGATTCTCCAATCAAGAAGCTGCCTATATTTCTTCCAAGGTTAATTCTCAGAGAACATATAATAATCCTGATTTAGTCATCAATTTCTTCAAACAAACAGGTTTCGACAACACCCAGATTGCTACTCTGTGATGTTTCCAAACCCCTAAAACCCAAATTCCAGTACCTTATCGATCTCGGGTTATCCGGGTCGGACCTGGTCTCAATGTAATTGCTAGAGATTCAAATATTGTTAACAGAGGTTTAGATACTCAGTTGAGACCTACCATTGATCTTCTTAGGACAACTTTAGGTAGTAAAGAAATTGTAGTTAAAGCTTTAAAGAGAACTCCTTGGTTTCTTACTTTTGGTGCTCATCGTGATATGGAGACTAATGTATTGCTGTTGAAAAACTGTGGTGTTCCTGATTTGAGAATAAGAAAACTCGTGCTTGAAAATCCTAGATGTATTGCATCAAATTCTGGGAGGATTAAGGATTTGTTACATTGCGTGGAGAATGATTTTCGACTTCCACGTGATTCTCCTAATTTTCTTTATGGATTTCTAGTGTTACAAAGGCAAAAGAAGTCTACGTTGGATAGGAAGTTTGGAATTTTCAAGAGTTTTGGATGGTTCGATGATGATATACTCGAGATGTTCCGGAAGCTACCTTATTGTTTTGCCCACTCAGAAGTTACAATTCAGGAAAAAATGAATCTTTTCATGAAGGAGCTTGGTTTTGAACCTGCTTACATGGTTTCTCGTCCTGATATTTTTTTCTCTAGTCTGGAAAAAAGGGTGGTACCGTGGATGCAAGTCTGAAAAATGTTGGATGAAAAGAAGCTTGAGAGGAGAATGTGGAGTCTTTATACTGTTCTGAAGCTAACAGAGACAAAGTTCATGGAGTATTTTGTGCTGCCCTACATGAATCAGATACCTGATCTGTATGAATCACTCAAGAGAACTGCACTTCCTTTGTAGATTTTGTTAAACTTTTAGGACTGAAACTTTCAGTTGCAGATCGTCAAGCAATTAAATCATTGGAGAAATCATAAAATAGTCGGCCTAATGCATTAATCTCCTATGACGCGGTATCTGGGGAATAGCAGGACCGTGTTGGTCCTATTGTACACAAATCTTTCCTTACCTTCGTAATCTTTTACTGTGTATTCAACTTTCTGCACTATCAGAACTGATTTCCTTAATTTCTAACAACAAAATGGTCTAGACGAAACCCAAATCAATCAAGATTGTTGTTTCTTTTTCTCCCAGGTTGTTTATTTGCTTATATTAACAAAATCCTTAAACCCAAACTGGAGTGTCTCCTAGAAATCGGGTTATCCAGATCCTATCTGTCCAGCTCTTCAAAGGAGATGATGCTGTTTAGTCAAGAAATTTGGCTAGGGCTTTAAAGGAATCACTTTGGTTGCTATTGAACAGGAGTTAGTAACAGCATCTACAATGAATTTGATTGGCAACTTCACTGGCAATGAGAAGAAGCAGTGTTTTTAAAAGCGAAAAGAAGCAGCATGGTCACATGGCTTTAAGTAAAGAGCAAGAAGCTAATGCACGTCCATAAAGTGAAGCACACCAGTGATGGAAACAAATACACCATGCATGCATGATTAGGTACAATAATACAGTAACCAAATTTCAATTTAAATAACTAATTTCAATATTGGTATCAGCCAACTCCTGAAAGTTGACATTCAAATATATGTATCAACAAGGGGAGTCTTGGAGTAACTGGTAAAGTTGCTACCATGTGACCACGAGGTCATTGGTTCAACCCTTGGAAATAGCCTCTGGTAGAAATGCAAGGTAAGGTTGCATACAATACACCCTTGTGGTGGGGCCCATCCCCAAACCCTGCGGTGCACCGGGCTGCCCCATTTTTTTTTTCCTCGTCTGTATCACTATGTGGAAGTTCATGTCCTGAAAGTTGATATTCAGTACTCCTTGTTTTGCATCGCTTCAAGCGACAAAGCTATGGTTTTTCTTTTATAACCGAGAAATCCTTGAGGGCTAGTGATGTATGGACCGAAACTCATCAAGATAGTGTTGTATCATTCGGAACTCTATGGATAATAGTCCTACCCCTCAACAGCTCTCTATTAAAATACCAGGCTTCTGTCTATGAATGGGTGATATGCGCCTTACCTACACATCACAAGCCTTACCTGCTAGACTAGACCAAAGCCTTGGGTGCTAGGCGGGTTTAATAACACAACATACAAAACATAAGGGACCATAGCAGTCAACACAATCCGAACACCAACTCAATAGGTAACGTAAATTGACTACACCTAGTAGCTAACAGTAAGTGTAAACTTCAGAAGAAGATCCACAATGAAGAAGTGCAGCTGAATGAAATATATTGCTCATAAGATTCACTATGATTTTTAAGTGACTATGCACTGCAAGTTATGGGACAAATTGCACAACAGATTTTGAACTTCCGAAAGAAATTTATATTGGTGGATTATAGATAATTGTCATCAATAACCAAGGAAGAAAATCATGTGTCAGCCACATGATTAAATAAAACTATCTACTGACATCAAGAACAGTTTTTTTCCTTAAAGAATTCTGACAACAGCCAAAAGAGTAGTTTCTTCCCATATAGAACTCTAACAACAGCCAACAGAGCAGAAAGTAAATTAGTAGAACCTATAGCATGTAAACAACGAAGAAAACTACCAAGCAGCAGAGTTTGTACCACTTTGAGAAGTCATTGGAAATTCTTCAAAGGCATATAACAAACAAAAAGAGAAACATTTGCTTCATTTGTATTTTCTGAAAGCACCTAAACATTAAAAGATGATCTTTTTGTTTTGATTTCTACTTATCACCGCACCAAATATAGTGGAAAACAACAAAAATTGAACTAATAACAATGTCAATATGATGGCTCAAGCCTTAAAGGGGAAAGGTAATCTAGTTAAGGAAATCCATTTTGCACTGCTGAAACTAACAATAGTGGATAATCAATAGAGAATGTAAGCTCTTGCGAGTCTGCCAAAAGAACTAAGAAGATTGAAAAGCTACTATTTTCCTATCCTTTTGATGTACAAATCATACCACTCAGGCAGTTCAGCTTTGACAGGCAGCACATACTTGTCCAAAAATTCATCTCTATTTAAATAGTCTTGCCCCTCTGCCCATCTCTATTTAAATACCAGGCTTTGGTCTATGACTGGGCTCGAACTCGTGATATGCGTCTTACCTACACATCACAAGCTGAGCTCTTACCACTAGGCAAAACCTTGGGTGCTCGATGGTGTTTAATAACACTAAAAATACACATAACAAGCAGAGCTCTTACCACTAGACCAAAGCCTTGGGAGCTCGATGGTGTTTAATAACACTAAAAATACAAATTATAAGGGACCAAACCAGTCAACACTGAAAATACAAAATATAAGGGACCAAAACCAATCAACACAATCCGAATACCAACACAACAACCATAACAACATACCAGTGTAAATGTGTAATCCCACAAGTGGGATCTGGGGAGGGGTAGTGTGTAACTGTGTACGTGGACCTTATCCCTATAATGTAGAGAGGCTATTTCCGATAGACCCTTGGCTAAAGTAAAAGCATTACAAAGCAGTTCAAAAAAGAAAAACAAGAGTGAAGAAGACAAGACAAAATGTTGAAGAAAGCATGACAATGCACACTAAGAAACATAACAGTCCCTACCACAAAATAGTACGATAACCGAACACCATAGCATTAGGTAAGATAAACCGATCCACCTAGTAGCTAATGGTAAGTGTAAACTTCAGAAGAAGTGCAGCTAAATGAAATATAGTGCTCATGAGGCCAGGTAATTTTACTATGATATTTAAGTTATCATGCACTGCAAGTTATGGGAAAAATTGCACAATAAACTTTGTACTTCTGAAAGAAATTTATACTAAAGGATTACGGATAAATGTCATCAATAACCAAGGAAGAAATCATGTGTAGCACCAGAAATGTTAGTGTGTCAGCCACATGATTAAATAAAAACTATCTACTGTACACATGTTCTGATTAAAAGCTCTAATCTTTGCAAACCATGGACCAGGAAAGAACAAGGTATTTAACTATGCATATGCTAAACACCACTACCACGGTACAAATTAATTTGTCAAGCATTTGACTAGGCTTTTGTATCCCCTTTTAAGACACAATGGGAGGTACTGTGCTTTTTTGCCTTTCTTTTTGTTCATTTCTATTTTCATTGCTTTTCTGATTTGCCTAGCAAACTAAACTCCTTAGTTCGACTGAACATCGACCTTCACTTGAAGCAGCAGCAAGTGACCTTATCTATGATTTATGTGGTATGAATGAGCAATACATTAGAACCGTGACATTTCTAAATTTACCCACTATAGTCTCTTCATAAATCCCAAGATGTTGCTATGGCTGAAAATGTCAGTGCAGGAACTCCTGAACCTGAAAACAAAGCAGCCAATCTTATGGTCCGTATCTTTGTTGTCTTCTTCATATCTGACATCTCTAAGTAAAAGCTGGAAAAAAAGTAAATTTTTGTTCTTTCCGATGTGACTAAATATGCCACTTCCTATCAACTTTTTAAGTTTGAGATTATTTTGGTTTATTTGCATTTCCTCCTTTTTGGGGGGTGGGTGTGGGGGAATAGAAGATTATACTGGTTAGCTAAACCATGGATAGTTTACATATTGTTTTTCTGGAATCGCATGAATCCTCTATTTTCTTGAGCCTTTGTTAAATACCTTTGTAAGATTTGTTCCGGTATTGCACATTACCTTGTTCACGCCTATGCAAAGAGGATATGTTTCCTGTAATTTTTATACGTTGAATTTTTCTTTAATTAAAATGAATGTTAGCTTGAAGGTTTTATGATGTCTGGCTTTTCGGAAGCCAAGACGAAATAACATGTAAATTATCATTGGATCCTTACAGGATGATGAGAATGCCTTGTTACAGCAAGCCCTTGCAATGTCAATGGATGATTCTTCCTCCAATGTCGCTACACGAGACACTGACATGTCGGAAGCAGCTTCTGAAGATCAAGACTTGGCACTTGGTATGCCATGATCTCTGCAGGCTTAAATAGTTGCTTTGCTGGTATCCTGTCCCAATCTCATAGATGTATAGTTTTAACTGTTAGCAACATACCTAACTTAGTTTAGTTCATTCACAATTATTCATTGTTTTCTTACCTTCCTCAGCTTTATAATATGTCGTGATTAATAGACAAATATGTTTGAGTAGAATGTTCCTAACTAATCCTGCATTATTGTATGTATTTTTAAGAATCTGCTGGTTTAGATCAATTAGCAACTATTCTCTCAGTCTCAATTTCTGTGCTTTATGTGGTGTGGATCACTGGCACATCATACTTTTAAAACCTGTGGTCTGAGATAAGTCATGGACATAAGTGTGGCTATAAATAATCCCATTAAGCATAAATGAGAAGTTTAAAGTTAAATTATTTCTAAAAAAAAAGATGTCATTCATTATGGACAAATTTAAAAGGGGGGAAGTGTGTCACAAAGCATGGGACAGGAGTACTATATTTTGGACAGATAAAGTTTGAAAGAAAGAGAGGGTGCCCCAACCCCCATCTGGCCCAAAAGGAAAAAAACCACCTCCATTCATTGTCCGTATATGAATGAATAGGAGAGTGTGCATAGTAGTTAAGGTTCATTTTGTGAAGGAATGCCTTCAATCCATGCTTTATTTGTCTATTTTTGTCCTAATGGTCCTTCCAAATCCCCAAAAGGGTTGGTATTAGAGACTATTACTTAGGCTTTAGATGGCATTGGCTTGGGTTACTAAAGGTTGACCCCTTGTAGTTGTTACCTTATAAAGTTCTCTCAGAATTGTTCACTTCTGATTTCTCTGACCCTTCTGGTACTTGCAGCTCTTCAATTGTCTGTGCAGGACAGTACAATTGATCAGTCAAATCAGACAGATATGAGTAAGCTGTTAGCAGATCAATCATTTGTGTCATCAATCCTTGCCTCAGTAAGTCTCCAGTACGCAATGCTGTATTATATCACAGCCGAAAGTGTGCGCTTTTCCTGAGGATCACACTTCATATCTTCTTTGACTTTTTAACTTAATTTTGCATTTAATTGACAGATTCCAGGTGTAGATCCAATAGATCCTTCCGTTAAAGATTTGCTTGCTTTCATGCAAGGCCAGTCATCTGAGGTGAGTTAATTGGTTTATTGATTACTATGACTTTATCAAAGAGCCTCTCTATCTCACATCTGAGGTAGTGGTATGGACTGCATACACTTACCCACCCCAGACCCCACTTGGTGGGAATATACTGGGTGTGTTGCTGTTGTTGTATGACTTTATCAAAGAGCATGTTGGGTAAGTTCGGGTTTATTTTCTAATATTTTTCTCCTGTATATGCATATGTATTTGTACATTTGGTGGTCATTTTATTCGTTAAACCCTTGCCTGTGCACACAATCTTCTTCAATGTTGTGCAATAGTAGTACTGTCAGAGACTCACTTGAGGTACACTTAATCCCTGGAGCCAGGTGTAACGTAGGCTTTTCGTTTCACCTGGCTTAGGTGGTACTTAAATGTAGATACTAAGGCGCCGAAGCTGTTAATATTAGACTCCTTTCACTTCGTCCCTTAAAACAGATGAATCAATGTGAAGCGAGAGGTATCACTTAGTGGTTGTTTAGTAAGGTTTACAAGAATAGTGCAAAATATGGTGCATTAGTAATGCTAGCATTAGTTATGCTGTGATTTTTTTATGCAGTGTTTGGTTTGGTGTATTTAATATAGCATGAATTGCATGACTTTTTTTAAATGTATGTTTACAAAAATACCCTCTACAAGGATGGTGGAGAGGATTTGGAAGGGGTATTGAGGGTCAATTGTATCTACAACCATGCTGATGCATGCATTAGAACTCATTGCATTACTAATACTATGGATTTTGACTTTTGGCCATATAAGCACGTTCACATCCAAAAATTGAAGGCGGCAGAAATGAGAATGTTGAGTTGGATGTGTGGGCTTACTAGAGGGGACAGAGTTAGGAATGAGATTATCCGGGAGAAGGTGGGAGTGGCTTCGGAGGAGGACAAGACGCGGGAAGGAAGGCTGAGATGGTTTGGGCATGTGATGAGGAGGGGCGCGGATGCCCCGGTTCGTACGTGTGAGAGGCTAGCGTTGGATGGTTTAAGGAGGAGTAGAGGTAGGCCGAAGAAATACTGAAAAGAGGTGATTAGACATGACATGGAGCAGCTTGAGCTTACTGAGGACATGACCCTAGATAGGAAGGTGTGGAGGACGAGGATAAGGGTAGAAGGCTAGTGTTAGTGTGTGGGTTGTAGCAAGCAGTCAGGAGAGTTCTTGTGTAGCCGGGTTAGTAATCATAGGACAGTGTACATAGGTGTCTTTGGTATGTAGTGTATGTTACTACTAGGTGGGTATCCTATTTCTTATTTCTTAGTTCCTACTTTTCTTATTCCATATTGCTCTTATTTCCCGTTTTTCATATGTCTCTGTTTTTTGTTTTATTATTTCTTATTCTTTATTTCGGTTATGTCATCCATCCCCTTGTTTACTATCCTTCATCTTGAGCCGAGGATCTATCGGAAACAGCCTCTCTACTTCTTCGGAGGTAGCGGTATGGACTGCGTACATCTTACCCTCCCCAGACCCCACGCTGTGGGAATACACTGGGTTGTTATTGTTATTATTGTTATTATAGTCTCTTCATAACAGGCTCACAAGCTTAACAAAACCGAGAAAATATTTCACCTTGGATTCCTTGAAGAACAATTTTTTCCATATAGAATTCTGACAACAGCCAAAATAGTAGTCTTTGCCCATATAGATTCTAACAGTCAACGAAGAAGAAAGTGAACTAGTAGAACCTACGTAAACAATGAAGAGAACTACAAAAGCAGCAGTCTGTACCTCTTTGAGAAGCCATTGGCAATTCTTTGAAGGCATATGACAGAAGAAAAAGAGACTTATTGCTTCATTTGTATTTTCAGAAAGCACCTAAACTTTCTAATTCCATTTATCACTGCACCAAAAAGTCAAAACAGCAAAAAATGAACTAATCAACTTACAAGAATGTCATTATGATGGCTCAAGCCTCAAAGAGGAATTGTATTCTGATTAAGGCAATCCACTTTGCCCGGGTGAAAAATAACAGTAGTGGATAACCAGCAGAGGTTGTAAGCTCTTGCATGTCTGGCAAAAGAATTAAGACAATTGAAAAGCCTCTACTTTCCTATCTTCTTGATGTACAAATCATACAAGTCAGGCAGTTCAGCTTTGACAGACAGCATATATTTCTCCAAAAACTTTGATTCGGGCCATGTCGTAACGGTGGAAAACTTGTGCCTACTCATTATCAGATTCTTTTCATTGACGAGTTTCCACATTTCATACCTAGGTATTAGCCTCTTCTCCAAACTGTATGCTAAAAGGTAAGGGTGAGAAGCTATGTAAATAGACTTGTATCTGACTTCTTTCATCAAAAATGTCAATGCAGTTTGAATTCGTGCCTCTGATAGAGTTACACATTGAGGTAGCTTTTGCAACATGGTGAGAATATCAGTGTCAGACCACCCA
This sequence comes from Capsicum pubescens, assembly GCA_030864215.1. Classification (NCBI taxonomy): domain Eukaryota; kingdom Viridiplantae; phylum Streptophyta; class Magnoliopsida; order Solanales; family Solanaceae; genus Capsicum; species Capsicum pubescens. The sequence goes on from CM061541.1 coordinate 42,822,424, forward strand.
AAACTCTTGAAGATTTCAAATTTTGTGTCTACATTCGCTTCCGTTGAGCAAGTAAGCACATAAACGATGTGTGGAAATATTGCAGAGTCAGGAGAAACAGCAACTTCTTTTTCCACCCTATGCAACATTTCCTCGAGCCTCTTGTTATTAACATTAAGAATCTTGGGACATTTAATCAAAATATTCTTGATCTTATCATTTGAGCAACCAAATGACCTCAATGAATTCAGATTGGCTTCCACGGTTCCACATCTCTTGTGACATATCAACCAAGAACTTCTCTTTATAACATTAACCACATTTTCATCGGTACCCAATACATTTTTAAGACAATTTAAAAGGGGTTTTATATGGGTATCTAATCCCCTCTTAAGATATGTCCAATCTCGCAAAACGACTTTGACTAAATCGGAACGGGATAACCCGAGTTGAGAAAGACAGTGCAATTTGGGCTTAAGGTTATTTTCAACATCATAGGATAGGACTTTAGGGTATTTGGAAACCAAGATTTTGATGTGGGTGTCTTTAAAACCTGTCTGTTTCAAGAAATTAACAGATAAATCAGGATTGTTGAAGGCATTAATACAGTAACCAACCTTAGCAGAGGCAGAAACAGCTTCTTGTTCAGAGAAACCGAGTGAGTTGATTAGGTAATTCACCAACAAATGGGTCGGAGTCGGGTCAGCTGCCGCAGCAGTTGAGAACCGAAAGAGAAAGCCATTACCCTCAAATTTGAATAATACAGCTCGAATTGTGACTTCCAATTTTGAAAAGCCCTTTGTCCATGTTACTTGTTCGTGGACTAATGACAAACCTGCTACTTTGTACTGTTGTTCTTTTTTACCAAATATAGTATTTGTTTTCGCATGATGACTGATTATTTTAAATTTAAAAGATCAAAATAAAATAATATAAATATGTATTATGTATTATAAGTATTTATTTTTAAATTTTTTATGAATCATTGTTAATAAAAACTAACATTTTATATGGAATATAGATATAAATATATATATATATATATAACAATAAATTTAGTGTATTCCCACTAGGTCTGGGGAGGGTAAGATATATGCAGTCCATACCACTATTTCCGGGGAAGTAGCAAGACTGTTTAACATTTTATATGGAATATAGATATAAATATATAGATATAAATATATATATATATATATATATACACACACACAACAACAACAACAACAAATTTAGTGTATTCCCACATAGTGAGGTCTGGGGAGGGTAAGATGTACGCAGTCCATACCACTACTCTCGGGGAAGTAGTATTCAATATTTATTACTTTAATAATATTAATTTCTTCAAATACTACATAATTTGTTTAAATTTTACCGATAGAAAATTAAATATGAAAATAAAGCTCAAATCTTAATTATTATTATTAATGTACTGTAAAATTAAAAAAAATGTGTTCACAAAATATGATTAGTTGTCTTGCTTTTGAAGGAAATTCGACAAAAAATAATATTCTATCAAATAAATGCAAAGTTGGAGTAGTATATAATTTTCTCTGAAACGATTAGTGCACATATAATATTTTCATCATCATCTTTGGAACTTCACTTCTTCTTCTTTTTTTAAATTAAATTTTGGACTTGGATGTTGTATTCCCTTCATTCAAATTTATGACATATATTTCTTTTGTAGTCATGCGCCTAAAACATTATACATATTTAGTAGACATATTCGAGTAATGTATGAATATTTTAAAAAAAAAAAAATATAATACAAATGAATGTATATCAATTATGGGTGACATATTTGCTTATTTTTTATGGTATATATAACTGTTACTGATTCATTATTGAAATCTGATTCATTATTGATTATTTCTTTCAAATAATATATATTTTTACACTTCCAAAGCTAATATATAATAAGAGGGTGCAACACAATTTTTTTTATTGTGGCCTACTTAAATAGTGAAGGTAGCTATGAAAAGTGATATTATTTATTAACTTGTTTCTTTTTACCTAAATTGCCTTTGGTGCTCTCCCCTTAAAAGAGGAATTTCAACCATTCCGTATAATAATATAAAATATGTACATACAAAAGTACATCACCAAAAAGCAATTTGTATTCCGTGCTCGAATTCTTTCATTATTTGAATTTATGATATATATTTTGCATTATAACTTATTTATTCTATTTTTAAAATCAATTCAAAGCATAAATATCTAAATAATTAATATGTTTGGCCTTTCTTCATATATGTTCCCATTGTTATTGTATTTTTATAGCTATAATTTTTAACGTTATTGATTCTATTAATCGAAAGATAATGAAAAAAATATTTTTCTTGAAACTATTATAAAATCTACTCTTATAGGATAATAAATTATCACATGAAAGAGATGACATATTACTAAAAAGAAAATTGTATTCAAAATTTTAAAGTTACAATTATATGAATACATCTTTCGCCATTACATTAGGTTATTACTTTTTTTACATTCTAAATAAGAAATTAAAATTATTTATGAATTCATCGTTAAATATCACTAAATTATTTATAGAGAATAGTTTTTTTGACAATATGTAGTTTTTTTTCTAAAAAGTCGTTTAAGTTCATCCAAGTATATAATAACAAAATGCTTATAACTATTATTAAAATAATTCAAACTCTTAATCTATAGGAATAATGTCAATGAGTAATCGATTCATATATTTAAACTTAATGCGTAAATTATTAAGAAAAATATGTAAATGTACCCAACTACTCACTCATTACCTCAATTAGAAAAATATTTACTTTTCAATCTAACCTCAGATCATTTTAAGCCCCTTCTCTTTTTTAATCAGTATATTTTTATTGATTTGTACAGAAAGTGAAATTGATATTCGGTGAACAGACGACAGATTAAAGTTCACGATAATGTTAATGGGAAGGTCTCAACCAATGTCAAAATTGAATATGGTAGACATGATCATCCTTTGCTTTTTATGTAATTTTTTATCTGATTCAATAAAAAAAATTTAATGATATCTTCAATACAAACAAACAACATAAAATTAAAATTATGGTGGTTATAAAAAGATGCAGAAGATGTTCTCTCTGATTTCTTTTTTCTTTATACCTTTTTCTATGACTATGCCCTATAAATTATGTGTGAAAATGTAATCAATATAATTGTGATTTTAGTGATACTTGAATTCAAACTTCATCAAGTATGACAAATTGGTCCCAAAAGAAAAATTGTATAGAGAAATATGCATGTATTGTTAAAGGAGTGAACCTCATTAATAAATCGTTCATGTTTTTTGGCATACGTTGATTAATTTTAATGACTTATTTAGATAACATCTGCTTCAACTTCTCCTTCTTGTGATTCATTTTTTCACAGTACATCAAACATGATGGATAGATAGCACCAAATCAATAAGCCCTCCGTGCATAATCAATCTTGCAAAAAAATTAAAAATTAAATAAAATTTATCTTACCAACATTCAATTCATGCCGCTATAATTTAAAGTGTATCAAGCTGCGCTAAAAGCTAATGATACTGCAATATTACTCGAAATTAGAGATTTATAAATGAACAATGAGCATAAGAATAAACATTACATCTATGTGAAGAACATAGAACAAACAATATGGAGGAAAATTATAAAGAAAAATGTATCATCAAAGACTCTTATAATTTCGAATGAATGCATTAGAATGTAGACAAAATTATCTTGATTGAATTCATTTTGATTCTTCACGTGTTCACGAATACCTTCTTAACAACATTCAATTATTCTAAACATTAATAAAGATGAAAATTGCAGTAATCAAATTATCCAATTATTACTTTTAGAGAAACATTAGGATTCCTGATAATAAGAAAAAAAAATTAAACTATAAATAATTAAAAATTAAAGCTAAAACCTATATCGTATATATTTTAAAATTAAAAATTTGACTTTACATGATTTAAATTCGTGTATGAAATAAAATATTTGAAAGAAAAACTCTATTTTAATTAAATAAAACAGCAACATGGTTTTTTTTCTTTTAAAAGATTTTAAGGTCTTAATAATTTAACTGAAAATTGTGAATTTACTTGGCTCTATTATTTTGGAGCACGTTTAAATTGTTCCATGTTCTTTTATCTTTGTCTTTTTAAAAAAACTATTTAAGTTAATTATAAATATTTTTAATTGCAAACAGTATATTTAAATTAGACATTTTTTAATAAACTATAAAGTAAAGTAATGTTTGAATTTTAGAAAAGTCATTCGAATTAGATATTTTTGTACAAATTTAAATTTAAGTAAATTTATTACACGCGTAGTTAGCCTTGTTATAAAAAATTGAAAAGAGGGGATAAAAACTTGTATTTAGTTGCTACAAATAAAGACTTATATCTTCAAATTTACAAATATATATATTTTCTCTTTTAGGAAAAAGATGTCAAGTATTATTAGACATAAGAGTAAGATGAAATGCCTTAAAGATAAGGTTAATATTTAGCTTTTATTCATTATTAAAATTTTGAAAATTATTTAATTTTTGTGATATATATATTTGTGTTATCTTTGAAAATTTTGAAAATGTTAACGCCTTATCTTTATTCATAATTTAGATTTTCTCATAAAACTATCAGTAGTTTTCTTTTTCTCTAAAGGCATTAAGAGAAAAATATAATAAAAATTATTATTTATATGTTTGTTCATATTAAAATTTTTATATTTTATCATCAATGAAATTTAAATAACTCAATCCAAGCATTTATTAGAAGGTAATTAAGGTAGTAACATTATTTTCTCCATCTTTAATATTTTTTATACCTCATGTTACATGAATTTAGTGCTTATTTAAATTAACTTATTTTAAGTATTTTTATCAAAATAGTTTAAGCATTTTTATAGTATTTATGTAAAAGAAAAGTGTTTTAAACACTTGTTTTAAACCTATGTAGATAAAAATAAGTCAAAAAATCAAAAGTCGTAAGCCTAATTTATAATTTTTGACTTTTAAGTCAAGCCAATCAGGTTATTAGATTTTACGAATGAATTCTCATTTTCATTGATTGAATAGAAAGGTTCTTATCACTAATTACTAATTGATTATATCGTATATCCTTAATTTATAAGTTAATCATAGTAAATCATTAAAATCATTACTTAAAAATATATTTTTTAAGACTAAAATTCTATGTTATCTTTATAGCACGTTAGATATTGAACTCATAAACCTCACCCAATTAGCAAATCTCACAAGTAATAAACAAAGTTAGCTATCTACTAAAAAATCTCTAAAAAGAGACCTCATAAGGTTTTTTTTTCTGAAAAAAGAGACTTCAAAAGCGACCTCAATGTATGGTCTCTAAAACATTGATTGCTTTTTGTAAGAGACCTCATGAGGTCTCTTGAAAGCAACCTCATGAGGTCACTAGGTTATTTTTTGAATTTTTCACAAAGAGACCTCATGAGGTCTCTAAATTATTTTTTATAATAATTATTATTTTATTAAAGGAGACCTCATAAGGTCTCTATTTAATTTAATTTTTTTTATTTTTAAAATTAAAAGACACCTCATTAGGTCACTATTATTTCTTTACTTTTTATCATAAATGGTTTATTTAAAACATAAGAGACCTCCTGAGGTCGCTTTTGTTCATTTGCTGAAAAATAAAAATACAAAATAGCGACCTCATGAGGTCTCTTTTCTGCAAAAAAAATTTGACTACTAGAACAGCTAGCTACCTGCCAGTTTAATTAAATTTAATAATATATACAATCTAATCAACTAACTTGAGCTTCAAGAGCTCCCACCAATCAATCAAACTACAACAAACATAAATACTAAACATCATCCAATGAATACTAAATTAAAATCAACTTTAAAGTACCTTGAAATTGAATGAAAAAACATAGAAGTCAAGTTATTTATACAATACTATTGATTAGACTACTTCAAAGTTTTCATGCATTCAAAAACACTTAATAATTCAAATAAACCACCATAAAGTACATAATTTAGATTATCTCACACAACACTCAACTTTAACAATGCGGCGATGCATTATCTATATAATAATCCTCATAATTTTCGTCATTACTGGGCTCCTCAGTCACATCTCTAGCTTTCTTGCTAATCTCGCTCATTAAACCTCAAATCAGTCGCCCAATGGTCAATTAACTTTTGTCAATTTTCAGGAAGAATCCACCTAGGCCTCTTGTTATTTTCACGAGCTTTTGACAACAAACCAACAAGTATGCGCGCTACTTTTAACCTGAAGTTTGTAGTAATCTGACGTTGATGTTCATGTTCTGGACGCCAAAAACACTTTCTCTGTAATGACAAGATAAATGAAGGTAAATTAATTTGCTGCTGCAACAAAACAATATGAACGATTATCAAATTAATTGATTGTAAAATGTTATTTATGTAAAAGTTTAACCCTTTTACCTTTGACAATTAGTACTGTTATGTAAAGTTTAACCCTACATTGTCTGTTAATTTATCCATCTCATAAGCAAAAAATTTCTTTAGCCTTTTGCTAATCAGTATTCAATATTGATACTCAACAAACTTACAATATCCAAAGCTCAAGACTCACAGGAAGCTGAACAACAAATTCATCAAAGTTGAAACAGATAAAAACTTCAACCTGATGAGAATCCCATTTAATCAAATTCATTCAACTTAAAACAACTTACAATCTAATCCTAAGGTAAGAAACTAGGGTGGAATTCCCCAGGAACAGAGCTAATTTAGTTCATATGTAGTGCTCTCCATTGAATGCAGCCATTTGCGGCATCTAGCTAGAGAGTAAGAAACCTAATTTGCCTAGTCCTTTGTAGTTCATTAAGGCATATTAGAACAAATTACAGCAAGAACTGGAGCAATAAGGTAGATTGCTAGCCAGATAGATATTCATTTTGCTGCAACGTATAAATCTCTCTATTTACCAGACTAATTAAGATGATAGATGCACTATTGCGAATTCCTATTAAAATATAATTTCTCTCTATACAGAGAAGCAAGCATTAAATTTATGAAGTTGTACAACAAAAAGAGAGATGATGGAATCTGGATGGATGAAGTGGCAGCCCTTCAAGCCTACTCACCTTCTGAGTTTTTGTATTTTTAGATATCTGGGATCACGCTTGTTGCTGAACATAGTGATATTACTCAAGATATCAAAAGACATAATGATGATGCCACAAGTCATGGATGTTTAGATACTAATCAAGGTACACATGATGATATTCTCCATACATGTATCGTTCTCTTGTTTATTTCCACTTGAAACTTCGTAATAACTAGCTTCCATGATAACATCTTTCAATTGCGTTAACCATGAATATGATATTTCTTCATTATTCTCTTCGTGTAAGCTTTTTCTTTAACGTGGGTCTTTGCACATTATTTATATTCATTTCTGTGATGGCTAAACTCTGTTGCTTTGATTTTTTCCTTTCTTTAAGATGAGAGTCTACCGGAGATAGTCTCTCTACCTATCATGGTACGGATAAGGTCTGCGTACACTCTATCCTCTCCAGATCCCACTTGTGAAATTATATCGGGTATGTTGTCACTGTTGTTGCTAAGCTCTGTTGCTTTTATATGTGGAATCTGCAGAAAAAGGTTTATCACCACCTAGCAAAATCCACTCTATAGATGGGAAATCACAACTAATATGGATGAAAAATCTGCTAGCTTACAAGCAAAATTATCAAAATCCAGTATTTCAACAAATTCCACCATATCCAGGATACATATTTTCTGGTATGCAGGCTAATCCTGCCTACTATCCTAATGCCATGGCCTACAAATCCAAAAGATTTTGGTCGAGGTCCCAGTTTTGAATCAGATTATAGTTGGAAGAATAAACCACCTTTCAAAAACAAGAAGAAAGACTCAAACGGGGATAGACACGAAAGCAACAATTCAAGCTATAATAGTGTTTCTGATGACTATGTGGAGGATATAAAAATGCACCATGGGAGAAGTTCATCTAGAAAATTTGTTATCCGCAACATAAACTATATATCCTAGAATAGAAATGAACAAAGTGATCACAGCATCACCGGAGATAGTTCGTCTGATGAGGATGGATCCACTAATGCAGGTTACCTCAGAAAGCAGGTAGAAAAAGCAGTTGGATCATGGGAGAGGCACCATAACTCAACGTATCTCAATAAGAAAAAACAAGATGGTAAGAAGAGAAACAACAGTGGTGGTAATATATCAAATGGTGCTTCTAAAGAGGATGATCAGGATGAAGCAACCAACATTGGTAAGAATTGGGATATCTTTCAGAACATTCTTATGAAAGATGCAGATTCAAGATGTGATATCTATATTGATGTGTTGGATTCATTATAGAAATAGGATCATAACATTTATATTGTAAATATGGCCTCAGTACAGCCTAAGTACTGATCTGTTTCTATCAATATATACAAAGTTACCAGTTCAAAAAAAATATATAGATTCAAGATCCAAAAATATGGGGATAAAAAGTGTGAAGGAAGAGTACTCGGTGACAAAGAAACCGACTCATTCAACTGATTCTCTTATACTGTCTAATGAAACTTCCACCCCACCTTTAAATAATGAAATAAACCTCGACACGAATCAAGGATGAAGGAAATGGACAACTGATGAAAGCTCTCTTAAAGTTACCAAAGGATTTTTCTCCTTGTAATCAAGTCATGGCATTTGCAATATCAAAAATTATACAAAAAGCTACATGTTTAAAGGCATTGGTGGACATTGATTTTTATTTGGCTGACAGTTCTTACTGCTGTGAAATTCCATGTGAGGAGTGATGTCTTTTTTATATAATAAAATCTTTGTACTATTAAGAGTAAATCTATATTTTGTGTAATGTTTTCTCTCGATCCTTTATTCTCTGCCTAATGAGAAGAAGCAAAAAAGAAAAGAAAGATTCATTTAATTCTCTTTTGTTGTATAGGACTTTATTGTTTGTATTTTTTTAATTTATTTTTTTTATGAAATGTTGTCTTTTGAGTGACTTACTAGACGCTGTTTTGACTACAACAACATATCTAATATAGTCTCATAAGTAGGATGTATGCAGACCTTCTTAACCCTATGTGAGATAAAAAAGTTATTTTCGATATAAGCTCGATTATTTTAATCTTACTATGCATGACTATCAAAACTCCTTAAAAAGAAACTTTTTTCTATCCACAGATTTGTCATATATTTAAACAATTACGGACACACTTGGAAGTACTGAATTAGTATTTTGTGCATTATTCAATTTTTTAACAAATTAAGTGTGTATATATATTATAATATGAATTAGATCATCCATGGATCAAGGAGGATAGAGAGGCACCAGATGAACCACTTGACAATGTTGTTTCGAATAAGCTCAAAAACTTTAGAGCTATGAACAAGTTCAAGAAAGTTGCTCTTTGGGTAAGTTATAGTGTCAAACTTCTCTTTAACGTTGTAGTTTGTCTGTATATTTGTTGGATGCTATGGAGATATGTTGTTATAGAGGACATATAATATAACATAACATGAAAATAGGTTCTAAAGAAACTTTGATGTTATTAAAAAATATATACTTCTGCATTTTCCTAGTTAGTGTGAATAAGTATTGTTCTACATCTGGATCGAGCGAAATAGATATTCTAACTGTTAATCTCCAGTGTTGCTTAGTAGGTACCGAGGATTCATATAGAAACTGCTAACTAGCTAGGTAGAGATTGAGGAATGGTTGATTGATCAATGTACTAATTTAATGGCTTGTAGTTATATTACATAAAGGAAAATACACGTACTTAGGAGTTGTTTGGCAAGAGAAATACGGGGTAACTAATCCCACTATACCGTGATAACTTGTTTCCATCCAAATGATCCCTAATTGTATAACTTCTTATAAGCCATAGATGAACTTATGCATCTGTCGGTTTAAGGTTGATTATTCTCTGTAATTAGATAGTACACCTCAACCTAATAATTAGGTGTTTTTGACTGACAAACACATTGTTTTGATGTGGTTCTATTTTAGACCTTCGACGTATTTATTATGATTCATTTAAGCTTGTATAAACCTAATATTCATTTTCTTTCCTACTTCAACAAAAATAGACCAGATCACTAGCACGCTGAAAAGTGTTTCCAAAAGATAACATCACATATAATTAATTGAAAAAAAAAGAAGAAGCTCTCTAAATAGCCATTTTGTAGCTTTATGCGGAAATGTAATCAAATTCACAATTCTAAAAATCGCATAAAACCCCCAACTATTCGGAAAGCAATTTAAAAAATCACATAAAACCCCCAACTATTCAATCGAAAAGCATAGATTCATAATCTAAAACGCAGTTCTAAAACAAGAACAAGAAAATCGAAAAGCATAGAAACGCAGTTTTAAGACAAGACAACAACATCCTCTACTACCCATTTACAATCTTCACATTTTGAGAAAATTAAAGGAGACCCAAAAAATTCATATATTCACACTCTATTCTATACATAAATAGGAAAAATCAGAACTTGCAACCTTACTTGAAATGAAAGAGATGACGGATTTAGAATTTGGACGAGAGAGCTTTGAGTTGAGCATCAAGAGAGGGACCGATTTTGAGAAAGGGGAGTTTTAATCGAGAGAGAGGGTCGGATGGGAGTTTTGAGGGAACTGCTCTTGTTTTTTTTTTACTTTTTTCAATATAATAATAAATACCATTAAAAAAGAAAATGAATATTTTAATTTCATGCTTCATATAATATTGATAGATAATTATTCTTAATAGTAATAAATATTAATTTATTAAAATAATAGCGACCTCACGAGGTTACAATGTTTAAAATTTTATTAATTCATTTTATATTTTATAATTTATTTTTAAATAATTTTAATTATTTTGATGCTAACTTTTCCCGCATTTTATTTTCGACCTCTTGAAATTTCTATTATTATGTGGCAGAATTTCTTTATCGTTTATCGACTTCATGAGATCTCTTTATTTTGAAACAAATTAAAAAAATAAATTGAGGGTATAAGCGACCTCACGAGGTCTCTTATTTTCAACCTATTTTTGAGGTCTCTTATTTTATGTCTCTTTTTACTACTTTTTTTAGTAGTGTATTTTTTTAGTTTCTTAGTAACACGTAACCATTCCCTTTAAAGATATAGTAATGAGAAAATGATGGTCAAGCTCAAAGATATCAATTAACTCTTATTTTCTACCTGATTTGTCAAATGTTTATATTGGTCAAATGCTGAAACTTTAATGAAAGCAAAATTACAATACAAATAAAGAAACGTGGAGCAACTTGAATTTGAAATTATATTTATTATTGTTTGTTCATTATATTTTGGACATTCACAAAAATCTTTTTTGAAGATTTGATTAATACCTAAAATATTTTACTTTACAATGTGCTTGAATATATTTTATCTCTCGTCAAAATTTGTTGTTAGCTATTTATTTTCGTGGCTTAAGTTCAACACAAAGAAGGATAAGTACGCATCAATTAAAAGTGAAAAATTTCCACCAAAATTCACAATAAAGTATCAGTTCCAATCTGAATAGATCTTAAAGTTTTATATAAATTCAAAAAATTCTTGACTTCATTCCATTTATAAGAAAAATATAAATTGTCAGAAAAATGTCAAAGTCATTTTGAAAATGTGCTAAAATTGAAAAAAATAATAAATTTAATTAAAAGTATAGCAAAAAGAAAAAAGAGTTAGAAATATTCTTCATAAAAAAACTTACTAAGTAGAGTGATATATGAAAAATATCGTGCTAATCTCAATATATTATCCAAGATAACATAAATGCACATTTCAATATATTATCAATTTTATCGGAAAGAGGTGTTATCCTTTCAAGACTGTTTATCCCCTATGTGTAAATCTTTCTCTCTCCATATATAATATATTAAAAGGGTGAAAACCTTGAAAAAGTGATTTGAATTTTTTATCCTTTATTAAAAGACTCCGCAATAGACAAAACTGTCATTTATCATTTTACTAAATTGTTATTTAATTATTTTATAATACTTTTGGTGTCCCATTAAAATTTGGTTACTAATCTTTCCTTATTTAAACATAATTAAAAATACTATTGATTTTCAATCATTAATTCACCTTCCTTATTTAAACATAATTAAAAATACTATTGCTTTTTAATTATTAATTCACCTTCGAAGAACTAACCAAATATGAACTTCAATACTAATAAAATACTACTTTAGTAGTTATTCGTTAATCGAATTTGTAATTTCCTTTTTAACAAATATAGGTAGGTTATTTTGGCAAGAATTTTACTTAAAATAGAAAATAAATTAAGTAAATTCTATTTTTTAATGTTAGCATCCAAGTAATTGTATGAATCTGTCTCTTCATTTTCCTATTCTATCAATTTAATTAACATATAATTAATTATTTTTGAAAGTTAGATGATCTATCTACATTTATTATTTAGGAGAAAATAATTCTCGCAATAAATTTTTTGGTCGATCACATGTGGGTCAATTGATTAGTCACAAAGAAATTGAGGTTAAAACTTTTAATATGCATCATGATGTTGCCGTAAGTGTATCATTAAATATTACATCTAATTATGTACGTTCTTTTATTAAAGATGTATACAATATTAATTTTGATTAATTGAAGAAGTAAAAAGTTTGTCCATGTATAATCATTAGTGTAGCCAGGTAAAGGAGTGATGTTGGAAAAAATCGAAAGATAATAATATATTCTTATAAAGTGTGTTTCTTATTTGTGTTTTCTTAATTTTATGACTTTTTTTATCCTTTTCTGTTATATTTTATATTATGAATAATAGTCTCAATCCTAAATTGGATCGTGGAGTACTAATAATATTTATATTTTAATTTAGTATGAGGTATATGTACAACAAATGCTCCTTTGTGGCTTAATTTTCCTCTAAATCTTTTTTTTTTTATTAGCAAAAAAATTTTAATTCACTAAATTTTTCATTTTATGTATAGTTTTATTATTTAAGATGAAACACTTTTAGGGTGTGTTTGGTATGATGGAAAATATTTTTCATGAAAAATGTTTTCTTGGAAAATAAGTTGGTTTTCTACTTATTTTTTCATGTTTGGTTGGTGAATGAAAAATATTTTTCGAAAAATATTTTATGGTGTTTGGTTGGTGAGTAGATAATATTTTTTAGAAAAATATTTTCTAGTGTTCGATTGATGAGTGAAAAAATATTTTTTAGAAAATACTACTATCTGTTAACTAGTATATCAGTGTCTCTAGTAACTCAACAATTTGTAAGAACTAATTTAAGCATAACAAATAATATCAATATCGAATACTAAAATATTACAATCACTAAATTTAAGCAACTATTAATTAACAAATATAGGAGACACTTTTCAACATTTTATCAGGACAATCTCAAGATACTACAATTAATAGAAATATAACAGAACAACAAACTTATTCAACCTCGTGAAACAAGTTACATCGATAACAAAATGAAATATGCAATTAACAAAAGTAACATAAGTAAATCTTCCTCTATGCATATGAAAATAACAATATATTCAACGAATTGAAAATGGAAAAAATTCGGGCTTCATTATTTTTTATTTCAAACAGTGAAAAATTGAAGCAAAACACAGTGAAAAATATTTTCGAGTAATGTAAATTTTTGAGAAATGTAAATTTTTTAAGTCATGTGAATATAAGTGTTGTTGGGGTGGGAAGAGGGGTGAGGGTGAGGTCATAAGTCACATTTGTCATTTTCTGAAAAATGACTTTCCTTGGCCCATGAGGGAAGTCATTTTCCACCAAATGGTGGAAAATAAGTTGTCTCGAAAAATATTTTCCTAAACTTTTGTTGCAACCAAACAAGGAAAAACCGGAAAATATTTTCCATCATACCACACACACCCTTAGAGTCAAATTATATCTTTTAAATAGATACAATATTTATTGCAGCTCAATTGTTATTTTTTAATAATTTTATTTATTTATATATAATTATATTTATCAACATGAGACACACGCGCAAAGTACGTACACTTGACTAGTATCAAAAAAAAAAGTATAAAGAGAAGATTAGCAAAAGTGGGACATTTGGTGAACAGACCATTAGACATACATATCAGTTAATAGCTGAACAATATTGTGTTGCAATTCTCTTTCATTTTTTTTTTCCATGATCATGATAATTTGAGATCTTAAAATCCTAATTAACTTACATTTTTAGGGACATAATTGCGTTGATATTATTATTTCAAAATAAGAAAATTATCCAAATCAAATTTATCACTCCATTGACAAATCAAATTTATGACAAATATGTGTGATCAATATATTTTTTAAAATATATTTTCGCATGTCCTATGGTATTTCTTTTTATTTATTTACGACAATACCTTAAGAGATATATCTATATCTAAAATATATTAAAAGGGTGAAGCCCCTTAGAAAAGTGATTTGAACTTTTTGCCCTTTATTAAAATATTCCTCAATAGATAAAATCGTTTATTCACTATTTTTAAAAAATAATTATTATTCAAATATTTAGAATATAAATAAAAAATAAGGAAGAATCTCATACCAAAAAAAAATTAAATGCAATTTTAAAATTTTTTCTTAGCAATTTTTTTAGGGAAAACACTATTTATGGAAAGAAAAAAGTTAAGAACCAAAATTTATATATACTAGTTTAGAATACGTGCGTTGCACATGTATTAAGAGTTAATTGAAAATAAATATATATAACATAAATTATTGTATGTATATTATTTTATTAAGTACAGAAATTTTAAAAATATAATACTAAATTTTAAAGATAAAAAAAGTGTAGCGAACTAAATAGGAACATAATAAATTATTGCCTACTAATATTTAAGGAGCAAAATTAAATGTAGCCAAAAGTATATACTAAATTTAAATTTATATTTTATAGTCTAATTTTATAAGTTTAGATGGGCTGAACTAATGAAAATGGGAGTTAACGCACTCTAAATAGTTGTATTTAGTCATTATACTTATTTCTTAATTCTAAAAGCACTATGCTTTTAATGGGGAGACGAGAAGAGATGATACGTATGATTTTGAATAAAGTCTTTGTATATTGGATTTGCGAGCTTAATTTATACATGATGTAAATTGCGTATACAAAACATTTATTTGGTGTAGCATAATAATTCACTTGCATTAACCAAGCAAATCTAAAAACTGGAGTTGTGTTGTTTTGGAGAGAGAAATATATCACTATACCTTTGGTATTGGCCAAAGTTCAACAAGCCGACTTCCATGTAAACAAAGCCCAACGAGGTGTGATGGTTCAAACCCCTCCGGCAATGAACTTGATGCATAGTTCGGCCATTAAATCCACCGCAGGTTAGAAGGAAGAGAAGTGGCAGTGCTTTCCGGGCAAATAGTTCTATGATTCTGTAAGTTTTGCATCCTCTTGAGTACCTCGTTATGATTTACATGATCATCTTCAAAATGGTAACCTTTTGGAATCCATATGATTTTCACCTTTTTTGCATTCTGTAATAAAGAAACATATATCTATTTGTCAAGGAAATAAGAAAAAGATGAAGCAAAATACTCAACATAACGAAGTTACAATACTAACAGCTTCTTTAATTATCAATTTTTTTGTTAAAATATTCCTTACCAACTTTCCAGCAAAAAGGTCATGAATCTCCTCGATAAGCCATATTCTGTTGTTTGCATATTCTTCCCTTAACACATTTTGACCATTTAATTTATCAAACTATGCATCTCAAACGAGTAATCTCTGAGGCGTAAGAGAGATTTTTCGATGAGGTAGCTTATTCCTATCAAGTGAATACCACGACTCCTAAGTATTCTTTCCACATAATATCTTGATTCGTGATTGTACAAGCTTGCAATATCTAGGAATGTTCTCATCTCATCTTTATTCAACCCATTGAGACCAATCTTAAGTTTTCCTAGAATGTCATCATGAGGAATTTTCTTCAATCTATCTATTATATCTCTACATTGCTCTTTGTTTCGTCCATGATGAGAAGAACCCAAAACTTTAAGAGCTAACGGGAGTCCATTGGCATACTTCACTTGAAAGTTCCTCAAAATTTCTCTCCGAAAATTTTCTTTTGAAAGCATGCATGCAAAATAGTTTGAGAGCTTCATTCTCATATCATAGTAGGACTTCATATACTTTATCCTTGTTCACATGAGTGATTATCAGGTGCTTGTCTCTCGTGGTAATCAAAATTCTACTACCCTTGCTAAACCACTCTGTCCACTACTAAAAAACTGCCAAAAAGCGACAGACTATATCTCTTTAAAAAGCGACGAGAAAAGTGACGTTGGCCGTCGCTTTTTTAGTTTAATATTAATTTTTATTTATTTTTTATTAAAAGCGACGGCCAACGTCTTAATATCCGTTGCTTTTTTCGCGAATTTTTGTGCCAATTAATTAAAAAATAATTTATAATATTTTGTTAATAAAAGCGACGGACAACGTCGTAATTTATTAAAAAATAATAAAAAATATTTTTTAAAAAGTGACATAGTCCGACGATTTTTTAATTTGATTTTTTTTAATTATTAAAAGTGACGGACGACATCACTATAATTTTTTTTTAAAATATTAATTCTAGAAAATCGACGTTGTCCGTCGCAGTTTGTAATTATTTTTTACAAAAAGCGACTTTGTCCGTCGCTTTTTAAATTTATTTTTTATTTTTATTTATTTTTATTAAAAGCGACGGACAACGTCACAATAATTTTTATTTTCTAAAATTTTAATTCTAGAAAAGCGACGCTATCCGTCGCAATTGCTAATTATTTTTAATTTTTCTTTATTTTACAAAAAGCGACGGACAATGTCTCTTTTGTATAAAAATGAATTTTTTGAAAAGCGACGTTGTCTGTCGCTTTTTAAAATTAATTTTTATTTTTGTCTATTTTTATTAAAAGCGACGGACAACGTCGCTATAGTTTTTTTTTAAATATTAATTCTGGAAAAGCGACGCTGTCCGTCGCAATTTGTAATTATTTTAAATTTTTCTTTATTTTTAGAAAAAGCGATGGAAAACGTCGTTCTTTTTAAAACTAAATAAAAATTATTTTTTTTGAAAAGCGACATTGTCCGTCGTTTTTTAAATTTAATTTTTATTTTTATTAAAAGCGACGGAAAACGTCGCTATAATTTTTATTTTTTAAAATATTAATTCTAGAAAAGTGATGCCATCCATCACAATTTGTAATTATTTTTAATTTTTCTTTATTTTTTTTCAAAAAGTGACGAACAACATCGCTTTTGTTAAAACTAAATAAAAATTAACTTTATGAAAACGACACTGTCCTTCGATATTTGATTTTTAATTTACTATTAAATAAATAATTTTTATATTAAAAAAAAGTTAAATGTATTCAATTATATATTGAATACATTGATATCATACGATCGATTGATCAAAAAAAATATACTGGTGAAGTTATAATATAATGATATAAGCTAAATTAAACGATAATTTATCATTGTATATATACAAAACGTTGTATTACGAGTTAATTTATATGTGTATATGATGTATCTAGTATATATTGTGAATTTTATAGTCAATCAACTATATATATTGAATACATTGATGTCATACGATCGATTGATCAAGGTAATAATATATTTTTGAAATTATAATATAATAATGTAAGCTAAATTAAGCGATAATTCATCAGAGTAGAAATAAAATACGTTGTATTACGAGATAATATACTCGTGTATGTGATGTATATAGTTGAAAATGGTTTAATGTAGTTCTTGAAGGGTGAACTTGTGTTTTGAAATTTGTAAAGTGTAATCACTTGAAAATGTGAATTCATGACTTGAAATTGGTTTAGTGTTGATACTTGAAATGTGAATTCATGAGTTGAAAATGGTTAAGTTTAGTCATTTGGGAAGTGAATTAGAGAGTTAAAAATGGATAAGTGTAGTGTTTTGAAATGTGTACTAATCACTTGAGAAGTGTATTAGTGACTTGAAAATGATTTAATGTAGTTCTTGAAAGGTGAACTTGTGTTTTAAAATTTGTAAAGTGTAATCACTTGACAATGTGAGTTCATGACTTGAAATTGGTTTAGTGTTGATACTTGAAATGTGAATTCATGACTTGAAAATGGTTAAGTTTAGTCATTTGAGAAGTGAACTAGAGAGTTGAAAATGATTAAGTGTTGTAGTGTTTTGAAATATGTACTAGTCACTTGAGAAATGGATTAGCGACTTGAAAATGATTTAGTGTAGTTCTTGAAAGTTGAACTTGTGTTTTGAAATTTGTAAAGTATAATCACTTGAAAATGTGAATTCATGACTTGAAATTGATTTAGTGTTGATACTTGAAATGTGAATTAATGTCTTGAAAATGGTAAAGTTTAGTCACTTGAGAAGTGAATTAGAGAGTTGAAAATGGTTCGTGTTGTAGTGTTTTGAAATGTGTACTAGTCACTTGAGAAGTGTATTAGAGACTTAAAAATGGTTTAATGTAGTTCTTTAAAGGTGAACTTGTGTTTTGAAATTCAAAATCAGAGTCGCCACTTGGCATAATCTGGTGTGCCAAGTCACCATTGGAAAATCCTTTTCGAAACCATTTGACTCTTTAAACTGGTTTACGAACAGAGATTCCGGCTAAGGAATTCTGTTGACCGAAGGAAAGGTGTTAGGCACCCCTCGATCCCATGGTTCGACCACGGTCGCTTGGTGGAGCATATCGGCTAATTTAACATTACAAATGTACAAAACACATAAACACGCAAAACAAGCAAACAAACAAATCACACAAAATTCAAAACAAACCAAAATAATGTTCAGTCCAAATTATACAATCCAAAATAAAAGAGGTGCTGAAATATAAAACCTATTCTATTCTAAACTAATCCTAAACTAAACTCCACCCGACGTTCCGGGACTTGATCACGATCCTCCTTTGCGTACATGCTACTTCGGGGCATTCCCCGGATAAATTAATATAAATCCTTCGGGGCATTCCCCGGCTAAATGAGTACAATTTAAACTTTTCATGCAATAAAGTAGAAAGTACCATTATGCACATATTCAAACACTCCAACAACTCGTTATTCCTAAATTTGCCTACCAAGCCTACGTTTGCCTACCCAGTTCAACGTATCACAATTCTATCATGTTTAACATTATCAATACATCAAAATTAATCAATATTCATTTTCCTCCATTTTTAATCCCCACCTTAATTCATTTTTAACCACATGATTAACCCATTTCAATACACAATCCACCAATCAAGAATAACGAAAATTCATCAATCATGCTTAGCACATCACACACCCAAATGTCACCAACAGTTCACATCAACAAACAAACCACAGTATCGAATCACACGCAATCAAAATCACAATCACATAAGAATTAAATAAAAGAGAAGAAAGAATTGGACCTTAAATTTGAAGCTTTCAAACTCAATGTTATTCGAATAAAGAGAGTCCGCACCCGGAAACCTCGAGCCAAACCTTAACACCAACAATCCAACTCGACAAATAATGACCCATTCACCGTCACTTTTCACGCCGGTTACTGTTCACCGGTTACTGTTCACGGTTTTTTTTTCTTTTTTTTTCTTTTTGTGAGGAAGATTATTTTGTGATTGTTGTTATTGTGGAGAAGATGATGATCAAAGAATGAGCCTCCTTTTTCTTCTTAGAATTTTTCTTTTATAATGAGCATGGATTTGTTGTGATGTGGGAATTTTGGTGGGTCCCCATATATTCTTTCTTTATGGACAAGAAAAAGGAGGGGGGGGGATCATATGGGTAGTTAGGGTAGGTGGAAGCTTTTGATTGGGTAGGTTGTTAGGATAAGATAAATTAGTTAGAGGTATTTTTTTTTATTTATTTTTGTATTTTTGTGGGATATAATTACATGGGGTTGGACACATGGTAAGGTGAACTAAAAATGAATAAAATTAGACTTTGGGAGGTACAAAATTAGGTGTCTACATCATGCCTCCTGTGAATGTAAACACAAAGTGTTTTCAGACAAAGAAGTAGACAGCGAGACCAAATTTTGACCCGACCATTATTCAAAGAAAGAAACAGAAGGAAGAAGGACAACCGGGTCTTGACTTAAGACATCCCACCTACTCACATTATGAGAGGATCGAGTGACAAGTATCTCAACTTTTGGAAGGAGATGGACTATACCGAGTTGGAGAGTCGAGTGAGGTTCCATCGAGGTTCCGGTCCGCGACTCCGTCATTACATAAAAAAAATAAAAATTACAAGTTAAAACATAAATGAAATTACAAAAATCCTATCTATACAGCTTCTATTGGTTCTTGACTCGACTTTCATCACCCTATTCTTCAGGCGGGCTCCTGACTTGCTATTTCTTTAACTTGTTGCTTACCTTTCAATTTCTTCACCCTGTTCTCCAGGCTTGTTCCTGACTTGCTATTTCATCAACTTGTTTCCATGCTTTCAACTTCTGCACCCTGTTTTGCAGGCGGGCTCCTGACTTGCTATTTTTATCAACTTGTTGCTATGCTTTTAATTTCTTCACCCTGTTCTGCTAGCGGGCTCCTGACTTGCTATTTCATCAACTGTTTAACTTTCAATATCTTCACCTTGTTGCTTGGTTTTCCATTTATTCGCCCTGTGCTTTGGGCATGCTCCTGAAATCACATCAAAACTGAAAAGAAAATTATCCCAAATAAAGAAATGCAATTTCTATGAGTTAATTGGAATGACTCGACTAAAAGGTACGTCTTATAGGAATCCAGGGGGATGACTCGACTAAAAGGTACGTCTTCTAGGAATCAAGGGAAATGACTCGACTAAAAGGTACATCTTCTAGGAATCAAGGGAAATGACTCGACTAAAAGGTACATCTTATAGGAATCAAAGGGGATGACTCGACTAAAAGGTACGTCTTATAGGAATCATAGGGGATGACTCGACTAAAAGGTATGTCTTATAGGGGTCAAAGGGGATGACTCGACTAAAAGGTACGTCTTATAGGAATCAAGGGAAATGACTCGACTAAAAGGTACGTTTTCTAGGAATCAAGGGGGATGACTCGACTAAAAGGTACGTCTTATAGGAATCAAGGGAAATGACTCGACTAAAAGGTATGTTTTCTAGGAATCAAGGGGGACGACTCGACTAAAAGGTACGTCTTATAGGAATCAAAGGGGAAGACTCGACTAAAAGGTACGTCTTATAGGAATCAAGGGAAATTACTCGACTAAAAGGTACGTCTTCTAGGAATCAAAGGGGATGACTCAACTAAAAGGTATGTCTTATAGGAATCAAAGGGGATGACTCGACTAAAAGGTACGTCTTATAGGAATCAAGGAAAATGACTTGACTAAAAGGTACGTCTTCTAGGAATCAAAGGGGATGGCTTGACTAAAAGGTACGTCTTCTAGGGGTCAAAGGGGATGACTCGACTAAAAGGTACGTCTTATAGAAATCAAAGGGGATGACTCGACTAAAAGGTACGTCTTATAGGAATCAAAGGGGATAACTCGACTAAAAGGTACGTCTTATAGGAATCACAGGGGATGACTCGACTAAAAGGTACGTCTTATAGGAATCAAGGGAAATGACTCGACTAAAAGGTACGTCTTCTAGGAATCAAAGGGGATGACTCGACTAAAAGGTACGTCTTCTAGGGGTCAAAGGGGATGACTCGACTAAAAGGTACGTCTTATAGGAATCAAAGGGGATGACTCGACTAAAAGGTACGTCTTATAGAAATCAAAGGGGATGACTCGACTAAAAGGTACGTCTTATAGGAATCAAAGGGGATGACTCGACTAAAAGGTACATCTTATAGGAATTAAGGGAAATGACTCGACTAAAAGGTACGTCTTCTAGGAATCAAAGGGGATGACTCGACTAAAAGGTACGTCTTATAGGAATCAAGGGAAATGACTCGACTAAAAGGTACGTCTTCTAGGAATCAAGACTTAAGTTAGGAAGTTCATTACCTAAGAAGCAAAATTCAAATTACCCAATCAAGGAAGTGTGTTTTCTTATCAATTTTTTTGGAATTATCAAAACAATGAAGTGCGTCTCTTTACCAAAGCTGCTTGAATTACCAAAACAAGGAAGTACGTCTCCTAGAGATCTTGAATTATGAGTTTTACCATGGTTTTGATTACCAAACCTGTGTAGCAACCTTGCCTCTTGCATTTGTTGAGGTGAGAAATTACGTTCTTTGATGTTTAGGCTCTGAAATCCTTGATCTGAATGCAACATGTATTCCTATTACATACAAAGAAAACTTATGAGTTTAAAAACATGGTGGCTAGTTTGTGGCTTTGGCTTTTGAGGCAATTGCTCCTTCCCCCGTCACATTTAGCTTTTCTTCCAACCATTAGCATATGTCATTGAATTGCTGTATCATTGACTCAAACTCAGCTTATTAAGAGTGACTCTGAAACAAACACAGTATTTCTGCTTTGTCGTGTTTCTCAAATAAACCCTTTGAACCTTGGTATTTCCATGAGTTCCCCGACTTCTCTGTTGACAAAACTTCCTGCATGCCCTTTTTGGGTTCACAATAATGTCTCTTTCATGTGCTAGATTTTGTCTTGCTTTGTGCAATTAAAGAAACTGGTAGCCAGTTTTGAAATATTTTCTCACTTGTTTTGACACGGACTTGACTCAAAGACAAGAAACAAAAAAAAGAATGACAATTTTTGTTTTGATAACTGACTTAAGAAAGATAAAATTAAAATAAAGAGAAGAAAGAAAAGACAATGAATGTCCCCTTTTAAAACAAAGAAACAAAAAATTCATCTAAAAATGACAGTCAACACTAATGATTATGCCATGCATTTTGGATTAAGCAGCTTGATCCTTTCATCCAAACTTTCTACCCATTGTTGTTGAGTTAATGGCCTTGAAACTGAGTCACTTTCTTAGGTCAATTGCATTTAAGACCCCATCGGCTAGTGGCGCCTTGAAGGGTTTTAGCCAACAAGCTTCTTTTATTTTCTCTCGGCTCACTATCGCCTTATGGTGCCCGTGAGGGTTTTCACCAATAAGACTCTCTCATTTTTATTTCTCTCAACTTACCATCGCCTTATGGTGCCCGTAAGGGTTTTCGCCAATAAGACTCTCTCATTTTTATTTCTCTCTTGATTCCCTATGCTGAGGAAGACAAATAGTTCCCAAATGCATCATCATATTCCTTGCATGCTCCGCCTTAACATCCTCAAAGATTGATCTGAAGATCTTTCTTTGGTTGTAACTTGGCTTTTAGATAAGGTTAGAAAGAAAGGATGACATGGGGCCCAAACGACACTTGAAGTGGGGTAGGACTTACAACTTTTGGAATCGACTCAAACAATGAGGATTAACTCATGCCCCAGTTTCTTTTGACTGGGTGACACTAAATTGTTTATTTGGTTGGACCGAGCCCTAAGTAGGGCAGCCTATGTATCTCACCCTCGAGAGAGGAGAATCAGGTCATGCATAGTTCTGGCAGCTTATTTTGCTTGATTCTGATTTTATTTTCTTTTGGGGATTTTTCTGACTCTATTTTTCTTCACACTCTTTTTTCTTTTCTTTTTTTGACACATTTTTTCTCTTTTTTTTTTTTTGAACTTTTCTGACTATTGTTTCGCTCGACATTGTTCTTTCGAGGTTTGCTGACTATATTGATTCCAAAAGAGGTGTATGAAAGAAAATAAGACTAAAGCTCAAATGGGGTAAAGAAAGGATGACACGATGTTTGGATGGCAGAATGAAATGCCTTCGTCATATCAATCTTTGAAAATACAAGTACATATCATGCAATATGAAAGTGCACGATCAAGATCACTTATGAAATGTTTTACAACACTAACTTGCCTCGAGCATGTGTGCCACCTCTTTTCTACACTTGCCCAGCATACAGCTCCACTTTGTTGTACATTCCTCATGCTGAAGGACTCATGACTTCGTGGAGCTAATTTTCTTCCTGTTCTTCTTGATAGGATCACGTAGACACTGTTTGACCTAATTAAGACATGTCTTTCAATTGATGACCAAGTTATTCTCACGATTTTCAAAATAATAGCCTTAATTTTCAAAGAAGGTTTCAACTTAATCACCAAATGCCCCAGCACTCTATCTATTTCCTCAGATGCTCTCTTTTTCTAACTTTAACCCTCTGATTCAATGTTCATTCTTAAACTGGATGTTAAGATCTAGCTGTAAATTTCACTAGCATATCATATCACAAGAGTCAACATAAAATGTACTATGTAAAAAAAACACATATTTAAAACACAAAGAAAAAGGGGACACTCCATTTAATAAAAATGAAAGATAGAAGGGTTTGAACATAAACGACAAAGGGACAAAACAAGATAAATCCCGAACTACAACCCTGAAATAATTCGGAGAACAGAAAATAAAACAAAACAAACTACCAAACCCCTTCCTGGTAAGGAGAGGGGTGACTTCTCCATTGCCCAGACTGACATCTTAGCCACTGACTTTCATATCAACATGACTGGAGCTTCCACCACTGTCAGACATATTTCCTTCAATAAATAAGCTCTGGATCCCCATGCTTAACTCATTGCCTCCCACAGATTGTGCAGTACCGCGTGCTGGTGAAGAACTCTGTGGGATGGTCGAAGGGCCAATGTTTTGCACCACAATCAATTTATCTTGAATTATCTTTTCTATTTCTCTTTTCAAAGTGCGACAATCTTCAGTACTATGACCCTGAACATCAGAATGATATGCACATCGCACATTAGGATCAAAACTTCTTGAATCCGAGTCAGAAGTATACCCAAGGAGAGGAGTGATCATGCCCTGCTATACCAATCTCTGGAATAATCTGGCATAGGATTCCCCAATAGGAGTGAAATTATCTTTTTCCTTCCTCCTTTTTGCGAACTCTGGCCTCGGATGAAATTTGGATTTACAGGTCCCTTGGTAAATTTGTGGGGGTCGAGGACGATGTTGAGGGACAGGGGCATGCCATTGTGGATAAGAAGATGGATGAGCATACAATTGTGCATTGTTCACAGGATATCGAGGAAGTGGAATGGGATTTCTTAGATTTCGGAGAAAGAAACCTTGTTGCAAGTGGTTATGTGGATCCAATATGTAAGCTCGGTATTGAGGCTGACAGTATTGGTGGGTTGAACCTCTCAAACTCTGCTTTGGCCCTGTCATGACAATAGGTGCGTTTTCCTTCTTCTTTTCTTTAGTTTTCCTTGGTTGATTGCAATGTCGTCCCGAATGTTTCACAGAATCCTTCTGTCCCTCAGGCTCCCAAAATTTTGATGTCTCAAAGCTGGGAGGAAGGTTAACACTTGAAGACATGCCCCAGTTTTTATATGAAACATCTTCATAGCCCATAAGTCCAGGGGAATTTTTCATATCATTTTCTACACTCTTCACTTTCCCAACCATTTTCTCTGGCTCTTTTGGCATGCTAGGCTTCTTAGTAAGAAATTTTGGCGGTTCACTTAACTTAACTGTAGGCTCAAGAGTATACCAATGATCATCAACAGTATTGAACGTGGAGTCACTAGTGGACTGGGAAAGCACAATCGTTGGATTGATAGATAAAGTGGAAGCCTTAGTAGAAGGTTGAGCAATAAAAGCACAAACAGTATGTGGTGCTGTGAATGTGGTAGACTTATACTGAGGAGATAAAGAAAGAGTGGTGGAAGTATTGAGGTGCATTTGACGTGGAATGGATTCTGAGGCATGCTGTGGTGCATCAACAACAGTAGAAAACTGACTTTGCGATTTTGGTGGAAGACTCAAGGTATTTGCAGGGTCAAAAGTGGGGAACGGAGGTGGAGGCAGCCCACTGGCCCAAGCTCGGTACATTTCCATTATTTGTTGTCTCAGTCTCAAATTCTCTTTCTTTAAACTCTCAATTTCCCAACTCTTTGTTTCATCCATGATGTCACTCTCTATATCCTTGTTGGACACAACTAACCCTTCCTTGGATTTGGTGTGATATGGAGGACCAGCCAGGAAACCACAAACCAACCACCTTAAACTAACTAAACAAGAGGTAACAAATATGTTAGAGTTCAATATTTTTTTATTTTTATTTTTTTCAAAACCTCTTTTTTTTTCTTGAAGAAAAATCACCGAACCCTAGAAGGGCGCCTACGTATCTCACCCCCGAAAGGGGAGAATCAGGTGTGCGTAGTTCGTGAAGTTTTGCCAAAATGACCAATTAATTTTTTTTTCTTTTTCTTGAAACTATAAAAAGAAAAGAAAATAACAAATTATCAAAAGAATTGACGAAAATCTTTTTGCATTTTTTAGGTTTAAACTCCCTATACAAAAATGGAATCTATGATTACCAAAGAAGAATCTTTTTGGGTTTTCGATTTAGAATTTCATAGGAAAATGAAACTTGAAACTATTAAAGAAAAATCTTTTTGTAGTTTTCTTTTAGAGATGTATATGAAACACCTACTCTAAGTGAAGAGTGAAGAAAATCTTTTTGAATTTTTCAGATTCCTGTACAACATGAAATCTATGGTTACCGAAGAAAATATTTTTGGATTTTCGATTTTAAATTTCATACGAAAATGAAACTTGAACCTATTAAAGAAAAATATATTTTTTTGCTTTCTTTTAAAGATGTACATGAGACACCTACTCTAAATGAAGAGTGAAGAAAATCTTTTTTGAATTTTTGAAATAAGATCGTCGAACCTAAAATAGGTTGCCTACGTATCTCACTCCCGAGAGAGGAGAATCAGGGGTGCGTAGTTCGTCCAGATTAGACAATTAATGATTAAATAACAGATGACACCCTGACTTGAGACACGACCAAAGACACATGATGAACAACATAACAAAGTCTTTTTTTTTTTTTTTGAGTTTTTAATTCGACACTTTACATAAAAAATGACACCAACAACTATGAAAGAAAAAATCTTTTTGGTATTTTCGTTAAATAAAATGTACAAAACTTCTACCACCTTTTTTTGAATTTTTCTTTTATAAAAAGCCCCTAAAAAAATCTTTTTGGAGTTTTCGAATTGTGAAAGCTTGCTAAAGGAAGCAAAAGGAAAATCTTTTTTGATTTTTTTTTTCTTCTTTTTTTTTTTTTTTTTTTACACACTTTACTTCTAACACATGTTTTCCCTAAATCGGTCCATCAAATGACCACGTTACTCTCAAAGATGCGACATTTAGCACGTAGGGATGCTTTAAAGGTGAGTCTCCTACAAAGGACCATGTGGGCCCCGCTAGGTCTCAATATGATGCACATAAGAATGACCTAAAGGCTGACCTACGTTTGTGGTTTACTAACAAGGCCGTTCGGGGGAGCATATGGTCGATAGTGGTTGCTTTGCTTTCCACCTACTCCATACATCCAACGGCTCCCCCCCTAAAATAAAGGTGACTCAACTAGAGTTCGTGCGCACGACGTGCGCTCCGAGACTTGTTGCGGAAAGAATGACTCGAGTTATGCACATGATGTCAAATATAAAAACGGTAACACATAGGATAAATACTGTAAACAAAGAGCACGAAAATACACAAAAGTGAAAACACAAACAAAAATCACAACAACGCTTATACACTCGTAATGCCAAACAAAGCCGATACGACTCCAAAAAAAAAAGCTCGGATTCTGAAATTTCCCCAGCAGAGTCGCCAGAGCTGTCACACCCCTTTTTCGACTCCAAAAAAAAGATATGTATTTTAAGGTTTGAAAGGGTTTTTTATTAAAGTGACAAAATGAAAATTGGTTCCGAAAAAAGATTGTTTTTACATTCAAAATCAGAGTCGCCACTTGGCATAATCTGGTGTGCCAAGTCACCATTGGAAAATCCTTTTCGAAACCATTTGACTCTTTAAACCGGTTTACGAACAGAGATTCCGGCTAAGGAATTCTGTTGATCGAAGGGAAGGTGTTAGGCACCCCTCGATCCCGTGGTTTGACCACGGTTGCTTGGTGGAGCATATTGGCTAATTTAACATTACAAATGTACAAACCACATAAACACACAAAACAAGCAAACAAACAAATCACACAAAATTCAAAACAAACCAAAATAATGTTTAGTCCAAATTATACAATCCAAAATAAAAGAGGTGCTGAAATATAAAACCTATTCTATTCTAAACTAATCCTAAACTAAACTCCACCCGACGTTCCGGGCCTTGATCACGAGCCTCCTTTGCGTACATGCTACTTCGGGGCATTCCCCGACTAAATGAGTACAATTTAAACTTTTCGTGCAATAAAGTAGAAAGTACCATTCATGCACATATTCAAACACTCCAACAACTCGTTATTCCTAAATTTGCCTACCAAGCCTACGTTTGCCTACCCAGTTTAACGTATCACAATTCTATCATGTTTAACATTATCAATACATCAAAATTAATCAATATTCATTTTCCTCCATTTTTAATCCCCACCTTAATTCATTTTTAACCACGTGATTAACCCATTTCAATACACAATCCACCAATCGAGAATAACGAAAATTCATCAATCATGCTTAGCACATCACACACCCAAATGTCACCAACAGTTCACATCAACAAACAAACCACAGTATCGAATCACACGCAATCAAAATCACGATCACATAAGAATTAAATAAAAGAGAAGAAAGAATTGGACCTTAAATTTGAAGCTTTCAAACTCAATGTTATTCGAATAAAGAGAGTCCGCACCTGAAAACCTCGAGCCGAACCTTAACACCAACAATCCAACTCGACAAATAATGACCCGTTCACCGTCACTTTTCACGCCGGTACTGTTCACCGGTTGCTTTTTTTTTTTTTTTTTTGAGGAAGATTATTTTATGATTGTTGTAAGGTAAGAATTCACCCATTTCTTAGTAATTTCTTGAGTAATTTCTCAAAAATCCAAAAAACTTAGGGTTTGATTTTAAACCCCATTTTCACTCATTTCTACTTGAATAATATTTTTATCTTATAATTACTAGTTTTTCATCAATTTAACTTTCAAAACAACTCTGATTCTTGATTTTAACCCAGATTTCAAAGATTTTACCCGGTAAAGCTCAAAAATAGTTTTTCTTCGATTTGAACCCCATTTTTTACTTGATTTAACTTAGGTTTTCAGCTGTAGGTTCCTAAAAATATGGGGAACATATTTTTAAAGTAAATTTTCAATTTTTCCCCTTTTTTTCGAAAACCCATTTTGATCCCAAACTAAAAGTAGTCAATATGAGTGTCGTTGGTTTTGTTTTGATGCATAGATTTCATATTTGATATTTTTAGTAGAGTTCGGGATTGTTCGTGAAAAGTAAAGTCACATGTTCAAGTGTAGCGGATCGATTTCGGCTTTGAAGGTAGGTTATGGCTTAACTCTTCAGACTGAGTTAGGTAGTAAATGATGGTACAAAATTCATGTTAAGGGTGAGAACTAATCATGAAAAAATTCTATCTATGTGTTGTGCCTGTGTGGGGACTATATGTGATATATTGTCGAAATTGAGATATTATGTGATATGTTTGACTGTGTGGGGTCCTATGTGGTATTGATAGCCTTGAATACATGTGAATAATTGTATTGTGTTGTTTAATGTGGTACCATTGGTGTATTATGATTATATCATACTTTATTGGTATATGAGACATGTGAAAATTCATGGATGAAGCAAAAATAATAAGTGGATATTGGCTCATGTGGTTGAATGTATCATTGTGGTTGGTTATCGAAGTATATTATGTTATTGATTGTGGAAATACTCATTGTGATTGATTGTGAGCATTACATCTTCATATCATACTCATTCATGAAATATTAGTACCACCGCGGCAACATCTGAGAAACATTGGCAACACCTTTTTTAAAAAATATTGTAACACCTTATAAAACCCTTTCTAAAGGATATGTCGGAAAGGAGATATGAGATATATGGATTGTATATGGGTTGACGAACCCCCATGGGTCCTACATCGGAAAGTTTTAGCTCCTTAGGTGTATATGGGGATTGTGCGATGATCCCGGAGGTTGTGCGACGACCTCGTGCATCATCATTATCATATACATTGCACTTACTTTATTGTGTTTATGTCATGTTGTATTATCTTATTGACTTGTCATATATGTATTTGTCTTACCTCCCTTTACTTGTATTTGATGATCTTATATCTACATGTTCTCTCTTGTTCTATTTATATGTGACCTAATATATACTTGTGTTCAATATCTTGATGTGTTGTTGTAATATATGTGAGATATATTAGAACTGTTAGTGCAAGCGGTGTGGGATATTTTCTGATTGCAGGTGATGTGCCCTTAGTGTATATTTTGTATGCTTTATTTACTACTTTTCTTGGTCGGCCTATGATACCTACTTAGTACAAGTGGACCGTACTCATGCCTACTGCGCCCTTTTTGGTGCAGGTCTTACCTTGAGTGTGCCTCAGCTTGATTGACTCGGGCGATTGTTGGAGCTTCCAAGGTAGCGGATTGGACATTCATGTGTCCGAAGTTCACCTCTATTTTTTTATAGTTGTTATGTCTTTATTAGTATTTAGAGACAGTTATTATTCCTTTATGGTTATTTTTTTTATGCATTTGACTCTTGGATTGTATTAATAGTTCTTACACTATTGGCACCTGGTTTTGAGCATGATTGGCATTTTGGATAAGTTTTTTCCGCATTGTTATGATTACTTATATGGTTCGTCTTCATTCTAGAAGCCTTACCGTGGAATATTTCTATCTTTTATTCTTTTCATATCAGTTTGGATGATAGACTTACTTGTCAAGGTACGCCGCGACAAGTGTCATCATGACCCTCATTTTTGGATTGTGACAAATTGGTATCAGAGCAGCCAGGTTTTATTGGTCTCAACGGTTTAAGAACGGGATATCTAATAGAGTCTCATGGATCGGTACGTAGACGTCTGTATCTATCTTCGATAGGCTATAGGACGTCTTTAGGAAACTTTTCTTATTTTATTCTTTATCGTGCGAAGTTTTTTCATACCTTGTGTTCTGAGTTGTGTTTCACTCTTTATATACGAATGGAGTTGCTTATGCTACTATCAGTTGAGAGAAGTTGTGAGAAATTAGTGGATATCATTTGTCAGTTATAGGCTTGTTGATGCTCTTGAGTTGTCATGGGATTAGTTTGTTAATGCCTTTCTGGAGAGATTTTTGCCTTTTAATTTGAGAGATCGTATGCGGGACGAGTTTGATCATTTGGAGCAGGGCTCCATGACAGTTGTTGAGTATGAGGCATGCTTCCATACCCTGTCTAGATATTCCTATGATAGTAGTTCCACCGAGTTTGAGTAGATACAAAGTTTGTAAAGGGTTTGGATGTCACTCTTTAGTTGGCTACGTCTCATATGATTGTTATTAGGGATTCTTTTTAGAGTATTGTGGACTATGCTAAGATGACAGAGGGTATTCTTAGTGCATCTTAGGGAGGCGCCAAAGGGTGCGTCGTTTTTGTAAGTTTAGGAGTCGGACCTCTTGAGGTAGAGATTTTAGAGGTTCTCGTGGATATCATAGTAGGCTAGTGCAGGTGACTTTATAGAGTTCAGCTGGTGGATCTTCTAGTTCAACAGTTCAGGGTGAACGTTCGAGCTCAATTGTACTTTCTCTTGTTGAGACTGGTCATAGAGGTTGCTATATGTGTGATGAGGTTGACCATGTGGCTAAGGACTGCTCTTGCCGTATGTTTAGAGCTACTCCTATTTCAGCTGTGAGAGGTAGGGGTTCTACCAAATGTGCAATAGGTAGAAATGGTAGAGTTGTATTGGTGGCCGTGGATCTACTCAGCCAGTTGGTAGTCGTGGACAATGTTATGCTATATCAGTCTGATTTGAGGCGAAGGCTTCATATGCTGTGATCGCAGGTACCGCTCCATTTATTTCAGACCTGCATCTTATTATTTGACCCTGGATCGACTTTCTCTTATGCATCTGTGTATTTTTCATCGCATTTTGATTCTGTTACTGAGCTTCTTTCCATGCCTATTTGTGTATCTACCCCGGTAGGTGATTCTTTAGTGGTGGATCGGGTGCATCGATCTTGTGTTGTGACTTTTTCCGGGCGTGTGACTTTAATAGACTTGTTTGTATTAGACATGGTCGATTTTGATGCTATTTTAGGTATAGATTGGTTGGCTCATTCTCATGTCGTCCTAATTTATTATGCCAAGACTGTGACTTTAGCTTCGTCGGGTGTGCCAAGGATAGCTTGGAAGGATACACTTCATTCGGGTCCTAAGAGGGTCATATCTTATGTTCAGACTCGTAAATTGGTTGAGAGGGGACGTTTGTATTACTTGGACCATATTCATGACACAAGTGTTGTTTCGCATCCTTCCTTGGATTCTGTCCGTGTTGTTCGTGAGTTTATGGAGGTGTTCCCTACGGACTTGCCTAGTATGCCTTCGATCGAGATATTGATTTTATTATTGATGTTGAGTCGGGCACCAAGCCCATTTTTATTCCTCCTTATAGGATGGCCCCAGTAGAGTTGAAGGAACTGAGGATTAGTTGCAGGAGTTATTGGATAAGAGATTTATTCGACCTAGTATTTCACCTTAGGGTGTGCCTGTCTTGTTTGTGAAGAGAAAGAATGGGTCTATACGGATGTGTATTGATTATCGATAGTTGAACAAGGTGATGGTTAAGAATAAATATCCTCTTCCTCACATCGATGATTTGTTTGATCAGCTTCAGGGTGCTGCAGTGTTTTCGAAGATTGATTTGAGGTTCAGTTATCACCAGTTGAGGATTAGAGATTCGAATATTCTAAAAACTGCTTTTCAGACTCTATATGGTCATTATGAGTTCTTGGTCATGTCTTTTGGGTTGACCAATTCCCCTACCGCGTTCATGGAGTTGATGAACTGGGTGTTTCGGCCGTATCTTGACTCTTTTGTTATGGTATTTATAGATGATATCTTTGTTTATTCCAAGAGTGAGGTTGAGCATGAGGAGCATTTGTGGATTATGCTTTAAAGATTGAGGGATAAGAAGTTGTATGCTAAGTTGTCTAAGTGGGAGCTTTGGTTGGAGTCAGTTTCTTTCTTGGATCATGTGATGACTAAGTGAGGTATTATGGTTGATCCAGCTAAGGTTGCATTGGTTCGTGATTGGGCTAGACCTACTTCGCCCACCGAGATTCGGAGTTTTACTGGCTTGGCTTGGTATTATTAGTGTTTTGTTGAGGGTTTCTCTTCCATTGCAGCTTTGTCGACCAAGTTGACTCAGAAAAAGATTTCCATCTAGTGGTCTGATGCTTGTGAGGCGAGCTTCCAAAAGCTCAAGGACTTGTTGACTTTAGCTCTTATATTGGCTTTATCCAAGGAGGGCATGAGTTTTATTGCCTTTTGTGATGTTTCAGGTGTTAGGTTAGGTGTTGTGTTGATGTAGGAGGGCAAGGTAATTATATATGCATCTCGTTAAGATTAGAGCCTCATGAGAGGAGTTATCCTACCCATGATTTAGAGTTGTGCACAGTTGTGTTTGACTTGAGTTGTAGAGGCACTACTTGTATGGAGTTTGTTGTGAGGTCTTCTCATATCATCGTAGCCTTTAGTACTTCTTTACCAGTGAGATTTTCATATGAGGTAGCACCGCTGACTTGATTTACTTAAGGATTATGACTTGACTATTCTCTACCATCAGGGCAAGACTAATGTGGTTACGGATGACTTAAGCCGGAAGTCGACTAGCATGGGTAGCTTGGCACATCTTTTGACCCAGGAGAGGCTTTTGGCCTTCGAGATTCTATCTTTAGCTAACCATATGGTTAGGCTTGATATTTTGACACCTGGGCATGTTTTATCATTTAAGGAGGTTAGATCTTCTTTGATGGAGCTGATTCGAGCTCATCAATTTGACAATGTTGGATTGAGGTTGATTCGAGAGAAAATGTTGAGTGGAGAGGTTAAGAAAGCCTCACTTAATTCAGATGGAGTTTTGAGGATTGGGGGATGAGTTTATGTGCCGAGAGTGGTGATCGGATTAGGTTGATCTTGGAGGAGGCCCATTGTTCCATATATTCTATCCATCTAGGTGTTACTAAGATGTATCATAATTTGAGGCAACACTGCTGGTGGGGTGGTATGAGACGAGATATAGTGGATTTTGTGGCTCGTTGCATATGTTGTCTGTAGGTGAAGGCCGAGCATATGAGGCCTGGTGGATTGCTTTAGAGGTTACCCATTCTCAAGTGAAAGTGGGAACGGATCACTATGGACTTTCTGACTGGGTTGCCTCGTACATCTCATAGTTCTGACAGTGTTTGAGTCAACGTGGATCGATTGACCAAGTCAACTCATTTTATTTTGGTTTAGGTCTCATTTAGTGCCGAGAGGTTGGTCCGTATCTACATTCATGAGATTGTGCGTCTTCATGGTGTGCCGGTGTCCATTATTTCAGATCGAGGTCTTGTGTTCACATCTCACTTTTGGAAGACTTTTCAGGATGAGTTGGGTACTTGGGTTGATCTTAGCACAACATTTCACGCCTAGATTAAAGCCAGTTAGAGCAAACTATCCAGGTTTTGGAGGATATGCTTCACGCATGCGCGATGGATTTTGGTGGCCAGTGGGAGTAACATTTGGCTTTAGCAGGGTTCGCATATAGTAATAGCTACTATTCCAGTATTGATATATCTCCTTTTGAGGCGTTGTATGGTAGGCGTTGTCGCTCCCCAGTAGGTTGGTTTGATGTTTCTGAGGTGAGACCTCGAGGTACGGTATAGCTTCGTGAGTCTTTGGATAGAGTCCGGATCATTCAGGATAGACTTAGAGCGGCTCAGAGTAAGCAGAAGCGTTATGCTGATCGTAGACTTCGTGCCTTGAGATTTGGTGTTGGTGATTGTGTTTTCCTTCGAGTTTCACCCATGAAGGGTGTGATGAGGTTTGGGAAGAGGGGCAAGCTTAGCCCCAGGTATATTGGTCCATTTGAGATTCTTCGGACTGTTGGTGATGTGGCTTATGAGTTGGCTTTGCCCCCTGATCTATCAGTTGTTCATTCAGTTTTTTATGTTTCTATGCTTCGTCGCTATATTCCTGATGAGTCTCATGTCATTCATTGGGATTCGGTTCGGTTAGATGAGCGGTTGTCCTTTGTTGAGGAACCAATTTCCATTTTGGCTAGGGATGTTAGGCGGTTGCGCTCTAGAGTGATCCCTGTGGTTAAGGTCCTGTGGCGACATCGACCTGTAGATGAAACTACTTGAGAGGTTGAGTCTGATATGCGTAGTTCCTATCCCCGGCTTTTCATTGATTCAGGTATTTCCTTGCCTTAGTTCGAAGACAAACTAGATTTCTAGTGGTGGATGATGTAACGACCTAAAAATTTGATGAAATATGTGAAATTTGTGATTTTGTGTGATTTGACTATTTTACCCTCCCCGTAGTTGCATTATGATATTTCTGGGATGTGGGAGTGATTGGCATGATTTGCGATGCATTTTGATATTATTTATGCAATATTGTGGTTTTTTATGGCTTCGAGAGCCTTATTTTGGACTTATATGGATATCTTTTAATTCGTACGATGGATGGCTGAACGGACTGTGCCAGCAGCTCCGAAATATTGATTTTAGGCTGGATAGACCTTTGGTTCGGGTCCCGATGCACCCGAGCTCATTTCGACCTATTGATCGAAAAGTTGGAAAATTAGAAATATGGGTGTGGGACCCACATTTAAGCGAAACGACCTCAGATGGAAAATTTGACTTTGTCAGCAGATCCGGAATGTTGATTTTAGGGTGTTAGCATGATTTTACGGATTTTAAATCTCATTTCGACCCTCGGTTTGGAAAATTGTGATTTTGAATTTTGGGGGTCAATTTTATGAAAACGATATTTTCTGAAAAATCTGGTATCGCCATCGCGTTCGGAACGTCGAATTTAGTATGGTTGCATAGTTCATTTCTATATATCAGACTCCAAACGAGTCCCGGGCACCCCGTCGAAGTTCGATCAACCAATAAAGAAATGCTATTGCAGATTTTCTGCAATAAATAGCAGTTTTTTTCACCCTTTTGGCCCATTTTGCACATTTTCATCTCGACTCTTGAGAGCTAAACCATAAAATAGTGTGAACTTAAAAGTAAAGTTTGTGGGAGCTTGGGAAGCTAGATTAACACCCATTTCTTTTCTTTATTACGGATTTAAGGTAAAAATTCACCCATTTCTTAGTAATTGATTGAGTAATTTCTCAAAATTCAAAAATCTTAGGGCTTGATTTTAAACCCTATTTTCACTCATTTCTACTTGAATAATATTTTTATCTTATAAATGGGTGAATTCTTACCTTAAGTCCGTAATAAAACCAAGAAATGGGTGTCAATCTAGCTTCCCAAGCTCCCACAAACTTTACTTTTAAGTTCGCACACTATTTTAGGATTTAGCTCTCAAGAGTCAAGATGAAAATGTGCAAAATGGGCTAAAAAGGTGAAAAAACTGCTATTTATTGCAGAAAATCTGCAATAGCATTTTTTTGTTGGTTGATTGGACTTCGACGGGATGCCCGAGATTCGTTCGGAATTCGATATACACAAACGAACTATGCAACCATATCAAATTCGATGTTTCGGACGCGATTGAGATACCTGATTTTTCAGAAAATATCGTTTTCACAAAATTGACCCCCGAAACCTGAAATCACAATTTTCCAAATCGAGGGTCAAAATGAAATTTAAAAATCGTAAAATCATACCAAACATGATAACCCTCTAAAATCGACATTCCGGATCTGCTGGCAAAGTAGATTTTCCATCCTAGGTCATGTCGCTCAAATGTGGGTCTCACACCCATATTTTCAATTTTCCAACTTTCCGACCAATAGGTCAAAATGAGCTCGGGTGCATCAAGACCTGAACCAAAGGTCTATCTAGTCTAAAATCGATATTCTGGAGCTGTTGGCATAGTCCGTTCAGCCATCCATCATACGGATCAAAAGATATTCACATAAGTCCAAAATAAGGCTCTTAAAGCCATAAAAAACTACAATATTGCATAAATGATACCAAAATGCATCAAAAATTATGTCAATCACTCCCGCACCCTAAAAATATCATAATGCAACTACAGGGAGGGGTAAAACAGTCAAATCATACAAAATCACAAATTTCACATATTTCATCAAATTTTTAGGTCATTACATAAGTGAATTGATCATCAGACACATCAAGAGTACTTACTTCTACACTAAGCAAATTCGAAACTACATCAATTTGTCCACTACTAGCCACATCACAAGAATTCAAGTTTCTAGAAGTCTAGAAGATAGTATTGTTACCTTGTAGATCATAGGAAGTGTGTTCTTCACTTTGTTTTGCATCATGTCAGCCTTCATGCTCCACATCACAATGGAATATGTCAAGATTTCCCTTGGATTCATTTCTTCATCACTTGTCCCAAGATTGGAACTTTTGGACAAGGACTTCACTTGATTATCAATCATGTGTTTGTGCGGGACTTTCTTTGGATTATCCTTTGAAAATTTATAACCTTGAACCTGCACATAAGAAGAATCAATGCTAGGCAAAATGCTAGCATTTGGGTTAGTGAGTAACAAGGGTCCTTTGTGGGCAAGACCCACAATCAAGTGTTTCTTTCCTACCAACTTCATTACCCGCGGTTTCCTTTCCCTTTTTCTCTTTTCTTCACATTTTTCTTGTACCTCACCATCAATTTTCTCTCCATCTTGAGGCTCGGCATCATTCTTCTCGAATTTTAACTCTCCCTCCTCTTCTACTTGGATGGGGTGATTTTGATTTAGTGGAGCTTGGATAGGAGACATTGGATTTGGTTGATGATGGATGTGGATTTACGGCATTGGATTTTGTAGATGTTTTGGTCTTTGGTCAAGTGGGTTTGGAGCTTGGTAGTTTGAACTTTGCGGTGGAATTTGAGTACAAGGTCCCTCTTGTTGGACTTGGTTCAATGGAGGGTATAAAGGTCTACTTAGCTCTTGGGTTAGTGGACTTTGGGTTTGGGTTTGTGGAGGCTTTGGCGGGTAAAGCATTTGATAAAGAGTCTCGGGTGTGATAGTCTTTGAGGAGTTGTTGGCTTGGACACTAGAAGATACATGATAGGGATGAGGAGTAGAGGGTTGTGAGTTCCTTCGACTCTTAACTTGTTCAAGCCTTCCACTCAATGTCGACACATTCCCCTTGATTGAAGCCATACCCTCCTTCACTTTCCCTCACACCCGAGTTTAACTTTTTCAAAACCCGTAGTCATCCTAACTATGTCGTGGGACAAGGCCTCAAAACGAGCTAATATAACTCCACTAACATTATTTCTCAAGGATTGGGATGTGGTACCCTCGGTTTCCATGTCAAGTGTACCTAACAAAAGCAGAACCTACAAAATGAACAAACAAGTTAGTCCAAATAACCTCACCACTCTCACTCTCGGATTCTTACCTCACACTTGATTTCACAAGTGTTGATAATTCGGCTTGTACTTAGTGAGTGATTAAGGGATGAGTCTACTTTTATCCGGAATAGATTTTTGTTTGAGGTGACTCAAAGAAAAACTGCTTTCGGACTTGAACCAACAAGATACTACGAATTACAAAACGAGAAAAGCATACAAAGAACGATAACACGAAATAAAAGGACTCTA
Organism: Capsicum pubescens; assembly: GCA_030864215.1. Taxonomy (NCBI): domain Eukaryota; kingdom Viridiplantae; phylum Streptophyta; class Magnoliopsida; order Solanales; family Solanaceae; genus Capsicum; species Capsicum pubescens. The sequence goes on from CM061541.1 coordinate 42,860,980, forward strand.
AACTAATTCACAACCTAGAGGTGGTTACCAGTTTGCCAATTAGTGATAGAATCAACACAAAAGAAACTAGAAACAACAAATTGAAACTAGGAAATCTAAATTAGAGCTTAATTTGTTCACAAAAGTGATGACATGGAACTATGTGATTGGACGATACTTTACAATTTTTTTTTTAACTTTTCAATTTTGATGTTTCGGCCAAATATCAACTAAGGGAGTATGCATGAAATTTGGGGGAAATTGTAAGGTTTGGAGCCCTTTTTCAAGTTCAAATGGATTTGAAATCAATTGGTCCCCCCTTTTGTACTTTTAATTGTACTTTAATATTCCTTTTGTCCCCTCTTTTTTTGGAAAACTTAGAATATGCTAGGGAATATTCTTTGTACAAACAATCTTTCCACTATCTTTCTTCCTTTTTTGTGGATCAAACAAGTACTTTTGAATACTTTTCTTCAACAATCTATGAAGATGAAGAAGAATAACATGAATATTCAAAAGTTGACCAAAGTTTGACCACAAGGCAAATGAATCTCAAATTCAAATTTTCTTTTAAATCTAGGTTTCTTTTGCCAAGCCAAGTACAACCAACAATAAATCAACAACAAAACGTCACAAACACTATAGGCACACAAGATCCCACCTCAAAAAGCTTCAAACACACCTTAACAATGGTAGAAATGCTCAAAATCAATCGGATCTTGCTCAAAACTTAGATCTAGACTCTTTTGGTGCTAGTGAGTAAGGATCTAACACTAGAAACTATCAAAACAAAGCAAGACTTAGTAGATCTAGATTTTAAGATTCGGATCTACCACTACCAAAACGAGATTCAACTTTTTTTTGTGATTTTCTTTGACTCTAGACTCTTTTCTGTGAAGATTTTCTTTAGATAACAATAAACCAAGACTTAGAGTTATAGGAACAACCCTAAAACGTGGCTCTTGATACCAAATGATATGGATCTAACCTAGATCTAGAAGCTAAAAACTGAAAACAACACAAATGGAAGATAGATGAATGAGAGAAGTCACGGATTCAACAAACAAACACAACATAGATGCAATAAATAAAAGAATAGTAGTGAGACATAATCCTCTACCAATAGAAGGAACCAAGGTGTGTATCAAACACCAAGACCCACAACAACCAATAAAGGAAACACCACATTCTTAGGTGGACACAAAGGGATTCAAGCTCCTCAAGCACCCACCTTTCTTAGCTGGATTGTCAACTCAAGTGAATCCATACTCAAGCTAACCCTAGATACAATGATTTTTCCAAGTCCTACACTACAATGACTTTTCCAATCCCTACACTAAAGCACTCTCTCTCAAGAGAAATGTCTTTCAATATCATTCAACCACTAATGAAAAAATAGAAGCCTAATTGTGAACTCGGAACCAAAATAAGACAAGAAATTTAAAAAGTGACCAAAATAGGTCATCTATTTAAAAAGTTATCAAAATAGGCTAAACGTAATAATTTATTACGTTTTTCACTTTTTTTTAAAGGTCAACTAACGGAGTTGACTTCTTATAAAACGTAATAAATTATTACGTTTTACATATTTATTTGTAAAACGTAATAATTTCTTACGTTTAGTCAGAAAAATATATAAAACATAAGAGTTTATTACGTTTTACACGAAAGCCAAGGTAAGAGAAAGATAGTGATTAGTTACTTTTTCTGAAAGTTTGTACTAGAACGTAAGAAAAACATACGATGTCTATTTTTGAAGCAAACTTAAAAACGTGGCCCCCACCCCATTTCCTTTTCTCAATAAGCTTAGGAAGACAAAAGAAGATCCAAAGACAACATGGACTAATAGTCCTAACACAAAAAACAGGCACACCAATCTCCTCAGCAACTTACTACCCTCACGAGGGTGATCATCATGAAGTCTATCCGATATCGTCTTGATTTGCTAATCATGAAACTGATGATCAAATCTTGAAGTGATATCAGTATGAAGTAAAAGACGATTGTAGATGTTTTCAGTGAGTAAGAGAGTTATGTGTAACCCTGAGTAACAAAGGAGTTGTGCAAGTTTGAACATAGAGTTAACAGGACCTTGCAATGGAAAAGGGAAGATTAGTACATGTGGAGGAAGTGATTGTTGCTCATCCATGGTTAATGTGTTAGAGGTTCAATAATGGTGAATCTTGTTTTTGGAAATTTTAGTTAACTTTGATTAGAGTGATAATGGTTTACTTTGACTAAATAGAGTTAGGTGAGCCACTCATGTTAATATTCCCTTAATCTCACATTATCTTAAACTATTTGTTTGTTTTTTTAAGTAATCCCTCCATTTCAAAATAATTGAATTATTGGATATGACACACTCTTTACTAAAAAACTTTTAGGACATAAATTGTAGGTTATTTTTCACTATTACCCTTTTAATTATTCTTAAATTACTCTCCTAAAAATGTGAAGTACTTAAGGATCTCATTAAATGAAATGATAAAATTGAAAGAAATTTCCAACATGTCTCTAGAAGAAGAACGAACAATTCATTTATTTTGAATATTAAAAAATAGCTCAACAATTCGTTTATTTTAGAATGAAGGAAGTAGTCTCTTAAGAAAAATATTTATTTTGGAGTGGAGGGAGTAGTCTCTTAATAAAAGTATTATAGTAATTATTTTTTTCTATTATTTTACACTTATTTATACCTTAATATATAACCTTTATTCATTAAATAATCCACTAAAAAAATAAAAAAAAAATTAATTTTATCTTTAACTTTTAAAATATCCTTATGTGAGTATGTGACTCCTCTCAAATTTCAAGATTCAAACTAATTTTCTTTGATTAAGATTTATATATACCTTTTGATTTTTTTTTGAGTTGATAATCTTTTTTTATATAGTAATTTAATATAATTTTTAAATACGTAAATTTTGTCTAAAAAAACTTAAGAATTTCATGATGAAGTGTACTGTCAAAATCTAAGAGTTAAAATAAATTGTACTACTACATAAATTGGGAAAAGAGAGAGTAACACTTTATTTGAAGTAAGATAATTTGGAACTTTGAAAGTATTTGTCAAGTTGGTAGGATTTAAAAATATAATCTATGCTTTTGTGAATATAATAATCTGATGTTAGTGTTCTGCATGGTGGTGGTGATCCATGACAAATAAATTAGTGCTTTTCTTTTTTCATCGGGCAATGAATATTCAGTGTAATAGTGAAACTTTGAGAAAAGAAAATGGGGTGGGGATCACGTCTTTTAGGTTTGCTGTAAAAAGTGGACATAGTATGTATTTCTTATGTTTTAGTATAAATTTTCATAAAAAATAACTAATTATTGTCTTTTCTTACCTCGATTTTCGTGCAAAACGTAATAAACTCTTACGTTTTATATATTTTTCTGAGAAAACGTAAGAAATTATTACGTTTTACAAATAAATATGTAAAACGTAATAATTTATTACATTTTATAAAAAGTCAACTCCGTTAGTTGACCGTTAAGGGAAAAGTAAAAAACGTAATAAATTATTACGTTTAGCCTATTTTGATAACTTTTTAAATAGATAGACTATTTTGATCACTTTTTAAATTTTTTGGCTTAATTTGGTTCCGAATTTCCTAATTGTCTGTTTATACTTATTACAAATAAAGACTAAGTATTGTCCTTAATGAGCCCAAGTATAGGCGGCCTTGAAGTATATTTCAAGGCTCCTCTTCAAACTTTAGCATATACACTCCAATAGGTGAACTCATGACTCAATCACAAGCTTCCATCTTCATGAACATTGCTTGAAGATCATGCAACTCTTTGGCAATAGGTGAACTCATGACTCAATCACAAGCTTCCATCTTCATGACATTGCTTGAAGATCATGCAACTCTTTGGCAATAGGTGAACTCATGACTCAATCACAAGCTTCCATCTTCATGAACATTGCTTGAAGATCACGCAACTCTTTGGCTTGACTCCTTGTGAATGACCTTGAGCTTCTTTACTCCCATATCCAAGTATGACTTCTTGTACTTGTACCCCTTTTGTATCCGTATCATCAAAGAAGATGAAAAAGTGTTATTCAAAAAAAAAAAAAAAAAATTAATCTTACCATATATGCTTGCTTTCGGTGTAGAAGAGAGTTTCCTCAGAAATTGATTCATCGACATTGCCAAAGATGTTGATGGAATTTTTGAAACAAATTCACGTAAAAGGTGAGAAAAGAAGAATGTTGTACCTGCTTTGAATTTAAAAGCTTAATTACAACTGCTTTGAGATAATGGGTTTACGTGAAAGTATGTACAGTTGCATTTTCATTCTGTCCTTTTTAATTTATTTTAATTAATTCATTCATTTATAATTTTTTTATGTAATATATAAATATTAATTGTTGCTCCTAAATTGGAGAAAGATAATTTTGCTTAAGCTAAATAACATATCAATTCCCAAACTGACAAGATTTTGAATTTACAAAAGTTATATATATGTTGTTAAAAATTATTAAAAGAAGTAAAAATAACTATAAAAAATATTTTTTTCAAAATAGTTTTCATGCTTCCAACACGAAATTGAGTATTTGGTAGATGACTTATTTACACTAACTAAAAATAATCTATATAAAATTAAATTCAATAGATAACCATCAATAAAATTATTAAATTGTAAAAGAATTCACTTTAAAACGTATAAAAGATTGAAGTAACTGAAAAAATTGATTTTTTTTTTTTTAAAGAAAATTTAAAAATTGATTACTTCCCACAAAGAAAAAGAGTCCTGAATGCAATTGTGAAGGAGTCCTAAACGTGTGGTAGTGTGGGAGTTAATCCCATATTAATTTTATCATTAATTATTAATTTTTTTAGTTATTAATAATTAATATAAACAATCTCCATTAAAAAGGAGTAAATAGACAATCACCACTATGAGTCTATGATAAAAAAAGAACTGCCGAGATTTATTTATTTTTTTAAGAAAACTGGAAAATATAAACAACCATCAAAATTTTAAAAACGATATAAACAAAGATATTTTAACATTTAACTAAGGATGTATATCAATTTGTAGAATTAATGGGGCTAATTTAAAATTACTGACAGTAAAATTATTTAACATTAAAAGGAGTAACTTTCAAACCATGAACTGTTGGATTTTTAAAGTATCAAAACAATTATATAAATTAAGTAATAAAAATTAGTTATTTAATGGAGTATTTCTAGCAGAAGATTTAAATAAAAAATTGTCATAAGAATATTAATAGTTAATTATTTCAAATTTTAAATTGAACATAATAACTAATAACTAATTAAACCTAACTTTAACTAATTTGTTCTAAAACTAAACACATAGCGTCATCATAAACTATCACTTGGCAACAATCCAAGCAAAACTTTCTTGCTATTTAGTAAGTATAAATAGATATCCACAGGTCGTTGGCTGATAAGTCGTCAATTTGACGATTTGCTATCACCTTTTGAGCCTAAATTATCATGTTTTTTCATTGATTGGATGGTACTCTCTTACGTAATGCCCATTTATGTAGGTAAAAGTAAAAAGAGAAGATTGGGCAAGTCATCCAAATCATCAAGAGGCCAAATGTGAAGGAAGTCATCCGCTTCGCATCTGCTTTGCATCCGCTTCACATCTGCTTTGGAGCTTCTAGCCATCTGCTCTCTGTCTGCTCTTCATCCGCTTTGGATCTGCTCAAGCAGATCAAGAATAAGGTGACAGTTTTGTAATTTTCATCAAATGTAGAGTGAAGTTTAAAAGGAGTCTTTTAACTCATTTTTCAAGACCTAGTTTTCATCTCTTAGCAAGATAGCCTCCCTTTTAGCTCTTAGCTTCTCTCTTCTCTTTTAGCATCTATCTTTTCATCTTTTGAGAAATTTGTACTAAACTTGAATAAAAAATACATGGTAGTGATTTTCCTTTGAAGAATTATTGAAACCCCAAGTGTGGAATTACATTGTCTCTATTTCTCATGGATGAAGTGAATTATAACTTTGGTATATTCTTATCCTTTTTATCTATGAGTAGCTAATTTCCACTCTTGAGGTTATGCTTGCTTAGGTAGTGGTAGTGCATGGATTTTAGCTAATTATTTTTCTAACTAGTTAATTGTGATGGGTGTTGTATTTATTTCATGAATTAATTGAGAGTTGGGGGTTGCAAACTTCAACCACCCTAGAACCCATGTCATTCTTGAAAGAGAGGATTTGGGTGAGGAATAAATGCAACCAATAACTTAATTCATTTCATTTAATGGTATCTCTTAGACATAAGGATGTCAATTGAGGCAATAGATGTGGAAAATTGTCACACTTGTGAGGTGTTCGAAAGAACCCATTTGTGAAATTTGGTGTTGTAATTGAAAGATTGACATCTAGCCTACCCATGACTTTTAGCTAAAAGTTGAATAAATGGCCAAATACCCATGCATGATCCCACACCTATAATTGCATAACCCCAAGGCTTATTCTCAATTGAATTCACTCTTAGCATTCTTCAACGTCAAGCTAGTGCACTAAAATTGAAGTAGTTGTCATTTATAAACATATTCAAACTAAATCCCCCCATTTTACATTTATGCTTGTTTTATTCATACTATGGGTCATCTTTTAGTAGACTATTAATACTCTTGAGTTTTGAATTCCATGCTTTCACTCCTTGTGGATTCGCCCCCAACCTAAGTTGGGTTATTATATTGACAACGATCGCTTACACCCATTCAAGAGTGTAATTTAAGCGTTATCAAAAATGACACCGTTGCCGAGGAGTGAAACATAGTTTTCACTCTTGTAGTGTTTTTAGTTACTTTGGATTAGCCGTAGTATTTTATTTTACATTGTTTGGTGTTTTTGTTCTTTCTCAGATGTGTATAATAGTATACATGATACTATGAGCCAACACGGTAGTAATATCGGGACGATTGATGGATATCTTGAGGATGCGGATCACCTCGGTAATGCGGGCCGAGCTAGTGCTATTCATATTCCACCGGCGGAAGGAAATGAAGTGTTTGATGTTACTAGCGTGATGCTTCATTTGCTTCAAATGAAAGGGTTATTTGGAGGCCAAGCTCATGAGGATGCTAATATACACTTGAAGAATTTTATTGATGTGTGTTCTCAATTTGACATAGCCCACATATCTCAAGAGTCAATTCGGTTGCGTCTTTTCCCATTCTCTTTTACGGGAGAAACAGTTTTATGGTTGCGGTCTTTGCCTGCGGGATCTGTCACTACATGGAGTGAGCTCACAGAGGCATTCTTGGAAAGATATTTTCCTCCTTCTCGGATGTTGCAACTAAGGGATGAAATCATCAACTTTCACCAACTTAATGGCGAACTTTATATGAGGTTTGACAATGATTCAACAACAAGTTAATGCAATGCCCAAATCATGAGGTTTTGGATAAAATGCTTCTACAAATTTTCTATAGGGCATTAGATCAATTGAACAAGACGGTAGTCGATAATGCAACCGGGGGTTTTCTTGTTAGACTATCGTATGGTGTTGCATCAACTTTACTAGATCAAGTGACCAAGCAAAGTAGAGGGTGGCACACAAAAGATACCGAGGTGGCCGTGGGAACTCCCTCCGTATCTTTTGTGAGCCAAGAGCAAAAGAATAAAAATGAAGAAAGAGATGCAAATATGGATAAAGTGATGACGCAACTTGATCTTCTTACAACTTGATTGTCGAACCAATCGAGGGGTTCTTGATAACGCTCAATCTACAGCTCTCGTAGGAGTGTAAAGCGGTCGTTAGCAAATATAGAACCCAACCTGGGTTGGGTATCGATCCCACAGGGAATAGCTTGGTCAACAAGTAAGCAACGATTACTAGACTTTTAGTGCAAGTCTCGTAAGAAGGGGGGATTCTTGTTGTGCAAGTAATGTAATCAAATAGTAGCTAAAAACGGTAATAGCAAAGTAAAAAGAGAAAGAATGTTTAGTAGGTTGTGAAACAATGAGAATTGAGGAGTTGGGGTTATGTCCACCTTCTGAGTTATACGTCTCTATTGACTATGAGTGTGTTGAATTCAGACATGCATGTGCTTATAGAGAATTGTATTCGATGGTAAATCCAGGCGTCTTTCGACCTATTCGAGGATTATTTCACTTTAACTCTTTCGAGATTAAAGCGTGTCTAACGGTACGAATTCTCCAAGAGGTTAATCCAGTTACGGCACTAACTTTTTAATAGGGGATGGGACCCTACTACCTTGACATTATCTCTTTTCCAGACAGATAACCTTTCTTTCGAACAAGTTAAATGTTATACTGGCATATTCTTGCGTTTGCAACCACAAAGAATTTAGATTAAGATGAAGAGAATAATGATATAAGCAACATACGTGTCACGAACTCACAAACTCACAGCAATAGATAGTATCTCATTCGGCTTCCATAACCCCAACAGAGAAGTTTAGTTACCCATGAGTGCGAAGGAAATCACAATTGACATTGTTGTTATACCACAATAAAGATTTCACGTTTGTAATGGTGTGGTAGGCGTTAGGCGTGAATCCCTTAGCAAAGTAACGTTTCTCTTGTTGTGGAATTTAAGAATAGATGAATAGAAGAAGAAAAATAGAATTAATGGAAGAATGATTGTTTAGAACTAAAATGTCTTAGAAGTAGAATAGAATAGAATTGAATGTAAGAAGATGTAAGAAGATGTAAGAAGATGTAAGAAGATGTAAGAAGATGTTAGAAGATGTTCTTCAAAATCTCTAGCAAGATAGGGTATTTATAATACCCATATCCTATTCCTACTAAGCTAATGAAATGCTTAACCAAATTCTACTAAGCTAATGAAATACTTAACCCAATTGTACTAGGTTAATGTATCATTATCCTAATCCTAATAAGCTAATGAAATACTTAACCCAATTGTACTAGGTTAATGTATCATTATCCTAATCCTAATAAATTACTGCTAGTCCCCAAAGTCTTCAAAAATGCTGTTTTAGCCCGGGACAGATTTTCCATGCGCCATCTTTAGTCCTTGGTATCAAAGATTGGCTTTTCTCCATTCGTGAAGCTTTCTTTGGTGTCAAGTTATCCATAAAATGCTGAATTCTGCATCATTTATACCTGAAACTTTGCTAACCATGTTCGTTAGCTCACTTACAGGAAAATGGACTAAAAGTGCATGAAATATATAATTTGTTCTCAAAACTAGGCTAAAATATGGGCAAAATATAGTGCTATAGGCGTGTAAATTCGCCTATCATCAGTTCTTGCCCTACCTACCAAAGGCAAGGTGGGAATCAAGGTTGGAAGGAAAGAGATCGTGATAGAGATTGGCGTAATAGAGATTGTGATTGCAGAGAGATTATGATCGGTATATACCTCCTCATGATTGGGCAAAGGGTAAAGAGTTAAGTTTCATTGACTCGGATAAGCTCAAAAGTGAAGATGTCCTTTCTTGGATTTTAATGGTTGTTGAGGGGACCGACAAAATAGTGAAAGAAATGAAAGGTGACTTCTCACAACTAAATCAAACGGTGACATCTCACTCAGCCTCTATCAAGCAACTCAAAACTCAATTGGGCCAAATCTCGGCATAACTTAATGCAAGACCAAAGGGTGGATTACCTAGTGACACGGTTGTCAATCCTAAAAATGATGCTCACATTATGGATATTGTCACTAGGAGTGGTCGAACTCTTGGTAAAGATGTTGTTGATCTTGGTGAAGACCCCAATGAAAAGGCAAATAAAGAACAAGCCAATGCAAAGAAAAAACGGCTAGAAGTGCCAATTGATAATGAGCCAAAGCCTAATGAGACAAGTGTTGAACGACCAATGGTAGTTGAAGAAAATATTAGAAGTGAGAAAACTCCGAAGGTGATTGAGGATGATACTCCAAAAATGGATGAAACTCCAATTGTTCCATTGCCACAGATTAAAGTTCCTCCCTCATTCCCACAAAGGATTAAGAAGAAAGATAATGATACCAAGTTCAAGAAGTTCCTTGTAAAGTTTAGCAATTTATCGGTGAATATTCCGCTGCTAGAAGCCTTACAAGAAATGCCCGGTTATGCTAAATTTATGAAGGACTTGGTTGCAAAGAAGTGAGTCATGGATTTTGAAACAATTGAGGTAACCCACAATTATAGTGCTATAATGTTAGCACAATGGTGGTGAAGAAAGAAGATCTGGGTGCATTTACTATTCCTTGCACAATCGGAGTCTACAAATTCAGAAAAGCGTTGTGTGATCTTGGGGCAAGTATTAATTTGATGCCATTTGCCGTGTTTCTAAAGTTAGGCTTGGGTGCTCCTAAGCCTACCACTATGAGGATTCTAATGGCTGGTCGTTCAATCAAAAAGCCTGTGGGTGTGTTGTATGATATTTTGGTAAAAGTTGACCGGTTTATCTTTCCGGCCGACTTCGTTATTCTTGATTATAAAATTAATCATAAGGTCCCAATCATTTATGGTAGACCATTCTTAGCTACCAAAAGGGCCTTAGTGGATGTGGAATATGGGGAGATGAAATTTTCGATGAACAATAAAGAAGTATCCTTCAATGTGTGTAAGTCCATGAAGCAACCTATGGACTTGCAAGTTATTTTGGTGATTGATGTGGTTGATGATGAGGTGGCTAACACCATTGAAATGGATCTTGTGAATGACCTCTTGGTGGGTGTATTGTGGAACTTTGGAAGTGAGGCGGTTGAAGAATATGATGGGGAGGTAGCTTCATTGACGGGTCTTGGATCTTACACCAAGAATCCGATCAAATTGGATATTGATTTGAAAAACCGTAAGAGTCCACCCGTCAGCCGTCTATTATTGAACCACCTCAACTAGAACTTAAGTCGTTACTATCCCATCTCCAATATGTTTTCTTGGGTGAGGATAATACATTGCCAATTATTGTAGCGGGTGATCTTGAACCTTGTCAAGTAGATGCCTTGAAATTAATTGTGAAAAAGTTCATTCGTGCTATCGAGTGGGATATCGCGGACATTATAGGCATCCCTCCCGAAATTTGTTCTCATAAAATTAAGCTAAATGTTGATCATGTTCGTAGTATGAAACACCAAAGAAAACTAAATCAATCGATGCAAGAGGTGGTCAAGAAAGAAATCATTAAGTGGCTTGATACGGGAGTTGTCTACCCAATTTCAAATAGCACGTGGGTGAGTTCGGTCCAATGTGTTCCCAAAAAGGGCGGCATGACGGTGGCCCCAAATAAGAATAATGATCTTGTACCTATGCACCCGGTCACGGGTTGGAGAGTGTGTATGGATTATCGCGAATTGAACTCGTGGACAGAGAAAGACCACTTTCCCATGTCATTCATGGATCAAATGTTAGATAAGCTAGCCGGTCGAGGTTGGTATTTCTTTTTTTATGGTTACTTGGGGTACAATCAAATTTGTATCGCCTCGGAAGACCAAGAAAAGACCACTTTCACTTGTCCCTATGGCACATTTACTTTCAAGTGCATACCCTTTGAGTTATGCAACGCACTGTCCACGTTCCAACGATGCATGTTGTCCATTTTTGCTGAAATGGTAGAGGATACAATGGAGGTTTTCATGGATGACTTCTCTGTGGTTGGGGATTTATTTGATTCTTGTCTCGCTCACTTAAGCAAAGTCCTTGAACGATGTGTGGAGACCAATCTTGTTTTGAATTGGGAAAAATGTCATTTCATGGTCAAGTAAGACATTGTTCTAGGCCACAAAATTTTGGGAAAGGGCATCCAAGTGGATCAAGCAAAAGTTGAGGTGATTGCTAAGTTACCTCCATCTATCTCCGTGAAGGGCGTTAGAAGTTTTCTTGGTCATGCCGGGTTCTATTGGCGTTTCATTAAGGATTTCTTGAAGATTGCTCATCCTTTGTGCAAGCTTCTTGAAAAGGAGGCAAAATTTGAGTTTGATGGTGATTGTGAAAAATCTTTCAATTGTCTCAAGGAACTCCTTGTGTCGGCTCCTATCATAGTAGCCCCGGCTTCGTCATCGCTTTTTGAATTAATGTGTGATGCAAGTGGTGTTGCTCTAGGTGCGGTTTTGGGCCAAAGAAAAGAGAAGTTGTTCCACCCAATTTATCATGCAAGCAAGACGTTGAATGATGCTCAACGTAATTATACGGTTATGGAACAAGAGTTGTTAGCAATGCAGCATGTTTTTGAGAAGTTTTGGGCTTATTTGCTAGGAACAAAAGTGATTGTACACATGAACCACGCCGCTCTTCGATATCTCATGGAAAAGAAAGAGGCAAAACCTCGATTGATTAGGTGGATATTACTCTTGCAAGAGTTCAATTTTGAAGTAAAAGATCGAAAGGGGTGCAAAAATCAAGTAGCCGACCACCTTTCCGGACTTGAATCCAATCATGAGAAGTGGAGTGAGATTGATATTAATGACACCTTCCCCGATGATCTAGTCATGTCACTTTTGAGGAGTATTACACCTTGGTATGCGGATTATGCAAACTATATTGTGAGCGGTGTGCTTTCCGATGAGTTAAATCATTATCAAAAGAAGCGATTCCTATTTGATATGAAAAAGTATTTTTGGAATGAACCATTCTTGTTTATGGAGTGTGCAGATGGTGTGATCCGTAGGTGTGTCATGGAAGCGGAAATGATAAATATTCATAAGGTTTGTCACTCTTCTCCGTTCGGTGGTCATCATGGTGGGATCCAAACGGCCACTAAGGTTCTTCAAAGTGGATATTATTGGCCTACCCTTCATAGAGATGCTTATGAAATGGTCAAAACATGCCCTTAATGCCAAATGCAAGGTGGTGTTTCGAGAAGGCATGGGATGTCTCTTAAGCCCAATCTCGAGGTTAAACTATTTGATGTGTGGGGGATCGACTTCATGGGTCCCTTTGTGAGCTAATATGGTAATAAATATATCTTGGTAGCCGTTGATTATGTCTCAAAGTGGGTGGAAGCCATTGCTTTACCGAACAACAAAGGTAAAAGTGTCACATTTTTCTTGAAGAGGTATATCTTTACAAAGTTCGGGACTCCAAGGGCAATTATTAGTGATGACGGCTCTCATTTTTGTAATCAAGTCTTCAGTGCTTTGCTTGATAAGTATGGGGTGAAGCATAAGGTTGCTACTCCTTATCATCCCCAAACTAGTGGCCAAGTTGAAGTGTCGAATCGTGAAATCAAGTCCATCCTTGAGAAAACCGTGAATGTTGGTCGTACGAATTGGGCAAGGCAACTCAATCATGCTCTTTGGGCATATAGAACAACCTATAAAACTCCTATCGGTATGTCCCCCTACCAATTGGTGTTTGGGAAGGTTTGTCACTTACCCATCGAGTTAGAACATAAGGCTTTATGGGCTTTGAAGAAGTTGAATATGGATTGGGAGGATGCTTTAAAATCGAGAGTGAATCAACTTCATGAGTTGGATGAGTTTAGACTCAAAGCATATGAAAGTTCCATGTTGTACAAAGAGAAGATAAAGAGGTGGCATGATACCAAAATCCTAAAGTGAGAGTTTCATGTGGGTGATGATGTCCTCCTCTTCAATTCAAGATTGAAATTTTTCACGGAAAGGCTTAGATCGAAGTGGTCGGGCCCGTTCGTGATCTCAAATATTTACCCGAGCGGAGCTATTGAAGTGGAAGATCACGAGAAGAAGAAATTTGTGGTGAATGGGCAACGATTGAAGCACTATTATGTGGGTGGACCCGGAGCGACTAAGGTTGAGTCGCTTCATTTCAAAGATCCAAAATGATGATCAAATGATGTCGTGCCACGACTATAACTACGCCGCTTCTTGGGAGGCAACCCAAGATTTATTTTGATGTTTTTAATATTTTTAATATTAATTTTAGCTTAGTTTTAATTGATGCAGGTAATATCAAATAATTGGGGTGCGAGAAGGTTGATTCGGAGGCTCAAAAGTGAGCCCCGAATCAAGAATTTTGATCAAAAATCCATGTGCCAAGCTGGAACAACCTATGTTGCACCTGCTTAAGCAGGCCAGCAGCAGATGAATGGCATCTTGGGCGCAAGTGGCCTGAACATTGAAGCCAAGAAGCTGTACCTACTATTACTATATGCGCTGGAACTGCTTAAGCAGTCCAGCCGCATACCAAAAGCAGAAGAGACCCAACAACAATAGATTTTAAGTGTATAAACTGTTCCAACCTGTGCTGATACTGCTCAAGCAGTCCAGGCGCAGGTCCATCGCATCTTGGATGCGCTTGAACGCAAGCACAACTGAAGGTTACTGCCTAGTCTTGCGCTGGACCTGCTGCAGCAGTTCAGTCGCAGGTCAGGTACATATGGGTCGCAAGTGAGCTGGTACATACTGTCCAAGTATGCGCTGGAACTGCTTCAGCAGTTCAGTCGCAGATTTACAACAGTTGGCGTGCAGGTCTCTTAAAAATCCAGTGATGTCTTAAGAAATGGGTCAATTTTATTGGGCTGACCAAAATATTTTTAAACACTTAAAACAGCGCCAAAATAGTCCAACCTTCTGATTTTCTTAATTACAACCCCTTCCCAACGTTCTTTTCTCTCAAACTCAACATTCTCTTTTTTTTTGTCAACAATTGAGCTAGCAAGAAGTGTAATACTTCTTTTGAACTTGTTCTTCAAATTTTCTCCTCTCTTAAATCAAGAAAGGTATGCTCTCTCATGACTTCACTTGTGAATTCTCTCAAAGATGGACATAGTGCTTCATAGCTTAGGACGATTTGTCACTTGAATTAAGTTTTTGTGAGCTTATTGGGATGATTAATACTTGTTGGAATAATTATGTTGTCATTGGTGCCTTGTTTCACTAATTTGATTCATGATACTTTCTTAAATGAAGCTAGTGCACCTGGTATTTGACAAAATATCCATTGAACCTTTCTTGCTTATTTTGTGTGGTGGGTGGATCAAGTACGATAATATGAGCATCTTGAGTATGTTTAGAGATGATTTGGTGAAATAATCTTATTCTCTTGTGCTCTTATTCTTTTTCTTCCAAGTTCTTGATTAGCATGCCCACTATGTGTTTGATGAAATGACATTAAGAGAGGAATGTGTTGTATGCTTGTGATGGCCAATATGACTTTCCTTAGGGCATGGTGTGGTAATTTATTATGCATCGTTTTGGGTCCAGTTGAACCTAAT
Source organism: Capsicum pubescens (assembly GCA_030864215.1). NCBI lineage: Eukaryota > Viridiplantae > Streptophyta > Magnoliopsida > Solanales > Solanaceae > Capsicum > Capsicum pubescens. The sequence goes on from CM061541.1 coordinate 42,876,059, forward strand.
AATGAAATAATTGGTAGTCATTGATTGAGGGAGATTGTTGAGAAAGAGGGCATCCATTGTTCTTGTTGGTCATTAAGCCTACCCGAAAAACATGAATGTTTTTCTTGCCCTATGATAGATTAGATGACATCATTCTTAAGTGTATTGGTCATTCTTGTTTCCATTGGAAGTTATGGATGTCCTATGAGCTAGTTTTGAGAAATGTGAAGAATGTGAGGCAATGTCGTGCCTAAATGATTAAGTGTTGTAATAAATAAAACCCATGGACTCTAGTGATGAGTTACCTTGCATCTTTCAACAATTTTCTTTTCTTATCATTATTTTCTTTCTTAACTTACAAAATTCCAAAAAAAAATATGTTTTACCTTTTGTCTTTTGTTTTGGTTTTGTTTTGTTTCTTTCCCATAGGTATGTCTCCAAGGAAAAACTTATCGCGAGAAGCTAGAAAGGGTAATGCCCCGAATAAAGTCAAGGAGAAAGCTACGTTCGAAAGGGGTAAAGCATCGATCTCTAAAGATACTTCGAAAGTCCCAAATGCCCAAGCTATCAATGATCGTGCACGGGAGGTAGGAAAGGAAGCAGATCAAATTCGGTTTGGTGTTAAAGGTGTGAAGGAGTTATATGATGAGTGGGTAACTACTCTGGGGTTCAATCCTAAGAATATCTTTAGCATGAAGGAAGTGGACACCCATTTCCCCGAAATCATTGCCGAAATAGAAGAACGGGGTTGGGAACTCTTCACAGATATGACACCCCCTTCTCACCCATTATGTTATTTCCCAGAGAATGTTTGAGAGTTCTATGCTTCCTATATTGTTAGGCACAATGAACAAAAATACAAAATGCCAATTGTTGCTCTACCTTGCCTCGAGAGTGTATTAGTTCGAGGAGTGAAAATCCCTTGTACGACCTCGGAGATCAATGAGATCTATTTTGCTTGTGACTTAGATTCTGCGGTGCAGTACAAGAGGTTGATATTTAACGGATGTCAAAGTTATCCATGGCTTGTTAGGGTGATTGCAAAGGGTCTTCCTCCATGGGCTAATGGTGTGGGTCAAATCAAGAGGAGAGATTTTTTGGTTCAAGCCAAACATTGGCTTGGATTTGTGGGTAACCATCTACTTCTCTCAAGAAATGACAAAGATGTCGCGGTTGATAAGTCCATTGTTGCCGGGTGAATCATGGATAAAATTGCTATCAATTTAGGAAAGTTGATAGCGGAGATGATTAAGTTTAGGGCGAAGCAACCGGGTACTTTATTGCCCTTTTTGGCACTCATATCCATGATTGGTCTTAAGTTTAAAGTCCCGCTACTCTCTAAGATTGATCATCAAATTATATGCACCGGCGTCATTGACATCACATAGTGTAAAGATGAGGATAACCCTACGGGCTTAAAAAGGCAAGCTTTGGTTTTGGTAGACTCGGGTGCGGAAGGATTGTCGAGCTCAGATGGGGTGGAGATTCCTCCGAATTCTACACTTAATGCTGAGGCCCATCAGAATTCTACCGATACTCTTCCATCATTGAGCACCGCACCACCACCTCAGTCCACATAATCGACACGATCTTCTACGGTGACGTTTGCCAAGGTTGCTTCCATGACTTTGGCAAACAATGTTATGCTTACCCGATTGGTGGAGGACATTCCGTAGTTTATTCAGGATACTATAGCACCTCTTCGTGCCCATGTAGTAAAGTTAGATCAGAGGGTGACCATGCTTGAGGTGAAGGGAGATTGTGAGAGGGTGGCATCTGTGAGGGCAGACCTTGATAGTTTACGGGTGGAGATTCACTCCGGACAGCCCTCCTTCGATATAGATGAGGCAGAAAATACTTTTCCACCGGAGACTTCAGGCCCAGTGCTTCTATTTGATGATTTGTTTGGAGGGGATCATGAGGACATTGATGATGAGGTCGAGGTTGATCTTATAGAGGGGATACCTGAGGCTCGATAGGTTAATCTCGTCATGCAGTTATCCAGGGATGAAGAGTATGCACGAAGGGTTGAGGCTAGTTCTAGCACTCGACATGATGATGAGTCACATTTCATAGCAGATTCGATAAGAGGAGCCCAGTCTAATGAGGCTCCCATTGAGATAGTGCGATCATTCACTGACAGGGATCCGAGCGCTTAGTGCGCTACTGGGAGTCTTTACCCTCCTCTACTCTCTTTTACTTTCGCATTGGGTATAATTCAATATTTTTAGTGGGGGTAGGGTATGGTTATGATTCATTTGATGATCGGTACCTACTGTCTTAGTTTATAGCATGTGGTTTGATAGATTGTGGAGACATATTCTATGTTATTACTTTCGATGTTTATGGAATTTTATTATTATTGACATTGCTTTGGATGGGCCCTTGTCGGACATTTTGATAATGATATCAAATATTGTCGTTTTGTTTTTTAATTGGTGTCATGCGCTTAATTTAAATATGGTATCCGACTGTGCGCATTGCTCTTGTCGCCCTTTGTATATACGTGTCTAATAAACTCTAAGGGTTTTCTTCGAAACTCGATTCTTTCCTAAGGAGCAAATTTTTATTTTCTCTTTCTTTTGATCTTTTATTTTTAGTTTCTTTGTCGAATCGAGTGATAATTTACCCATGAGGGATGGCGAGGCGACATCTTTAGGTGAACTATCTAGTCATTTTGGTTAACTAGGAAGAAGCAAAAATTCGAAAATACTTCCAAAATGTCATTGACAAGGAATAAAATATTTTTGAGAAAAAAAACCAAAAATTTAGTTGTAAGATCAAGGATGTCTTGAATTTTCTTTTGAGCAAGACCATTAAACTCAACTTTTGGTTCTCTCTTTACAAGGATGAGTCGTTGACTCGGAGTAACTTATAAAGCTCAAATTGCTCAAATTGGTTGGGAGACTAACTTTTTGCTTTATGAGTACGATTCCTGTAATGGTGAGATTTTTGAATAATTCTTGTGCATTTGTGTAGTCTAGAACTTGCCCCGAGTGTATTCAAAGCGAAATTCTAGGCAAGCTTGGTTTGGAGGATGACCCGAGGACCTTTTTGACCCGTCACATAGCCAAATTCCCACCTTAACATTGTTCCTTAGATAACCCATTTGAACCTTTTTGCCCTTCGTTCTTTCTTATTGTAATGATAACCATGCTAAAACACCTAAACCCTTTTGAAAACCTCTCTTTTGTCACTTAACCTCCTTTGATGCATTGCATGATTCTAGATAATGGATTATAGGCAAAATCTTAAGTTTGGAGGGTTGTGTATTTGGGAGGAGATGATCAAAGAAAAGATAAGAAAGGTGTATGTAAGGTTGTCAATACATGTGCTTAAAAGACAAGAGATGTGCTTGATGATAAAACTGAATAGCCTAGCCCATATAATAATAATAAAAAAAAATTAAATGAGTGAGGGGCTAAGAAAGGCTTATAGGTAGAATGTCTCTTGAAATATTCAAAGAAGTGAAAGAAAGAAAATGGTGGCTTTGAATGGTTTGGTAAATGCTAAATAAAAAGCTAGGAAAATATGGAAAATGATTTGAAAAAAGAATAAGGTGGGTGGTTTGAAAATTTTAGGGGTAGAAAGGATTGAGCGATTGCATTGAAGGAGGTCTTTTAGTCACTTGATCCATATATATTCCTTCCCGCATATTAAACCTTCATCTTGACCCGCAAGACCTTGGTGATTCCAAACTAAGTCTACATTAGTGGCGAAAAACACAAAGGGCAAGCATATGGTTCTATTCAATGTACTTGAATTTCTGTGTGAGGATGAGTGTAAATTCTTTATTTATTTGAGCTCCCTTAAGAATTGAAATATCTTTGGTGTGCGGAGCTAACTCTTGCATATGAGCGGCATCGGTACTTGTGGATAGAGGGTGATGTTTTACTATCGATTTGGAAAAATTAGTGAAGTAAGTTGCATTGTGAAGATTGAGACAATCTTTGATGATTTTGTGTCTTACCTTAAGATGTTTTGTGATTTGAAAAATTCATTTGACACACTTGCATCCTTACTTCATAAATATGCGCTTATTGAAAAGTTTTAGTTTACTTGTTGCCATGACATGTATGGAAAGTGTTTGTAGAGTTTTGTAAGCCTACTCCTTTAGTATAGCTTTCTTTTAGGTGGATTTGAGCTAAATACCCTATCTCATTGAATTATTCTTGGTTGCTTGAGGACAAATAATAGTTTAAGTTTGGGGGGTTGATAAGTCATTAATTTGACGACTTGCTAGCACCTTTTGAGCCTAAATTATCATGCTTTTTCATTGATTGAATGGTACTCTCTTACGTAATGCCTATTTATGTAGGTAAAAGTAAAAAGAGAAGATTGGGCAAGTCACCCAAGTCATCAGGAGGCCAAATATGAAGGAAATGAGTCATTCGCTTCGCATCCGCTTCATATTTGCTTTGGAGATGCTAGCCATCTGCTCTCTGTCTTCTCTTCATACGTTTTGGATCCGTTCAAGCAGATCAAGAATAAGATGACAGTTTTGTAATTTTCATCAAATGTAGAGTGGAGTTTAAAAGGGGTCTTTTAACTCATTTTTCAAGACCTAGTTTTCATCTCTTAGCAAGATAGCCTCCTTTTTAGCTCTTAACTTCTCTCTTCTCTTTTAGCATCTATCTTTTCATCTTTTGAGAAATTTATACTAAACTTGAATGAAAAATACATGGTAGTAATTTTTCTTTGAAGAATTGAAACCCCAAGTGTGAAATTACATTGTCTCTATTTCTCATGGATGAAGTGAATGATAACTTTGGTATATTCTTATCCCTTTTATCTATGAGTAGCTAATTTTCACTCTTGAGGTTATGCTTGCTTAGGTAGTGGTAGTGCATGGGTTTTAGCTAATTATTTTTCTAACTAGTTAATTGTGATGAGTGTTGCATTTATTTCATGAATTAATTGAGAGTTGGGGGTTGCAAACTCCAACCACCCTAGAACTCATGTCATTCTTGAAAGAGAGGACTTGGGTAAGGAATAAATGCAACGAATAACTTGATTCATTTCATTTAATGATATCTCTTAGACATAAGGATGTCAATTGAGGCAATAGATGTGGGAAATTGTCACACTTGTGAGGTGTTCGAAAGAACTCATTTGTAAAATTTGGTGTTGTAATTGAAAGATTGACATCAATACATTGACATCTAGCCGACCCATGACTTTTAGCTAAAAGTTGAATAAATGACCAAATACCCATGCATGATCCCACACATATAATTGCATAACCCCAAGGCTTATTCTCAATTGAATTCACTCTTAGCATTCTTCAACGTCAAGCTAGTGCACTAAAATTAAAGTGGTTGTCATTTATAAACACATTCAAACTAAATCCCCCCATTTTACATTCTTGCTTGCTTTATTCACACTACGGGTCATCTTTTAGTAGACTATTAATACTTTTGAGTTTTGAATTTCATGATGTCACTCCTTGTGGATTCGACCCCAACCTAAGTTGGGTTATTATATTGACAATGATCGATTACACCCATTCAAAAGTGTAATTTGAGCGTTATCATTGGCACGGATTTTTATTTTGATATTTAAAATTAATATTATTTATTTTAAGTAACTTAACTAATATTTTAATATGTCATTTTATCATTTTTTGTTGACTTGGCTATTTGGTTGTATTGCATATTTCTTAAGCGTGTGATTTGACTTTTTATGGTAAAAAATATATTTTTTTGCTTCGTCTTCTTCACTCTTTCTTCCTCTACCTTCATCTATCAATTTTACAATTTGAAATAAATATTTGAAGATTTAGAAAATAATTTTTAAGATAAAATATTTAAAATTGAAAAAATTGTGTGCAGTGAATTGAATGAATTTTGATAGAGTGACGATAGTTGCACATGTTTCGATGAATAAGGGGTTGTTTTGATCCTAATGAGGGTGAAGATGGTGGCTTGAAGATAGTTCTCTATTAATACAAAAAAAAAAAAAGAGGATTGTATGTAATGAAAAGTAGAGAGAATGAAGGAAAAAATTGATGGAGGTTCCGTTGGTTGTCAATGGTGAAAATTAATAATGAGGGGTGTTTTCGATTGAAAAGTAAGGAAGATGGAGGAATCAATGGTGTTATTGAAGTGGGTGTGTTTAGGCGTGTATGCTATGGAGAAAAAGTAAAGCTTTCTAGTATCATCCAAGAAATCATTAACGACTTATCATTTATAACCCGCACTCTGTTCCACACAAAGAAAGAAGAAAATCATTCAATAAAGAAGTATATAGCAAAAAAATGACTTAATACTGTAATTTGGGTATCTGCCTGAACTGTTTTTCCCGTCTTTGTACGAGTTGTAACAAACATTTCTGCCTTTGATGGTTCCTCAGTATTTTCTTTGGTCCCACGCTGCAAATTATATCAAATTAAAGTAAAAAAAAAACATTAATATGTTATGACAAAGTAAAAAAAATTAAAAAACAAATTATTATTTTTTCAAAAGCGTCTACTAAATATTACAAATGTCATGCCTACTCTTGCAAAATTAACAGGTCTCATTCGATGTCTTCACTTTTATTTTTTTCTATTTTGAGAATTTACCTCACTCAAGGCGTAAAAAAGAGAACAAAAATTAAATATGCAAAATATGTCAAGAGTAGATATGCATTATTTTAATCTCAGTTGAACATCTCGAAGCTTTCAATACTCGATCAACTGTCGTAATTGACTTGTTGAAACGTCATCGGAACGTTTTGCTAGCATTTCATCAACAGTAAGTTCTTTCTCAAAAAAAATTCGTTTAACATCTTTCTTGCGTCGCCTCCAAGCATCACAAAGACCTGTCATCACCCACTTCTGTCCTTCCTTTGAAATCAGGAATTTTGACTATGCAAAACAACCATAGTAAGCTTTGATTAGTAATAAACATAATATATGTTCAATTTCAAATATTAATTTTTCTTACATTGACATAATCTCACATGCATTTTTTTGTTTTATCTGGAACAGCATGACAACTAGTGTACATCAAGGTGATAACTTTGGGATTCCTTGCAACTATTTTTATGAAGTTGCTTAAATTAGAAACTGCTTTGTCAGTTGATCCCACTGTTTGTCCGAAGTCAAATGTCACCGCCTCTTTTTCCTATAAGGTTCTCACATAAATTTTCTTGCATGTTGTTTGTCCTCGAATATTTTTCTTCTGTGTCATCCCTAGATTGATGTAACAACCAAGAAATAAGAAACAAATACAATGAGTAATAAAATTATAGGTTTCAAGACATACCATTTGTACCATAATCAACATTCATATCCTCATCACTATTTAACCACTCATCCTCCCCAATTTCTTCTTGTTCCGCAGGATCATCCAATCCTTTATTATGTTCATCTAAATCTTCAGTAGGCAGAACTCTAACATCATTTGTTGTGTGAATATCATATTATTTATTCACCACCTATATGTATTCTTTTTTAAAAAAAAAAACTGATCAAGACTGCTTGAAGGTAGGACTGACTTCCTCTTCACCTTTTTGAAGTTTTCTAACTCTTTAACAACATGGTGTTTCTTTTTTTCAACTTGTGATCTTTCAATGATATCTAAAGTATTAACATCAATCTTTGAAAATCCTTGAAACATGTAGTTGTGCATAGGTAATTTAACTCCTCATTTTTTAATGGGCTTTTCATATAAAGGTTGAAATAATTGTTGTTTGTTTTGTCCTTTTCCAGTGAACATATATGAAGTATTAATCTCTTTCCTTGAAGATGACCTGATCATTGACTTGTGAACAGGCAATATACTCTTTCCTTATTTTGCAATGGACTCCTCAAGATCCTTTTTTTTATGTGCCATCAGGTCCTGAGCTTTTCTAATTTTATCATTGTGTTCTTTTGCAAGTTGTTCTCTCTTAATCTTATATTCCTTGACCAGCTCATCACTTGAACGGTATTGAGTATTAGAATTCATATTCTTCAGAGGACTTTAAGCTTTGTTCGAATTCAAAAAATTTTACTTTAAAGTTGTTGCCTGCTTCGTTCTTACTAACTGCAAATAGAGGTAAAGAGTATTAGTTTCACACAAATGTTATAGATCGGACAATGTGAGGGGATACCCCTATTTTACAACTACTGCAAATATTTACGGGATGAAAACATGAATTGTACCATCAAGAACAGAGATGGGGAGGCTGAGAAGAGGAAAGATCAAGAAGAAGAAACTGAATCTAGACATGTACAGCTTTACAGATAGGAAAAACAGGCAATGTTGAAACCTAATTTTTACCCTCCACGACTAAGTTTAATTTTTAGTTTCTTTGATTTTAAATAAACTTATAATATTTATTTTATTCGAATAAAAAAAACTTTTTGAAATATTTATGTACGCAATTTTGTTATTTTAAGTAGTGATTATAGAATTTCGTATTTACGAAATTGTATAATTTTGTTACTTAGGAAAATTAATTTATGAAAAATTGAGTTTTAATCAGCCCATAATTCGTTACTGACCCGGCCTACACCTATACTCTCCTATTCTTTCCAGTTAACAGCCGACAGCAACGTCAACGCCGCATAACATCGTTTGACGCCAACGCCGCACAACAATAATTCAAGAGCCGATATCGGCAAAACAGACAGCCAATAACAACCGTTTCAATGCCAAAACGACAATCCAAAACATCAAACAACATCGACAGCCTTGTCTCAACAGCCCCACACCAACGCATAAATAACGTTTTCAACGGCTTCAACCAAGAAGGGCTAGAAATTCGTCCACTTTTTTCCTTTTCAGTCCATGGGGATTGTTATGTGATTGTTGTTAAAATCTCACTAAGTGAGAACATGGGGATTGTTTGATGTAGAATTTAGAATTTTGTTACCATTTTAATGAAAATGAAATATTTATGAGAGCATGAAGGCCATACACTTTGAAGTTGTGTCATCGCCTTGTTAATGTCCACAATCTAATGAGTCAAGTAACACAGGCCGATTTAATTTATCAGTGTTGTTATGTCGGATAGTGAACCCAATTACTGAAATTTGATTTGAACCTCTAATCCCATAGGAAGATTTGGTGATTCCACTTAGCCATAAGCTCACACTCATTTAACAATCCACGTGTTGGTAAATGATAGTATTTTGAAGTCATCAATGCAGTCTTAAAACGTTTTCTAATGCTTAATCTGCTTATGTTTGATGTATAACTTAAGTTTGTGACAATGGGCTTGAGAGTATTTCCCTTATTGGAATTTGTTGTACTCTTTTCCTTTGAGTTCGGATTCGATGTTGTTATGGATTTGAAGTATCGTCGGAATTTCTTGTAGATGACATGATAGGAAATTCGAGGTTGTTTGTGTTTGATTCTTTTCTTATCATAGTTTGATATGAACATATCATGATGGGTCCATTTTAAGATAGTTTTCCCTATTTTTTTCTTAGCTGCATTTAAGCACATTTTTTTAGATTATCATTCCATGAGAATGTCTTAGTTTAAATTACGTCTCATAGTTTGCTTTACATGGTTCCTTTAACAGTAGATTGTCACATAGTTTGTGGTCTTATGTCTAGCCTTAGTTGTAGAAATTGTGCTCTCAAATTAAATTGTCTCACTATTTGAATTTGTTGCATCTACTTAGAAATTGAATTAGTTCCTAATCTCCCTTTTATTTCTTATGTATGAATTGTCCGAGAAGAGTCCATTCAGACTCCCCACCCCTTGCATTCGACCGTCTTCGAGTCTGAGCCTCAACCAAGGCCCAAATGCCTTCATTTCTTGAAGAAACAGGCTGGTATACACTGGTATATTCCTAATATACGAGATCTACAGGTCAAAGGTGGCCGATGTAAGACGAGATATGATGCATGATGAAGCTGGGAGCAAGTATACAGAGTTTTATACACTGATATACAGTGTATATATGCACAAACCACAATATCAGTCTGGTATACAGCTGATATACACCTCAGAAAAATGGACTGAAGTCCATAATTCAGAGCCCAAAACTGGGCAGCTTTATTAATGGGCTAACTAATAGTCCAATTTCAATTCTCGTATTATTTTTGTAGCTTGTATTGGTTATTTGTATTAACTAACTTTTTAATCATTTAACCTAGACAAATTCCCTAAAGTGTTGTCATTTTTATTTTATCTTAGTTTTCTTTTATTAATTCATAATTTCTTCACCTAATTTATATTGTATAAAATGGATTAAATTGGTTCCTTCTATTTTCTCCTTGAAACAAGTCTTTTAAAGATTGAGTATTTTATTTATTTTGTTCATATGACTAATAGTCTATTTGGATTAAATTAATTTTCTTCAAACTTAAGAAATTAATTTTTCTCGTAAATTCTAACTTTTCATGATGAATATGATACTTTTAATTTGATACACTCTTAACTTTTTTTAAAAAAAAAGTGTTAGTTATAACGAAAAAAGATTTTCCTATAGTATTAATACTAAGAAAATAATTTCATCTTCTTCTTCTCCTACAAAAAGAAAAATTCATTTTCCTCCTAAGTTCGAAAAGTTATAATTTAGTTCAATTTAAATAAATTATTTTTCCCTTTGAATAAATAATGTCGTTTTTAAATGTTTAAATAAATAATTTTAATATTTTCTATAAAATCAAGTCTTTGCAAAATTAGCCATTTTAATTAATCAAGTTAGTTCTTTTTGGTAAACCGTTTTAAAAGGACACTCCTAAGTGCCTTAAAAACATTCTTAGAGCATTAATTGAACTCTTACCCAATTTCTCTTGTTTCTAAGATTTATTTCTGTTTTTGAACCTTTGAAACTCTTTTAATTTTTTTCTTGATTTATTCTATAAAAATCAAGTGGCGACTCTGTAATTTTCTCAAAATTATTTCAAAAAAATTTTGAATCTTTTTTAAATAGTTTTAAGAGGTCAAAATCATCTTCTCGTCAAATAAAATTAAAAAAAAATAAGATAGAAATGGCGACTCTGCTGGAGAATTATTTAGGTTCTAACCAAAAGGAATTTTCTAACTTGTTACGGCTAATTATTACGTGTTTATTTGTTTAAATTTCATATAAACTGTCATTTCGTTCATATTTCTTTCATTCGAGAAAATTGACACAGTCAAACGTACACGTGAGGTGTGTTTCACGCACCCGCAAACTTTTTTCAAAATCCAAATTCTAGGAGAGTTGGCGTATGCGCGATATGTCCAAATTTTTTTCTATGTGACCGCGTAGCCTTCTCACTCGAGTTGTCCACTCGGGAGTCTTGTGTCTAGTAAGCCAAATCTTAAAAGAACTTGAGATAGAGCTTCCCTAAATATAGGTCACGCATGCATAAGCCTTAGGTGGTTTGAACCATGGTGTCATTCCATAAATTTAGGAAACACCCTCATGTCAAAAGGGTTCACGATCCAATGATGATCCTTATATTATGTGCAGAGATAATGATAAACTGATCCAAGTCGAAATTTGATCAAATTTAGTTTGAAAAATTCTAAACTCGAGTAATATCATTAATTAAAGCTTAAATCAATTTATTGAAATCTCAATTGATATTTGACGTTTAGGCTCACCCTTGGCTCAAAAAGGTCACCCAATTAGGACACGCTATTTACTATTCTATGCATAATAACTATTTACGTGCTAAAGTATTTCATTGTTTTGCTTTGTCTGTGTGTTTAAAGAACATCCGTTTGGCTTGAAACAAGACTAGTCTATTATTCCTATTTCGAAGTCTCAGAGCGGTAATAGGCATATAAGACTCAAAATTTGAATCTTCCAAAAATACCCTTAGAAGTTCGTTGATAAAATTTCTTCCAATTTATCCAAATTTGTTCAGAATTTCATTAGGTTATTATTCAATTCACATTGATCATGTTACCCTCACAATTTGTTTTTCCCGTATTTGATTATAGTCAAAACTATCCAGATATTCTATTAATAAAAAGACTGTCATCTTTAAAGCTTTTCAAATAAGCCTTTTAGTATGTTTATTCAAATCACTTAGTTCATCTTGTTCGAAGTTCTATTTTTCCCATCAACTTTAAGATACGTCAAATTATCAAAGTTCTGATCATTCGGTTACTTTCTCAGTGTCTTATCCTCCAAATTCTGGACTTAGTATGTTTCAAACCAAATATATGTCATTCGTTTCGTATATTACTTTGGTCAATCATTACGATCATGAACTAACTTTTTACCTTTTGAGTATTTTTCTTTCTTTTTAGAAAGAGGCTGATTTGTGTTGGTAGTCAAACTTGCTTGCTTCACAAAGGCAAAAGTAATCACTGGCAGAACATCAATATTTCACATGGTCTAAGGTCAAGAAAGCAACTATAGATTCATCAATTCTTTCTTGGGCTAACAGAAGGACTCGTTCAACTATGGATCCTAGTCTGATCAGCACGAATATCATATCCGAGTCAGTTTCCATCTTCTTTGTGGCAATGGATCTGAGTGCCTCAATAGGAAAGAAAATAACCCTAGAGCTTGTTGCTGGTTTGGAGAAACAAATTATCGAGCTAAGGCTCATGGTGATGCAAAGTAGAAAATCTTCTTAGACTCCTCTAAACGTGACTCTGTCTCCTGATGCTCGACAAAAGGGACCTATGTTTCCAACATCAGAAGGAGTTGACTAGAAAGGTCATTTTGCTCATGTTTTTCAGAATGCCCCTTCTGGGTACATATTTGATCGTCCAAAGGTTCAGAACATACCCTTGCCACACTATGCTCCGCCAGTGTACACCTATGCTACCGCTACACCGATAACACAAACTCAAGAGTTATTTCTCTTAGATGCTAATCATTATGTATAAACAGAGAATGATCCAAGAATGTAAACTTATGAGATAGTGAACAAAAAGCTCAAGTCCTTGGAAGATGCAATGAGAAGTCTTCGGGGGCTTGGGAAAAACCAAAGTGTAAAATATGAAGAGTTGTGTGCATTTTCCGAGATTGAGTTGCCTCCTGGTTATAAGATCCCAAAGTTTGAAGAGTTTGATGGGTCCGAAAATCCCTTCTTTCATTTGAAGACTTATTATGAAAAACTAATTGGCGTGGGCAAAAATAAAGGAATACGGGTCAAGCTATTTAGCAAAGTTTGAGTGAAAAGGCTCTAGAATGGTACGCTAAGCAAAATGTGACTAAGTGGCGTACTTGGGATGACCTAGCAAATGCTTTGCGGATCACTACAAGTTTCATATCGATATCATTCCTGACAGAATCTCTATCACAAAGCTAAGGCAGAAATCAAATGAGAATTTTCGTGAGTATGCCATACGCTGGAGAGAAGAGGCGACCAGGGTACATCCTCCTATGGAAGAAACTGAGATGATCAGTTACTTCATTCATTCACTTAATTCAGAATATTTTGATCGCATGGTAACGATGGATGGAAAAATATTTATTGAAATTGTCAAGACTGGAGAAATAATTAAGGATAGACTCAAGACAGGACAGATAATAAATTGACAGGGCTGCAATCAACTCATAAGGGCTTCCAGACTGGTTCTTTCAAAATTGGGAAGAAAAAAAAGACGAAAGTAATGGGAGTGATGACTCAAGAAAACTCTTCCAATTACAAGCAACCTCTTCGATATCAATCCAATGCTCGACATGCTCATTATCCGATATTCAATTCACAAACTACATATCATGCTCAACCTCCACCATAAAACTATCAAAATAATGCTCATCGTGTCAATCATGAAAGGAAGACTCCCAAAATTTTTATGACGTTGGCGGAATCCCTTACTCAGCTTTTTGAAAGGTTGAAAGACGCAAAACTACTTCATCCTGTGGAAGCAAAGACTATGAACACTTCTACTAATTGGTATGATCCAAGCAAGCGATGTGTTTACCACTCTGGAGTCGCTGGACATGATACAGAGAAATATATCACTCTCAACCATAAAATTCAGGATCTGATTGACAACAAGGTGATAACGCTTGAAAAAGCTCCAATTAATTTTATCAAAAGCCCATTGCCCAATCACAAGAAGTAGTCATTAGAATCATCAATCAGAAGAAGCATGAATTTCTCTCAAAAGACGCACTTTTGGCGTCCTTCTGTACTGCATTTAAAAGTTAGTTCTTTCCTTGTAATCGCACTTTATGGTTTGATTTCCTCGTAATTGCACTCTTTTAGTTGAATGAACCATGCTTGACCTGAATTCCCAAGAATGGGTTACGTAGGCGGCCTATGTCGGCTTCGGTTAACCCCTTAAAAAATTTATCTTTTTATTCTATGTATGGACCACGTTTGACCTGAATTCCTAAGAATGGGATACGTAGGAGGCCTATGTCGGCTTCGGTCAACCCCTTAGAAAATTTATCTTTTTGTTTTATGTACGAACTACGTTTGGCCTGAATTCCTAAGAATAAGATACGTAGGAGGCCTATGTTAGCTTCGGTCAACCCCTTAGAAGATTTATCTTTTCGTTTTATGTTGGAACTACCTTTTCTACATCAATGGAATGTGTAAGTGCCACACTAGCTCAGTCATATTTCCCTTAAGATTTTCATAGAAACTATGGCAAAAAATTTTAAAAGATCTCAGGGGATCTTTTCTAAAGATAAATGAGGATGACATTGAAGAATGCAATTGGGGCAGAAATTTTGAGGTCTCAAAAAATTCTCAAAAAACATGACATTTTCCATAAGTTGAAGTTCAAACGTTACTGAAGATGAGATCGGAGCATCATTTTAAAGTTCCCTACGCTTAAAGCAATGTACGTCAGACTTAACTCAAATATTTTGCATTTTAGACTGGGGCAAAATTTTTTAAAAGATCTCAAAAATTTCATAAGAAAGTTCGAGAGTTTCTAAATCGGGGCAAAAAATTTTAGGGAGATCCTCAAATATTTCACAACGAACGCACTTCAAGTTTGCAAATCAATGATCAACAAGGTGCATTAGGAGAGCGAGACAATACCAACACAGTCAATCTCTCAAAACTAAGAAATTTTCTTTGGATGCAGGAATAGTGAAGTCATAAAGTTGACACCATTAAGCATAACAAAGGACATTATCAAATCCACTGTGATCATGCCATAATAGTCCATACAACTTCTTTCCTATATTTTACTCTTGATTTATGTTTCTATTACTTTGTTACGATATCTAACACTTTCTCTGATTTTATAAGGAAATAATCGGGCATAATGATGAAGATGTAGAGATATTATCCTAACTACTATCTCTAAATAACAAAACTGACTGACTGTCTATGCTAGTCTAAAGAGCTTCTACTGACTGACTGAGAAGCTGATGGGACAAACCCCCAACTAACTTCGACTGAATAGAAATGACTAAAACTGATAAAGTAATCTGAGCTAAATAAATCATGTCCTCAAAATATGAGGACTCACCACTGCTACGGCTGATAATCTGTAAAGTCTATGTGCGATCCAGGAACTGAGCATCCGAACATATGATATGATACATCATAGCGCAAGAAAAGAGTATGGATTAGTACTTTGAATGTACTGGTATGCTAAATGAGGTAGGCTGATATGCATGGTTTCAAGTGCATGAATAGTAACTAACCAAATAAATAGCATGAAAGACTGAATAGAATGCATGAAATCTGTAAGTACTGAAGATTTTTGAAATTTGTAAATACTGAAGATGCGGGAAATCTTTAAATACTGAGGATGCGTGACCAAGCATAAAATATGTTTTGATCATAATCTGTAAACTGAGAAACTGAAATCGGATAACTGAATTACCAATATCTTTATGTTATGGTCAAGCAACTAAAACTGAATTACTGAGCTGATTACTGGACTGAGACTGTGGGAGCTATCATCTAAACGACATGCCTCAATGAGCAATTTGGGGTCCAACCTGTGACCCCAATTGGAAGGGTGTCAATATTGTGCCACGAGTACTAACACTGGCTGTGTGGATCCACTAAAGTGTTGTCCCGAAGGACTAAGGGTCACCCTCAACTAGCAGGGCCCTAATGAGATCAACCATCAACTGGCAGGTTAACATCTCAACCTACGTTGTCTACATAGTTCTGGAATGCGGGGAAGCTACTAAAGGTCACACCCTCAACTGAGGGGTGATCCCCCATCCCTGAGTTCGCTCGGTGCTAAATTCTAGTCCCAACTGAACTGACTCGGAATACTGAACTATTCTAAGTTTAACTGATTATGATAACTGACTGAACTCATTGCTCATAACAGATTTTGAAACTATTCTGAAGGTACTGAGACTAAGTAAACAACTATATTTTTAGGTATTCATAATCCCTAGGACTTGATAGCAATAATAGTAAAATAATACTAAAACTTGGGGGACATAATATGAAAGCATCATTCAAAATTCATTTTTGTAGACATTTCATCAAACACTTGATGTTCATAGTTTAAGGCTTTAAGCTAAGCATGGGAATTCTTTAAAGCTTGTAGAAATAGCATGGTTTTATTATCATGATCACTAATTATGGTTTAAATTAGTGAATATCAACATTAAAACACGTGGGGTTTAATAACAACAACAATTTCATGTAAACATGGTAAGGAATTACAATTCATGGGAGTTCATGGTAAAAAACACAATTTAAGATCACAATAACTTGTAAAGATCACAGTTTTGAATCTAAAATTGGATACTTGGACTCCATGAGTGAAAGGGACCCATAGATGAACACTTAACATACCTGGGTTGATGAATTTGTGAGAATTGATGGTGAATTCTTGAGATTTGATCTTGAACTTTGAAGGCTAGGGTTTTGGTTCTTAAAAGAAGGCTACTTTAATTGAGAGAATTGTGAAATAATGAGCAAATAATGCTCTATTGGGACTTAAATCTCGTGTTTTGACTGAATGATATGAAGGGAAAAGACTTAAATGCCCTTGGGCAAATTAAAACTAGAAACTAGAACTGGAAATCCCGATTTTGACACACGGCACGACGCGGTGCAATCGCGTTGGGCTACTAAAAGCTGACAACTGCGAACTGGAACCTTGGCGCGATGCAGTGCCATTGCACTGCCTCACTGGAAAATGACAAACGTGAATTAGGCCATCACCGCGATCCGACCTTATCGCGTTGGGCTACTATTTCACACTAAAAGTGTCATAACTTCTCACCCGAGTATTAGATTTGGGCAAAATTGGTATAGTTGGAAAGATAATTCAATTTCCTATCATTTGGTGGATCTTGATCTGGAAAATTCTAAGTAGAGAAAAATATATGCTCATTTAAAGTTGACTAAAGCAACATTCTTCCCGAAAACTCAATCGGTAAGGACTATTTTGATTCGTCCAACGGCTGAGAGTTATTTGAGACCTTAGTATACATCAAACTAACTTATAAAACTATCAAAGAACCATAATGTACTATGCATGACCTTGAAACATGGCGTTAACATTGGTTTGGATTTTCGAGGTATTATAATATCTCTCTCTTGGGAACATTCGTCCTCGAATGAGACTGGTTAGACTGAAAGCACTGAGGAACTGAGATTACCTGCCAAATATACGTGATTACATGACTAAGTATGAAACATGATTCATGACTAAACTAGTTTTGTAAATGCATGACTGACATGAGAATGTTATGCAGCTGAAACTGAGCATGGGAATGAGAAATTCTAAGAAGATTGTTACCTTAAGTTGAGTCTGAATTTGCGGAGAAAAAAGTTGAGGGTACTTGGTCCGCATATATTCTTATGCATCCCAAGTGTCTCCTTCAACGGACTAATTCCGCCAAAGAACTTTGACTAGGGGAACTTCTTTGTTCCTTAGTCTACGAATTTGTCGATCAAAGATCTCGACTGGAATTTCTTCGTAAGAAAGGTTGTTCTAAACATCTATGCTTTCTAAGGGAACGACAACTGCTGGGTCTCTAATACACTTCTTTAACAAGGAGATATGGAATACCGGGTGCACTGAAGCTAAGTCTGCAGGCAACTCAAGCTCGTAAGCCACCCTTTTTAAATGGCTCAAAATTCTGTAAGGACCAATATATTAGGGATTAAGCATCCCCTTCTTACCAAACCTCTTCACTCCTTTCATGGGAGAGATCTTTAAATATACAAAATCACCAATCTCAAACTCAAGATCTTTCCTCTCATATCTGCATAAGATTTTTGTCGACTTTAGGTTGCCTTATGCCTCTCCCGGATTAACTAAAATTTCTCCAAAGCATCAAACACCAAATCAGGCCCTATCAAAGCGATTTTACCTACTTCAAACCAACTAATCAGAGATCTACATCTCTTTCCATATAGAGCCTTAAATATAGCCATCAGAATACTAGAATGATAGTTGTTATTATATGTGAATTCAATCAAAGGAAGTGATCATCCCAACTGCCCTTAAAGTCGACTACAGAAGCTCTCAACATATCCTCAATGGTCTGAATGGTCCTATCTGCCTGACCATCTGTCTGAGGGTGAAAGGTTGTACTGAGGTTAACTTGAGTACCAAGACCCTTCTGAAAAGCTTTTCAAAAGTGGGAGATGAACTACGTACCCCTATATAAAATGATGGACAATGGAACACCATGCAACCTACCCAACTCTCTAATATAGAGCTTGGCATAGTCCTCAGCTGAATAAGGAGTATGGACTGATAAAAAATAGGTTGATTTGGTCATCCTATCCATAATGACCTAAATCGAATCATGCTGCTGACGCGTACGAGGAAGACCTGTCACAAAATCCATGTTCACTTCCTTCCATTTTAAGTGGGAATACTAAACTCCTGCATAGACCTACTAGGTTTCTGATGCTCAATCTTAACCTACTGACAAGTGGAGCACTTAGCTACAAACTCTGCAATATCTCTCTTCATCCCACTCCACAAATAGATTTCCCGCAGATCGCGGTACATCTTTGTGGCCCCTGGATGAATTGAGTAACGCGTACCATGCACTTCTACAAGAATTCATTGCCTCAACTGATCAACACACGACACACACAATCTACCTTAGCAATGCAGTACACCATCTACCCTTTGGGAGAAAACCTCTACTTCCTGATCTCTGACTGATTGTTTTAGTTTCACAGACTAGGATTTCTATCCTTCTTTTCTTTCACTTCGACAACCAATGAGGATTTTGAACCATTCTGAACCCAAACACTACCCTCTGCTGAATCAACCAAATGAATACCTAACCTGGCAAGCTGATGAATTTCTCTAACTAACTTCTTTTTATCACCCTTGACATGAGCAACACTACCCATAGACAATCTACTTAGGGCATCTGCCACTATATTGGCCTTGCCCGAATGATACAAAATACTCATATCATAATTTTTCAGCAACTCTAACCATCTCCTTTGATGCAGATTCAAATCATTCTGTGAAAACACATACTACAAGCTTTTGTGATTTGTGAACACATCAACATGCACCCCATACAAATAGTTCCTCCAAATTTTTAAGGCAAACACAACAACTGCTAACTCAAGGTTATGGGTAGGGTAATTCTTTTCTTAGGACCTAAGATGTCTAGAGGTATAGGCCACAACCTTACCCCTCTACATCAAAACACATCCTAACCCAACTCTGGAAGCATCACAGTACACAACAACCCATCTGAACCATCTGGCAATGTCAAAACTGGGGTTGTGGTTAGTCGAGTCTTCAACTCCTGGAAACTTATTTCACAAGAATTTGACCACTGAAACTTGACTTCTTCTGGGTCAATTTAGACATGGGGATGCAATAGAAGAAAATCCTTCAACAAACTGTCTGTAATAGCCAGCCAAACCCAAGAAACTCCTGATATCTGATGAAAAGATGGGTCTGGGACAATTTCTCACCGCCTCGGTCTTTTAAGGATCGACTCTAATGCCATCACCGAAAATAATATGGCCAAGAAAAGCTACTAATATTAGCCAAAATTTGCACTTTCTAAATTTGACAAACAACTGATGGGCTCTAAGAGTCTGCAATATTATTTTGAGGTGGTCTGCATAATCATTTTCATTATGGGAGTAAACAAGAATGTCATCAATGAAGACTATGACGAACATGTCTAACTACTATTTGAACACTCTATTAATCAAGTCCATGAAGGTTTCTGGGGCATTCGTGAAACCAAAGGACATGACTAGAAACTTGAAGTGACCATACCAAGTTCTGAAAGTTGTTTTTAAAATGTCACATTCTCTGACTCTGAGTTGATGTTAGCCGAATTTAAGGTTTATCTTAGAGAAATAATTGTCACCCTGAAGTTGGTAGAACAAGTCATCAATTTTGGGAAGTGGGTATTTGTTTTTTATTGTGACTTTGTTCAACTGATGGTAGTCAATATACATTCTAAGAGAATCATTTTTCTTACGCACGAACAGAACTGGTGTTCCCCACGGGGAGACACTGGGCCTGATGAATCCCTTATCTAGGAGATCTTTCAACTATTTTTTCAACTCTTTGAGTTTGACTGGAGCCATTCTGTATGGCGGAATAGAGATAGGCTGAGTATCTGGAAGAAGGTCTATTCCGAAGTCAATTTCCCTTTCGGGAGGAACACTGAGAAGATCTTCAGGGAGCACGTCTGGAAATTCCCCCACTAATGAAACTAACCCAAGGTTAGGAGTCTCAGAATTAGAGTCTTTTTGACTCGGACAAGATGATAAATACACCCCTTGGATATCATCTTTCTCGTTTTAAGGTACGAAACAAGTTGTCCCCTAAGAGTTGTAGTACTACCCCTCCATTCAAGGACTGGTTCATTTGGAAACTAAAAAAGAACTACTTTATTTCTATAATCAACTGAAGCATAACATGAGTGGAGCCAATCCATGCCAAGAATGACGTCAAAATCCGTCATCTCTAACTCCACAATGTCTACTGAAGTGACTTTCTGAGATATTGTGATCGGACAGTTCTTGTATACCTACCTGGCTACAATAGAGACACCTACTGGA
The DNA here is from genome assembly GCA_030864215.1 of Capsicum pubescens. Lineage (NCBI taxonomy): Eukaryota > Viridiplantae > Streptophyta > Magnoliopsida > Solanales > Solanaceae > Capsicum > Capsicum pubescens. The sequence goes on from CM061541.1 coordinate 42,896,868, forward strand.
GTAAATACTGAAAAAGGCTCTGCTAAGATTTTGGGACTAACTTCGAAGTTGACGGCTATATAAGGAGTTATAAAAACAAAGAAGCTTCAGGATCTAATAAAGCATAAACATGTAAATGAAAGACCTGTAACGTACCAGTAACCACATCAAGAGAATTTTATTGATCCTATCGGGACTAAAATGCATACAATCTGACTTCGGCTGAGCAAAACTGAGGAAGGCTTCTACCTTCTAACTTCGGCTGAGCAAAACTGAAACTACCTATTTTAGCCCTTTTGTTCTCCCTATCTCTCTCTCCTTAGTATTTTGCTCCTCAATCTGTTAAGCATGGACCATAATCCTAGACAATTCCATCTCCTTATCAATATTGCAGTCCTACACTCCTTGACCACACCGTCAGATACTCCAGACACAAACTTGTTCATCTTAGACCTGCTATTAGCTACCACATGAGGAGCATACCTAGCTAACTGAGTAAACTTAAGGGAATACTCTTTTACACTCATGTTTCCCTGCCTCAAGTTAATAAACTCTAACACCTTGGCTTTCTTCAGCTCCAATAGGAATACTCTATCTAAGAAGGCTGTAGAAAACTCTTCTCATTCTTCAGGCCTTGTATCGGCGCCTCTATCTACCTTCCACTGCTTAAATCATGTATGAACCACATCCTACAACTGGTAAGCGACCAATTCATCACTCTCACTAGCAGTCACCCCCATAATATATATTACCTTCTGCACCATGTCTAAGAATTCCTGTGGATCCTCTTCAGATTTGGATCCTGAAAATAGAGGAGGATTCATTTGGGTAAAGTCCCGAATCTTAGTTGCGCCAGTATTAGCCACTGGGTTGGCCGGAACAGCGGCTGGCTGAACATTCTGAGCTGCCACTAAATGGGCTAGAGTAGTGAATGCAGCTTTGAACTCTGTATGAGAAACATGCTCGTTTATGGGATCTTCCTAAACGAGGGAGGTACTGGATGGTTTACATTTCTTCTTTGTCTTTCTGAGAGGCATGTTCTGTAAACGGAAGGGAGAATAGATTAGGCAGAGAGTTTAATATGAGCATCATGCTCAGTCGCACGACATAAACACTGAAAGAAGGGAAACTTTTCCTAAACGTCTCATAGCCTCTTGCCCATAAGTGTGGCACGTTTCACACCCATGCACAAGACTCTACTTGATGCGGCTTTCAGACTTTCTAGGACACTTTAAAACCTTAGGCTTTGATACCAAGATTGTAACGCCTCGAGAGTACACCTTGAGCGCCACACGGTGCTTACGGTCCTGAGAGACCATAAGCTAACCTATGAGTTGGTACCTGTTGTTAGTACTGAATAACATAATAAAATATGTGAAAGAAGAATTGATAATCCATAAGGTTTTAGCAACTGAAAACAATACTAGATAATGAATCTAGAAACAACTGTTTGGAACTAATAAAAATAATAACAAAACTGACTGACTGTCTGTGCTAGTCTAAAGAGTCTCTACTAACTGACTGAAAAGCTGATGGGACAAACCCCCAACTAACTCCGACTGAATAGAAATGACTAAAATTGATAAAGTAATCTGAGCTAAATAAATCATGTCCTCAAAATATGAGGACTCACCACTGCTACGGCTGATAATCTGGAAAGTCTATGCGCGATCCAAGAATTGAGTATCCGAACCTATGATATGATACATCATAGTGCAAAAAAAAAGTATACGATCAGTACTTTGAATGCACTGGTATGCTAAATGAGGTAGGCTGATATGTATGGTTTCAAGTGCATAAATAGTAACTGACTGAATAAATAACATGAAATACTGAATAGAACACATAAAATTTATAAGTGCTGAAGATGCGTGAAATCTATAAATACTGAGGATGCGTGAAATCTTTAAATACTGAGGATGCGTGATCAAGCATAAAATATGTTCTGAATATAATCTGTAAATTAAAAAACTAAAATCTGATAACTGAATTACTGATATTTGTATACCATGGTCAAGCAACTAAAACTGAATTACTGAGCTGATTACTGGACTGAGACTGTGGGAGCTATCATCTAACCAACATGCCCCAATAAGCAATTTGGGGTCCAACCTATGACTCCAATTGAAAAGGTGTCAGTACCGTGCCACAAGTACTAACAATGGCTGTGTGGATCCATTAAAGTGTTGTCCCGAAGGACTAAGGATCACCCTCAACTGGCAGGGCCCTAATGAGATCAACCCTTAACTGGTAGGTTAACATCTCAACCTACGTTGGCTACGTAATTCTAGAATGCGGGGATGCTACTAAAGGTCACACCCTCAACTGGAGGGTGAGCCCCTATCCCTGGGTTCGCTCGGTGTTAAATTCTAGTCCTAACTGAACTGACTCGGAATACTGAATTGTTCTAAGTTAAACTGATTATGATAATTGAATGAACTGATTGCTAATAACAGATTTTGAAACTATTCTGAAGGTACTGAGACTAAGTAAACAACTATATTTTTGGGTATTCATAACCCCTAGGACTCGATAGCAATAATAGTAAAATAATACTAAAACTTGGGGGACATAATATGAAAGCATCTTTCAAAATTCATTCTTGTAGATATTTCATCAAACACTTGATGTTCATAGTTTAAGCTAAGCATGGAAATAGTTTAAAGCTTGTAGAAATAGCATGGTTTTATCATCATGATCACTAATTATGGTTTAAATCGGTGAATATCAACATTAAAACACGTAGGATTTAATAACAACAACAATTTCATGTAAACATGGTAAGGAATTACAATTCATGGGAGTTCATGGTAAAAATCACAATTTAAGATCAAAATAACTTGTAAAGATCACGGCTTTGAATCTAAAATTGGATACTTGGACTCCATGGGTGAAAGGAACCCATAGATGAACACTTAACATACTTGGGTTGATGAATTTGTGAGAATTGATGGTGAATTCTTGAGATTTGATCTTGAACTTTGAAGGCTAGGGTTTTGGTTCTTGAAAGAAGGTTACTTTAATTGAGAGAATTGGGAAATAATGAGCAAATAATGCTCTATTGGGACTTAAATCCAGTGTTTTGACCTAATAAGGTGAAGGGAAAGCACTTAAATGCCCTTGGACAAATTAAAACTCGAAACTGAAACTGGAAATCTTGATTTTGACACTCGATGCGACGTGGTGCAATCACATTGGGCCACTGGAAAGCTGACAACTGCGAACTGGAACCTTGGTGCGATGCGGCACCATCGTGGTGCCTCACTGGAAAATAACAATTGCGAAATGACCCCTTGGGGCAACGCGATGGCAATCGCGGTGACACACTGAAAAAGGATAAACGCGAAATAGCACATCAGCGCGACATGGTACTTATCGCGATGGCACACTGAAAAATGATAAACGTGAATTTGGCCATCACCATGACGCGGCCTTATCGTGTTGTGCTACTGTTTCACACTAAAGCATCATAACTTCTCACTCGAGTTTGGATTTGGGTGAAATTGATATCGTTAGAAAGCTAATTCAATTTCCTATTATTTGGTGGGTCTTGAGATGAAAAATTCTGAGTTGAGAAAAATATATGCTCATTTGAAGTTGACTAAAGCAATATTCTTCTCGAAAACTCTATCGGTAAGGACTATTTTGATTCATCCAACAGCTGGGAGTTATTTGAGACCTTAATATACATCAAACTAACTCATAAAACTATCAAAGAACCATAATTTACTATGCATGAGCTTGAAGCATGGCGCTAACATTGATTTGAATTTTTGGTGTATTACAATAAGCAACAGTCATCAGACCTTAATTCCTTCTAGGGCAAATTTTGGATTATATAATAGACATTCTCCATAGGTTGGCATTAAGCTACTAGGAATACACAAATAAAAGAATGCTTTATACAAGCACCATTTAGTTAGAAACAGACTTATCTTGCTTGAAATTATGAAATCGTATAGCCGACTTATCTTGCTTGAAATTATGGCATAGTTGTTGATAACAATCAATAAGCAGAAAAATGTGACATTGATGCGTTATTTACAATCATACTTCCCCAATTTTGACAACAAATTATATGAAAACCCACATCACTCAAAACCCCAAATCAATCAAATCCTAAATTCTAATTTTCACTTAATTCTAACATCAATGGCAATATATAATGGGAATTTGAGGTTTCAATAAATAATCAACACCCAAGATATGTTTAGTTTAAAGAATTGCAACCAATACCATTGATTTTACAAGTTTAATTCACAACAAAATTCAACAATTATGCCTGAGTTTAAGTTAAACACAAATTGCTAACCTTCAAGTGAATAAGTTGTACAAATTAGAACTGATGGCTGCTCGAAACAACAGCAGTAACTTCTAAAAAACTTGTGTTCGAACTCAACAACTTAAATACCAAAATATTTAAGTCTTTAGCTAACCCGAAAAACCGGTGTTTAATGTCGGCTGAGAGGTTTAAACTCACACTCACTTATGTGCACAAGATAAGCAGAAGAGTGAATTGAGGGTAAATTGTTTGACTACGGCTACTAAACAGATTGATGGGTTATTTCTCTTGAAAATGTTGGGATGGTGTAATTGAGAATAAATCCTAGTTGTGCAATATTTCATCAGTTGAATATTATTATGTTTTATGATTTTTCTTTTTGAGTAATTAGAAATTGGAGGGAATATAATATTTTAATATTTAAAATATTGGAGGGGATATCATATTTTAGTGTAAATTTTATAAAAGTTATATATTAAAAGCGTGAAGACGCTTAGAAAGGTGATTTGAACTTTTTGCCCCTCATTAAAAAACTCCACAATAGACAAAACTGTCATTTATCGTTTTACTAAATTATTATTTAATTATTTTGTAATATTTTAGGTGTCCTATTAAAATTTGGTTATTAATCTTTTCTTATTTAAACATAATTAAAAATACTATTATTTTTCAATTATTAAGTCATATTTGGGGAACTAATAAATTAATCTTTTACGTTTGTCTTTTTACTTAATTATACTAACCAAATATTAAATTTAATACTAATGAAATACTACTTTAATAGTTATTTGTTGACCAAATTTGTGAGTCTCTTTTTAATAATAATTTAACAAAAATAGGTAGGTTATTTTGGCAAGAATTTCACTTAAAATAGAAAATAAATTAATTAAACTCTCTTTTTTTAATGTTAGCATTCAAGTAATTGTATGAATCTTTGTCTCTTTATTTTTCTATTTTGTTATATTTTTTTTGTTTTCGATTGTTGTTTCATTTATTTTGTAGTATTTTAGTGAATTTTGGTAATGCTTCTTCATAGCTTAATTTTCATCTACATCTTTTTCTTTGATGCACAAATTTTTTAATTCATTAAATTTTTCATTTTATATATAGTTTTATTGATTAAGATGAAAATACTTATAGTGTCAAATTATATCTTTTGAGAAAATGGTCAATTAACCCCCCAACCTTTAGTCAAAATCTCAACTACACACTCAACCTTTATGGGAGTCCCATTACCCCCCTAAACATTTTTTTACTGTATTTTATACCCCTCCAATTGTTGACCTGTCATGGAAGGTGAGAACACCCTCATTGGGCGCGTGAGTTGGGCTATTAACCCTTTAAAATTATTATTTTAAGTGTCATGTGTATAATACACATTATTATTTTTAATTATTAATTAAAAATACACGTGTATAATTAATTTTGTCTTCATCCTTCATCTCCAAACGCCATTTCCTAACCAGACTGTCATAAAATTAGCAGCAATATCAGCGATTCTTGCAACCCACAGAGGATTCAACTCTGTTACTCTTGCTAACAGCCCTGCTGGTAATTTCTATTTTTCCCTTGTTTTACTCAATTTTCTTGATTTGAAATGTCAAAATTTGTTGCAAGATTGCTTGATTTACTTTATTGTTTTCTTCTTTTCTTGTTTTTTGCAGATTCGGCAAAAAGGGTCTCTAATTCAGGAAAAGGAGAGTTGGGTTCTTCTTCTTTATCAAGGGGTTTTGATGAGAAGAAGAATGAATCCAAAGCGGCGATGCGAAAGTGAAATCACCGGCAAAGGGATCCAAGAATTTCATGTCTCCAACGATTTCAGCTTCTTCCAAGATTGCTCAATCCCCGAAAAAGAAAATATTGCTGGAAAGAAATGATCCTGTAAGGACTTCAATCACTTTATCCGACGATAAAGGTACCTTCTTTTCTGCAAATTCTGAAGAACATAATCAAAATTCTGATAATGTTATGGAGCCTAAGGAAATTTTTCCTGTTGATGGTCTTCCTCCAATTAATAAAATACAGAATACTTTTAAATCCGTTTAATAACTCCGACGAAATTGCACCGGAATAACTCCAGCGAAACATCCTTTTAAATTCAAATTACCACCAGCTTCTTTTTCCCATCTTTTTCCAAATAAATCCCACCAGAAAACAATCGAAAACACCAAAATAGGGACGAAAACGTCTGAAACAAACCCATCTCGACATAAATCCACCAGTTCCGTCGAAATCCACCGCGAAAAAGGGTTGCAGTTGAAGCTTCTTCTGGGTGTAGAAATGGTGTTTTCAGAGGTTCTTGGATGGGGTGGAAAGGATCTTGTGGAGAGTGGAGAAGGAGATTTGTTAATAGGAGAACAAACCGCCATTGATGACTATGTTGTATTAGAAAAAAGGTAAGTGAATCGTCAAATCGTCTATAAAGAACAAACAAGGAAATGAAAATAGTGCAGATTGAGAGAAAGAAAACTTTAATAATTGTTGAAATTGAGAAGAGAGCTGAGAGATGGGGTGTGTGTGTATAGAGAGCTGAGAGATATGAGTGTCATCCATGAAAATGGTGTTTTAGGAGGAACTGAATCCATGGCGTTTTAGGAGGAATTGAAAAAGTAGGAGTGGGTCCGGCGCGTGTAGACACGCATGTCTAATTGTTTGGTTTATATTGACAGGTCAGCAATTGGAGGGGTATAAAATACAATAAAAAAATGTTTAGGGGATAATGGGACTCCCATGAAGATTGAGTGTGTGGTTGGGATTTCGACTAAAGGTTGGGAGGTTAATTGATCATTTTCTCCTTTTAAATAGCTACAATATTTATTTCAACTCAATTGCTATTTTTTAATAATTTTATTTATCAAAACGAGACACACGTGCAAAACACGTATATTTGACTAGTTTTATAAAAGTTATAAGACAACACTTATAAATTATTGTTTTAAAATAATAAAAATAGCCACATTCTAAAAGTGTGATTATATTTGTAAAAGGCGTTGTCAATTATATAATAATATGGCAACACTTATAAAGTGTAGCCTATAGCATTAAAGAGCATGTTTTACAAGCGTTATCAAAATTATCATGGCTTAAAGCTAAAACTTAAGCCTACATATTAAAAGTGTGCCCAAAACTATTTTAGGCAACACTTTATAAGTGTTGTTCAAATTTAGTGTGGCCTTATGCCAAAAATATTATGGCATAGTATTCTAGGCTAATGGAACTTTTTGAGTTCATGTGCTTCGACTGAGCTTTCTATATATATTTGATTTTAGTTTTGCATCTGGCATATGTGGTAAGGTTCTTATGTTGTAGAACTTGTCCCAAGTGTTGTTCAAGGCAAAATCATGGGTTGTACTTGATTTGAAACATGATTATAGACTTTTCCTGGAACAGTTGAGCTTTTACTGTGCGTACCTTATTTGCATAATTACCCTAGTTATTTAATGCCTTTGAGCCTTTTTATTTGACAACCACATTATTAGTCCTTTCCCTTTCGTGATTAAAGATACCCTGACCTTCTTGATCATTTGAAGTTACAACTTAGACTAAAAGCCTAAATTTGGGAGGAGATGAGAATTCTATATTGTGTAAGGTGAATGAAGTTAATAAAAAGAGGGAGAATAGACAGTGACAAGAAGTGTGAATCAATAAAGTTCAATGAAAAAAAAAAAAAAAGATGAAGAGAAAAGTGAAGCTGAAGAAATGAAATTGAGCGAATAGAATACGGAATAAAGGGGTGATAAGGAGAAAAAGGTGGAAGTTTGAAAAGGAAAATGGTTTGAAGTGTGAAAATTGTTGTGCTTAGGAAGGCCGTCGCATGATTCACCCAGTTTAAAAGAAGTTCAAGCGAATTTGTTCAGATTACCGATTATTACTACATGATTATGATTTCAGTTTTGATGTTATGATCTCAGAGAAGACATTATTTACATTGCAATCCTACCTTCAACCAAAAGCCTACACTACATTCCCACGCGCAAATCCTAAATGATTTTGGGCTAAGTATTTTTACATTAGTGGCGATCTACACAAAGCGCAGCGCAGGTCTATGGTACCATTCTAAGGGACTTGAACATCATTATTTGAGTGTTAATTCTTCCTTTTTTGATATCCCGCCTTTATCCTAAAACGCATATGGTGTGCGTAGTAACTTTGATGTACAAAATACCTGTGTACTCAAATCAAAAAAATTTGAATGAAGTGCCAATAAGGTCGAAAAAGTAAATACATGGAGCCATTGGGTAGCTGGCATATATTTCAAAATTGCTCAAAATAAAGGTGGTTACTTGATGGATCCTAAATCTTAAGGAGAATTAATCATATTCTTTAATATATATAGGGAAACAATGGCAACATCAAAATATTTCACCTCTAAGGAGAATGGCCAGATTGCAACTTCATCAGTCCACAGTAGGAGCCATTCTTTCCAAGGGCAAGCAGCCGAGAATGTGATCCTTGTTCCACAACCTTTCCATTTTTAATTACAGCTATGGTGTCTGCCTTCTGTATCGTTGATAAACGATGAGCTACAACTACACTTGTTCTACTGATCATCATTTTCTCCAGTGCTTCTTGTACCAAGTTCTCAGATACACTGTCAAGCGCGCTAGTTGCCTCGTCTAGGAGAAGTATAGTTGGATTCTTTAGTATCGCTCGTGCAAGTGCTATTCTCTGCCTTTGGCCTCCTGAGAGCTGGACTCCTCTTTCACCACAATAAGTTTCATAGCCATCCTCCATAGCACTGAGTTACAAGATTGCAATTTTCGAAGCATTTGTTTCAAAATGAAACTGAAAGGCATTAGCAGAGGAATGGTGAGATTTATACAGCAGTTATATATGATCATACCTTATAAATTCATGGGCATTGGCACAAATTGCAGCTTTCTTGATTTCGGACTCGGTGGCTTCTTCTTTCCCATAAATGATATTTTCGCGTATGGATCCTGCAAAAAGGGTAGGTTCTTGACTCACTAGACCAATCTGTGACCGTAAGCTCTTCAAGTTGTAGCTTTTGATGTCTCTATCATCGATCAGAACTTGTCCCTTTATTGGATCATAGAATCTTTCTATCAAGCCAATGATGGTGGATTTTCCTGAACCACTTTGCCCGACAAGTGCTACTGTTTTTCCAGATTCAATTTTCAGATTCATTCCTTGGAAGATTGCTTGATCAGGCCTAGACGGATAATAAAAGAAGACACTCTTCAGCTCTATCTTTCCTTTTAATACCTTTGTGACTTTAAGCCCTTCAGGACTCTCGGGTTCAATCTCAGTCTTCCGATCTAAGGTAGCAAATACAGATGCAACTGCACTGCTACCTCTTGCCAAATCAGAAGTCATACTTCCAGTATCTGCGATATTTTTCCCGGTACTCATCAGAAGGAAGAAAACTTGAAATAGGTGCTTTGAGGTGAGTAAGTTTCTGTTCATTAGTCTTCCTCCATACCAATATGTTAAGGCAATGGCAGCTGTAGTTAGAAACTGAGAGCAAAACAAGCCAGCACCAGAAAGCAATGAATGTCTAATATTTTCTATTCGGGGGCCTTTCTGAGTTTCAGCAAATAGGTCCAACATTCTATCTTGAGAAGAGAAGGCTGTGATAGTCCTATGATTGATCACTGCTTCACTTGCTAGCTGACTTCCTTCACTCTGTGCCTTTTGGGATCTTTCCGATATTGTTTTCATCAGAACACTTCGCGAGTAGAAGCTTGATATGAGTAAAGGTTGTATAGATATCAGTACAATGGCAACTCTCCATGCGACAAACAATGCAAGCACAAAAGCAGTCGAAGCACTGACAGAAACCTGTAATAGCAATGATATACGGTCACTAACAAGGGATCGAACCATACGGGCTTCGGTGGAGAGCCTTGCACAAACTGCTGCACTCGTGTTCTGGTCTTGATCAAACCAGCCCACCTCAAATGTGAGCAAGTTCGAAAGCACCTTTTCTCTGACTCTTTTGGTCAGTTTCTCTCCCATTTTAGCAAAATTGTAGTGTTGGAGTAGATTGGCAATGAAACTGGTCAAACCTATGCTCAAAAAGACTATGCTGTAAATTTTGATCTCTGACTTTATCTTTGAACTGTCATTTGATGTATACTCTGATACAACTGATCCCAAGCAAAATGCATAAAGTGGCTGAAGTACACCAAATGTAATAGCTCCTAAACATCCTAATAACGCTATCTTCCACTCGGGTGCATTCATCTGGAGCAAACGCCATATTGAGGGACTTGGATGAGAGAAATTCTGTAAATATTCACCGTCACTATAATAATAAGAGCATGTATGAATGGAGGGAGCATAACTAACACTTATTGTTGGTGTAAAAGGTGAGGCAGGACTATTTTGCCAACTTGACATAGAAACATGAGGGGACATAGGCATATTATAACTCCTCCTTGTGTAACTTTTGGCCACTTTTGGAAGGCACAGACTAGATAGCCCTTCACAGTTTGTTGTTGATTGCTGCCATTTGACCATTTTAAGGTAAACCCCACTTTCTTCATCAGTCTTACTCATTAGATCATCATGCGAACCAGATTCAACTATTCTCCCTGACTGAAGGACTGCAATTTTGTCAGCCCTGCGTATTGTAATGAGGCGATGGGCAATGATGATTGTTGTCCTTCCTTGTGAAGCCTGGTCTAGGGCCTCTTGAACAATTCTTTCGGATTGTGCATCCAGAGCGCTTGTAGCTTCATCAAGTAAGAGAATTTTCGGGTCCTTAATCAATGCCCTTGCTATAGCAATCCTTTGCTTCTGTCCTCCCGATAACTGAAAACCAAATTGTCCCACCTAAAATCCATTTGGAACTTTGTCAAATTAAACCAAGCAGCAATAAAACAACAGATAGCAACATATGTTTCCAAAAGAACAAGAAAAAGATGACTTACATGAGTATCATATCCATCAGGTAATGAGGCTATAAATTCATGCGCATTTGCAGCCTTAGCAGCTTGAACAACCATTTTCATTGATGCTCCTTCGTTCCCGAAGAGTATATTTCCCTTGATGGATGTAGCAAATAGAACAGGCTCCTGATTTACAAGCCCCATCTGAGATCTCAACCATTTAAGCTGCAGTTTCTTTATTTTATGTCCATCAAATAAGATATCTCCTTTGATTGGATCATAAAACCTTTCTAGCAAAGAAATGACAGTGGACTTTCCGGAACCACTGCCTCCCACAATTGCTACTGTCCTTCCTGCTTTCACTTTAACACTAAAATCACGGAGGACCAGGATATCTGGTCTTGACGGATAGCTGAAAGTTACCTCCTTAAACTCGATATCTCCTCTTACATATGCTAGAATTTTCCCTTTACCATCTTCAGAATCTATTTGAGGAACACGATCGATTAGTTCGAAAATTCTTGCAGCAGCAATTGTTGCCTCTGTGATGAATGAGATATTAGGAAGTGCACTCATACATGACCTATAATCACCAAAAACAAAGCCTTGGCAATATCAAAATTTGCTGCAATCACTATCATATCTTGTTTCTACTTATCTCGTTTTCAATTAAATACAAACAAACTAAATAAAGATTTATGTTCTTTCTTTTTAAAAAAGTGATGCTGCCCAGCGCATTGAAGCTCTCTGCTCATGTTCCGGCTAAAGGAGTGAATGTAATTTTCACATGAACTTTATCAATCTACTGACCTTCTTTTGTCACATTACAGCAAAATAAACTTTGTCCGACAGAACAGTAAAATTACTCAAGTCAGAAATTACTTCCTGTCATATTAAAGTAACTGAACTTTATCTACTAGAGGCACCCTACTTTTTTCACTTTGAGGACAAATCCTATCGATCAAGGTGACTAACCTGCTAGAGCAAGTAAATTAGTGACTTTACGGTTACAAAGTACAGTGATTTTAATGTGCTAAGAAGTGATTTTATAGTGCTGCTATTAAAATTAAGTCTCAAGTAGTATGAGGGGTGAATAAAATGATACTTACAATCCTCCAAGAACAACACAAAGAGCTGATATGAAAACACGACCGCCACTTTCACCTCTATTAGCAACAAGGACACTCCCTGCCCATGATTGAAATGCCCATGACACATAAATCATTCCCATACTTCCTAACAACAATCCCTTAGTAAGTCCTTGCTTCACACCAAGATTCAAACTTTCATCAAGAGCATTGCTGAATATTTTTACCATTTCATTTTCTCCAACGTAAGAATAAACTGTACGAATCGATGAAATTGCTTGTTCTGCTATACTCCCTGCAACTCCATAGGCATCCTTCATCTTCATTCCCTGCATCATAAGTAGCTTCCCAAATGCTACACCAGGTATAACAAAACCAAGTGAAAATGGAACTGAAGCTAATGCTAGTCTCCATGAGAGATAGAAAGCAAGTATTAGGCCAAAAATGAACGTTGACAGGTGAGCAACACAGTTAGGTATCTGCAACAAAGGAGAAATACCAGTTAATTTCAAGCATGATCACTCAACTTTACTTGCAGTAACAACGACAACATAGACTCAATGTGAACCCACAAGTGAGGCCTGGGAAGAGTAGTCTATACGCAGACCTTACCCCATCCTGAGAGGTGGAGAGGCTGTTTCGGATGGACCTCACTCAAGGAACTTTACTAGTAAATTCATTAATATGTTTGTCACATTTTTGTAACTGAACTTTATAGTAAAGTCATAAATCTATATTTGTTTTGATCTAATTGTAAAGTTACAAAAATTTACTCACTAATAGTAAAGTCGCAGAATACTACCTACTTTATATAACAATGAAGTGATACAAGGCAAAGGGGCCTTAAAGCTTTTGATTACATCTTTCGAGGTCAATACAAAGAGGTTCAAGCCATGGTCAAGCAAAGAGAGCTCCTAAGCCCACAATTCTATGTTTGGCTAATTGCTTGGAGCTTGGAGTATGCTTTGAGGAGTCCATGTGGGTTATTTCCAAAATAGCCACTTTGGGGCTATTTTTGTAATAGGCTATTTTATGCAAAGGCAAACACTATAAATAGATGTCTTAGTCATTTCATTTACAACTTTTGATGATATTTGTATGAATGCTCTTATGAGTGAATTGCAAGCTTGGATTAGCTTCTTGCTTAGAAACGTGGTTGCTCGGGAATCCGATTCCCTTGAGGTTCACATAAGAAATTGGTGTTTGAATCTATTGAAGTTAGGGGCCTTCGGGTTTGATACACCCATTGGTTCTTAATTCGTAGCAGTTTCTTTTGTCAATTTACCTATCTTTACTTTCTTGCATCGATTATCTTCTGCTTCCTTAGGTAGATTTTTATCTTTCTATCTAGATCCGTATCATGAAGTCACCTGGATGAGTAGAATTTTGTCGTTATAATGGATATATTATTAATTTTACTATTATAGTGGGTAAAGTTCAATTGCTTAATATGATAAAAAGTAGCTTCTAACTTTACTATAATAATATATAAAGTTCAGTGACTTTAGTGTTACAGCAAGTACGTTATAAAGTTAAAGTTGTTTTAATATAATAAGTAACTATTTAGTGTTATAGCGAATAAAGTTAAAGTGATCATCATGTGTGAAACTAATTAATCAAAACTCAAAGCACACAGAAAATGTAAATCTTAGAATGATATATAGAGAGAAAGACGAGAACATAACTAAAGTTAATAAAAGACCTTCTCTGCTATAGCATCTTGGATCGAATGAGCATCAGCTGAAATTGTGGAAACAACTTGAAAACTACAGGAGGAAGCATCTTGTTTGTCAAAGAAACCAACTTCTTGCCTAAGCACTGATTTTAAGTACTCCATCCTTATTCGACATGTTTGTCTCTCTGCACTTCTTGTCCAGCAAATTCCCCCTACAATTTTAACATAATCATATTTATCTTTCATGCTCTATTTCCAGATTAATAGTATGGATGTTTACTTGCAGGCTAGCTGTAATTATATTTTAAATATAGTTTAGAAAAGTTTTATATTATTGGTGCATAAGAATTAAAGTTGCGCAGATGGGTTCATGCTCATAAGTGAAAAATGTTATACATACCAATGCAGGCGGATATTCCAACTCCGATTGCGACGCAGAGAAGCCTGAGTGAGTACTGTTTCACGGACATGAAAAAATTAAATATGATTTTATTTGTCTAATAAGTTATCAACTAATACATAAATTCTGATCATTTAAGTTTTTTCAATATTATAACGTAATACAATGTTTGGTTTTTACCATTAATTTATGTTGAGTTTCTTCCCAACACTAAAATACGTACATTCATTACTCATGCAATATCTTATACGCGAAATCGATGATGTATAAATAATACTCTCATTTTAAGAATAGTCTCTCAAAATGAATATCACATTTCTATATTTAAAAATAATTCAAATTTAATTTTTTTTGTTTTTTAAAGAGAAATTTATAGCTACATAAATGTCAGTGCTTGATTTGCACCATAACTATCACAAAGAAAATATTTCTTAAATTTCATGCTCAGTCAAACTAATGTCATATTCATATAAATTAGGATGAATGGAATATAGAATTTGATAGGAATATTAATTTTTTTTTATTGTAGAAACCAGAATGATCAATACCTTGTCAACAGTAGCATTAGTGAAAGAGGCATCAGCATCAGCATCAGCAGCACCACCTCCATAATCATCAATAAGAGAACTGAGAATAAACATATTAAGTGGAGTCATTAACCCATCTCCAATGCAGCCTAAAGTACCAAGAAACATCAGCAGCTTATCAACACCATCAGCATATCTGAAAAGCCCACCATCCTTTCCCATTTTGAAAAAACAGAAGTATGATTAAGGAGCTATTATACAATGCTCCAACTCCAATAAATAAGAAAAAAAAATATCGAAAAAGACATTGATATCCCTTCAAAAGTCTGTCTTTCATTTTCATTTGTGGTTTGGTTTGATTTGGTTTGGTGTTGAAAAAAAATCCACTTTAATTGGTTTGATTTGATTTTTAACTGAAAAACGGTCAAATCGAACGACATTGATATTATATTTATATAATTTTAAAAAATATTTAATATGTTGTAATTTATAAATGTTTTTAAAAAAAATTCATTGTGTTTACCTTTCGACATATTATTTCAAGTTTAAACTTAAAAATTTGAATAGTTCAATAATTTTAAGGGTAAAATTCAGAGATAGCATATTTATCCCCTTAATTATGAGTTTTATAAAAATAATTTCATAATTACATAATATAGTAAGTTGTATTTTATATTTTTGCAAACTATTACTATAAAAATACAAATACATATAATTTTTATTGTCCTTATGATCGATATGTATTTTGTATTTTTGCAAACTGTTGCTACAAAATGTAATTTGATAAAAGTTTTATTATTTTTTGTAATTTAATACTTAAGTATGTTAATTTATGTATTTTTTTCCTAATTTTAATATATGTAAATTGGCCTACTAATAACTCAAATAGAGCCCATCAATACTAATGCTAACAAAAATATCTAACATTAGGAACGATAGTAATGTTGGATTTCTGTTCTTTAATTTTGCATAAATATATAACCTAAATTTATTTTTCTATTTAATATTTGATCATGTAATTAATACTTACTAGACATATTTTAGCATGGCTTAATATTTTTAAATTATTTTTATTTTTATTATATCTTATTTGTATGCAGTATTTTTTTTATATCATTTTATTATAAAATTATTTTTTGTTGAATATTTTATCATCATCATTTATTTCATATTTTGTGTTTTTCTTTTATGAAACACCTAAAATAGTTATATTTTGCTAGAACTAAAATAATATATATATATATATATATATATATATATATATATATATATATATTCCTGTTGTGAGTAGTTGTATCATTTTCAAATTTAAAGAATACAAGTAATTAGCATTTTATTAGGAGCTCAACTCATTTAATTAATTTGATTATTATTTAAAAGTAATAGGAGACAGTGTTTCTTCTTTTTTTTCTTTCTATTTTTTGTTTTTTTCTAAATCAAGATGTGCCCAAAAGTGTGTTTTTAAAAATCAATTGGCAGTTTAGATATATAAATGAATAGAAAAGTAAATATAGATTGAATTTCGATAACTTTTAATTTATATTTAATTTTAAAATAATTGCAAGTAAGAGTGAGGTTTAAATACTCACCACAAATGGATATAATTTAGATATATAATTTTTTAAAAATTATTATTAATATTATTATGCATCATCTGAAAATATAAATTTATGAAAAGTAGTAAAAGTTCGTTGATGTCATGTTACTACTATTACATACTAACACTACTATTAAAATTTTTAAAACTGTTCCTCTATTACGTCGGTAACCTCGGTAATTTTTTGAGCCTACATATTTTATGTAAAAAATAGAATATATCACAGAAATTTGTTACAATTCAACTTGTAAATAAATACGATTACAGAAATATGATTCTTTAAGACTTCAAGTGCTATTTCAAATTGATATAGGTTTAAATTGATCAATATATATATATATATATATATATATATATATATATATATATATATGGATTTTCTTTACACCTACCGATAGGTCAGTCAGAAAAAACAATTGTAAAACAAAATAACAGTATAATAGCATTATTACTAGATCTACATGCTAAATTAGATACCATAATAAAAGGAAAAGAAATTAAAAAATCAGCCGAAGAACCAGAATTACCTGAACTACACAGAAAGATAGATTTCTTAATAAAGAAGATAAAGAACCAGATAAAAATTCTGAGATAGATGAATTAATAAATCAATTAAAAAGGACTTAAAAGTTTTAATTGATTTTGCTGAAAAATTTGTAAATCTCTATCTACGTCTATGACTTCATTTAATTCTTGACGTTCTCTTATATTTTGACAAGTCCTAGGTAGTAATCTAGAGAATATATTACTTCCTATTCTATTATTTGAAAAAACTTATTCTTTCTTCTCTATTGCTTTCTCTATTTTCTTCGATGGTTCCTCCTGATCTAGTTGAAAGAAAGTCCATTGTGACATAGAATAATAAAATCACGTAATAAGACATCAAGGAAGACTCTAACCTCTAGGAAGAAAAGTGAAACTATAGAGACTATAATTAAACAGACTTTGGATAAGTTTTTCAGCCAGCAGACTCAAGATAAGCATATTGATGAACAACCTAGTACCAGTACAGACAGACTAGTCCCAGAAATGAACGTCCCAGAAATGAATAATGAAGATATTAATGAAGACAATGATTTTCAAGATGCTCAGGACCCTTACGAAGATGATGACTCAGGAATGAGTTTCGATTCGATTGCTCTGCACAACTTGGATACTTAGTCCAGAAGAAGACAAGAGAATAAAGACAAGCTACTTATAGTAGGAGATAAGGTTATATATATATATATATATAGGTTTGAAAAAAGTAAAAGTCTATTAGAACTCTTCAATTATGAGTTTCTATTTATTAAGATAATAATTTAAAAAAAAAAAAAAAAAGATAATGTATTTCAAATTCAACTATTTAATCTTTTAATTTAAAATTTTTATTGCCTTGTCCTAAAAATCGCCACGTGAATTTTTAATATCTTGCTCCTTGGCCTCTTGTCTTGCTTTTAGTTTTGCTTTTATATATATATATATATATATATATATATATATATATATAATCTATAATCTATATCTATATCTATATGTATAATCTATAATATATTAAAAGTGTGAAGACCTTAGAAAAGTCATCTAAAAAAATACAAGTATTGCATGGTAAAAATATATGGAACACTACTGCAAATTAAGGTTTTTACCACCATACTTAATGAGAAGTTTGTGCGAAATATGCGATTCTTTCATAGATTTTCCACCAACTCAGCTCAGTGGAAAGACACATAACGATTCAATCAAAGTATTTATGGGAACTGTCACTGATCAATTTTCATTAAAAATAGTATATTGTACTGTTGGATCACTAATCTAAAAATATGATAAATTACGTGATTGAACACTTTAAATTATATTAAGTTAAGTTAGCGGTGTATTATTAAGTTAAGTCATTTAGTATTATTTTTGCCGGCTTCTGTTATATTATTTGTCACACTGGCGTAGTACGTTATGCACTTATCAATTCTAAGTGTTACTTGTCATGATTGTAATTGATCATTTAAAAACCTTTTTTTTCTTGTCATATACATCTGGAGTCCGGAGAAAAAACTTATCGTTTTCAAGGAATGTATGGAATGACTATTAGGCCAAATAAAATATAAAAACTCAATTTGGCCAAAAATAAAATATAATAACTCATGGAATCCTATAGCTTTAATTTGCTGACACAAACAAGGTAGGAATAAAAAATAACAAAATTTCTTAGGAGAAAAAAGAAATTGCAGTCGGGTGCATTAGGACTTCCGCTATGCACGGAGTCTGGAAAAGGGCTTCATCATAATGGTGTATTATACGCAGTCTTATCTTGTATTTCTGTCATAGGCTATTTCCAAGACATGAACCTGTGACCTACTGGTCACATAGCAACAATTTTATCAGTCACTCCAACGCTCCTCTTCAAAATTTCTTAGTAGAACTACATTAATTTATTTGTATATGTTGAAAGCATTGAAATTTATTCATAATACAAATTATTTACGACAAATATACCATCAAACTATAAGAAAAGGGAAATATATATCCCATCATATTTTGGGTACACATATGCCCCTACTATTAATGAAATGGTACGTATATGTCCTCGCACTAACGGTAGGGGCATATGTGTACCCAAAGTATGATGAAGGGTATATACGTACCATTAATCATAGCTTGAAGGTATATATATTTGTCCCATTTTCGTTTTAATTTTTCTATCCTAAATAATTAACCCAAATCCACTACCCGGTTTAACAAACCCACTATCCGACCCGATCCCAATTAAAATTCAAGAGATTCCTATCTATAACTCACAATACTTTAACACCCTCTACTACCAATTAAAAAAAATCATTAACTCATAACACACAAAAATAACACCAAATAAATTAAATCCTTGGCGATTCAATTTTCAGTGAAATTTCATTGAAAAAACACTACCTATCACTAGTCAACACCACATAGCCACCCTCTTCGTCGAATCGAAAACACCCTACTTAGCGAACCATTATTTTATCCCTTTCGGATTTCTTTTGGCGAGAAAATGACTTTGACCTTCTTAAAACTATTTCAAAAGATTTGAAAAAATTTCAAAATAATTTTAAGAAAATTCACAGAGTCGCCACTTGATTTTTATAGAAAAATCAAAAAAATTTAAAAGAGTTCCAAAGGTCCAAAAACAGAAATAAACCTTTGAAATCGATTATGTAGAGATAAAATATTAAGAGAGTATTTGATTAAAAGTGCTTCACTAATCTTTTGAAAAGGTTGATTTTCAAAATAAATTAGTTTCTTAGATTTTGGAGAAAATTTCTTTAATCTAAAATAAACCATTAATTATATGAACAAAACAAACAAAATACTTAATCTTTAAAAGACTTGTTTTAAGGAAAAAATTGAAGGAATTAATTTAATCCGTTTTAGACGATATAAATTAGGTGAAAATAAAAAATAAAAAATTATGACTTAAATAAAGAAAACTAAGATAAAATAAAATGACAACACTTTAGGGGTTTATCTAGGTTAATTGATTAAAAAGTTAGTTAACACAAATAAACAATACAAGCTACAAAAATAATATAATACTAAAAATTACACAAATACACAACTTATGTTTCCAATATTACAAAAAATCCCAACTCCCTAAACATATTATAAAAATCCCAACTCCCTAAACATATTATAAAAATCCTAACATATATTCAGAATGGTATATGTCGGCTATGTTATGTATATTAATAGGGAGAGGGGAAAAGGCATTGTTTCAACCTTAAACTATACCCGAAAAGTCTAAGCCACACCTAAACTATACTAATGACCTATTACACACCTTAACTATAAAAAAAAGTGATATTATTACCTCACCGCAACCCCCATTCTGATGCGCGTGTGTTACACTTATTTTAGGCGCGTCCAGCCTATTAAATAACAAAAGTAAACGGCTAAAAACATTAAGGGAAAAGTCATCGTTTCCACCCCAAACTATAGTCGAAAAGTCGAATCCACACCTAAACTATATAAGTGACCTATTACACACCTTAACTATAAAAAAGTGATATTTTTTACTGACGTGGTGTTGACGTGGCAGCGCGTGTAAAACACTACACCACATGCAAGTGGTGGTAGCCTGACAGGATGTAAATAGTTTCACTTTTTTATAGTTTAGATGTGTAATAGGTCACTAGTATAGTTTAGGTGTGGCTTCGACTTTTCGGATATAGTTTGGGGTGAAAACGATGTCTTTTCCCATAGAGAGAGAGTAAAGTAATTTAAAAAGTGGGGGAGAGTGTAATTACTTTCAAAATGGTTGGTATTTATGTTGTTTATACCAAATAATATAAGAATTCAAATTGGGCCCCAAGTTAGCCCATCAATAAAATTGTACAGCTTTTGGGCCATCCTTTATGGACTTTTGGTCCATTTCTGCAGTGTATACCCAACTGTATACTGACTGTATATCACAGCCCTTCACCCTTGCGCTTTTGTGTATATTTCAACGTATATACTGTATATCAACGTAGAAATCAGCATATTCCCTCTCCATATTTCATTATACACTGTATGATGGTATGCAGCTACGACTTTCAGTGTATACACGTTGTATACCAGCCTGTATATGTGTGTTATACTGTGTATATCAGTCCAAATTTGGACTTCAATGAGGCTCGACTCGACGGATACGAATGCAAAGGAATGGGGAGTCCGATCGGACTCGTTCGAGATGGGTTCATGCAAAAGATAGAAAAGGTAAAGATTAGGTACGTATTTATATATGAAATAAAATTTAACTTGAAATGATTTCCAATGGTTCAATGAATTTTCCAGGAAAAGGAAAAAAAAAAAGTGCAAGAATGCATGCATACATCCAACCATTTTTAGAAAAGAAAAGCCAAAAATTCTGAATTTTTAACACTTTTTTCACACAAATAAAAATACTAAAACCCAAGAGCATGAAGAGATAGTTAGGAAAACATTATTATTACTACATTATTTATTATTTCTAACGAAAGAAGGAAAGCGACCACCAAAGTGAAGTTTCGCCTAATACTTAAACTATACATTCAAACTAGTCGAAATGAAGTCATAGATTAAACTATTTGAAAGCAGTTCAATATTTGATCCAAAATAGGGAGGTACTTGATTTTAAACCCACATAGGAATATAAGTCCCAACTTGATATACACAACAAATAGTCATTGCAAAAAATGAAATAAAATCTCAATTTATCACCACACTTGGCTAAAAAAGGACAGACTATATTATAGATTGTTCAACTAGCTGCCAAACAAGTTGGATTTTAACCCTTTACGATAAATCAGAATTCAAGAAAATCACAACTAAATAACAAGTATACTCAACTATGTGGAATTGTTGTAATGACAAAACCTTTCCCGGGCTTTGCCGAGCTTCACATCATCTTCGCAAAGAATTGTGTTTTCGGTTAATCAGATTGCAAACATTCACTAACTAATCAATAGCCTTCATCATGCTTTCCGAATGTGTGACCATTTGAGTGAAAAGTTGATAAATATGAATTCACTTTTCCAAGTTTTACGTGTGAATAAATGTTCAAGATATGAGCCAAAGAAAATGACCCTCACACATAACAACAGCAAGGAGAATACTAAAAAATCCGAGAAAACTGCTCAACATTAAAAAGGAAAGAAAACTACTCTTACGCTGATCGTAAGATTTGACTGCGCAGTAATCGATAGGAAAGGAACCTAGACACTACCAACAATTGGAAGTAGAAACAAACATGGGATCCAACAATACTTCAAGAAACGAAGTTTAAGCACTACAAATACCAAAAGAAAACATAAACTCATAAAAAATAAAAGGAAACAAGGAAGTTACCTATTTCGGAGCAGCTCACCGGGACGACGAGTCTATCACGATGAAACTTCCACCACCAAAATCTAATTCCACTCAACCGAGTTCAAACACATTCGTCGAACTTTTCGAGTTGTCTTTTCGAATTCTTAGGTTATCTTTTCGAATTCTTAGGTTACGTGGGATTAAAGGAATGCTCCTCCAAAATTCCTAATTTTTCATCCTCCCTCATTCACTCTACGGACATGGGTATTTATAGGGAATTTGACACTGATTTGGGGGGGGGGGGGGGGACGGAGGGGGTAAAAAGGGAAAATTGAGATGATGTTGCTGAGCTGTTTTTGCCATTGTTCTACTGTTGTTGCGTTGAAATTGTTTCTGTTATCGCAGTTGTTGTCGTTGAAAGTTGTTGCTGTCATTTGTGTTGAAATTGTTGTTCTGGATTGCTGACTGTTGTTGACATTGGAATTGTTTTGCGTTGACGGTTTGCTGAAACTGGTGTTTGACGGGTCGGGTTTGTCCGTTGAAATTGTTGTTTGTTATTTGTTGGTTTTTGTCGGCTGAGGGGATATAAGAGGAAAGGGAACTTGGGCCAGGTCGGTTGGTTTTGTTGGGTTGGGGAGAAAATTTTAAGGGAAAAGGGCATGGGCTCACTTTTTTAAAAAAAAAATGGCGATAATTTGAAAAGATGGACAATTGTAGTCAGTCGGTTATTTCTAATTTCTTTTTTAATCACTTGGCTCAATTGAATATATGCAGTCTCTATACTCAATTGATACACTTTTATACCAAACTGATACATTTTTATACTATATTGATACACTTTTTAAAAAAGAGAAAGAAAATTTTATGCAAGCACATGAAGAAAGGAAATTTTATGCAAGCACATGCAGTCAGCAGCAGCAGCAGGCAGCAACAGCGGCGGCGAGAGGCGACGGCGGCGGCGAGCGGCGGCGGCAGCAACAGCAGTAATTGAGAAAAGTATAAAAATTTCTTATTTTCAATCGATTTTGAGAAAAGTAGAATATTTGTAATTGTTCAAACTTTTCATTCTGAATAAATTTTAAAGCATTTTCTTTAATTGATAATTATATAATCATGTATAAATAAACACTAAATATATTAATTTTGCCTAAATTCAAAAGGTAGGGTTGAAATTTATTTCAAAATAACTAAAAATAAATATTTCAAAACTATTTAAAATTGAGAAATTCAAAAATTAATTTGAGATGTGGAGGGAAAAATTAGGTGTCCACAACCATCTGTCACGATCCAATTTCTCAGGTCATGATGACACATACTGTAACCCACCAGTAGGTAAGTCAACCTATAGTACAGAACAACTAGCAACATACTAATAAGAAAGGCGAAAGCAAAACTAAATAAAAAAAGAGAAAGAAAGCAAGAAAAAGGTAAATATATTCCCAAAACCTGGTGAAGTCAGTACAAGCGCTTCTAATACAACAAGAGTACAAGAGAAATACAAAATAATTATACATACAAAAATGTCTCTAAATTTAAAATAGTGATTAGTCTAACAATAAGTGGGAGAGAAGGAATACTCCGAACATCAGGAGCTCACCCCAGATCTCCGATCTATGGCTGCTCCGCATGATGCATATGTCAACAGCGAGAACTCGTACTATGATCTGTAGGTTGTAAAAGTGTAGTATGAGTACCAAATACGTGGTACTCAGTATGCATCCACCGATGAAACTCCAAAGATAATGCAAGCATAATTAACATGTAAAGCAAGAATATAAACTACAGGCAACTGTTCAAGAAACTAAACGTAATAATGCCAAGGAAGCAATAAAGATAAACTATCCTATTCTAACAGTATCCACAAACTAAATTACGATATCGTGTATCACTTGCCAATATACAAATGAAGAGTGAAAGAAGGATATATAGTATTAATATAAGACTAAGGGATACATATTCAATATGAATAGATAAGGAAAGAGAGGGATATACGGTATTACCATGTATATATATATAAAGGAATAATCAGAAGGTAATAACCTAAGGTAGCCAACCTAACATCTAAAAGAATCCTAATTAAGTAGAAAAGCTAATGCTAGCATAATCAAGATCTCTAACCAAAGAATAACTAAACATGAATTAGGACTAACCAAAATTTAATTTATCATAATAGAGAAAAGAGATCAAAAAACGCATCGACAATCTCAGGTACTAGTTCACAACCATCCTGCTACAAACTAACCATAAACCAACAATAAAGTAATAGGCTAGTCCAAAAAAAATACCTAACCGGGCATAGGCCCGAAAAGATCAAGCAACCACTCATAAACATAGCTTATACTTATATAACCCATATAAGACCGATATATATAAGCACAAAATAATCATATTGTGATAGGCAATGCATATGAATGAATGCAACATAAGCTAATAGTAAACCATGTCTAATTCACGAGCCATAACGTAACAGATGTATATACCTCCTCCAACTCAGTAGTTCGCAAAGGCAGAACCTATGGTGACCATCCTTCTCCAACACTGTGTCTCAAAGACGAAGGGGCGTGGGGCCCTATGAGACTTGAGATATTAGTAAACACTGTTTGGTGTGTGTATGTGTATATATATATTAAGTTCACGAATTCAAACTGTGGCTAAAAAGTATAAATTTATAAACCTATTACCCAAGATCAACGTTGAGACTTAATCTGCATAATAACATAGAAAGGATTGAAATATCTCACGATCGAAGTAAATAGTAGTCGTAAAGTAGTGTTTTAATAATTGAATGAATCAACCTCGACCTAATTCCCAAAATAGCTCATTTAGGTCTAAAAGCTCATAAATCATTAAATAAAGTGGTACAATTTTCATTATAAAAGAATCCATTTTAAAAGTGAAAAGAGGGAGTAAATTTCTTTTTAGAAAAGAGTAGTAAAATCAAGGAGTTTGTTGGAGTCGTACCACTAAGTAAATGCAAATGAGCCCAGAGTATGTATGCCATCACAAGTATCCAAACAATACAAATATAAGCATCTATAAACCACAACCACATCCTCACAAGTGTTAAAATACTAACCCGGTGCTCAACTGGCATATAATCGCAGCCTCAGGTTCATAATATACTATTTAATATAATATTAACACCATAACCCAGAGACTAAGGTAAACAAAGGCATAAAGCTACTACAAGGGTCTAATCAAGAAATATCTCCCCGAAAACTAGTGATATGCTAAAGGATTCCTTATACCAATCTATAGTTAATTAAGCCCAGCATCAAACATTAAAGGATTCTACAATGTTATAAGATATTCTAGGCTAAGGTTCAGGTCACATTTCTATCATAAATTCCCTAAATAAGTAAAGTCATGCTCTACCAGTCATAAAAATATCCTATCATCCCTATCTAGCATGTAATTTATACTGTACACAATCTCACAGAGAAAAGTTGTAACGCCCCAATTTTCTGAACCAAAATGCTACACGGTGCTCATGACCCCAAAGGACCACAAGCTAATCCATGACTGATATCTGTACCTGTAAACTGCATAATATCTCATAAAATATGCAGAAACATGAACTGTAAGGCCATAAGGTTCAATACTGATACATATTTGAAAAAAAAACACGGTATAACAATACCAAAAAGGAACATAAATACTCAAGTTTGAACATCTAATCTGACATCTAGTCTGAAAGCCTCTAACTGAACTGAATAAGGAGTTGAAGGAACATGTCTCCAACTAACTCCATGAACTAAAAAAAACTAATCTGAAATACTGTAATAAAGTAATAATAATATTGTCCTTGAATGAAGAGGAGCATTGACTGCTGATCCTGGAATCTACTGTTGATTTGGAGCTCATGCCTCTGAACCTATGGTGTAACATAAGAGAAAGCACCATAGCGCAAATGCGTCAGTAAGTCTGAATGTACTGAGTATACGAGTGAGGTAGGCTAAATACAAAGGGTTTTATATGCATGAACAATGCTGACTAATATGAACATGAGAATACATACATACATACGTAACTGCAACTAAACTTGTGGTGATACTGACTACTGAATCTGAATACTAACAACATGAGCTTACTGATGTTGAGATACTGAATTGACTGAGTTTACTACTATTAAGATACTGAATGACTGAGTTTACTGATATTGATATGTAATTCACTAATAAGTGATGGATCTGATACTGTATTACTGAATGCTAAGAGACTGATATTGCATTACTGATAAATGAATGATTGTTTTTGACAATTATGAAGAACTGGTCTGATTGACTGTATCTGACAGTCCTGAAGTTGAGTACTGATAGCCTGAGTTTTGATAACTGTTGCGATTGATAGCATAAGTGATTATATCTGACAGTCCAGATATACTGAAATCTAAAAAACTATTTGAGTTCTTTACTGAGACTGGGTAGCTATAGCTGACAGTCCTGAAATCTGTAATTGAAACTGTGGAAAGTAGTTATCTAACCGACATGCCCCAAATACGCTATAATATCTAAGCTGGGGTCCAATCTCTGCCCCGACTGGAGGGGTGTCAATACCGCACCACTGGTAAGGACAGTTGTAAGAACCCTATACTGGCAGGTACTCAAATGAGTACGGTGGGAACCCTAAACTGACAGGTTAAGCCACCTCATCAACCCTAATCTGACAGGTTAAAATGTCTCAACCTACGCTGGCTACGTAGTTCTGGAACACAAGGATGACTGCTAAGAATCACACCCTGAACTGGCAGGTGAGTTCCCATCCTTGGGTTCACTCGGTGCTAACTTCTACTCCCATCTGAAGGACACTGAACTGAATAACTAAGCAGAACTGAATAACTGAACTAAACTGATTAGCTGAACTGATACTAGTGGTATTGTTTAGCGGAGCTAAACTAAGTTTACTGGATTTCGATGACTGACGGAATGTACTGAGTTCTGATGACTGGTTGAGAGTACTGAAGTTACTGAGATTGACTGTGAATACTGAGGTTGCTGAGGTTACTGAGCACTGAGATTACTGAGATTACTGGACTACTGAGATTTCTGAGTTTTCCTGAGTTACATGACTGACTGAATTCTATAGATCATGGCTTGACTGAGAGTATCGTGAAAACATGACATGGCTATAGGCACACAGCTATATTTTTTGGGTACAAGTATCCCCAAGACTCGATGGAAGGAAACTGACACAACTTGAATTTCTTGAGTACACGACCATCAATAACAATCCATAATACATGAGTGGGGGATTTCATTAAGTACATGGTCATCATAATATCTATCATGAATAGGAATGCTTATAATCAAGTCATAAATCTCATATTCTAATATCAGGGGCATTCCGACAACATATATTATTCATAGAAATGGCATGGAAACTATTCAAGCATAAGGGAACGGCAACATGTAACATTTAGTTCATATTGTAATGATTTGGGGATATTAAACTTCATGTATTTATTCAACATCTCAAACATGGTAGGGAAAGCATGGATATAATTCGCATATATAATTCATATCTTCATCATCATACATGTTTCATGCCACTACCATAAGAATACATAATTAGCATGGAAATTCATATTGAAGTGTATAGCTAACATGGACTTGTCATGTGAATATCATGGAATCATGTAAATAGGAATTTCTAGCATCCTAGGCATTTTATCAAACACCTTGCATGCATTCTTTAAGGAATAGGTGGATTTTATACTTGCATTATATTAAACCACCCAAAGTTCATGATTTTCAACCAACAACCACATATATTTCATGAAAACATCCTTAGATATCATCTTGAAACTTAAACATCCATCATCAACATGTACATATTCATATCACCACAAAAAGTTTACAAAACAACATTTAAAAGCATGATTCTTGAGCTCTATGAACGAATTGAATCCATAGATGAACACTACGCATACCTTGGAAGGGAGGTTCTTGATGATTGACGGAGGAATTTTCTTGAAATTTGATCTTCAAGCTTGATTGTGCAACCCTAGTTGTTTTTCTCCTATGGTGCTCTTGGATGATGAGCTTTGAGATGTTAATAGGGTTGCAATGTGTTTAGAAGCTATATATTTTGTAGGGTTAGGTTTAGGGACGTGTAAGGAGTGTTAAAAGACTTAATTACCCTCAAAATAACTCAAAACGGAGTGTTTTTGGCATTGGAACTGACTTAGGCGGTGCCTAACCAATCGCCTAAGTTTGGTTGGGCGGCGCCTAACCAATTGCCTATCCTTACTGTCTCTCACGAAAATGGGCATAACTTTTCGCTCGAGTATTGGATTAAGGCGAAATTGGTATCGTTGGAAATCTAATTCGATTCTCTACAATTTATTGGGTCTAAATATGCAGAAATACCACATTAAAATTGAGTTATACTCATTAAAATATGACCCTTATGAAATCAAACACTAAAATTTGATGGATTCAAAAACTCTTAGCTTGTATTACCTTAAGTGACTCATATGAACATGATTAACGCATCATAAACTATCTTATCGCTAGAATACTTATTGTAAGTCATGCACTAAAATTCTACTCACAGGATAGGAGGTTTCATACGTAGAAAAAATGGTTCGTCTCCTAGCTTAGAAACATACGGGGTATTACAATATCTCCCCCTTGGGAACATTCGTCCTCGAATGGAAATTAACTGAGGTGGGAGAGATGATAAGATGAAGTAAGTACAAGACATACACTACTGAAACATGGGTTCATGACTGACATGACTGAAAGCTGAGCACAACATACTGAACATGCATATCTGATGCATGGGAAGCTGATTCATGAATATAAGACTGAGGATTCTAATAAAGTGAATTTTCTCAAAATGAGAATGCATATCTGATGCACAACTGAAAGGCTGAATCCATGCATATATAATGCATAATTATATGACTAACATGATACGTGAATGCATGACGGAAAGTACTGATGAGCTGATAACGCATATCTGATGCGTGAATTCATGACTAAACTTACTCATGAACATGCAATGGTAAAGGTATCAAGTTTGAACTGAAAAATAAGCATGGAACTGAATACCAAGTTTGGTACTGAAATATGAATATGAGAACGAGTAAGTTTAAGGAAAACTGTTACCTTGAACTGAAAATACCGATAAGTTTGAGATTAATTACTTCATATGCATGATCGGAAACATGAGAACATAACTGAGTCTGGTATGTGGTAGATATACTGAATATCATGATTTGAACTAAATCTTAAAAACATGGCATACGACTGAAGTTGGAGCTAGAGGGTAATCTTATGAGTACCCCTTCTCCAAACTGGATTCATCAAAAGAAAAGAAAGCAGCATGTTTATGTCATGAAAGTTTGGAGGTATAATGTATCTCTTCCTTGGGACACTATGTCCCTCAAAGAATACTGACTTGGATGAGCTACTGAGGGGAATTGAGGCGATGCGCAAGATACCTAGGAACTGAGTCATGAATGAATAGCTAGGATCAGAAACTGAGACATGATACATGAACTGAGTTGAACACGAGTGCATAAATATACTAACTTATCTGATTAACTGAATAACTGATAGCTGAATACTAGATCTGCAAAGCTAAACTATACTTAGTTTGAATAGCTGGGCTGAGATTTTTGAGTTTAATGCATAGGAGATAAGGACTAACTGAGTAGAATGAGGTATCTGAGCATGGATTCATGAAGTCTGTATTATTTGCGAATGCGAGACCAAGCGTACGACATGGCTCTGAGGTATTCTATAAACTGGGGTACTGAAACACTGATAACTGAGTACTGACAACCTGAATGTTATGGTCAAGCATGTCTGGAACTGAACTGAGTTTCAAAGCTGGTTACTGAACTAAAGATGACATTATAACTAAGCCTATAGCTAGTACAGAAGTACTGAATTCTAAGGCTAAGTAACTGGTAATTGAAGCCCTAGTTTTATAGGACTATCTGAGTCATTTACTGAATATTGATTTCTGAATTATCGTTGTAACTGAGTTTTAGACTGATACTAAAGTACTGAATTCAAAGACTGAACACTGATCACTGAGTGCTGGATACTGAAACTATAATTGAGTTGGCAACTGAGTTTTTTATGGCTACATGCTGGGGACTGACATAAGTCAAGGATCTAAATATACACTTACACTTTGTACTTTCCCAACTTCTAAATATAACCCCTTGCTAGACGTTTACTTGCACATTTATCATGACATCCAAGCCTATCTTCACAACTACACCCTCGTGCAAAGTAAGCATGCAACAATCTTCTCTTATCTAAACAACTGCTCATCACTACACTGTTCCATAAGGAGAGCTAATTGGAGGATTTAATCAGGAAAACCTGAAGCATGAATGGAACTGACTGAACTTGAAACATGACTGAAACTTTGAGAAATAGAATATCAACAGCATGGATTTACCACGAAGGTCTGAAATGAGAATATACATGATGTGGTGTGAATTTATCTGATCTGTAAGGGCATAGCATGAGTCATGAAAACTGAGTATATTGTAAAGCATGATCTGTGTACATGAGTCATGAGTTGTATGACCTGAGTCTAGAGTTTCTGTACTCGTGGGACATGATTCGTAATACTGAGGAAGCTGGAACTGAACCTCTTATACTGGGAACTGAAGGCGCACATAATCCCATGGAAAGTGTGTGAAAGTAGATTGTGCTCATGGAACATGACTCGTACTGTGGAGTAAAAGGGACTTCTTATGCTGGAAATTGAATTCATACATGATTATGGAAAAAGAGAAACATAAGCATGGTTCGTGACCATAGAGTTGGTATGCAATGCCTGAGTTGGTTTCGTGATAGCTGAAGTGAAAAACTCTGCACTGAGATGAGAATGGGTCTGGAATTATCTTCCATTACTGCTTTCTATACATACTGGCTCTACTACTGAAATTTGAGGGCCTGACTTGGTCACTTGATCTATTATCGCATACCTACATTCTATTCAACACCTGCTTGTCTTACTAAACATATTATTTGATTCTGTTTTCTCATATACTGCTAATATCACATTCACACCTTCATGCTTAATTTCAAGTTAATAAACTTAAGCTTTTAGCTCGTACCGTTCAAGCCTACTATTTAATCCCCATGAATACATAATCTGATCAAATAGAATACTACTATCCCAACTCTACTACTGCTAAACTTCTGGGTTCAAGAATGAGTTCTCATGATCATGAATAAAATATGTACAACCTTGGAACAATAATTAACTGATGGGATACTGTTTGAGTCTGCTGCTAATCCCATAACTGACTGTACGGACTATCTGAGAAAGCCCTATCTTTAGGACTTTGAACTTCACTGTTTCTGTTACCTTGAAAGTAAGGTAAAGTGAACATGAGGGGTGCATGATATGAATCTACATGGGTTCCTTAGGGAAACTTTCTATAGCACGATCTTGAGACATGAAAGAAGGGAAACTGTTCCTAAAACATCTCATAGCCTCCTGCACATAAGTGTGGTGCACAACACGCCCATGTACAAAACTCTACTTGATGCAGCTTTCAGACTTCCTAGGACACTGTTGAACCTTAGGCTCTGATACCAAGTTTGTAACGCCCCAATTTTCTGAACCAAAATGCTACACGGTGCTCATGACCCCGAAGGACCACAAGTTAACCCATGACTGATATCTGTACCTGTAAACTGCATAATATCTCATAAAATATGCAGAAACATGAACTGTAAGGCCATAAGGTTCAATACTGATACATATTTAAAAAAAAAATGGTATAACAATACCAAAAAGGAACATAAATACTGAAGTCTGAACATCTAATCTGACATCTAGTCCGAACGCCTCTAACTGAACTGAATAAGGAGTTGAAGGAACATGTCTCCAACTAACTCCATGAACTAAAAAAAACTAATCTGAAATACTGTAATAAAGTAATAATAATATTGTCCTTGAATGAAAAGAAGCATTGACTGCTGATCCTGGAATCTACTGCTGATTTGGAGCTCATGCCTCTGAACCTATGGTGTAACATAAGAGAAAGCACCATAGCGCAAATGCGTTAGTACGTCTGAATGTACTGAGTATACGAGTGAGGTAGGCTAAATACAAAGGGTTTTATATGCATGAACAATGCTGACTGATATAAACGTGAGAATACATACATACGTAACTGCAACTAAACTCGTGGTGATACTGACTACTGAGTCTGAATACTGACAACATAAGCTTACTGATGCTGAGATACTGAATTGACTGAGTTTACTGATATTGAGATACTAAATGACTGAGTTTACTGATATTGATATGTAATTCACTAATAAGTGATGGATCTGATACTGTATTACTGAATGCTAAGAGACTGATATTGCATTACTGATAAATAAATAATTGTTTCTGACAGTTCGAATTATGAAGAACTGGTCTGATTGACTTTATCTGACAGTCCTGAAGCTGAGTACTGATAGCATGAGTTTTGATAACTGTTGTGATTGATAGCATAAGTGACTGTATCTGACAGTCCAGATATACTAAAATCTAAAGAACTATCTGAGTTCTTTTCTGAGACTGGGTAGCTATAGCTGATAGTCCTGAAATCTGTAACTGAAACTGTGGGAAGTAGTCATCTAACCGACATGCCCCAAATACGCTATAATAGCTAAGCTGGAGTCCAATCTCTGCCCTGACTGGAGGGGTGTCAATACCGCGTCACTGGTAAGGACAGTTGTAAGAACCCTATACTGGCAGGTACTCAAATGAGAACAGTGGGAACCCTAAACTGACAGGTTAAGCCACTTCATTAACCCTAATCTGACAGGTTAAGATATCTCAACCTACGCTGGCTACGTAGTTCTGGAACACAAGGATGACTGCTAAGAATCACACCCTGAACTGGCAGGTGAGTTCTCATCCTTGGGTTCACTCGGTGCTAACTTCTACTCTCATCTGAAGGACACTGAACTGAATAACTAAGCTGAATTGAATAACTGAACTGAACTGATTAGCTGAACTGATACTGATTAACTGGACTGATACTAGTGGTATTGTTTAGAGGAGCTAAACTAAGTTTACTGGATTCTGATGACTGACGGAATGTACTGAGTTCTGAGGACTGGTTGAGAGTACTGAAGTTACTGAGATTGACTGTGAATACTGAGGTTGCTGAGGTTACTGAGCACTGAGATTACTGAGATTACTGTACTACTGAAAATAACTCAAAACGAAGTATTTTTGGCATTGGAACTGACTTAGGCGGCGCCTAACCAATCGCCTAAGTTTGGTTGGGCGGCGCCTAACCAATCGTCTATCCTTACTGCCTCTCACAAAAATGGGCATAACTTTTTGCTCGGGTGTTGGATTAAGGCAAAATTAGTATCGTTGGAAAGATAATTCGATTCTCTACAATTTGGTGGGTCTAAATATGCAGAAATACCACATTAACATCGAGTTATACTCGTTAAAATATAACCCTTATGAAATCAAACACTAAAACTTGATGGATTCAAAAACTCTTAGCTTGTATTACCTTAAGTGACTCATATGAACATGATTAACGCATAATAAGCTATCTTATCGCTAGGATACTCATTGTAAGTCATGCACTAAAATGCTACTCACAGGATAGGAGGTTTCATCCGTAGGAAAAATGGTTTGTCTCCTAGCTTAGAAACATACAGGGTATTACAAAAGTAGATCGAATCCTACCTCAATGTTGAACCATAAATTTTGAATCATTCATAATTTGATCGTCCTATCTCCATGACCCCAAAATTATATCGCACTATTAAAATGGTAATCTACACATTAATAGGAGTAAAACAACACCCATATTGCTATATAAAATTTTGAGTCTAAAATTGAATCTAAAATGGGCCCGTGGAGTCCGCTAACAGAATCCCAAAATTGAATACGTTCGGAGATCCCTCGAAGGACTAGGAATGTATGCTCAAAAGTTAAGCAAAAATTGGGGCTCAAATAATCCCCCAAATCCCAAAGAATCTATACCTAAAACCAAGAATTAAATGAACTTTTAGGACGAATTCACACGAGAATAAAAGAGAAGGAGGTCAAGGAACGATAGGTTAATATACCTGAGCTTATCGGTATGAAATCCTAATAATTCTTAATCCCCAAGGTCCCACAATGGTTGAAATCAACCAAGAAAATAATAAAAGGTGGGGGGATGAGAACTTATGTAATACCAGGGCAATGCCCTTTGTGAATGTGAGGCTCGAGGGCCACAAATGCGAAGGCAAACAAACCCAGATATCATGAACATGCACTAATGGTCGGAAACATAAAGAAGAGGAAGGACTGGTCAGAGCTAACCCACATCACGATGCTAGAGGTGAGGCTCGTGATTGCGAAGGTCATAAATTTGACCTTTCATGAACGTGGCCTAAGCCTCGCGAGTACGAAGAGTAAAAGATGGTTGTACCAGATACTGGAAAACTATAAAAATGTTAAGTCCTAATCGACTCCAATCAGATTCTTGGAATTTGTTTGGAACTCTATATGTGCAAACGTACTATGCTACCTATCAAATTTGATATTTCAGACTCAATGTAATCATGGAAACTTTCATATGAGATTGTTTTGATTAAATGTGGGTCCAACACATATAGTTCTATTTTTTATTAAATT
Source organism: Capsicum pubescens (assembly GCA_030864215.1). Taxonomy (NCBI): domain Eukaryota; kingdom Viridiplantae; phylum Streptophyta; class Magnoliopsida; order Solanales; family Solanaceae; genus Capsicum; species Capsicum pubescens. Next base: position 42,931,675 of record CM061541.1, read on the forward strand.
ATCTAATAGCCCAAAATGAGTTCAAAAGCCTTAGAACTTGAACCAAGGAAGCCCTAGCCTAAAATAACTATTCCGGAGCTGATAACATTGTTGGATTTCTTATCCGAGGACATTTACAAGGAATTTTGGTCTGAGAATAATTCTTTAACAATAAAAGCTTCAAAATAGAGAATTGAGCCTAAAATCCAAACGAACTGTTTGATAACCAAATCGACAGTTGTGGTAAGTCATTAATGACCTATAGTTGCTGAGTGAAGACTTGAAACTCTAGAAATGCATAGAATTCGAGAAAATGACCTGGAAGGTCATTACACCATCGCTACACCCCTAGTTTCAGTCACCTACGACCTAATCTCCACCCCTTTTAATTAGTAAACACCAACTAGCAGTAATGATGTTATGACTCGAGACATACCCCTAGTCATAACACAATTCTTCGAATCAAAAGTGACCCCAAGCTAACTCATGGCTTGAAAAAACACTAAGAATATCAAAGATATTTGATAAAAATACTTATATGGAAGATGAACGAGTTATGGCTTCTCCGGTCTTCTTACAAGTTAGTTAAGTAATATTTTATTTTTTAAGAAAATATTAAATAAATAGTTTTTAAAATTATTTTATTTCACAATATATTTTTCATAATTATTTTTAGTATGTATGTCGTATGTCTTCATTTAATTCGTTATTTTGACACATTAGTCATGAGTGTAATATACACACCTTGTATATTTGGTTGATTATCAAAAGAGTGTCAAAATAACACAGCGGCTTACATGAGGTATCTAAAATGAACAATGTCTAGTTGAGGTGTCAAAATAAAAGTTTGTGCCAAATTTAGGGGGCCGCTGATGTGTTTAGCCTTTCTTTTTGTTATGATTTTTTGAAAAGGTCTTAAAATTACTACTCAAATCAAGGGGAGTAAGTCAGAAATAAAAGATAGTGGGATGGACCTTATTCCATCAAACTAGAATAGAAATTTGATTCAATTTCGTGCATTGTTGATTCGATTAATTTTTAATTTATAACCATGGTAAATCAATAATCGAAGTAATAAGATATTCGTTATCGATTTCCAGTTAATCATTTTTTAATTTTTATTGATTCAATTTTTTGTTTAACTGATAAGAAAATACTCTCCTAATTTTTCTTTACTTTCTCTTTTTTTTCCACCTATACTGCACTATCTTCATGTATAAAATCGAAAAAAAAGAAGAAGCTAAAAGAGTGAATTGAGAGTTGAATAGATTAAAAGGTACATATATCTAGTCAAAGTCAATTAAGTAAATTTAGGATCTAATTATAATTTTAAAAACATTGAAAAAAAGTATTGCAATATTAAAAGTTATTTTCTCTTTTTCATATTTCAAATTTCAAAATTTTAATTTCCTCCTCTCTCTTTTTCATTGTATTCTTCTTTTTTCTTTCTTTCTTCTTCTTCCATTCTTCATGTTCTTTCTCTTTTTCATATTTCTCATTTTTCTTTTACATTTTTTTGGTGTTATCTTCTTGTCATATTTTTCTGTTTATGATTCTTTCCTCTTTATCTTCATCTTTTTATTTGTGTATTTTTATTTTATTCTAATGTTTCATTCAGATTTGACTGTGAAGTTTTTCAGAAAATATTGAGTGAAAAAAGTGTCTTGGAAAAATAACCGAGAGTTACCTAAGCAACTGAAACATACTGTTCAAATAACCAAGAGTTGTTTAAGCAAATGAAAGATATTATTTAAATAATTAAGAATTGTTTAAATATCTGCTTGTTGTTTTGAAATACATCATGTGGACAGGAGGAAGTGGTTTAGGTCAGGGGGATATTATTTAAATAATCAAGAGTTGTTCAAGCAGATGAAAGATATTATTTAAACAATCAAGAATTATTTAAATATCGGTTAATCATTTGAAAGTGGTGATGATGTGGAGGATTGAAGGTGGTTAAGAGGGGAGGGGAGAGGGTCGGATGGGGTGAAGGAAAAAAGTAGCGAAAGGTTTGTGTAAATATGAAAAATTATCGGTATTTAAAAATATGTGTCATTGTCATTAGGGAAAGGGGTCAAATTTATCCCTCTACGTTAGAAAAATGGCTAAATATATTCTTTGTCACACTTTGGGATCATTTACTTTTGTTGTCATACCTTGTGGCTAAATTTATCCATCTACTTTGAAAATTAACTGAATATACCCTTCGTCATACTTTGGGATCAAATTTACCCTCGATATCATACTTTGGGATAAATTTAACCTTGTTGTTAAGAAACTTTTCACATATATCTCCCTTTGACAGAAAAACCCAAACCAGTATTTAATTATTTATTTTTTTTAAATAAGACACACCCTAATCTAATCCGCTCGATTTGAACCACAAAAAATACATAAACAAATATACCCCCGTCAGCTTTGTTGGTCAAAAACTTTCAATGAATAAATATACTTCGTTTTCAATGTGCAACACTGATATGTTGTTTACAATAAAATAAAAAGTAGAATGAAATGGTATAACAAAGAAGAATGGAACTAGAGAAATGTCAATTGTTACAAACTCTGGTCCTGTTTCAGTTATATTTAAATTTTAAATTTTGATATGCAAGTTTATGTGCATCTAGATTCCATAATCAGTGGATAAAATTTCTTGAGCAAATGATATGATGAGAAATTTATCTAGATTCAAATTGTATATAAAGACATAATATTGAAAAGAAGTCACAATCAACACATAAGGTGATCCAGAAAAATATCAAGTGAGCCAATTTATTGAATATGACCGTTAAGTATCATTTTCATGAGATCTAAACTAATGCAGATCCATGAATTGAGGGATGAACATATTTATTTGTGTTTGCACTGATGCAAAATATTTTTCATGAACTATGCATTGATAAATATCTAGCGACTTAATCTCTTTCAAAAATTTGACCAATAGAATAAAAGGGGGATATTTGTTTTTGTTTTTTTTTGCTTGAGTCTTCGAGCGAGTTAGTTTAGGGTTATTTTATTTTATTTTTTAAAAAATGAGGCATTTAACGTTGTTTTGATCTTTTCTATTAAAAAAAGATTACATGTGAAAAGTTTCTTAATGACGAGGGTAAAATTGACCCTAAAATATGACATCGAGGATAAATTTGATCCCAAAGTATAATATCAGGGGTAAATGTGACCCCAAAGTATGACGACAGATATATTCAATCAATTTTTCACAGTAGAGGGTAAATTTAGCCCCAAGGTATGCCAACGAGGATAAATTTGACTCTAAATTATGATGAAAAGTATATTTAGCTAATTTTTCAAAGTAAAGGAATAAATTTAACCCTTTTTTCTTTCACTAATTTAAAAAGTGTTCCTTTTATTAAAGAGACACTTTTTCGCAACCAAATATGAATGAAGAATATGAAAACGCACAAATAAAAAAATAAAAATTCTAGATAAAGATAAAGAAAAAACATTATAAAAAAATAACAAGAAAATAAGCCAGAAAAAAATACAGAAGAAAAATGACAAATATGATAAGGAGGAAGAAGGAAAAAGAAAAAAGAAAAAGCAAATGAAGAAAAATATAAAGGAAGTACTAGAAAATATGAATTTGAAATATGAAAAAGAGAAAATAATTTTTAATATTATAATACTTGTTTTTGATATTTTATAAATTATATTTAAATGTCAAATTTATTTAATTGACTTTGGCTACATATGTGTTCTAATTTATACATCTCTCATGTGTCCTCTTTAGGTTATCTTTTGTGCATAAATAGACAAACTTATATGGAGCTGAATAAGTAAACATATTCATTCTATATGGTAATTCACATGAGACACAACATAACTATTTGTTCAACTTTATATAAGTTTAATAGCCTGTTTGGTCAAGTTTTTAAAATTAATTTTTAAAAAATAGTATTATTTTTTAGAAGTGCTTTTCAAAGAGTACTTTTTATGAGAAATATTATGTATTTGATAAATAAATTTAAAATTATCTTTGAACAACAATTAATGTTTGAACAAAACTTTTAAAGTGTTTTTTAGTATATTTTTCTTAGAAGTTATTTTAAGGGAAAAAGCTAAAACAAATACTTTTGAGGAAGAAAAGGGTAACTTACGTTCAGATTTTTAATGGGTTCTAATACTTTTTTTCATAACTTTATTTCGGATCTTAATATTCGTGATACATCTGTTATATTGTGATACATATAGGTTGTGATACATTCAAAATAAATTTGTTATTTAATTAAGAAAGTAATGGATTATCATTTATTTTGGAGAGCAAATCATGCACAATCAGTTACACGGCGAATTTTTGAGATACACAAAATCAACAATACCCACGATCAAATTTTAAATTTCAAGCAAACCATATGTATTGATTTTAATTGTAGCAAAAATATTCTTCCTTCTTCCGTCTTTAATTTTTGATTATTTTTAATGGAGATCATATCTGTGTTCTTGCGATTTTTTGGTATTTGAATTTCAAAGACTAACTACGCAACTATCGAGTTGATGGTATTGTGATTCATGAAAAAGCTTCGTACCGAAAATTAATGAATACTATATCAATTCAATTAAAAATTGATGAATCTAAAAAAAATCATGTCAAATACATTGTCAAGAAAATTCATCAGTGATGGAGATTCATAATGATATAGTTGTGAAACGTTTTTCTAAAAATTTTAAAACATGCACCGAAATTCAGAATGTATCACTGTATGTAACAACAACTGATGTTGTAATTGATAGTGATACTTTCTACGCGAATGATAGTGCAATTGAATTAATACATCTCAGTGAATGATATTTTATTTTAGTGATACATCTGAAAATTATGTGATACATTTTCTATATTACCATGCATTGTTGTTTTCAAATTTAGTTTGTTAATGTTTGTGATACTTTTATAAACATTGACCTAGATATCGTATGTTGAAAATTGGGATTCATATATTTTCCTTTGTTTACTGTGCTTTGTGTTTTGTGGATAAATTATAATAAAAATTAGGATACATGTGATAGTAATGTGATTTTATAGAGATTTGTTGATTTCTTTATTAATTAATTGTTACTTGTGAAATATTTGAAATGCTTATTGTAGTTTAATATTAGATTAATATTTGTGATTCATATTGATAGTTTATTTGGTCTGACTATATATGTTAAATTAGCTTAAAAAATTACGTGATACATCTGAAATCTGTGCAATACATTTGACTGTATTTCTGTGTATTTTTTTTTTAGAATTAGATATTCAATATATATGATCCCATTAGCATACTTGACATATAAGTTGAAGTTTGAAATTTTTTATTTATATTTAAAGAGTGAGAGTTAGTGTAAAAGTTATGAGATATATTTAAAACATATATGATACATTTAATAACAGTATAATAGAGATTCAGATTTATGATATTTTTTTTTTCCAGTTATGTTTTAATGTGTAAATCTTCAGAATGTAGTTGGCTATTCAAGGCTTCATGTATGCTTGGTTCCGATACTTCCAAAGTAAGATATTTCAGTTTGACGAGATACCTTGCGCACATGCAATTGCTATTTTGAAAAGCAAAAATGTAAAGAAAATAAAGTCATATTGTTCTGATTACTACAAAAAGGAGACATTAATCAAGGCGTATGAAATTAGGGGTGTGCATCGGTGAGTTCGGTTCGATTTTATATATTATCGGTTTGGTTTATCAGTTTTTATTTTTTAAATATGCTAAACCAATAACCAAACTAGTAAGATATTTTTTTATTGGTTTATTGATTTCTAGTCCTTAACGGTTCGGTTTTCGATTTAACCGATAAGAAAATACTCATAAAATAGAAATAGTAGTAACTAACAGGAAAAAAAATTTGAATCTTAGTTGCAACCAAAAATCCTACATGATGTGTTTTAATTTACAAGAATCGTGAAGTTTTGACTAAATGTTGTTAGGAGAAATTAAGAGTTTGTATTATTGAAATAATAAGTTTGTTAATTTGTAGAAATGAAAGAGTAATATATATATATTCATTCTTATTGGGTTATCGGTTTAACCAATAACCCACTAACAAAAAATTGAACCGAACCAATAACTCAATAATTTTTTTATAAAACCATTAAAAAATCATTAACCCAATAACAATAAACCAATAACATTTTTATCGGTTCGGTTTATCGGTCGATTTGGTTTTTTCACACCCTTATATGAAATACCAGTTAGTTCAATGCCCGATAAAATGGATTAGCATGTACCAGTGGAGGTGTTGAAAGAAGTGATTTTACCTCCAAAATATAAAAGACCACAGAAAAACCTAAGAAAGAAAGCCAAAAGAAAAGCACTGAAACGTTTTCATCAACCTCAAATTATTATGGAAAGTGTGGGCATAAAGGTCATAACAAACGCAACTGCAATTACTTTTCAAATGAGATGTGATATTTTTTTTTGAATTGGAATATGAAATGTTTATGAAGTTCAATGTTATGAATTTAATAATTTGAGTTAATCTCTCAAAAATATGTTTCATGAGATATCAAATAATTATTTGCAGTTGATACATATTAAACTTTTATGAAAGTTATATAATTCACATTAAACGTTTATGAAAATTATATGATTCATATTAATATTGTCATCATTAGTTTTAAGAGGTTATCTGTTATATTAGTGATACATTTTTTAGTTAAAATAAATGTGATACATATATATGATACGTTTTAAATTCCTTAATTAATTTTTAAAAAAATTATATTTGTGATTCATATAATTGTGAATGTTATATGATACTTGTTAAACGTTTATGAAAGCTATGTCATTCATATTAATAGTGTCTGAATTATTTTTAAGACGTTTTGATATACCTGATATATTAGTGATACATTTTTCTAGTAGAAAAAAAATGTGATACATATATGTAATGCGTTTTAAACTCTTAAGAGAAAATGGTTTGTTACCCCTCCCCCCAACCTTTAGTCGAAATTCCAACTACACACTCAACCTTTTAATGTGACCTATTACCCCCCTAAACTTATTTTTACCGAATTTATTACCCCCCCCCAGTTGCTGACGTGTCACTGGACGTGACTACACGCGCCCATAGGCGCGTCAGTTGACTATTTTTCACTTTAAAATCATTATTTTTTTATTGCCACGTCATTATTTTTAATAATAATTATTTTTTCTTAATAAATATTGGCTTCTTCTTCTATTCTTCTTCTTCAATGGCTTCTTCTTCTTCTTTTTCTTCTTTTTCTTCTTCTTCTTCTTGTATTCTTCTTCTTCAATGTCTTCAATGGTCAAATGCCGATAAACAGTGACGGTGCCGGAAAATTTAAAATTTCGTCGACTTTTTTTTTTATGAATTTCACGTAATTCGATTCAACACATTGATTCAACATTCGATTCAGCTTCACGTAATCAATGACATTCGACTTTTTTGATTCAACATTTTCACATAATTCGAGTTCTTGGATGCCATTGAAGAAGAAGAAGAAGAAGAAGAAGAAGAAGAAGAAGAAGAAGAAGAAGAAGAAGAAATGCCATTAATGAGTTTTCACTTGAACTAAGAACTTCGATTCAAAAAACTTGAAAAAAATTAAGAACTTGAATTCTTGAATGAGGAGATACGGAAGATGATAAATTAATCTTGAATGCCATTGATTAGTTCTTGGATGCTATTGAAGAAGAAATGCCATTGAACCTGAATTAACTTGAAAAAATTTAAGAACTTGAATTCTTGAATGAGGAGATGATGAAGATGATAAATTAATCTTGAATGCCATTGATGAGTTCTTGGATGCTATTGATGAAGAAATGCCATTGATGGGTTCTTGGATGCCATTGAAGAAGAAGAAGAAGAAGAAGAAGAAGAAGAAGAAGAATTGAAGAGGAAGAAAGAAAAATAATAATTGTCATTGATGGGTTCTTGGGTGCCATTGAAGAAGAAGAAATAAAGAAGAAGAATTGAAGAAGAAGAAGAAAGAAAAATAATAATTGAGAAATAATAATGTTAAATTATTATTTTTTTAGAGTAAAAAAATAAAAAATGACGTGGCGGCGCGTGCATCACACCATATTTGTAATGACTGATTGTCAGTTTTGGGGGGTTTAATAATTCCACTTTAAAATAGTTCAGGGAGATAATAATTTCACTTTAAAATAGTTCAGGGGGGGTAATAGATTACCTTTAAAGGTTGAGTGTGTAGTTGGGATTTGAGGTAAAGGTTGGGGGGGTAACAAACCATTTTCTCAACTCTTAAACTAATTATAAAAAAATATTATAATTGTGATTCATATTACTTATAACAAATATGCAATATATGAAACAACTATATATGTGTTTCACTAACTTGTGTAGTCAATATGCTACACAATTATTTACATTACCTAAAATATATCAAAATATGTATCAAACATATAATAGACAATGTCAAACACAATCATAACATAAATATAGCATAAAAATATGATCTAAAATGATGAGAACACTTCATTTCATAATCAAAAATGCCATGACAATAACAACTAGACAACTTAAAACAACTAATGATAGTCTCGACATCTATTCAAAAAACTTAAAACTTAAAACTAGTAGACTTGAAATATCTAAAAAATCTGACCACATAATAAACAGTTAAATTAAATTGTCAAACAATAACTACTAGACAACTACGGCTCGGCATCTATCATCTTTGTATCCTCTGATGGAATGAAGGTGTGTTTAGGCCTAGTAGGCTCCTAATTGTCACTAACATATCCATTAGATGCCTTGTTCATCCCATAATTTCATAACAGTGAAGCGTATCTGGTACGATGCAACTCTGGATTAATATTTGAAGAAGGTATTTGAAGCACATCACTTAAAAATTCACCATTGCCGCAACAAATAATCCACAATCCCTGCAACATATCAATAGATTAGTTTAGGAATGATAGTGGTTAGTTATGTAAAATTCATATATTTAAAAGATTCTGATTGCTTGATCTTTCAGAACTTCTGTAGGCCTCTCTATTATATTGAGGTTGTGTGGACAGGTCTATTTTTTACAATCAAACTATAATTCAGCCAAAACTAATATTGAGAAACACACAATTAAAAGATGATTCATATATTCACAAGTTAAATGTATCACCCATTTATAAATGAATAAAACAAAGAAAAATTACATAAACTAACAACCTTAAGACATTAATTACAATTAATAACAATAGTTTCTCAAAATTACAACTAATAACAAAACTAGCAATATTTTACCTTCTTTACGAAAAAGCGCGCGATTTTAACTCTGTTTTTTACCTTACCCCCCTTTTACGCCACTTTACCAATTTCAGTTCCCTTTAACCTTATTTTTTTTTCAAATTCCTATTTTTTCTCTCAGAATCTTGATAAACATTGCATCCAACTATTAAGGTAAGTTTATTTTAGAGTTAATGCATGTTATATTTTTCATATAATTTTTTTATGTATTTTATTATCGATTTTTTTCTTCAAATTTTTCATTCTTCTTCTGCGCATTGGTCTGTTAGTTTTTTTTTTGTGGGCGTGTTGCTATAATGGCACAACATGCAAATTGTAGTAGTCCAGATAGAGTATTCAATCGATGAATTTAGTTTTCATGAACTACCATCGTTTAGTTTTGGGTTAACACAAGATGAAGATTTTAACTTAGGTTCTACTAATATTCAGCCTAAGAAAGGTGTTAGCAGTGAAGAAGCGAGATTGAAGCACCGTAACGATCCAAAAAATATTGTGGAAAAAATGAAACGAAAATATTTGAGAAAATCTTCATCCCCAAAATTCACAAAAAATCAAAAATTGATGAAAAAGAGAAAGTCGGATGAAAAAGGAGAATCTAGTAAAATTGCAAGTCCTGTTTCATCTGATTATGAATCTGAAGAAGAGAAAGTGAAGGAGGTATGATGCTATTTGTAAAATTTTATAGTTTCTAGACAACATGTTCATATATGTATTTTATATATACAATTTATTAGGTGTGTATTTATTTTTCAATTTTATTAAGATTTGAAATTGTAGTCCCTAATTGTATTTATTGTATATGTGTTATATGTAAGATTTATATTTTGTGCAAAAGTTTGTTACTGATAAGAATTGTATATTTTATGTATTTTATATATTTTAGATATGTATTTGTATATTTTATATTTGTATTCAGTTGTATTATATTCTGGTTACTTAAATTTGGACCATTCATGTATTCACAAAAATACATATGTATATGCTTTAATATTAGTATAATATGTATTCTGTAAATACATAAGTGGCACTGTTTTGACATGTACAGTATATTCATGCTATAGTTTAGATATGTTTTTGTTTTATTTACTGCTAAGATTTGTATTTGATGTTAAGTTGTATTTGTTATTCATTAGATTTTGACAATGATATGTACTTCTTTCTTCTTGATAAGCATGATTTTTGCACCAGTTATGTATAAATAAAATACATATGTATTTGATTTTCTTGAAATCACATGAAATATATTTGTTACCGGTTAGATATGTATTTTTTGTTTGTTATTGAAAATATTTATATTTTTTGCTCAGTTCTATTTGTTACTCATGAGATGATGTCAATATTTGTATTTTGATGTTTGATCATTTAGATATGGACCAGTTGTATATTCACAAAATACATATGATAGTTTTATGTATGTATTGTTTAATGTAACTTGAAGATGTATTTCATAAATACATATATGTCACTGTTTTGACATATAATTATATTTTTGTGGTGTATAGGTGTTGCGTGATCATATATACATGACAAGAGTATTATCGAAATTTGCTTCACATATAGGATGTCATACAGTCAACGACATTGAAGATCATATTAAGTCAATATTAACGAATAATCAGTACAAGATGTTTTGTAATAATAGTATATTTATTGTATACATGAAGAAAAAGATTTGTGTGGTCCAAGTGCAATTAGGAAGATGTATTATATCGCTTTAGACTAAGAAAAGCTCTGCAAATGCCATAGTCATTCGTGTGAAAGGCACAAATTTTCATTTCAGTCCTAGAGAGTTTGTTGTGGTTACAGATTTAAATTGTGTTTCAAACAAAGATGATTTTGTGTTTGATGAGGATCTTACAAATAGAATTATTGAGCAATATTTTGATGGTGCCGAGTATATTCAGAAAAGAGAACTATTAGCTGTTATTTCTGAAAAAATTTGGGGGAAGGATGATGATGAAGATGCCGTGAAGTTTGTTAATCTCTATTTTATTCATGCATTTTTATTGTTTGTTGTTGATACTGTAGTTATTCCACGATAATATTTTGATTTGGTTGAAAGTGATCGCTACAGTGATTATTCTTGGGGGTCTGTTGCATTCGAGGAATTAGCCAAAAGCTTGAATAAAAATTTAAAATCGAAAGGAAAGTTTTATATGCTACATGAAATGCCTCTTGCCATTCAAGTTTGATTGTACGAATGTTGTTCCACCGTTCCTCGTAATATTGCTTCAAAGGTGGACAAACAAATTCCACGTCTATTGAATTGGAAGACAAATGCTTCCCGTCCACGATATAAATCTCTTATGGAAAGTATGTTTAATGATGCAGATGACAAGGTCAGTTCCCTTTATATTTTTTGTTCTTTATGTTGATTATTTGGAAATACATTTACTATTTTTGTATATGTTTATATACAAAATACAATTTGTCGTTGCTTATGCATTTATGTAAAAGTTAAATATTTTGTAATGTCAGTTATTTATGTTCCTACTGTCACTGCTGTTACCATCTAAAATACTTTTTCGTTTTATGTAATATAAATTGTAGGTTTATTTTAAGAATATTGAGCCAACACGAAAGGAGATTTCATCCTTTCAAATACCCAAGAAGGTTGTTCCTGAAGGTGTAAGTCATAAAGATGATGAGGTTAATTCGGATGATGATTTTCAGGATCCGCCACATCCACAAAAATATTCAATCACAAAAAAAAATCATGGCAATTCATCAACATCACCTTTCAATAAAAAGTTGAAGCAACAACATAAAGGGTTAGACGAGCAGACACCAAAAAGGACCCCTCCACCTCGTGTTGCAAAGAAGCTTTCTATGAGGACTCCAATTTTTATGCCGATTAAATCAAAAGATACATTAGCTTCAAAGAGGAAGGACATAAATCAATCAGCAAGCAAAAAATCTATTCCAGTTCGGTCACCTGCTCCGTCTTTGTTCAGTTCTGAAGATGAAGATGTTGTTTCGAAGAAAATATTTGAAAAAATTCGCGATGAGGTAATTTGTGTTTAAGATTTGAATTGCTTTTTTTTCATTTATAATTTTTTTTCTTTTGAATCAGGTTCGTGAAGAATTGAATTTCATCCGTGACCTAGTATCATCAAGGTGTGATCAGATAATGAATGCAATAACTGAGAACAAGGTACAATAATTTAAAAAAATAATTTGTTATGTTAAATACATAGACAACATATGTAGTTTTTGAATGAAGACATACATATATAGTATGTTGTGTCCTTTTTATTTCGTTAATATGTATTTTTCTAAATGTTAATATGTATAATCATATATACATATGCATTTGATAACATGTATAACACATGATGTGTTAAATACATATACTGCATATACATTTTGTATTTAAATAAATACATATGTAATATGTACTTTTTAAATCATGATATGTATAATCATATATACATATGTTGTGCAATTATAAATAGTTAGTTTAATATTGATCTTGATATATTTTTACATTTTTTAACGTGAAGAAACAAGAAAAAGACAAAAAAATTGACAAGCCATCAATGAGTGAAGCTGATAAGAATACACCACATCATGAATCCATTTCAAAGTTTGTGCATGATTTTTATAAGAATTCTGAAGGCACATTGGTAAATTAATTGTTTACATTCATATGTATTTTATTTTCTATATACAATGCAAATTTATCTTTACATATAAGAACTATACATGTGGTCCAAATGCATATCTAAAAACAGGTTACTGGAGAGATCAAAGCGAATCGAAGCACTAGTTTGATGGAGGTGTATAATGAGGATAATGATGATGTTCTGGTAAATAGTTTATTTATTTTTTCAATTATATTTATATAATAGAATAATAATATTTTTTATGTTTGATTTTTTCTTTTATGAAAGGCTAAAACTGATATTGATGTGCATGAATCAAGAGATATCTGTGAATCACCGATATGCTGAATATGTATATAATGTTTTTTAGTTCTAGACAAATATTGTTGTTATTTAATTTGTGTCAACATATTGTGTAGAACACAAAATAGGTTGATGAAAATATTGGGGAAGCACATATATCAGATTCTCAATTCACATTTTCAGATGAGGTGCTTAGAAGAATTAATCTTGATTTCATAAAATTCAATTTGAGAGTTGAAGATGAGTCTAAAGTATTTGCATTCTACGCCTTTATTCTTTTGATAATGTTTCACAATTATAATATATTTCTACATTTTATATAAAACACGGAAGGTGTTGCAGAAACGACTGTAAATACATCAGCAGAAGATGAGTCCAAGGTATACTGACTACGTGCATTGTATGCGTTTATTTCTTTAGCTGAAAATCCAACATAACAAGATTTTTATACATTTTATACAGAAACAGATTATCCGGCAGAATCGAATGAAAATAAATTAGCAAACGACGAGTTCAAGATAGCACTGTATGCTTTTATTTATTTTGCTACTATTGCAACATTATAACATTTTTTATACATTTTATATAAAACAAAGAATGTGATGCAGAAAACATTGAAAATTCATCAGAAGATAATGTGGATAAATCAAAGTTGGATCAGTAAAATAAGACTCCAGTCCACATTCATGAAGCAGTAACTGTAGAAAGCAAAGCTGAACAAAATTTATCAGACTCGCAAGTCACAATTCCTAAAGAGTTTCTACCGAGTTTTAATGCGTTTCTGAATCAAAAAAGAAATATAATTGTACATCCATCGATAAATAAAGCACAAGAAACACTTATGCATGTCTCAAGGATCAAGTGACCATCTAGATTCAAAGAGTCACCATTCACAATAAATTTTGGTTCAGCAGATGGTTAGTACACTAACATATATTATATGGTTACCAACTTTGTTTACTTTATATATTAAAAATTGTAATTTCTTGTTTTTTCCTATTGACTAAGAAGTATGATTTTGTATTTTATACAATAATTATTCATTTTAAGTATTTAACATATGTGTAAGATTTTTGTCATTGTCACTGAGTAGGTTTATATTTGATCACTTTTGTATTCAGAAAATACATATGTATACATTGTAATGTAAATTCAATATGTATTCTGTAAATACATTAGTGACATTTTTTTTACATGATAAACTTTAGATATGTATTTATGTTGATTACTGGTAAGATTTATATTTGATGTTAATTTGTATTTGTTATTCATTATGATAAGTAGATTTTTTGGATCAATTTTGAACAATTAAAATACATAAGTATTTTGTTAGCTTGGGATCATATGAAATGTATTTGTTTACTGGTTAGATATATATTTTAGATTTGATATTGCTAATATTTGTATGTTTTGCTCAGATGTATTTTGTTATTCATGAGATGATGACAATATTTATATTTTATTGTTTGATAACTTAAATATGTACCAGTGATGTATACACAAAATACTTATACTATATTTATGTATATATTTTGTATTGTAACTTTAAGATGTATTTTATAAATACATATATGCCACTGTTTTAACATATAATTAAAATTTTGATTCAGTAGTATAATTATATATACTATATCATTTTTGGTATTTAATTATCTTTTCATACTTTGCATGTCTTAACAATAAAGGGAGCACAGAAGGACAGCGAAAAACATTCAATCAAATGCATTCATTCGTATCTCATTCAATTAATGATATAAAAGACACTACGGTTACAAACAAGTTCTTGAACTGGTTTTCTTTGGACCTTCTTAAATATCATTCAAAGAGGTATATAGGTTACAACTTAATTGTAATAATATTTAAATATAAGTTTCTGTTAATGATGAATCATTATGTTTAATGAATAAACAGAAACATCAAAGAGGAACATTATAAGATGGGCAAGTACAGATTATCAGTTATCAATTTTGATGTTTTATCTGTTGAAGATAAGAATTGAATCTACATTATGAGTAATTCTAGGCCAATTATGATCAGATGAGGTAAGTGATATACTATTATGTTGATATATTGTATATTGAAATAAAACTTATTGCACTGTTATGTATTTATATTTTGTAAATGCTTATTATGAAGTAGTTGAATATGTATATTCGTATATACATATGAAGTATGTTATATGATCTGATATATGTATATGATATATACATATGTAGTGTTAGATGCTTTGAGTTTTAATTTGATTATTTACTTTTAAAATTATTATTTTTTATAATGCAACAAATTAATGTATGCTTCTGCTATCTGTGAAAGAAGTCCAAGTATGATCCCAATAGTTCATATAAGTACAATACTGTAGACTACAATTTCACGAATATTGTAAATAGTGTGCTAGCTGTGTATACAATTGATGATGAATTGCTTAATACTGGTGGAAAGAAATATCATCTGAATGAGTACATAATTGAATTCCGCATGCATGCTACAGTGCCATTGCATATGGTTGATTGTATTTTCAGTCCTGTCAACTAAAGGCCAAACATCATTGGGTTCTTGCGGTTATATCTTTCAATGATAGATGCATAAATATATATAATTTTTTGTCATTTATTGGTCATGATGTTGTGGTGCTTGCTGAAATTAAAAAGTTAGCTGAGGTTATGCCTATATGTCTCGTTGCAAGTAAATTTTACGAGAAGAAGGATATTGATATTGCCAATCATCTAAATTACAAATTCTATGATAAAATGGATCTATTTGATGTTTATGTTGTGGAGGATTTGCCTCAACAACCAAGTGGCAGCTTGTAAGTAATGAATATATATATATAAATTTTATAACAGATTCTTACTTATTTATATATGTATTTGCAGGAATTGTGATTTATATATGGTGACATATGCTGAGTGTCTTACTTTTGGTGGTCCTGTTTCACCTGTTTATTTTGATCCTGATCTTAATTTGCACGAGATATGCTTCAATTTTATGGAATTATGGTATGAGAAAAGAAGAAGCGAAGGCACAAAGTGATGATGAAGCACCAATGAGGCCTCCTCGCGAAATTAGGGTAACAGAAGACACTGAAATTCATGAAATTTGATGTGTATTTTTATTTTGATGTAGTTTACAGCAGTTAACATTACCCAAAGAAATAATTTGTTGAATATTTCTTAACTTTCATCAGTAACTTTAATGTTCAAAGAAGATATGTTATTGTTTTTTTGTTGTTATATTTTGATTATTGATCTTTAATGTGTTAAAATAAAACATTTTCATGGTTAGTTTACATATTCATTACAGTTTAATGTTCTACATATGTATTTATGTTCTACATATTCATTTCAGTTTAATGTTCTACATATTCATTTCTTTCTTGTTCATGCGTAACTTTAATGTTCTACATGTTCATTCCAGTTTACATATATATTTATGACCAGTGCATGTGAATTTTTTAGTTATGCTTATATATCTATCAATAATACATTAATACACATGTAGAACTATGTATTTTTACATATTTTGCATATGTATTTTGAACAATACTTATTTATCGTATTGTTCTGCACAACTGCATATAGATTTATGATTCGTATGTATTTACGAATAATACATATCTTCATTCCTTTTTACATATGTATTTATGTAACGCATATGTATTTTACTAGTATGAATATATAGATAATTCTAATATGCATATATATATATTTGTTTGAATATTTATTTTTTCTGTAATACATATGTATATATATTTTTCAGTTAAATACATATATTTTTTACCATAATGCTGAATATATAAATATTTTTCTGATATAAATATTCATATTTATTTGTTCAGTAAATACATATATATTCATAATACCTTAAATTAATCAAGTTCAGTAAGATAATTGCAAGATTTAAACTATAAAAGATCAATAACAAGTTCAAAATTTAGAATCATATTATTCTCAGTGAAAAAAATCAGTAAATATTTTTTGACTAAATACATTTGAAAACTTATCATTTGTTGTATTTTCTACATGAACATCTATTGTGACCTTTAAATCCACATGAACTACAATAATTTTTGCTCTTCTTTTCGAACATATCTTTTCTTGATTTACCACAATCCTTCTTTTGTGGTCTTTCAGGGGACCGCTTGTATTTTGGGGGCAAAACAACCTTCCCCATTATTTTTTTTGGAATTATCCAGTTATTTTTGTGTGGTAGAGAATAAATTGGAAGATCATATGTTCTCAAGACGATTTTTGGCTTGTATATATCAGAGCAATATGATCCCTTCTTAAAATTCTTGCTATCAAGAATTACATAAGCATGAACACACGATATCTCATCTAACTAGAATGCATTGCAAGAATATTTTTTTCCTTAAGACAAACAATAAAATATTTCTTCTTGTCGTGGACAGTATAGACATACTCTGATGCAGGTATAGCCTGAAATTGTTAAAACAAAACTAATTAGTAAAATAAAAATTAATTTGACAGTTATAATAGATACAGATTGGCAAATGTATTTTTCAATCTCAGCATATGTATATTGCAAATCTGAAAATGTATATTTCTGTCATGCATATGTATTTTTATTACAGAACATTATTTCTTTAATTTCTTATCTGTATATGAACATATACTTCATACAACAAATGAAAATACTATTATATATATAACATGATTACATAAATTTCATCATACCTTCATACGAGTACACTCCGCTTTATTCTGTTGTAGAATTTCTTGAAATTTCAATAAGATCCGTAAAAGTATACAACACCTGCTGTCTGTTTTCACAGTACCATCTACCAAACATCAATCTAACTTCCTCTAGTAAATCATATATTGGTAGTTCTCTAGTCGATACCAGTGCATCATTAATTCACTCAGCAATGTTTGATGTCAAAGTTCATTCCCTATGAACTGATGCATATGATCTAGCTCACTTATCATATTCCGTCAATTCCAAGTAATTCTCCACTCTAACATCAACTGTCTTCACTTTCTCCATTAACTTGTGAAATTCAGTCTTTGAATATGACTTTGCCATGGTATAGAATATATCTGATAATGCATTATGTGATTTTCTAAAAAAAATTCACATGTCTCCATAGATGCCACATACATGCATAATGTGGTACATCATTGTATACGTCACTAACAACTTTTATGGTGCTTGCATTACGATCAAAAACTACACACATATGTTTTCTTTCATCATATGCTTTCTTCAGATTCTCAAAGAATCAAGTTCAAGATGCATCATTTTCAGAATCAAGTACACCATAGGCCAAAGAAAATATATGTCCTGCATGTTGAAAAAATACATATAAGCATACATGATTTTTTACACATAAAATAATACACATGTATATTATAAATACATACAACTGGGAAGATACTAGACTTTCAATGCACAAATACTGCATATATATATTTTAAATACATATAGCTGACAACATATATAACCGTCACTGATGACATAAACATAATACATATGTATATTATAAATACATATAGCTGAAAAAATATTTAAAGTCAAATACATTTCTAGTATATCTTACTGGCTTCATCCATGGTACACGCAACTATAAAAATGTCAGTATACAGTCCTCTGAGATGACTTGCATCAACAACTATGACAGGTCTACAATGATCGAATCCTTGGATGAATGCAGTTAGTGTTACAAATATATTTAAAAACTCATTGTCTTCATGTTTTTTCATTCTTATATGTGAAACTGCATAACTAGTGTTCAACACATGTATGTATGCACGTAGTTTCCCATATGATGCTGATGGTTTTCCTCTTAACTCTTCAAGTGCTTGTTCCTTAGCTCGCCAACACATAATATATGTTAAATCCATATCCATGCCTTCCTTAATGTCACTTTTGATATTAGTTGCACTATATTTTCGTTTGTGGCTTTTAAACTTTGATTTGACTATACCATCAATCAACTTACTAGTAGCATGCAATTTAGGCTAAATCTTATCTTTGATCGGATAGGTATGTTCTGGTAAAAATTCTCTCACAGTAAACATTTCAGATTCGCCGATACCAGATGCACGAAATAAAAATCCACTGGATCTGCACAATAATGTATAACTACAAAAAAATAATACATATGCTCAAATATAATTAACCAACTTGGAAAAGAAAAAATTAAATGCATAATACACTTACCAGGTTTTACTAGATATTACAGATAGTGATTGAAACTTCTCCTGAATTGTATAATTCTTCATCACCGATTTTAATACACTTTTCGACACATAAACTTGTTCAACCTCAATATGTTTGTGATGTGGGTTCGAGATAATAACTCTAGTTGTATCCATTTCAAATACATCCAAACATTCTTTTGAAGCAGGAACAATTAATGCTCTTTGAGTACTTGTATTTACCACGCTACTCGCAGTAACAAACATCTTTATACTTTCAGCATTACACAATGATGAACTTACCAATGTGCTCAGAAACACTTACATATAAAGGCAAAATACTCATATCCTTCAACTCATTTTTTTTCGTATAATATATATAGACCTTCAAACTCATGTCATTACGTATTAGCCCTGCAATATTTGTTAATTGATATTCGATTTGAATGCATTTGCAGGTCAAATATACACCAATGTGAGAAGCCAGTTGTGTATACAATTGGTTATACGTAGCATTTATGCTCAACAATATCGCATCACTGATGTAATCTTCATATTGTTGTTCATATGTTCATCTACCAGAGTGTTTAGCAAGAACAGGTATGCTTCATATTGTCAATCTCCAGATAACTACAAAACAGTAAAAAAAAATTAAATCTCAAATACGTACTATATACAACAACTAATTCGTATATACAAAATTGCAAAACGAATTCAAACAAAAAATTTTTTTAGTCGAACACTAGTTATCCTAAACTAAAATTCAAATTTAATGTATAAAAATTGCATCTCAACTTTCAAATAATAGAACAAAAAGAATTTGAAATTGAAATTTTTTTTGCTTAAATCATTTTTTACGAGAACTGATAAAATTCATATACGATATCAAATTTTTGAATCCTGCGACTGTTACACAAATTTGTTACAAGTTTTTCGATAATTTTCGCACTTTAATTTTATGAAACCCACAAATAGAATAGAATTTGTTGATCAATACCTGTAATTGGACTATTGTATTTTCAGTATTTTCTTCAAAATTTTAGTCGATCAACAAAAAAAATAACATGAAGGAAAATATTTTTGAATTTGAATATATATTTTGAATTTGATTTGAGTTACTGATTATGAAAAACATTTTTTTGAATTTCAATTAGTAGCTGTAATTTAATAGTTGTGGTAAAAAAAGAGTTTTATAAGGTAAAGGATTCTGTAAAATTAAATGTGCCATAAATTATTGAATAATTTTTTCCCTTATTTAACTCAAACAGGTTAGCATTAAATTAGGAAGGGAATCTTTGATTGTATATGTATTTAAATAGCAACAGTTTACTCAAATACAAAATAATATTGCTATTTTTTGTAATTTTGAAACTGTTGTTGTAAAAGTTACAATTAAGGCTCTATAGTTGTTATTTCTGAATTTTTTCCATAAAAAAATATAATAGATATAGAAACATTTAGGACATATGTATCACTAATAATCTGACAGCAAATGTATCACTCATACATTGTTAATAAATTGTATCAGAAATCTAACAGCAAAATGTATCACGCATACACTGTCAACAAATGTATCACCCATATACTAATAACAAAGGTATCATTCATATGAATCACCATTACACTATGAAAATGTATCGAGAAATTAATATTTTTATATATGTATTAAGCGCATTAACAAAAAAATATGTATTACCTATATGTATCATCAACGAATTTCATACCTGATTCAATGGAAAATTAGGGATCTGCTCTAATTTCTCCTGATTTTTCACGTGCATATCCGATTCTTGATTTATTGCACCAAAATCTTCTATAAGAACCTTCATCTTTTCGGAGTCATTGTTGTGCTTTGACCTATTTTCACGACAATCTTCTTCTGTGTAATCAAAGTTATCCAGAGTAAAATCCACAATTTGGTGACTTCCAGGAACACTTTTTGTGTTTCAATTTGAAAAATTCCCAAACGAAATGAAGGTGAATCTTCATTAGCCATTGAAAATAAAAAAAATTAACACAAAAATAATTAAAGCATATAAGAATAATGATCTTTGTTGTTAAATATTAACTTAAAATTCACTTAAATAATTAGCTCACCTTTTTGAAATAACTGGAAAAATTTATAATTTAATGTAGTACATTACAGTTTGAAGAAGATGAAGTAATGGAGATGGATGATGTTTCAACTAATGATAATTTGAGAGAGATTTTAGGGGATAAAATCTTTGAAAAAAAAATCGGCTTGCATGCGTTAATGGTGGAGTACAAATCGAATGTGGATTTTTGTTGATATGTATCAAGATTAAAATAGTAAATCAGGATTTTAAGTAATTATTTAAAAAATAAGAAATTTTGAGTAATATAATCTCTTAAGTTCGTGATTTGTATAATTTATCCAAATAAGTTTGACCAAACTGATTATGAGCTCGTTTGGATAGGATTAAAATCTGATCAAATCAACTTTTAATTCCTTTTTAGTCTTTTTAGGTGTTTGGTGAAATTAAAAAGTGCTTAGAAAAATAAAAAGTGAGAAACTGTACACCTCTATCTTTTTATTTTAGATTAAAATTTCTAGTTGCTTAAAAACTCAATTATACGTGCAAGCCAGGGAGAGAATAATACTCTCTCCATTTTATTTTAGTTGTCTCTCTTTCTAAAAATATTTGTTTCGATTTAGTTGTTCCTTTTATGAAATCAAAATTATTTTATTATATTTTTTCAATACCATCCTCAACATTAAATGACTAAACAAAGTGTATTTTAATCAAATTTATATTCAAAGCATAATTAATAAAACTAATTTGATAAAATAAATTCATAATAATTTTTTTCTTACCGAGAGTGTCAAGTAAAAAAGGACCAACTATTTTAAAACCAAAAAAATACTAAAAGTTGTTGATTTAACTAAATTTGATCAAAATATTTACCTTTTTATCTAAACGACTACCAAATTAAAAATGCCGTTTATATTATGTCTTGGAAAAATGAATTCTAAGTGAAGTTAAGAGCTTAAAAGAGTTAGAGAGTCCATTGATTTGTTGGGTTTCCATTTCTTAAAATCCAATTGTTTTGCCGTTTCGACCCTTTTCAATTTCAAGCTTGGATTCTTGTTATGAAAACTATGCTGTCTCTGATATCTAGGTTTCGACATACTGCCAAATATGGCTTGCCTTCTTTATTACCAATAGCTTCAGCACCCCACCCTCACTTCTTTGAAAACTCTCTCTTTAGTTCAGTTGGAATTTCTAAACATGACGAAGCAGTTTTTACTGCTAACAAGGTAACCAACCCCACCTTAAATCTTTGAAAGTTTCCTATTTGGGTATTAGGTAATTTCATTTATATGTAAAACTTTTGCTGCTATTATCACTACAGTAGCAATGAAATCAAGATTTGATATAGGAAAGGTGTTTCCTTATGTGATAACTAAATAAGAAATTGAGTTTAAGGGTGTGTGTGGCTTAGTGGTCAGTGAAATGAGTTGAACATCGTGAGGTCTAAGGCGATTTCATCCCATTTGTTCTATCCTTCTTGGATAGAGTTACCTGTTAGTTGTGGTTGGTGGGAGGTGACTGGTATACTTAGTCGAGCTACTATTCTCAGCATAGTAGCCCTGAAATCAAGATTTGACATATGAATGGTGTTTTCTTTAGACTCTCATGTGATGCCTTATGCCTATATTAGATTTCTATTTGGTATTAAGAAATTCATCTTTATTTGAATTTTGCTGCTATTCTTAGTATAATTGTCCTGAAATCAAGATTTGATACACGAAAGGTGTTGTCTTTAGATTCTAATGTGATGCCTAAATTAGATTTTCTTAGACAAGTGTTTAGTGGTGATAGAAAATGTTATTAAAGCTAGAGGGAAATGCCCTCAAACACGTCCAATGCTTTGGCAGTATCAAAGTCTGGTAGTTAAGTCACCTGCATGGGTGTCCAAGTTGGTTGAGCAGGGGATCTCCCTAATGGGGAGTCTCGGGTTCGAAACCCCTGTATGATTTTTTGTTTGAACTCGTCATAGGGGCTTGCCAAGTGGGGTTTACCTCTCCTGTGTGGTTTGCGGGCTTTACCCTGTCCGCGCCCAAAGGACAGTGGCTGTGAGTTCCCTATTCATAACGAAAGCATGGTATTTAAGTCAAGAAGGGTAGAAGGGCGGGCCCATTTTCCATAAAGTTTGGAACTATGCACCTAGTGACCTTGGGAATTCTCAGTTTTCAAGTAAAAGAAGTTCTTAAATGCTTTCATCCAATGATACCAAAAGAATCAAACTCAGTATACTATTTTTGCCAAAAGAGTGCTGAAAATATTCAGTGAAAAGGAGGTGAACAAGAAAAGAAGCCATATGGTTGACAGAATCAAATTTATACTGGATTTCCCCTGCCTTTTTTTGCTATCTGTATGAATAATCCAAGAAAAGAGTGATAGATGCTGTGTCTCTGACTTCCTTCACTTAGATGAGTCGACCACATTGTTGCTTCTTTGTCGAACTCGCGTTTTTATTCATTCTGATGTTAGAACAATAACCTTCCTGGTTCACCACTTGACATTATTAAATTAAAATGCGGGCAATTGTTTTATAGCTAGAGTCTTTTTTGTAGAAACATAGGACCCTTTTCACTCGTAAAGTCTTAAGATAACTAAGAGGATATATTATGTGTTTTATTCTGCCTAAATTAGTTAGAATGCCTACCAAAGAAGTGCTTTTGTTAATGAATTTGAGGTATGAGGCTCTGGAATCAGAAAATCTTGTACTCCACGCCCGGCTTATCCATCTAAAATTTCATAATACCCTTTTCTTGAACTGTCTAGGAGATATAAACATAATGTGTGGAACTCAGTGCTTGACGAAGATATATTTTGTTGCATTCATTATTAACCATTGCAACACAAAATTTCTATGAACAAGAGGAAATTAGCTTACTATTCACTTGAAGAAAATCTTGTATAGTCAAGTAGATCGCATATGATTTTGAAGCTTAGATAGTAGATCCCAAGGCTACTTTTTCCTTGGGTTGATAACCGTGGTGTCTCGGCCAGCTTGTGGGCACCTCGGCTAATTCTACCAGATACTTGTCACCTCCCACTAGAAACATGTACAAGGTAACTCTACCGTCCAAGAAGAAATCACCCAGTGTTTTAGTCTTTTAGTCTTTGCTGGGATTTTTAGATCCGAAGGCTGCTTGTTAAATAATACTTTCGAAATGGCGAACATTTAAGCAGCATCAAAATCCTTTGTGATTTTTATGGTAGCCATGCTAGCGGATCTATATGCATTTGAGTGAAAGAAGTCCTTCTCTAACGTATTTCGATCAGAGCATTTCGAGTACCAATAACATGTTTAGGTTGCTCCTCTTACTGCTGGCACTTCAGCTTTCCCAACATTACTCCTGTTCCTTTCATATGTTGATGCCCCAGTAGAAAGAGCTTATACAGTCCTTGTGTTTAATGTTAGTGCATAGCATGTTTATATACCTTAAATCATTGAATTTCCATAGTGGAAATGGATTTGACCCACTTTCTCTAAAGTGAGAGGTTCTTATAACTTTTGGTAGAGGAAGTTCTGCTAGGTTTTACCCATAGTTTGTAAATTAGGGTTCAACATGTGAAATCAGAACATGAATAGTTCCAGTCCTATTTCATATCCAGGTTGAGCCTATGTTTTCTCTTATCTTCTAATTTTTTTCTTTTGACTTCCCTTTCGCCATTTTGCTTCATCTTAACTGTGATATTGTGGGATACTCAGCTTTACTTGGCTACTTTCTACGTGTAGACATTTAAGTGGTGTATAATTTGTGTAAATGCTATCACAACTTGGCCTATTCCTTTTTTTATTAAATGGTCAGGTAATTTTATACATATCAGTGTGCCAAGTTACCGTAAAGAGTACAAAAAGTTTTACTTGTGTAAATCTACATAATAAAGGAGCCTAAAAAGTCCATAAACTCTGTCCAGTTAGTTACAAAATCATTTTGTGCCAGTATAATAAATTCCGAATACGTATATATTTGACAAAAAATATTGGACTCTAATTCTTTCAAGCCACACTTTCCAAATGATGCATAGAGGAATGAGTTTACATATGTTCTTCAGCTGCTTGTTGACATTCTGTGCCTGCCAGACTATAAGTAAACCATTCAAGCTTTGAGCATCACCTAATGAACTCCAAACACATTCAATAATAAGGTCCATATCTGCCAAGTAATATAGACTAAGGTTGCCCATCACTTCCTCGCTCTTTTTTGAAGGCCCTTTCAATTCTCTTTCGTGTATGCTTCCTCCATAAGAACACTGAACGCCCAGCTTCGCAGAGCAGCTCTCTCCCCAGCCCACAGCATAGTGTGGAATCTAGATCCTTTCATCGAGCACCATTTCTTTTAGATAGAAAGGTGTTCTGACTCTATTGGATCAAGTCATAACCTAAGCCTTCTACTAGTAGACTACTATGGAGAGACTAAGCTCTATTTCAGAGATTGGACTCTCTTACTGTGATTAGCTCCTACTAGTAAGAAGCTGTTCCTGAGCCAGGTTCCTGGACCCACGTGTTTCTAGTCGGGCCTAAATGGATGAATGAAAAAGCGCGCCCAGGTAGATAAAGAAATGGACCTTGGGCCTAACTCAACCTCAAAAGCTAGCTCATGAAGGGAGGATTGCCCAAGACCATATAAGGAGACCAAGGACCCTTTAACCCACCGATGTGGGACTCCAACACCCCCCGCACGTCCAGGGCTGGACATCTGAAGCGTGGACAATATAAGACGGGGGGCTCAACATCGGAAATAATGAATTGGGTGGGCCTGACTCTGATACCATTATAAAGAAATGGACCTTGGGCCTAACTCAACCTCAAAAGCTAGCTCATGAGGGGAGGATTGCCCAAGACCATATAAGGAGATCAAGGACCCTTTAACCCACCGATGTGGGACTCCAACAAGAAAAAGTCAATAACCTTCTCAATAGTCCTCTAACTGAAAATATTAGTAGAAACCTTACCAACAAATTGTTTATGAGTAGCAAATTTGAAAGTATGAGAATTTTAAACTTTATTTTACCAATAACCGAGAAACTCCTAGGGGCTAGTGGTGTACCATTTGAACTCGGTGGATATTGGGCCTACCAATTCCTTCTCTTGTCCTCTTTTTTCGTTTTCTTCTTTCTTCTTACTTTGTGCCTTCTATTGCTTTTGTTATTAGCAAGAACTGTTTTAATTTTTACTCTTCATGTCTAAGAATTTATAGTTCCTGAAACTTTTTTTGCGAAAGAAGAATATCATTAGAAACTCTAAGACATGCTACACATAAAAAAGGGCAGCCCAGTGCACTAAAACTACCGCTATGCGCGGTGTTCGGGGAAGGGCCCCACCACAAGGGTGTATCGTACGCAGCCTTACCTTGCATTTCTGCCAGAGGCTGTTTCCAAGGCTTGAACCCATGACCTCTTGGTCACATGACAACAACTTTACCAGTTACTTCAAGGCTCCCCTTCTAAGACATGCTACACATGTAAAAGAAAAATATACAAGAGAACAACAAGTCAAATTATCCGAAATTGACTTCGAGTGTCTCTGTTGTGTAATAATATTTCATATACTTACTGTAATTTCACAACTTTAAATGATTTATTTTTAGTAATATTTGCTTGTTATGTGAATACTCCTTGTAACACGTGTAACATGTTGACTTAAAATGCTTTTCATTTCATTAGGGGTGTGCATCGATCGGTTCGGTTCAGTTTTATGTATTATCGGTTCAATTTATTCGTGTTAGATTTTTAAATATGTTAAACCAACAACCAAGCCAATAAGATATTTTTATCGATTTTCGGTTTATCAGTTTTTAGTCCTTAACGGTTCGATTTTCGGTTTAACCGACAAGAAAATAATTATAAAATAGAAATAGTAGCAACTAACATGAAAAGAAAATGAATCTTAGTTGCAGCCAAAATCCGACATGTGTTTTAATTGACAAGAATCTTCAAGCTTGAATAGGTTTTCAGGAAATTAAATAGCTTTATAGAAATTAAAGAGAAATTAAATAGCTTTATAGCTTTATAGAAATTAATGTGTGTGTGTGTATATACATATATATATATACATATATATATATATATATATATATATATATATATATATAGTGAGAGAGAGAGAGAGAGTAGGGGTAAAATATTAATTTAGTATATTCTTATTGGGTTATTAGTTATCCGATAACCCAAGAAGAGAAAACCAAAACCAAACCAATAACCCAATAAAAATAAATTTATAAATCCATTAAAAAACCGTTAACTCAACAATCCAATAACAATGAACCAATAACATTTTTATCGCTTTAGTTTTTGCACACCCCTACATTTCATTTTGAGTAAACTGAAGAGTTTAAAAGTAAAATGAAGGTTAAATTTTAGTATGTAATGCAATACTTTGTTGTTTAACACCGTAATTCATGTTGAGGTTTTTGTAATTCTTTAAACTGAAAGGACATCCTTTGAATATTTTCAATCAAGCAAGGAGTTCAGTGTAATTGACTCTCAAAAGAACTTGCACAAGTTAATTTCCGTGAGTAAGCCATCGTCGTTCCGAATTTTCCATGGATCCCTTATGCTCCATCAATTTGTACTGCAATTGGTACATTTTTAACAAATATATATTGCACATCTTCATTTTAATTTTTTCATGTTTTATGTTCATAGAAGGGGAACCTTGGAGTAACTGCCTCCAGAGCCTTGGAAACAGCCTCTGGCAGAAATGCAAGGTAAGGCTGCATACAATACACCCTTGTGGTGGGACCCTTCCCCGGACCCTGCTCATAGCGGAAGCTCTAGTGCACCGGGCTGCCCTTTTTATGTTTTATGTTCATAATTTCTTTTTCAACGGTTCCAGTTTCCCGTTGAATAGATTATG
The DNA here is from genome assembly GCA_030864215.1 of Capsicum pubescens. Lineage (NCBI taxonomy): Eukaryota > Viridiplantae > Streptophyta > Magnoliopsida > Solanales > Solanaceae > Capsicum > Capsicum pubescens. The sequence goes on from CM061541.1 coordinate 42,959,852, forward strand.
TATTAATCTTTTGATTGGTATAAATTATATATTATTTATTGCTCATGAAAACCTTTCTTGTCGTGAAGTTTGAGTCTCCTGTCAATATGGCACAAGGAGAAACAAGTTTGTTCTCTCCAAGTAAAAAGTGATGTTTGAATACATTGTCCCTTGATTCATCGTCTAAATCAGCTTGTTTATTTTTATTATTATCATTTATCTATGTTTATGCAAAGTTGTCTGGTGAAACTGTGCTTCTTAAATATCTAAGTTTCAATAAATTGGCATTTGGCAGTTTTTTTTCATTAGTGGATCATGGTCTCAGTTTTGCTACTCAACAAATACGTCTATTCATTCTCAGAACCCTTTCGTGTCGGACTACCTCATCAAAACACTGGGATTCTCAAGACATGAAGCAAATTCTGTAGCTGCCAAGTTGAACAGTGTGAAATGTCCTAAGAATCCTGATTTGGTAATCAACTTCTTCAAAGAGATGGGTTTAAAACGGAGAAAGATCAAGAAATTAGTTTCTATTACACCGAGACTGCTTTATTCTAATGTGAACAGAACCCTTAAACCCAAGTTTGAGTGTCTGCAAGAAGTTGGGGTATCTGGATCTGACCTAGTTGATCTCTTCCTAGCTGACGGAAAAGTTTTGTATAAAGCAGTAGGTTCTCATGTGAGGCCTAATTTGGATTATCTTAGGAAACTAATTAGTAGTGAGGAAACTTTGGTTAAACTTATAAAGAAATCACCCAAGATACTTGCTGTCGATGGTCCAAAAAGATTTGAACCCAAAATATTGTTGTTGCAAAAATTTGGGTTTTCAAATGCCAAAATTGAGAAGCTTTTACTCCAGAGACCAGGTATACTTTTTCAAAATCCTGAGTGGCTAGAGGAGATATTGCATAGAGTTGAAAAGGATTTACAGATTTCTCCCAAATCTGGAATGTTTGTATATGGAGTTCTTGCAGCTATTTCACTTGGTAAGTCAGCAGTGGAAAAGAAAATGAGAGTTTTCAGGAGTTGTGGATGGTGTGATCTGGATATAATGACTGTGTTCAGAAAGCAACCCCTCTGTTTGGGTATGTCAGAAGCTAGAATTCGGCGAGCATTGGACTTTTTCACGAGGAGACTCGGAATCAAATCAGAATTCTTGGTTAGTAATCCTGCGCTTATAATGCTTAGTTTGGACAAGAGAGTGATTCCAAGAATTGAAGTACTGAAAGTTTTAAACGAGAAGAAGTTGAATCAGAAGATATCTTTTGCTCAAGCTATGTATATATCTGAATCTACGTTTCGTTCAGAGTTCGTGCTTCCGTACAAGGATGAGGTACCTAATCTCTATGAGTCATATATGACACGCGTGAGACGTTAGAGACATGACAGTCAAATGAGGTGTGGTCTTCATCTTTATGGCTCATACTCATGTCTTATTGTCAAATGAATTTTGTTTCTTCAGGTCTTTCTTGTTTTGTGTTGAAATTATCACTATTTGTTCCTCTCCATCCTGCTTATATCCGTTTGATCCTTTTTAGTTCCGACTAAGCTTGAATTGAACAATCTTGTTCTGATCTTCCCCGCCCCTTTGTCCATTCAATTAAATGTAGCTATATATGACTCGTTGAGTCCTTCGGTTATCGTGTGTTCTCCAAGTTTTCTTACTTTTCTTCTGGACAGAGTGCTTTGCTTGTTTATGGACTCCGTCTAGACTGGAGATGTAACAGCTAGTTGCATGTAAAGAAGTTGTTTGTGGCAACTTTTGTTTGCAATACTCTTTGTTGAATATGGAGTTGCACAAGTCCTTTGCCATGGTTCCTTTGTTCCTGTGGTGATGCAAATCAATTGAAGCAACCTTGGCCTTACAGACTTTGCAACAGCTACATAACAATGTGACACATATTTTTAAGTTACTTTTTGGTTTTCCACCGGGTGTTCTTTCATTTCATTTTTACAATGTGTCCAATCAAACAGCATCTCTACACTATATGTGTCCAATCAAACACTCATCTCGTGAATAGGGAGAGTGACTATACAGTAAAATAATGGTAACTTCTTTTCGTCAGTCATATAATTATGTTTTCTGATAGAAAAATCACAAAACTTTCACCTTACATATCCAAAAATTGAAAAACTCAAGTCCTGATGAACAACTTTTTCACTCTTTATTTTTTTTTAACTAGCATAAAATCAATAACTACAAGAGAACGCACTCGATGTAACTCAAAATCCATAGACAAAGGCTAAAAGAACACTCACCGCACTTTATATTATTTGACACATCCCTCAACCAATTATTGCTTGATTTTTTTTTTTGGTTTCCCTTCCAATGTTTGGTTCCCGCATTGGAGTCCGACTAATCCGAATTCGCGCCGGATAGGCTCCATGCGGGGGAAACGCTCCCTACTATGGATTTTTCCATACCCAGGGCAATTATTGCTTGATATTAAAAAGAATCTTGACAAATTAATAAAAAAAGCAAGGCTTTTACCCGTCAAAGGTTGGATTTTCCAACATTTTTTTCTGAAAACTTCACAAGTGGAATTTGAGGACTGTTTTCGAAAGATGCTCAGTTCTGCTATGTGGCTTGAAATCAAATTCTTCCAAAAGAATGGTTTTGATAATACCCAAATCAACAACATTGTTTCCAAATCACCCAATGTACTTTTCTGTAAGGCTAGACAAAACCCTTCAACCAAAACTCGTGATTTTGCAAGAAATTGGATTTTCTAGCAAAGATTTGTATAAGTTTCTAATGGAGAATTATGGGTTTTTCAGGAAAGGTTTGGCTACTTCTATTAGACCTTTATTTGACTATCTTAGAAATTTATTGGGTAGTGATGAAAATATTGTTAAGATTATAAAAAAGAATTCTTGGTTGTTTAGATATAATTTTACTAAGACAATGACGTCTAATGTGTTATTGCTACAAAGAGTGGGGCTTTCAGATGAGAAAATTAGGAAGTTTATATTGCAGAATCCAATGCGGATAACGCGAAATCGTGGATGGATTGAGGATGTTATTCATAGAGTGGAAAAGGATCTTGGAATCCCCCGTGATTCGGGTATGTTCTTCTATGGAATTCCTGCCATTTTTTCGGTCAGTAAGTCTATTTGGTAAAGAAGATTGATGTTTATAAAAGTTTTGATTGGTCTGATGAAAATATAAGGACCATGATAAGAAAGCATCCTTCTTGTTTGAGCTTCTCAGAGGCGAAAATCTGTAAAAAGTTAACTTTTCTCATGAATGAAGTTGGTTTCACTTCAGCGTATTTGGCATCTCGTTCTGTTCTAGTAACGCGTAGTTTGGAGAAGAGTGTGATTCCAAGATATAGGGTCCTGAAAATTTTGAATGAAAAGCATCTCAAAAGAGGGGTGGGGTTATTCACTGCTGTTACCATGACACCATCAAAGTTTATGGGAGCATATTTGCTGCCTTACAAGGATAAAATACCCATTGTATATGAATCATACATGAAAAGTGTTGGATGAATAGATATTATCAATTTCCACCTGTTGAGAGGTAAACAATTTTTCCTTATGGTGGTTATTTGGTCTTCTTTTTCCATTTTTGTTGTTGCTGTAGTTTATTTTATTTTGGTCCTTTTTTAAAATTAGGGACTATGTTACTGTTACACTAGATATTGTATTGCCATTATCTGATTGCGCAATTTGAAATGAAAAGTAATTCTTTGTTGAAGCCACTGGTAAGTAAGGTATTCTACACTCTACTCATATTGACAAAAAGCCTGCGCTAGTTGAATGCATTGAGGTTTGATTCAATCTGCACTAGTCGAGGGTCTAGTGGAAACAACCTCTTTTATCTCCGAGGTAGGGATAACGTTTGCTTACGCTCTCTACTCTCCAAACCCCACTTTGTCGGATTATACTGGGGGTTGTTGTTGTTATTGTTTGATCTCGACTTTCTCTTCCTTTTATGGAGCCACCTTTTGCTTTTTCATTTATAACCAAGAGGAATGCCCAAGGACCAACGGCGCATGGGTTGAAACTTGGTAGATGACGGATATTTGCATGATTTTTCTGTGCTCAAATCATGTACCAGGTCAAGAAATTTCACTTTGGAAGTGAAGCTTCTTGTCTTACTTTTGAACATGCCTGATTGTATGAATGTCGTTTTACTTTTCCCAGTTGAGATATCCTATTATTGCTTTTCGAATTATGTGAAGCATCTAACTTGGCCTCGAAAAGGGCTACCTGGGAAAGAGCTATCTACATAAGTAGAGTGAAAGCTACCCAGAGTGGAGTCGTCGAGGACGACGGATGCGGAGCGTGGTGGTTTGTTATGGTCCATTGCAAAGTCCTGCATCGGTACTACAAAGTATTAGTGTGGGCTATTTATAGCCTTGGGCTCTCCCACCTTAATAGCTAGCTTTTAGGGTGCCGTTCTCCTAAGGTTGTAACAGAAAAATAATCCCAAACAGGCTTTTTCTTCCCCTTTTTTCATTTTTCTAATTTTAATTCCGGTAGGTAGGGGTTATTATTTCCCTTGTTGATTTTGTACAGATATCTGTGTCATGTTATTGTTAAAAACTAAGTTTGTTTTCTACCACTCTTTCTGGCATAGCCCGATAAAACTAGAGAGTGAGGAGTACCATAAGATTCATTTGTGATGAAAGAAGCTACAACAACAACAAACGTAAGTGTAATCCCACAAGTGGGGTCTGCAGAGGATAGGATAGACGCAGACCTTACCTCTATTTTGGTGGGGTAGAGAGGTTGTTTCCTTTTGCTAGATTCTCGGCTCAAAAGAAAAGTTTTCAAAGCAGTGTATCAAGAAAATATGACAGCAAATTAGCAAGATACAAAGCAAATGAAGCAATAGATAGTAATAAACACTGGGAATTAGTGTTTTGGACGGTGAAAGGCGACAAGAGGCGACAAGGCTCCGCCTCGCCACGCGGCGAGGCGAGCGCCTTTTGAAAGTGCGGTGACAATTAATATAAAAAAATTATAATAATATATAAATGATCAAAATTTCAATAGCACTAATGTATTAGAAAATATTTCAAGTTAAGAATTAAAAATAGATAGATCAAATAGATTGAGACGCCATTGAAATTGAAATAGTTGTTAATGATCAAGTCATTTAATTAGTATATTACTATCATACTATGTTAAAAAAGATATTTTTACATAATACATTTATCTTACTGTTACAGTGACAGTGTAACACTGTATTACTGTTACAAAGGAAGAAAAATAGAAGAAGAGAAAAAGAGGAAGAAGAAAAAAACAGGATGCCAAAATTCAATCGCCGGATTATGAAGAAGAAAGAAGAAAAAAATAATAGAAATCAATACTTATCGGAGTAGCTGGAGTTGCCGAAGTAGCCGCCGCCAGTCACCGGAGTCGAAGTCGAACTTGTGAGATCGTAATGGTAGCAGCTGCAATCGGCAATCGAGTAAGTTGGTAGAGCCAAAATAGGAAAATAAGCCCTAAACTTAGCTTTTATCCCTAAAATCCTAATTTTTTTAAAAAAATTTTAAAAGGCGACGCTACTGTCGCCTCGCCTTGTCGCCTTTCTTGCAAAGGCGTCGCCTTTTGGATGTCGCAGCGCCATGACGACAAGAGGCGACTATGCCTCGCTTCGCCTCGCCTCACTATTCGCTATTGGCGACGTGGCGAGCGCCTTTTACAACACTGCTGGGAATAAGATATTGTTGCTTTTTTAAAAAAAGATGGGGCAGCAAAAAAGGGGTTAAAATGACTATCAATGGATTGAAATGACTTTCTATAGCGTACAATAATTTTCTTAATCACAGTTCTTAATCACAGGAGCCCTTTAAATAGCAGCTTACAATAACAAACTGCATAATTCGAAATTCAAACAAATCTAAGAAATCTCAATAACTCAAACAACCTAATTAAATTTCAAAATTTAAATTCATCCTAATCTAAACAACTTATTAACTAAAAATTGTTGCAGTAACTAAATGCAAATTTCAACAGGTACTATACCACTACTAAATAGTCCCTACCACTCCCACATAAAGTGTGATAACACTTGGCTACCTACTAGCCTTCTATCCTAATCCTCGACTTTCAAACCTTCATATCTAGTGTCATGCACAAAGTATGTTGAAGTTGTATCCATGTCTTGTATAATCACCTCCCCTTAGTTCTTTTTGGCGTACGTTCATCTCTCCTAACTCCTGATACAATCAACCTTTCACTCCCCCCTTCACATGTTCGAACTATCTTACCCTTGCTTCCGATATTATCCACCATGAATAACTTCAGTCCTAATCGTATCTCTTCTAGTATAGTATGCCCACATATCTACATAAACATCCTTAACTCCGCTACCTTCATCTTCTCAACGTGTGTGTTCTTGACTGGCCAACACTCTGCTCCATACAATAATGTTGATCTAACAACCTCTCACTTTTAAGCTTGGCGACAATTTCTTATCTCACAGTTTCTCGAAGGCGAGCCTTCATTTCATCCACTCAGCTCCAATTCGATGCACGACAGCATCACCAATCTCCCTGTCTCCTTGGATTATTGATCTAAGATACTTCAAACTTCTTTTCTTGGAAATGACTTGTGTATTGATCTTCACTTTCACCTCCACCTTATGATGATATGTCATTGGACTTGCACTCCAGGTAGTCTGAAACCTTTAGACTGTAAGGCTTGTCTCCAAATTTCCAGCCTGTCTGATGAAACATGCTACATGAAAGAAATATTGGGAGAAAAGGAAGTCACTTGTGCTATGTGTAGTTGTGATATAAAAATCATTTTAAAAAAAGGCAGCCCGGTGCATTAAAGCTCTCGCTATGCACAGGGTCTAGGGAAGGGCCTCGCCACAAGGGTGTATTGTACACAACCTACCTTGCATTTCTGTCAAAGGCTGATTCCAAGGCTTGAACCCATGACCTCGTGGAGGCTCCTATTACGTAAAATAATTCAGGTTCTTCTATTACGGTAGCAAATGCATATGACATTGGGATGCAGAAGAGCCTATGCTGCTTTTGTTTTGTACTAGCACCATGAAGTTTGAAAATAAAACATGCCTTTCTTGGTTAGGTTATCCTCTTTCACTATCTCAACACAAAGTATTAACACCCTTCTCTGATCCTAAAATGAGTTTCCCATTTCTTGTTCATTTAGTTTAGGAGGCATCGACTAAGTTCATTAAGTCATTTTATCTCTTATAGGGATCTGGCTTGGGCATTCACACCAAGGCTCGTATTGAAAAGAGGGGGTATTGGAAGCCATGGGAGGTTCCAAGTGAAGACCAAGGGGAACTGCAGGACCAAATTAAGCTGTGACCATTCAAGTATGTTGATCAACCTGGCATGGCAGTTTGGCCAGATTTCTTATGTTGCTCAATTCACGGCACATGTCATGTATATACTTGCTTATGTTATCGATACGTATAAGGTGGTTTTGGCGTAGGAAAAATTTGAGGTTATAGTTTGGGGATAAATGTAACCTTGTTTTTCTTGATCAACACCTATGGTTGCCACTGAAATAGAGCCAAACTCCTTGTGGTAACCATTCTAACCTGTTTTAGTTTGATAAATCTAACAGGTTTCGTCTTATTTCTTTTAACGGTTGATCTAGTTTGTATCTTTGTTCTATTCTTAGTCCGTTGCTTCAAAATACACTTGTTGCGTACACCCAAGAGTGTGACCTAGTGGTTCAATGAAATTGAGTTAAGCATCATAAGGTCTCATGTTCAATTCCCAATAGAGACAAACATTAGGTGATTTTTTTTCATTTGTTCTAGCCTTAATGAACAGAGTTACATGGTACCTGTTGCTGGTGGGAGGTGACAAGTATCTCGTGAAATTAGTCGAGGTGCACGCAAGCTGACTCGAACACCACGGTTATCAAAAAAATAAATACAAAGGAGAAAAAAATAGTTTGCAATGTCGGAGGATTTCATACCCCGCAGAAATAGTAATTTGGAGTGTTTTTTTTCGTTTGTTTGTTTGGTTTCCCACCCAGTGTCCAGTACTCACATTGGAGCTTTGACTAATCCGGAGCACACATTGTAAAGCCTATTTTGGGAGTGACGCTCCCAATAGGATTTTCTCCATACCCATGCTCTAACCCAAAATCTCTAGTTAAGGATGGAGTAGCCCACCACGACCCATGTCGGAGAATTTTATCATCATAACCTTGAGTAAGGTTACTTGTTTATCCAGCCTTATTCACTTTCCGCAAGCTGCTGCTCTTAACCATCCTTTCAGTTTTACCAGTACTTGGACTGCAGGTGGACTAATTCTGTAACAAGAAAATAGCGTACGAGATGCATGCAAGTTGGCTCGAAAACTACAAAGTTATATATACAAATACAAATGATTGCAATTTTGCAGCTAACCTTCCCATTAGTGACTAGTTCCCTTTTGCCTTTTGCTGCTACTAATTTTCTCAAGTAGTAAGAATAGTAGCTTATCAGTTATAACAGTAATTACATAAATTTTATTGAAAAATGCAGATAGTATGTACGAGTACATTTTTCACTAAATGTATTCTTTTGTTGGCGTCAAATGTCATTTACCAAATATGAGAGTCGAGAATGTCAAATGGTCACTCAATTTGTAGTAATTTGTCATTACAGTCACTCAATTTTGTTTTGTATTCTAAAATTCAATTCTGGCTAGTTAGTTCATACTCCCAAAAAATTTGGCTTTTTTAGTCATTTACAATTATTGTTATCTATTTAATGATATGACAATCCTATAATTTTTTAGGAAAAAATGTTTGAAAAATTAAAATTAAAATTAGTATTTAAATTTATTTAGAACCCAACTCGTTTTAAATTTGACTCAATTATTAACCAACACATTTAAAATGGTTTGAATATATAAAAGATGTTTTAACAACGTTTAACTAAAAGAATATGATAGAAGTTTTGATGTCAATCTCCCACAATATGTAAAAGTTGTCGAGGAGAAAAATACATAAATATCACAAGGGCAATATAAATGAGAGTTTCTCTATAGTCTATTCTCTCCAAGTACTCTCTCTATATATAAAAGAGGATCAGAGTCATGCTGATGTGACATGCCTCAAAAGCTTCATTCCTATTTTTCTTTTTCACAATTTTTTTTATTTTTTCTCTATTTATTTATTATATTAAAATAATTAATAGTTAATTAGTTCTTAATTACACCTCCCCATTTACTATTCTTTATTTTTCACAACTTTATCAGTTTTCTAAATTCAAAAGGTTGTCATTATTTTTTTAAATGGTACTCTATAAAATAAAACAATTTCTGCAGCAAACAACCCCACCCAGTCAGTTGACACCATTGAAGATCCGAGGTACTGTTTCATCTGCCTGTGACGACCTTCGTCTGTTCTTGTGAGATTAACATGCAGCGAGGACATTCAACTCCTCTCCGATAGAGTTTCATTGGCTACGATGAATACTTGATGTTCTTGACCTACAAATTTCGATACATCTGTATGAATGTTACCAAAAGACTACGTCGAGTAAGCCAATCTTTTATCAATTAACAGCTTGCTTGTTTATGTAGTGATTACTTACGCAAAGAATTTGCTTTGAGTTGAATTGAAAATTGTGTTTTGCTTAAACAAGATGTCCTTGGATGATTCTAGAAGGTAGTAGATTTTACAAAGGCAGTACCCATAAAAGCAGTTGTTTGCATGTGGTCATGTGGATGTGAGTGATCTCAGTAGGACCCCAACACGGTTACTTTCTTTGGTTAGTACCTATCACTGGTCGAATCTATGAGATATGTGATCAATCCACTGGAATCCCATTGTAATGGTGTAAGAATTTTCCTTTTCATTATCAGAAAAATTGAATCTTGGAAGTATAGAGTTCAAAAATTTTCTCAGAAAAATTGAATCTTGGAACAAAAAAGAATCAATGGCAAATAACTTCGGGCCAACGACAACAATGGCCGCCGAATCGATCAAACCCATATCATCATTCTTTTTTACACGAATGGCGGATGAAGCAACAACTCTCTATTTGTTGCTGCTACTTTGAAAGTTCTGTTCTTGCTTCTATTGAATTTAATAATATTATACTGGGTAATATACCTTGTACATCTTTGGTTGTGCTCTTATGATATTGATGATAAAAGGTCTAATGAGGAAATATGAGGATGAAGACGACATTTTGATTATTGAAAGTATGTTGAAGAAATTAGAAATGAGTTCAGTAGGAACACGAAAGGGAGTGTATTTAACATTTTTTTCCCCTCTGAATTGTATGTATACAATAAAGTATATATAAAAAAGTTTATGAGAGTTATACTCTCCTAATCTTTTTATTCCTTTTTTTTAAAGGAATCCTTTATATAATAAGCATAGAATAAATTTAAAGAATGTATATATGGAAGTATTGAGATGGTAAAAGAATATAAAAAGAAAGAGGAAGAAGATGTTGGCATAAAATTTAAAGTAAAATGTGGATTTTAATTAACTGATTTTTGAAAAAAATTAGGACAAAGCAATTAAAAAAATATTAACAAAAGATGAAGTAAAAATTAGAGGTGAATATTTGCAAAGATTTGTGAATCATTTACCTAATACACATTTAATTGTGCCCAAAATTTATGTTCTATTAATTAAGAGTATTACATCATATTACTTTTCTTATTTTGTTGCATTTTTTTTTTTAAAAGTTTCCCTTATATTCTCTTCTTCTTAAATGAATGAAGAGAATTATATTCTAACTTACAAAATATATTAAATGTATATTAAATAAAATATGAGAAAATGTATTTTTTTAAAAAAAATTCTTATGTGTTAGAATGGGGATTTCATAAAAATAAAGATCTCATATAAAAAGCTTGTAAAACTAAAACAAATAAAAAATTATAACATGCAAAATCAGTTCTCCTCAATAATATAATCATGTACGAAATTATGTATGCAATAAAGTATATATAAAAACGTTTATGAGAGTTATACTCTCCTACTCCTTTTCTTCCTTTTTTTTTAAAGGAATCGTTTATATAATAAGCATATAATAAATTTAAAGAATGTATTTATTAAAGTATTGAGATGGTGAAAGAATATAAAAAGAAAGAGGAAGAAGATGTTGGCAAAAAATTTGGAGTAAAATGTGAATTTTAATTTACTGATTTTAGGTAAAAATTAGGACAAAGCAATTAAAAAATTATTGACAAAAGATGAAGTAATTAGAGGTGAATATTTGTAAAGATTTGTGAATCATTTACCCCATATACGTTCAATTGTGCCCAATATTTATGTTCTATTAATTAAGAGTATTACATCATATTACTTTTCTTATTTTGTTGCCTTTTAAAAAAAAAAAAAGTTTCCCTTATATTCTCTTCTTCTTAAATTAATGAACAGAATTATATTCTAACTTACAAAATGTATTAAATGTATATTAAATAAAATATGAGGAAATGTATTTTTTAAAAAAATCTCTTATGCGTTAGAATTGGGATATCTTATACATAAAAATGAAGATCTCGTATAAAAAGTCTGTAAAAATAAAAAAAAATAAAAAATTATAACATGCAAAATAAGTTCTCCTCAATAATATAACCATGTACAAAAGTATATTATCTATATGTATATATTACAAAAAACGGGATGATAAACAAGTAATTTCACTCAAAATTAAATATATATTTAATAATAACACTAATAATATATATATATATATATATATATATATATATATATATATATATAGAGAGAGAGAGAGAGAGGGGGGGGGGGAGCGAGGGGAAACCTCTCTAGAGAAAATTGAAGGAAAGGTGTCTTTTAAGTCTTGAATGAAGGATTGGTGACATTGACCAACAGATAGGGTCAAACATCATTAGGAAACTTGATTAAGTTAATTGTGGACTTGATTAATATTTTCAAAACTTTCTAATTTTTTCAAAAATACAAATCAACCCAACCCATACCACTCTTTAATCCTAATAAACCACTCTCTCTCTCCAGCTTCTCCCAACCAACAGTTCTGTAAAATTTCTCCCTTCAACCTCCGACGACAAATAGTCGAGCGAGTTCCTTTTCGACTTTCAACCGTCAATCAACGTGAATACTTCTTCGGCGACAACAACTTTGAGTTCTTCATCGACAACAACTTTGAGTTCTTCGTCCTCCCATTTCTTTTTTCACAGGTAAAAAATTATGAAGAAACAGAGGAATTTGAGTCAACTACTCTTCTGGTATTGAAATGTGGACTGAATAAAATCCTAATTTCTGGCATTTCTGTATTTCTTCTTCTCGTTGTCGTACTGTTGATTCAAATTTGTTGGTGATTTTTTGTCACAGTTGATGTTCTTAGTATGTATGTGTGTGTGTGTGATATGTTGGTATTACAGGGTTGATTTGTTGTTTGTCTTGGTAGAAGTGGTATTGCAACAGTTGAAACATCTGATGTAATAGATGAAACAGATGATGCAACAGATGAAAATCTGATGCAACAGATTAAAAATCTGATGCAACTATGAAAATCTGATGCAACAGGTGAACAATCTAACATATCATTCATCTGTTGCGACAGACGACTCTTCTGTTTGGAAGAAATCTAAACAATATTGATCCAACAGATAACTGATTAGTGATCTATTTTTATTTTTTTCAACGGTTTACTCTTCATTTTAAAATCTGATGCAACAGATTAAAAATCTGATCCAACTATAAAAATCTGATGCAACAGGTGAACAATCTTACAGATCATTCATCTGTTGTGACAGACGACTCTTCTGTTTGGAAGAAATCTAAACAATATTGATCCATCAGATAACTGATTAGTGATCTATTTTTATTCTTTCCAACGGTTTACTCTTCATTTTACAACAGATTAGGACTGTTTTTATTCTTTCCAACGATTTACTCATACAGGTCGGTTATCTGTTGCAACAGATAACATACCTGGTGCAACAGATTAGTGATCCGTTTTTATTCTTTCCAACGGTTTACTCATCCATTGCAACAGGTCGGTTATATGTTGCAACAGATAAAATATCGTGTGCAACAGATTAGTGATCTATTTTTATTGTTTCCAACGGATTACTCATCCGTTGCAACGGGTCAGTTATGTGTTGCATCAGATAAAATACCAGGTGTAACAGATAGTGTTGTTTTTATAGTTCCCACGTATTACTCATTCGTTGCAACAGGTCCGTTATATGTTGCAACAGATAACATACCTGGTGCAACAGATTAGTCGTCTGTTGGAACTGTTCTATTACTGTTATGCATTAATCAATTATAGTCTATGTTATGTTTCTGTTAATTTAAGATAACATGACTCCCAAAATAAAAGAAATCGAATCAAGTTCAAGTAAAGGAACAAGTGCAGCAGCTCAGCTACATCCACCACTCTATGAGCTTTCTTTACAAACGTTATCTCAATCAGGAGCAGAAGATAATGAACACGGGGAGGAGGAATATTTCAAAAGAGATGATCCAAATGCTAATAGCCCTTCCGTCGAAGAGTTGGTCAAAACCTTCTTCATTGATCGTTACCTTGTGAGAATGCAGTGTGATGGTGCCACAGATTTAACGGGTGATCTCGTGGTTAAGTAAGTCATGGGAAAATCTTTCAACGCCTTCAGAAAAATACTTCGAGAACAAAAATTGGATTTTTATTTCAGGAAAAGCTTCTTTGGGAAATATCTTGATTTGCCGGAGGACAAAAATGCTCGTTTCCAGATGAAAATGGTATATGATCTTCTCAAGCGCAGGTTTATGTATGAAAACAAAGATAAGATGGATGAGGTGTGGATAAATTATTGTGGCATGCCTATTTGTTTTGGTTGGGAGGAGTTTGTCATAGTTACCGGACTAAAATGTTATCCTCCTTCTCTTTCTCAAGTTATACCTACTCTGACCCAAAAAAACACCCCGCACACCCAAAAAAAAAAGGCAAGTCGAGTGATCGTGATGACCTTGTGTCCATTGTTGGTCCAAGCTTTAAAAACAAAAATCTGATTGAAGCGTTGAAAGATAAAGGACTTTCAAAGAAGCACAAACAATCATTGTGCTTGGTTTGGTTTGTACATAATGTTCTTTGGGCGAGAGACGTTAACAACAACATAAGCCTCGGTTTAATAAATCTCTCTGAGGATCTTGAGGCATTTAACAACTATTCTTGGGGTTATGAAAGCTTCAAAATGACTATCGAATATTTGTTGACTCCGTTAACGCCAAAAACAGTCAACTTATATGTTTCCATGGGCCTTCATAGTAAATATTTCTTTTATCATGATATGATTCATCATTTTTTATTCAATAGTGCTTTTGATTTATTAGTGTTATGTTATAGGCTTGGACATTTAAAGCCATTCCTTATTTGAGACAACAAGTGAACTACCAGGAAGAAGTTTTCTGTCCCAGAATTCTGAGATGGTTGTCGGCCAAAACCGATAAAAATGCAAAATTTCTTGATCTTTTCAATCCCCCCAAGGAAGCAGTAAGTCCAATTCTAATCAAGTTTTGGTTTTAATTAATGATTAAATGATTTTATCATCATTCTTAATATATGTATCGATTTAATTTAGATTATCCATCCGTGGCTTGTTCTGACCAACCGAGAGTTGAAGATGCCATTTTTTCTTACTTTACGGTCTGTGCAAACTTTATCAGACCCTAAGGTCGTTGATGGAATAAAAATGGAATTATTTGGAGCAACAACCATCACAAGAAATATAATTTTGGAGGGTGGGGCTAATGATGCTCCTCTTACAGTTTTTGAAACAACAAGCCATTATGATTATGATCATAATGGTTGTAAAGATTTTTCTCCAAATTTTGCCGCATCTAGCGAATGTTCTTCATGCAAATGTCAAGACTGCAAGGCAAAAACTGATGGAGTGATTAATGCTATTAATGCACTAACTGCTTCTGTAAAAAAAATGACATCTAAGAGGGGTGTCATTCCATCAAAGAGAATTTCTTATCTAGACACTCCACTAGAGATCAAGGCGGCTAAAAAGAGAAGGAAAGACACTTCCAAGGCATCATCAATCATAAAAACCAAGATTGCAATGCCTCTGTCTTTGTCTTGCACCGATGTTAAGTGTGCAAGGGCCACAGAAGAGCAGCATGAGCTGAAGAAGGTGAATGTACATCATCTATTCGAAAAAACAAACAAGCACATATCTGTTTCAACAGATGATACATCTGCTAAAAATTATCAAACAGATGTATACATCTGTTGCAACTGTTGTCTAACCTGTTGTATCAGATTCGTTATCTATTTCAACAGATGAGTCTTATGTTGCAACAGATGGTTCATCTGTTCAAAATTATCGTACTTCTCTGATTTACCTGTTCGAATTTGTTCCAACAGATAATCCATTTGATGCAACATAAGAATCATCTATTGCAACAGATGAAAAATTTGTTGTATATCTCTACTTAGCATTGATAATTCTGGCTTTCCAGGTGGATGTCACAGCTACTACCGAAGAGCATAATATGACAGTTGATAATTCATCAACTGGTTCCAAAGATGAAGAAAAAGTGGAGCCTGTCAGTTTGGGAGAACGAAAGAATTACCCGTTTGAAGGGTTCAACATCTCGGACGAGTCTCCAAAAAAAACTAATACAGTAGATCAACGACTATTCAGAATGGATTGCCGATGGGCTGTTAAAGCATCATACCGGCAGGTACATAAATCAATTTTATGGATATTGGTTTATACAATTCTTGTTGTAAAAAACTGACATTAACACATATAAACCATCATGTAGAAAACAAAATGACGAGCGCTACAAAGTGAACGAATTGAGTCTTGGTTTTGATATGTTCAACTTTGTTGTTGCACATCCCGGAACGAAGAATTGGTTCTATTTGATGTCACAGCCCCAAACTTGCTGGAATGATGAGGTTTAAAGGCCATACATATTACTATTAATTAATACTTTATTTAATTGCATCTGTGTATTGATTTTTTTATCACGTAATCCAAAATATTTGATAATATGTGCAGCACATCGATGTCATTTATTACAACCTCTGAAAGAAGGCCAAGTTGCAAACACAAGAACAATACAGATACACAATAGACAATTATTTGTACAAAGTTTACATCAATAATGCCTACGATAGGTATTGTCAACAGCATCCGAAAGTTTCCCGAAACGAGGAATGCTTAATCAACATCATCAAAGGTTTTAGCATTCCGGCTGGCTTACCTTAGCATTTGGTCGACGAAGTGTACATCCCAATCAATTGTGGTGATGAATTCCATTGGGTGTTGGCTATCATCGTTCTAAAAGAGAGGCACATCCGATTTTATGACTTGATGTCACGAAGGAGACGTTCTAGGCTGTCGTCTGAGATACAAAAGCTGGATAAAATATTGCCTACTTACCTTGATATGAGTGGCTTTTTGGATCAAAAGGTTCGTACTGATTGGTCGACAATTGAAGCATACCGGGATAAAATGGCTAATCCATTTGATGTACAATATGTTGACGGAATTGCTCAACAAACCATTGGTAGCCTGTAAGTTTAAGTGTCATGATTTAGTTTTATTTCACAACGCTTGCATGAACTGCAAGATATGGATTATCTATTTTTTTATAATGCAGGGATTGCGGTCCTTTTGTTGCCGCCTATGCCGAGTATTTGAGCGATGGATTACAAGTACCAAATGATGGACTTGATGCCGGATTACTCCGCAAAAGATATGATGCTCTTTTATGGAAATATGGAGAAACGAAAGCTCAGAAGCCGTACGCAACCGACGTTAAAGATCCACGACGACCAAAGCCGAATTCCATAGCACTGGATGAAGAACAACTTGTTCATATTGATTAGATCTTTATAGCTCGAGTCCGTCAATGTAATAACCTATCCTCTTTGGTTTAACTTGTTGATTTATTGTAGAGTAGATCGTTTGTACTCATAATAATTTTTTTTACATTTCATTTATTTGTTGAGTTATTTTATTTCATGTAATTTCAGAAGGCTTCGATTTATTTTATTTTGTCTATGAATATAATTAATTCTGAGTTTTGAACATGTCAATTGAAATGGAGTACTAGATTCAAATATCA
Source organism: Capsicum pubescens (assembly GCA_030864215.1). NCBI lineage: Eukaryota > Viridiplantae > Streptophyta > Magnoliopsida > Solanales > Solanaceae > Capsicum > Capsicum pubescens. Next base: position 42,976,841 of record CM061541.1, read on the forward strand.
CAACAGATAATACATCTGCTGCAACAAACGACATATCTTATCAGACAAATTTAGACATATGTTGCAACATGAGATGGAACACGTAGATCATCTGCTGGAAATTATATAATAGGTCTTCCTACTTTTTTTACTTGCTCCAACAGATTACCGATCAGTTGCAACAGATAAGCTATATGTTGCAACAAATCGTAAATCTGTTGCGATAGACTGACGGGGAACATCTGCATAACGCAACAGATGACCAACCAATTTCGATAGATAATCAATCTATCACAACAGGTACTATATCTGTTACGATAGATATAAAATCTGTTGCATTATAAAATTTCAACTTTGCCAGACATAAAAATTATTGCCCCTATATGTATAGTGAATTGGCTTGAAATGAAAATTTGTTATCGTGTTCGTCTCTGTCTTTGTACATGTTCTTTTTTATACATGGGCTCCAACCATTTAGTTAGTACCCCATATGCCTAGACCCATTGCATCTTTCCTACAACGGTGTCGCACACACCGGTCATTTATGTGCCGGTCAGCAAACACTCCATGTATGCAAGCGAGTACGACCCGCACGCTGCACCGGTTGTATTTTTTGGGAGCTGGATGTTCTTATTTTGACCTTCAAAAACCCATGATTCCTTCGTCAAGACTTCAGCCGGCAAATGATCTATCAGCTTACTGTGCGTCAACAACTTCAAGAGTGGCTGCATGTGGGTTAAAAATGTCTTCTCGCTGAACACAGGTAAGTTGTAGTCATAAACCTTAATCTTTACCTCGTATAGTAGTATCTCAACAGTGAGAAAATGGGTGACATCCACGTTCATGACTGCAAGGATTCTCTTTTCCTTGGTCCAGCTCTTGCCGTGTGGGTATGGCCTCTTCCCTCTAACATATTTAATCACTTCTTCATCCCATTGGAACGTAGAAACTAACTGATCAAATCCCAAGTCACCGGAATCAGTTAGATTATGAAGATCAGCGTACCTATCTTTGAAATTATTATAGAAGTTGAGGTCCATTATCCTATCAGCAGCATCATAAGCATCTGGGTACGCTAATTGTCTGCTCCTCATGAGGCAGAGAATTTCATCAACATATTGTGGTATAAGAAGATAATTTTTAAATAGGTTAGTAATTGTAAAGAATAAAAATACAGTGGAAAGAATCCGATGCAGAGGGTTCTCTGAATCAGTTCACAGATTACCCAGCCAACACAACTTATGCAACAGATGTGTATTATGTTGCAACAGAATACCAAGATGTTGCAACAGATTACACATCTGTTGCGTAGATTCTTCTTCATGGAGTAGATTGGAAGGGTAGGTTAGCAAAAGTAAACTTACCTTGTCCTCGTACCACACACACATATTTTTCATATTCGAGAAGTCTTTGGCGGCAAATGAATGCATGGTGTATTCTTTTTGAACCTTCATCTTGATGAATTCTTTCAGTTCCTTCTTCTTCTCCTTGCCAAGCGCCGCAAATATGTCCACCTTCTTCGGCGGCCCCTGAACTTCAACAACTATTAGAGTGGTGGGAGTTGCATTTTTTGCTGATTTCAGAACGGAGAAAATTTGTCTAATTTTTATTCTCTTCCTTCTAACCTCCATTGTAGGAGTGCATGGCTCCCTCACCTCGTTGGATGGTATGACACCCCTCCTGAATTTCAACTCCTCGGTAGCTTCAGCAATTACCTCTAGCTTGTCGAGGAGTTTATCCTCTCTGTCCTTGCACACTTTGTATTTGCAATGAGAATATGAGGGTGAGGAGAGGTGAGAGGGACCACTGTAAGGGTGGAAGGGACCGGTGTAGGGGTGAGAAGGAGGACCTGTGCAAGGGGTGTTTTTAAACATATTTATTTTTTGCTGAGCACCAACATGCTCATAATCACGACTGGCAGCAGAAGAAGAAGTAGGATGGTTGCCACTATCACAAACAACTCCACCAGTAACACCCCCAGAAGAAACACCCAGATCTATTACAGTTTGAGTTAGGTCGTGAAGAGCTTCAACATTAGACTAACCTTGCCTAACTGCTCTTCTTATGGATATTGCTCCATCCAATTCCTTCTTTATTAACTCCACCGTTGGGTCTTCTTTTGTATCAACAAGACACAGAGTAAGAAAAAAAGTCATCCCCAGCTCATCAATGGTAGGCACGATCCAAGGATGCACAACCTATAAAAAATGACAGGAGGAATTTAAATCATATAATAATAATTTACAGTCAGTTGGGTTACATGGGGCTCGGGTTATGTTAACACAGCTAACTTATGCAACAGACGATCTAGTTACCACAACAACTGATCTGTATATTGAAACAGATTGAAAATATGTTGCATCAGAATACCCATCTGTTGCATAATTTACAGTAGATAGGTAATCTGTTGAGTAGTGTTCAGAGAGCAGAGCAACATATGGTTAATTTGTTGCGAAATATAGATCGTCTGTTGCAACAGATTACCTATTGCACCAGTTGCAGTTGACGGGTAATCTCTTGCAACAGATGGAACATCTGTTTCAATATCTTTCTTTGAGGCAAATTATTTTAGTTGAAAGAAGACGTACTGCATCATCCGTAGGGTTAAAGAGATCAGCCTCGTTAATATTTTTTTGCTGCTCTCTACTGCAGCCAACCACCTAAGGATCCTTGGATGAGAAACCTTATCCGGGTAATCCGTGAAATGCTTTCGGAGGGGAGGAATGGCTTCACATGCCCAAGCCTAAAAATTGTAAACAGGAAGCAAGCAAAAAAAAGTCACAAGTATATTCAATATAAATTAATGAATGAGTAAAAATAGTGATCAATTTTACCATGAAAGCCCAAGAAAAGTCGTATAATGTGGTCGTCCTTGGCTTTAGCTCTTTCAGTAAATATTTGACAGTCAAGTAGCACCTGTCGTAGCCTCAGAGATCATCATTGAATCTCCCAAAATCATCAGCAAGCGCCAATAAATCATATTTTATGACTTTCTTGACGTCTCTTGCCAATAAAACGGAATGGACAAACCAAACTAAGCACAATTTCTCCCTGTAGTGCTTTGGTATGTCTTTATTCTTGAGATCCGCTATCAAATCTTTCACTTTGTAGCTAGGTCCAACAATGCCCAACAACCCATCTTTTTTTACCTTGCATTTGTTGGACCCTTTGTGGGGTGTTTTCTTGATGGCAGGTTCTTCTGGACGATCGCATCTCAAACCCGTCACAATGGCAAACTCTTTCAATCCAAAACAAACCAGCATGACACAGTAGTTGATCCAGACTTCATCCATCTTATTTCTGCCCTCTTTCGGACCTCCATCATCCCCCGCATACATGATCCTGCGCTTGAGAAGGCCATATACCATGATCATTGAGAAACAAAGAGAGCGGGGCCCAGACAGCTCAAGAAAGTGTGCAAAGCAGCTCTTCTTAAAAAGTTCATCTATGTTTTCCTTCTTCATAATACTCTTAAGTTCATCAAAAGGTTTCCCCAACTGATATTTAAGTACAAGATCAACAAATACTGCATTAGGGTTATTTATCGGCATCGCAACTCGAAACTTGTCAATACTAATGATTTTGACAGAATCATGCTGGAATTTCGATATTATTTCACACCTCATTGGTGAGGAGGAGTTATCACTTTCCTCGGCTTCATTTTGCCCTGACTGAGATTGTTCTGGAAGTTTCTCCGAATCGATCTGTACTCTAGCCTTTTTTGTTCGGTGATCGAAAGTTGATTCACTTTCTCCACTTTCTGTTTCTTTTCTTTTGGGAGACATCTTTTAACTACAAACAAAAGAAAAACAAAAAATACATTGCATTTGATGTCTGCGTAATTTTTTTAAAAAAGGTGAGACAAATTTTAATAAATTATTCTTACCACATAACCAAAAAAAATACTCCAACGGACAACCCATCAGTTGGAACAGATGGGGAACCCAAATCTATTTGAAGACCTATTTAATATCTCCCCACAGATATTCCACCTGTTGCAACAGGTGGAGAAATTTCAATAAATTATTTTCTGCCACATTACAAGAAAATACTCCACCGGATAACCCATCAGTTGGAATAGATGGGGAATTTGTTTGAAGACCTATTTAATATCTCCCAACAGATCTTCCACCCGTTGCAACAGATGGACCACCACCACCACAACCAATGCCTCGACCAATGCCACCAATACCAACACCAAGACCACCGACACCACCGTCAAAAAACACAAATACCAACACCACCACCAACAGCCACCAACAACACCACAAACACCATCCAACAATACCACAATAGTCAACAAAACACTGAGAGAAAAACTAGGAATTTCTCGGGTGCTTCCTACTTTTTTAGCATCAAAACTCAAAATTGTTAACCCATTCTCGAAGATAATACAACTAAAAGTCTTTTTTTTATCATTAACTAAAAAGCCCTATTTTTTAGAATAAATAACAAATGTAGGACTCTTCTCGAACTCTGTTACATGCGAAGATAGAGAAAACAACAGATACAAGCGAGAATGAAGTGGAAAAAAACAACTATATGTAGTCGTAAATGGGAAGAAAATTAACCTGTTTTGAAGGGTTGAGCAATATATTGAGTAGTTGTTGTTTGTATTATTTGTATTGTTGAGAGGGAGAGGACACCCCGAGAAAGAGAAAGAGAAGAGCGAGAACTTAAGATTTGAAATGAAAAGTTTTTCGCGCAAATGGATGATTTGTATGGGTTGATTTGTAATTTTGGAAAAGAATGACAAGTTTTGAAATTGCTAATTTGGTCTGAATTGATCTTAATTAATTTTAAAAAATTTAAAAGATATACTTTTTAAAACATTGAGTTGATGAGAACTTATTTCTACTCAGAGTGATCGATCGATGACTCGAGTCGGGATGAACGCAATACCAGCGCCATGCAATTGCAAAGACTCGATTGGATTTGTAGTTGACCCTGCGAGCTCATTCATTCATCCCTAGTTCCACCTAAATCAACTTAAGTACTATCACTATCCTAACATTGAGTTGATGAGAACTCATTTCTACTCAGAGTGATCGATCGACGACTCGGGTCGGGATGAACGCAATACCAACGTCATGCAATTACAAAGACTCGATTGGATTTATAGTTGACCCTGCGAGCTCATTCATTCATCCCTAGTTCCACCTAAATCAACTTAGGTACTATCACTATCCTAACATTGAGTTGATGAGAACTCATTTCAACTCAGAGTGATCGATCGACGACTCGGGTTGGGATAAACGCAATACCAACGCCATGCAATTGCAAAGACTCGATTGGATTTGTAGTTGACCCTGCGAGCCCACTCATTCATCCCTAGTTCCACCTAAATCAACTTAGGTACTATCACTATCTTAACATTGAGTTGATGATAACTCATTTCAACTCAGAGTGATCGATCGACGACTCGGGTCGGGATGAATGCAATACCAACTCCATGCAATTGCAAAGAGTCGATTATATTTGTAGTTGACCCTGCGAGCTCACTCATTCATCCCTAGTTCCACCTAAATCAACTTAGGTACTATCATTATCCTAACATTGAGTTGATGAGAACTCATTTCAACTCAGAGTGATCGATCGACGACTCGGATCGGTATGAACGCAATACCAACGCCATGCAATTGCAAAGACTCGATTGGATTTATAGTTGACCCAGCGAGCTCATTCATTCATCCCTAGTTCCACCTAAATCAATTGCTATAAAATATGTTGCAACAAACGACTAAGCTGTTGAAAATTTTCAAACAGGTACATATATGTTGCAACAGATGACATATCTGATTTAATTATCAAATAGATATTTGCATCTGTTGTGACAGATGACTGAGCTGTTGGAAATTTTTAAAAAAATATTTATATCTATTGTAACAGATGACATATCTGATTTTATTAATTATCAAATGAACATTTTCATCTGTTGTCATAGATGACTGAGATTTTTGGGATTTTTAAACAGATATTTATATCTGTTGTAACAAATGACTGAGTTGTTTGAATTTCTAAACAGATATTTATATATGTTGCAACAGATGACATATCTGTTTGAAAATCTTTTTATCTCTTTTAATTTTAAAGCAAGAAGCTTCTGGTCCGAGTAGATAATATCAAGTAGTAGTACTTACCACTAAAGGCGGTAAAAAATATTTTTTGGATATCTCAAAAGTGAGTTCATTGAGCAGTCTTGTCTTGTCTTTTCAATGTTATTAGTCTTAGTCTTCCTCGTGCCTCTTAAATTATTAATGAAATTAATGAATATTAATTAATGAATATTGAAAACCACCACGTTTACGTACACAATACATCTATAGAAATTATCTCATCTCTTCCTTCAGCTGCAGTTTATTTTATTCAACTCTCATCTTTTTCTCTCTCATCTTTAGGGTCAGCTTTTTTTCTCTCTTTTCTCTTCTCTTCTCATAAAGATCTTTTTGGATCTAAACCCATCCATATCTTTCCTCGACTTAAATTTCTGTTTTGATCCCCTTTTTGATATTAAGGTATGGTTCATTATTGCTCTTTCATTCTCGTCTTTTTCTTTGCATGTTATTCACATCTATTTTTTTTATTTAATTACTATTTACCCATATCATATTTATTAAAAAAAAAATAAGGAACTTGTAAGTGTTGAATAAACAATTCGAGAATTTTTATTACAATATGAGAAAAAATTCATCTGTTGGGAGAAGTTTAAAAGCCTTGTTGGAAGTATCATTTTTTTTGTATGTATTTTGTTTGTTTCATTATTGTTGATGCAGTTATTGATGTTGTTGGTGGGGTTGGCGTTGTTGGAACTTGTGGTGTTGTTGATGGTTCTGGCACAATGGATGTTGCTTCTTTGTTGTTGATGATGTTGTTGGAACAAATGTTGTTTCTTTTTTGTTGATGTTTATGTTGTTGATGTTGCAACAGATGGAGAAACTGTTGGAACAAATAAAACCACCAGAAAGGCTGGTTTGATGTATTCCATCAGACTCCACATCTGATGCAACAGATGAACAATGTTCTTTTTGTGACATCAATTTTTTTCCTCTTCTTTGTAGATATAAGTAACTGACAGTTGATCAACTTTTGACGGACTATCTCAAGAGGCTGCAGTAAAAATGGGATCGGAGGAATAAAATGATTGTAGATGGAACCACTTCATATGTGGAATGTATGTATTACTGATAATGTTATCGTGGAAACACACATAGAGTGCACTGATTTTGTGAATGATATTTTTACTGATTAGTCATAGATCGTTCAAACAAGATGTCTGCAATTTTACAGTTAAGTTTGGTAGGTTCGAACTGATAAGGATGAGGGACCATGAATATGGTTCTGATAGCCTGTTAAGATTTAATGTCGGTTGTTGCTCATGTTTATTTGTCAAGCATTGTGAAGGGATCTAATTTTTGTGTCATTGTAAAGAGATTCAATAGCGATTGGACTAACTTTTAGGGTGCATTGGACCCTTAGAGAGCCTTCAAAGCTTAGCACTGCATCTAATAAAAATGGAAAACCAATATATTTATTGCCCTGGCCAAAATTTATATGGCTGGGTTGCTCGCTCGGGGTGATGATTTTATGCCAGAATGTGCGGTAGAAGAATGTTTTCGAAGGAAAATGGGTGGTTGATGAAAGACTATATTATCTGAGAGCTAATTGAAGAAGAGACATAGGGTAGAAAGTAACTTCTAACGAATCTGGTCGGTGGAATTATCTTAACAGATGCGAGATCTGAATCAAGTGCAAATATGAAAGTGTATACGGTAATGTAATTTCATCTGTTGTGTCTCTAAAAGAAAAACAATGCAGATGGACACTTTGCTAGGGAGCTGCGTGGTCAGGATTATCACCTAGATAGAAAATAGGAGAAGACCAACAAAGAAGCCTCACGGGCATCGAGGGTAGAAATGATGTACAGCAAGTCTAGAAAACTTATGCCAACAGCAACTGCAGTTAAAATAAGGAATCTAAGCGAAGGCGGCAAATTTCTGAATTTTAAATTTCATCCCATGCCTTCTTGTTTGTGTTTTCGATCAGGTCCACTGTCGTTGACCTGATCGGAACCACAAACAAGATTGAAAGGCAAATAGAGTATCATTGCTTCCTTAGCAATATGGTAATAATTGATTGTGTTTTCTTGCCTTGACATGCTTTCAACATTCCTTGGAGAAGATTAGATGCTTGTTGTAGTATGTGAATCCCGATAATTTTTAAGCTTGCCTCCAGCTTGTTGATTCTGTATTCAAGCTGGTCGTTGCCCTCTTCGAAGTTGGTAAAGAGTTCCTCGTCTCTTGTGAGCTCGATCAGGAACACTACCTTCAAAGTTATGGCATTCTAGAAGCCCTTCAGAATACTTTCTTCAGAAGCCTTAAAGGATACATGGAGGGTCTGTGTGTTTGTTTTAGGTCAAAATATGTTGATGCACGTTGAAGATGTGGTCCCAAAAGTTGAATAACACACTTTTATCTAGCGTTGCTCCATGCATCTTGCTCAACCAATTTGATAAATTAGTAAGCATGGAGTTACGTAGCGTGTGATCTAAATCGGCTCTACCATTACTATCAAACATTACGTAACTCTAAGCTTATTTCTCTATCAAAAAAATATGACAGAGTTAGTGCACAAATCGAATGAGCTCAATCTCTCATCCTTTCTGCTGATTGCTCTTCTCCAATATAGATGACAAGATATTTGTTATGCAAAAGTCTACACCATCTCCAGACATGTTCCCAGGCAATCATGTTTGGCGATGGTGTAGACTTTTGCATAGAAGATATCTTGTCATCTATATTGGAGAAGAGTGATCAGCAGAAAGGCTGACAGATTGGGTTTATTTTTTATGTGCACTAACTCGGGCATATTGTTTTGATAGGGTAATGAGCTTGGAGTTACGTAACGTTTGATAGGCTTGGTAGAGCCGGTTTAAATAACATGCTTCGTAACTCCATGCTTACTAATTTATCAAATTGGTTGAGCAAGATGCATGGAGCAACGCTCGATAAAAGTGTGTTGTTCAACTGTTGGGACCACATCTTCAACGTGCATCAACACATTTTGACCTAAAACAAACACAGTGACCCTCCATGTATCCTTTAAAGTTTCTGAAAAGAAAGTGTTCTGAAGGGCTTCTAGAATGCCACAACTTTGAAGGTAGTGTTCCTAATCGAGCTCATAAGAGACGAGGAACTCCTTACCAACTTCAAAGACGGTAACGACCAGCTTGAATAAGAATCAACAAGCTGGAGGCAAGCTTGAAAATTATCGAGATTCACATACTACAGCAAGCATCTGATCTTCTCCAAGGAATGTTGAAAGCATGTCAAGGCAAGAAAACACAATCAATTATAACCATATTGCTAAGGAAGCAATGATACTCTATTTGCCTTTCAATCTCGTTTGTGGTTCTGATCAGGTCAACGGCAGTGGACCTGATCGGAAACACAAACAAGAAGATGGGATGAAATTTAAAATTCAGAAATTGTCGCATTCGCTTAGTTTCCTTATTTTCACTGCAGTTGTCCTTATTTTCACTGCAGTTGTTGCTGGCATAAGTTTTCTAGACTTGCTGAACATCATTTCTACCCTCGATGCCCGTGAGGCTGCTTTGTTGGTCTTCTCCTATTTTCTACCTAGGTGATAATCCCGACCATGCAGCTCCCTAGCAAAGTGTCCATCTGCATTGTTTTTCTTTTAGAGACACAACAGACGAAATTGCATTACCGGATACACTTTTATATTTGCACTTGATTCAGATTTCGCATCTGTTAAGATAATTCCATCGGCCAGATTCGTTAGAAGTTACTTTTTACCCTATGTCTCTTCTTAAATTAACTCTCAGATGATAGAGTCTTCCATCAACAACCCATTTTCCCTCGAAAGCATTCTCCTACCGCACCTTCTGGCATATAATCATCAACTCGAGCGAGCAACCCAACCATATAAATTTTGGCCACGGCAATAACTATATTGGTTTTCCATTCTTGTTTGATGCAGTGCGAGGCTTCGAGGGCCCTCTAAGGGTCCAATGCACACTTAAAGTTAAGTCCAATCGCTATTGGTTCTCTGCAGTGACGACAAATATTGATCCCTTCTCAAAACTTGACACGCATAAACACGAGCATCAACCGTCAGTAATTCATAATAGGGTATCTGCACCATCTTCATGAGGTCCTCAGACTTATCAATTTCGAACCCATCAAACTTAACGGTACAATGCAGGGTCTTGTTTGAATGATCAATGCCTAATCGGTTAAAAACTACATTCACAAAAATATTGTACTTTGTGTGTGTTATCCCGGTAACCTTATCAGTAATACATACTTAACTCCCACACATATGATAGTGGATCCATCTGCACGCACCTCATTCTTCCTAGCCCATCTATGACTTAAATTGAATAAACAGATGACTAGCTTGTTGCAACAGATGACACATCTGTTTATATTATCAATCAATTGGAGACATCTATTACGACAGTGATCAACCTGTTGCAGAAATCAAATAGATATATACATCTGTTGCAAAAAGATTGTCATTATGTTGTAAGTTATCTAACAGAAAGAATATATTTTGTAACAGATTACCAATCTATTAGATTTATTTTAAAGCAATTTTCTTTTCTTTCCAGATACAATAATTTATAAATAGGTCCCTCCTTACAAATATGGATGATCCAGATTCGTACAAGAATATTCATCTCAAGTCCTTGTGTGAACTTCAAAGACGGTTTGATTGATAAACTCCAGAGAGATATTTGGCTGACTTCGGAGTAAGGCTGCCGGATGAATGAAAGATGTCTGATTGACAATAATAATAATAGTAGTAATAATAATTAGGTAATGTTTTTTATTTTAGCGATTATTTTCCTCCTTTTGTATATCAAATCTACCCAAGGGATTCAAAAATCTATGAACATTCATTTTATTTTGTTGTCGACTTTGAGTTTTTAATTCTTATTTAGTATTTAATAATAATCATTCTGTTTATTCCTTGTTCTCAATATGTCGACGGTTGGTGGTAGGGATTGAGCAGCAATTTGTGTCAACAGTTAGAGGTTAATCTGCTACGACAGATCGATCATATGTTGCACCTGACGGTTATTAATAAAAAAAAGTTTTTGTTGTTATTGAGAGGGTGAAAAGAGAAAGACATGACTCAGAGTTTCGATTATTCAAATATGAAAAATGTTTCGTAAATAAATAATAAGGAAATAAATAATAAACACAATTTATAACCACAATTTTAATAACTGATCGTGACTTTTCTCCATTTTTGTTTTTGAATTTATTTTTTAAATTATTTATTATATAATAAAATGATTATTATTTTATTAAGGAATTTGAAAAGGTATTTTTTATTATTTATAAAATAAAAAAGTAAGCAAATTTGGATTAATGATATGATGATATAGTTTTTTTTTTAAAAAAAAAAAGTAGATTATATGTTGCAACAATTAAATTATCTGATGCAACAGGTTCATTATGGTTGCAACAGATGATATATATGTTGTCACAGATGATTTATCTGATGCAACCTATATCGAGTCACAACTCAATAAAAGCAGTTCTTGGAAAGAACTAATTAATAATAATAATCTGAAAAGTCATGACTTATCACAATATTTCTTAATTTAATTAATTCATTACTTTTCACATTAATTAAAAATGTAATTAATAAATGGAGGTGAGCAGTTAGATTATATGTTACAACATATATGTTATCTGATGCAACATATTTTATATTTGTTGCAACAGATAATATATCTGTTGTCACAGATGTGTTATCTGATGCAACAGATATAGAATCTGTTGCCACAACTCAATAAAAATGGTTCTTCAAAAGACTAATTAATAATAATAATCTGAAAATTCATGACTTATATCACAATATTTATTTTTTTAATTTAATCAAAAATTTAATTAATGTATGGAGGTGAATAGTCGCGCCTTTTTGCCTCTCATTCAAATTCAATTCTCTATAAATAGGTTCGTCCTTACTCAATCGTTCATTCAAATACACACTCTATTTATTTATTGCATCTCGTCTTTCATATTACACTCTAGAAGATAAGATTATGGCTGACCCAGTGTGGGACATTGCTTTTCTGCAAGACGCCGTGAATGAACTTCGGAATCAAGTTCGTGATCTGCAATGGGAATTGGGAGTAGTTAGATCAAGAATGTTCCGCGAGATACGTAGGCTAAGGAGGGCCTTGCTACTTCCGGTTGAAGATTGGCCGACTGGCAATGATGATGCTGATAATAATAATAATACTTAGACTATTATTTTTTTTAGTCTATTATATGTATTTTTATTTGTTTAATAAATAAATTATGTTTGATCTTTGACGTTTTAATCCATATTTAATTTTCATTCTGTCTATTATCTTCTCAACAAACATTTCGATGATTCGATGTAAAAAGGAATAATTTAGAATCCAGTAGTAATAACAAGATTTATCTGTTGGGTTTGTGGCAGGGGTTGATTTGTGTTGTTTCAAACAGATTAATCATTCATTGCAACAGATAATTAGTCTGGTGCAACAGATAATTAGTCTGGTGCAACAGATAAACATCCTGATACAACAGATAATATGTCTGATGCAACAGATAATACGATGATGTAACAGATAAATAGTTTGATGCAACAGATTACTCATCTGATGCACCAGATGATTGATTTGTTTAAATTGTGGGCACTTGTGCTGGATTCATAATCGGGGTTCTATCCATTGTTGGAAAAACAGAAGTGTACCCAGATGACAAATACGAAAAAAAAATCATAATTCTACTTACCAAAGTAACCTATGAAGTAGTGCCAAAGTGGAAAGTGATGTAGTAAACAAAATTTGACCTAAGAAATTGGTCAGATCGCAGCAGTAGCGTTGTACCACCACCACCAACAACAAATGGTCGACAAGAAGAAGATGAAGCAAAAGATGGTGAATAAAGAAGCAGAAATAGAAATAATTAACAACAAAAATTGCTAAGAGAGAGAAAACAACAATGGATGAGAAGAGAGAGAAAGACGTTTTTTTTTCCTCCGTTTCTCGTTATTTTAGGTATACATTGGGATCAAAGTGTAAATTTAAAAACTTGTGGGTTATTTTAAAACTTTTCCAACTTTCTTAATACATAATAAAGTAATTGTCACCTCCAACTAATAATTAAGACTTGTGTCACCTACACCTCATTTTAAAACTCTTTTGTTACCTGTGGCCCAAACCCCCAATGACTTTCACTATTGTTTATCTTTTTTTCTTTTTGATTATTTTTGATCATTTTTCTAATTTTAAAAGGCATAAATTTCATCTTAAGAATTTACAGAGTATTAAATATAGTTGAAAATTAAGAACAACCCATTTATATTCAATTAGAAAGCTAAAAAGTCATCAACCAACAGATTCGCATTTGTTGCCAAAATTAATTCTTTACAAAGTTAATGTAGGGCATAGAAGATTATGATAACCCATTGAATGTGAATAAATATAACATTCATTTAATTGAATTGAATTTATAATAAATCTAATATTCACTTCAAATGTAAATGACTTCACAATTTTATGGCATAAAAAATGAAAAGCAAGCATCAACTATTATATAGCATTTTGGTGCAAATGAATAGCAAGCTAACAACACATGTTGTATTTTTATTCCCCTTTATTTTCCTTTGTCTCTTCATATATTTTTTTTAAAAAACACTCCAGTAAGTTTATTGTTTTTACATTTATTACTACCATTTAGCTTTTCTTTATTTATGCATTTACAATATCATAAACTTTTCTATTTCTCATAGAAATAAATGCTTTAAACTAAATGTATTTACCTTTATTTATATACATAAAGATATTTCTTGCTTTCATAATTGTAAAGGAAAATATGTTTCCTAACCGCGCGAAGCGCGGATATTTTTCCTAGTGGTAATATATAACTTCGATGTTATCTCGGTTACAAATATCAGGTTATATATGTATTTTAAAATAAAAAGGTTGATATTAAAGATAACTTAGAAATTCATTTTTGAGTTTTATCTGCGTTATTAGCCCAAAAAATGACAATAGTATTCACTTAATAAATATTGTCTCTATTCAATTTACGTGGTATTATTTTACTTGACATAAAAAAAAAATTAAAACATCTTTAAAGATTATGATCTAAATAGTTCGTGACAAGTTGTTAAGCTATACGTTATTTCTTTACAAATAGGAGAATGAACTTAAAAATTAATTTGTCTTTTATTATAGAAAATAATTATATTTTTTCAAACAGATTAAAATAAAAAAAAAATTACATAACACCACAACTTGTATTTAGTAAACTACATAAAATCCCTACTTTTTTTATTAATTATCTAAATCTCTTTATTTTTTAAAAATAGCTGGATACATCCACAATCTCATAAATTTCCGGATACATAATTTTTGTATCTCTCTTTGGTCTAGTTAATGTATTATGTATCTCGATCAAATAATTTCAAAAATAAATGTATATCACTAATCAAAATTATGTATTTAGACATTAATTATATATCCAAACAAAAATAGAGTAATTAATTGTTATATTCTTAAATTCATAATTATGTATCAAGATGCTAATTATGTATCTAAAAATTATAAAATAAAAAATTATTTATAATTTAGTAAAGAATAAGAATAAAAAGTAATTAGGGATAAATTTATTAGATTTATTTAAGTTTTACAATAAAAATATGTAGCGCCCTCAATATGGGTCAGGTCCGTTAGGCCAGTCCGATCCGCCTTGTAATTTTATGGAGTTGGACTTCAGTTTTTGCAGTCTATTTAAGAACAAAGATTTTTAGCCCGGCTCGGATAAGTCCGTGGCCCGTGGGGTTTGACCAATGTGGGTTGGGTTAATCCGCGGACCGGTCCGTAAGTCAAATACATACAACTATTTACATTGCTTAGTATTTTTATTTGGTTTGAAGGATATCATGTCAAAAATTATTAAATTTCGTTATTAGGAGTATTTTTTGGGGTGTTGGAGACTTGATTAACAAGTATTAATACTATGTAATATTGTTTGATAATATTTATGTTTATTAACATTTTAAAATTAAATTATAAAATATATATTTTTTTTAAAGTGTACTGGCTCGTGAGGCCCGCAGCCCACAGATTAGTGGTGTGGGCTTGGTATTTTTTACCCATCATTTTAATGGGTCAACCCGATCTGACCTGTTAAATTCAAAGTCCGTGTGGATTAGCCCAAATGAGCTGGACCGATCTGTATTGACAACTCTAAAATATACTCCTCCGTTTTGAAATAAGTGAATTGTTGGGGTATTTATTGGTGTTTCAAAATAAATGAGTCATTGAATTTCTTTTCAAATTTGCCTTTACGATTTGACAACCAATTAACTTTTGAAAAGATATTACAAGGTCAACTTTTTTTTTGGGGGGTAAAAATGGAAAGTTGTGTTAAATTTATGTCTTTAGTGTTTTTTTCTTAATATGTGTGCTAAAATTCAACAATTCATTTATTATGAAAGGGAGTAGTATTTAACTTAAATTAATTAAAACAAAATACTACGTACCCCATCCAATCTTGGCCCGAGCCCGTCCCAAATTGATCATCTTTTAGAGTTGTACTATCCTCTCTTTTTTTTTTTTGAACAGTTATAAAATTGAGTAAGATATACCTAAAATTTATCCCAAAGTTTTGGAATAAAATCAATTAAGTTGAATTTCGAAACCTAATAATTGCTTAGAGCTTAAGGAAAGTGTCGTGGACATTGAAATCTTGTCCGCGGAGCAGGTTCACTTTTTTCCTCTTTCTATTATTAATACACATAATTTTCTTTGCTACTTTGTCGTCTTCCTTTAATCATTATTTCATTAATCTGTTAAGATTATTTTGTGGTTTTAGGTAAAGTGATAATTCTGTTAAGATTAATTATTTTATGGGATCAAGCAGTTTGATTTATATTATTTTGTGGTAGACAGATATTGAAGATCTGAATCGAAGTGTATAATGGATTCTTTCTTCGCCAAAGGTTTCAAAGCTGCCAAATGGTAATCCTCTATTTCCCTTGAGATTATATGGTTTGGGGTTTTTTTTTTAGTTAAGGGTTCTTATGATGCAGATTTCACAAACTTGTTCTTGGAAATTTAGGAATTAATTGTAGAGCAGGTTTAGCTCCCGTTTGGCAGTAGATTTTGAAGTTTAAACTTGAAAATTTGAGGCTTGAAGTTGTCTTTGGACGTGCAATTTACTTGGAAACAATTTAAAGTTTTGTGAGCGGAAGTCCCAAAAGCTCGCTCGAGAATATTTGATCTGATCAAATCTCATGGACAAACAGATATTTTAAGATGAAGTTTCAAAATCTATGGACAAAAGCTAGCTTAGTGTGGATTGAAATCATGAGATTTTGAATTTTCGAATTTTTGAGAAAATTTGGGTGAAAAATGTTGTTTTTATTATAGTATGGTGAAATAGTATTTTATGGGTTTATGGATTGTTAAGCTTTATTATTTAGTAATTTGCTGATGTGGTCTTACGATTTGCAGCAAAACCCTATTGAAATTGTCTATTCCGCGAATCAAGCTACTGAGGAATCGTAGGGAGATTCAGCTGAAGCAGATGAGAAGAGAAATAGCTAAGCTACTAGAGACTGGTCAGGAAGCTACTGCTCGAATTCGGGTATAAACTGAATCTTGTTTTGCTTAAATTCCTCAGTTAATGCTGATATCATTTGTGCAAGGCTGTGTGTACGCATTTCTAATACTGAAAGGTCATTAAGCATTCTGATAGATGATTTTGCAGCGCAATGAGCTTGATTCTGTTGATTGCTTATTTAGGTAGAGCATATCATAAGAGAAGAGAGAATGATGGCAGCACAGGAGATAGTTGAACTATTCTGTGAGCTAATATCTGTTCGTCTTCCAATTATTGAAGCACAAAGGTAATGAGTTATCTCTGTTGTGTTGATATTTTTTGATATTCAATGTTTTGTATATACCAAGATGGTTCCTCAGTTATAGATTAGCAACTGAATATGCTTTTAGTTGATCTTAGGATAAAGAATATATGGGGTGAATGGCATTATGGCAAAGAATATTGAAGTGTTTCAATAAATTATTAACTATTGAGTTTGGGCTAAGTGCATATACTTTTTGCACTTATTTTTTTGGCAGAACATTTATTTTTTGCTTTTCGTGGTTATATATTTTGTTTGACACCATTAGCAGATGTAAATCCCAGTTGTAGGGTTGACGTACCTGTAGTATTGACTTTTAGCTTATTTTTCTTTTTCCTTTTTGACAAGTTAAGTATATTGCCTTTTTGTATTTTTCTTTACTTATGCTTGTCATGTGCATCTCTATAGTTGTCATTTGCTCCAAAAACTATACCTCCATTTAACTTTACTCGGGCTGCAATGAATCATTAAATCAGGTTACACCTGATATAGACTAGGGAAGTTAGTTGAATGAGGTTTGATAATAATAAAATAGTATAGGATACAAAGTCTTCCTCTTGTCCTCTGTCGCTTGCCTCTGGCCTTCTCCTTCTACTCCTGATGTTCTCAGCATTTAGTTCAGTAACTCCTTTAGCACCAAACTTTTCAGATCTACTATACTCCACCTAGCTGTTGTTTTGGAGAATTATCTGCACTGAATTTGGAAACTCATTCATGGAGCAACTCTGGTTCAATTAAAGAATCACAGTCCTTTAATATATTCTGAAAAAAGCTAGTACCCACTTTGAAATGTAGTTGGTTGTCCAGATTGTAGGTTTGACTAAATGAGAGTATGTGCATGTGTCTGAGCAGGATCATGTTTGGTCCTTTTACATAAAGTCAATTTTAGCCAAACAAGGATTAACTATGGTTTATGTTCTGCTTATATGACTGGGAAGTATCTAAGGCATAAAATGAACAAGCCATCCTTGCTTATGTTATGGAAGGATGGAACCTTAAAATAATTCAATCATCTACATGAGACCATAAATGGTGGATTTTTAGTTCCTAGATAGGGCCAAAGTGCTTCATCATCGATTTTTGTTTTAAAGCAATCTGATACTGTTGTCTGTTGAGCTGTCCTGCATGTAAGGGTCTTCTTTCCAATTCTTAATATTCTAGACATCTAGTTGAATTTCATTGATAATTTTTCTTAACTTGGAATATTTTGAAAGAGCTGAACCCCCAAACTCTATAATGTCCAGGGAATGCCCTCTAGATCTGAAAGAAGCTATTTCAAGTGTTTGTTTTGCTGCACCAAGATGTGCAGATCTTCCAGAATTGCTACAGGTTCAGATGATATTTGCTGGTAAATATGGGAAGGAATTCATTGCTGCTGCTACAGAGCTCATGCCAGAATGTGGTGTCAATCGCCAGGTTACCTTGGTTATCCTTTATGCCATAGCTAAACCAGAAAGGGGAACCGTGTCTTGTTTTTTGGTTTCTGATTTCTCTCTTTCTTTTGTCTTGTGTCTGACAGTTGATAGAGTTGCTGTCTATTCGAGCTCCTGCTCCTGATGTGAAATTGAAGCTGCTAAAGGAAATTGCTGAGGAGCATCAGCTAGATTGGGATCCAAATGCTTCTGAAACCGAGCTGTTGAAGTTGCATGAGGACTTACTGGTATATTTCAGCCCTTCCCATACCCTGTGCATAGCTGGAGCTTTAGTGCACTGGCTGCCCTTTTTTACTGGCTTGATTTTTTCCTCTTTTCAATCGTTATGACTTCTCCCCTTTGCTTTGTAGAATGGGCCCACACAATTTGTCAGTGGGGCTAAGGTGCCCCTTCCCAAAGAAAGGTTCGATGAGGTGCAGCAATCTGCATCAGATCAAGTCTATGATAAACGATCGGAATCTGAGGCTGATTTGGACTCGTTAGATTTTCCAGAAGTCCCTAAGCAGCCACTACGACCTAGCACCGGTGGAGTTTC
This sequence comes from Capsicum pubescens, assembly GCA_030864215.1. Lineage (NCBI taxonomy): Eukaryota > Viridiplantae > Streptophyta > Magnoliopsida > Solanales > Solanaceae > Capsicum > Capsicum pubescens. The sequence continues at coordinate 42,995,729 of CM061541.1, forward strand.
AGCCCCTGAAATGCTTCCTTTCCCAGCCTCTGCACTATCTGACTTCGATGAGGATGTAGCTAAGCCTTCTGAAGACGGTGAGATCAAATATCACAAACAAAATGTGGAGCGAGATGAAGTTTTGCAAGAGAAGGTAGTTTCAAAAGATTTTGGATCAGCTGATACTTTATCTGCACCGAAAGAGGAGAAACAGTATTTGCCATTCATGGTTCCCCCGCCAAAATCATCTCCATCCTCCTCAACAGAAAGTACCACGCCCCAAAGTACTCTACCTCCCTCTACTACAAAGACCAAAGTTGAGACTGACGTAGATTTGCAAGATGTATTGGCTGCTGCCCAAGCAGCTGCTGATTCGGCCGAACGTGCAGCTGCTGCTGCTCGCTCAGCAGCTAGCCTTGCTCAGGTTAGAATCAGTGAGCTTACCAGAAAAAGAAGTGAAGAGCTACCTGTAAGCCCCAGTGAGAACCCCTTTTATGCTGAGAAACAAGAATCTCACATCCTAGAAAAGCCTCCGTTGGACCTCCAACACCAACTATCAAACTCTGATGGTATCCCCAGCCCACTTCATGGCAGCCCATTGAAGCGTCAGGTGTCGAATATTCCTTCATACGATGATTCAACAGTAGGTTGTGAGTCTCCTATTTCCCATATTCGTCATCCTGGTCAGGGCACGGGTCTTCACCAACCACAGAGATTGCCGTCCATGGATGATGAAACATATTATTCATATCCCAATCTGTTTAATACAACAAATGGTTCTAATCTCAATACTCGTTCACAGTCGTTCAAAGATAATAGCAGGTCCAGCCATGATAAGTGAAGTGCATTTCTCTACCCTTCTGCACTCTGCAGGCTTTGGTTCTGGTTCGTTTGCTGGTTGTGAGTTTGGGATTTTCCTGTTAATTCTATACCTCTTTTATCTGTAGTACATTCAAAGGAACCTTGTATGTTAATGAGTACGCAGTTCAAGAATTTGAATGTAACAAATTTTCTTTGGAGTAAAAAATATTGATGGAAATGATCAAATGTTTCACTGAGCAGATCTTGTCCTCTGATATCAAAGGGTCCAGTGCTTATCTGAATAGTCAGAAAGGGCCCAAAACTTGGGCAAAGAGTGGTAAAATGAACTTTGCAATCCAATTAGGTACAAGTTCAACTCGGTAGTAAATATTTGCTTAGATAATACCCCTCAACCATATAAACATTTTTCAGTTTCAGATGCACAAAACTTTGTAAATAACCTCATTATATTGATTGCATTTCCAGTGTCAGTAGAACAATGTCACTGAAAAACAAGACTCAGCTAAACAGCATACTGTGTACGACGACTTTAAAGCACTTAACTACTACACCTATGTGCAACTTGTCAGGGCATGGATTTAGAGTTCCTATCGGTACAAATTCTTATGCACAACGTAACATACACTTAATAAACTTACAACTGGAGATTTTACTTAAGGCATCACAAGAAAAACTTTCACAAGGTTAACAAAAATAAGAGCTCCTAAGATTCATTTTTCTTTACTTGGGTAGTACGGTCACCTTGGACCCGATAATTCAACTGCGTGTAAATTCTCTGTTGAGTCAACTATCCAATCAGAACCAGGATGTGGTGCAAGTTCCACCTCCTGCCGGAGAACTTCTACCTTCTGCCACTCATCCCATCTTTCAGCCAAGCCATCACCTTCAAGCATTCTCACCACCTCCGACATCTTGGGCCGATCCATTGGGTTGCTTTGAGTACAAAGCAATGCTACCTGGATCAGTTGCTCCACCTCAGCCTCCACGTATTTGTTCTGAAGATCAGGGTCAACCAGCATTTCCAATTTCTTCTCTTTAAGGAGTCCTTTCACCTGAAACAAGAAACTCAACAAGATTAATGTGAACTCACAGATCATAGACATAAAGATTCCTGCTAAAGACAGATAGATTCACTTAATTAATAAGCCAGTGTTTTGATGTACAGATAAAAAGAAACGAGCATATTATGATACTCGTGTCATGTTCATGTAAAGAAAGCATGACAACATACCCAGTCGAGCAACATGACATCGTCATCATTGGCAAGCCGAGCAAGATCAAAAGCACGTTGGCCGGTGATTAGCTCCAGAAGCATTATCCCATATCCAAAAACATCAGTCTTTTCTGAAGATTTCCCTGTGGACAGGTATTCTGGAGCTATATGCCCAATTGTACCACGCACGGCAGTAGTAACATGTGTATCCTTGTAGTCCATAAGTTTAGCCAAACCAAAGTCTCCAACAACAGCCTCAAATTCTTCATCTAGCAATATATTTGCAGCCTTCACATCACGATGGATAATCTTAGGGTCACAATGATCATGCAAATATGATAATCCCCTGGCAGAACCCAAAGCGATGCGTTTTCGTGTTGGCCAATCAAGTGGCGGTTCAGATGGCGGTCGCTCTGATAAAATAAATTATTTTGTCAAGAGAATTAAATAATAATTTATTTTATTTCCTACCTTTTACCAATTTACAGGAATAACATACATATTGGAGTATTAGAAAGAATTAAATTATGGCAGATAGAGTGTTGAGTCTATTATGTTATAATACCCTCCAAATTAAAGGTGAGAACATCCAAGTATATTAAGGAGTAATAGATTTCAGAAGGCATTACCTCTCAGGCATGATGCAACACTTCCATTCGCCATGTAGGGGTAGACAAGCAGCCTTTCAGTTGGTGTCATGCAGAAGCCACGCAATCGTAGAAGATTCCTATGCACTGCCATGCTAATCATCTCAACTTCTGTTTGAAATTGCAACTCCCCTCCAGGAGTACGCTCCTCCTTTAGCCGCTTAACAGCCACCAATGATCCATCAGCTAAGCGTCCTTTGTATACCTTACCAAATCCACCTCGACCCAGAATGTTTTTATTGCTAAAACTGTCGGTTGCAACTTGTAGCTCTCGAAGGGAGAACCTTTTCAGTTGACCTAGGTGAACTTCCGGATCTTCTTCAGCTGCAATAATTTAAGCAAAGACAGTAATTATGGAACCAAAAAAATAAAACATGAAAGAGAAACCAGAAACACACGAGGGAGTAAGCAGAAGTTATGGACTTATAGTTGGAAATCGTAAACTGCTAACCTGGTACATCAAAGAAAAATTCTTGTGGCTTTCTACGGCGCCACCAGGCAAATGCAATGGCAGGAGCAGCAAATAGTAGAGCAGCACCAGCAGCTACACCTCCGGCAATTGCTCCAGTTGCACTATTTCCTCCTGAAGTTCCCATAAATTTGATAAACATTCTTCACATGATCCAGATCATTTTTAACACACAATTTTGGCCCTTCATCATCAAACTACTTCAAAACCATAGAGGACAAAATTTTGGATCTGTCATTCGGATCTAATTTCCAGGACAGGTTTTACACATCAAAGACCCCGCGCATAGCGGGAACTTTAGTGCACCTAACTGCCCTTTCAGCTTTTTACACAGAAAAGAAAATCTTCACAAGTTCTGGCATAAATGTGATTAATTTCGTTCAGACATTATCTATACCTTTTTCTACCAAAAATTGTTGGCCCTGCATTTTCAAGATAGCACACAAAATGTGCATCTCTTGCACAGATCAAAATTTTATTACACGCATGTTACGCCGTAAGACCCTCAAATATTCGACGTCAAATACCACGGACAATAATTTACAAGGGGCCCAAGGAATGAATTTAATTTGTATAAACAACAGAATGCTTAGAGACTAAATGTAGTCTCGTGCATCCCAGTGTCCCATAACAATTACTTAACCAAAATGCCTGACTAGCAAAAATGGCTTTTCCTTTTCTGCCCCTTCTTGTCAGTACTTCTATAGCACAAATTTTCACTTGGATTAGGAAAAATTAAGAGAGGAAAGATAGATGGACCAACTAAAATCACCACACTCAAACAAGCAAAAAGAAAAGGAAAATAATTTATCCACACCAATTTAGAGAACCACCTGGAGCAGAAATTGGCGGTGGTGGAACAAATGGAGGTGGAGGAGAGAATGGAGGAGATCCTGGGCAAGGACGTCCAGTTACAGGCCCACAAAGATCCAGATTATTTGCAAAACTGAAAATTCAAGAAAATATATTAGCACATAGCAGCATGCTAAAAACACCAGCCAGTTGGTTCGTGAACCACCTTACATGAAATATACCTGATAGGTGTGAATAGAGAAAAGGAACCATTATCTGGAACAGCACCTGAGAGACGGTTGTTTGACAGATCCCTATACACAGATGAGACAAGAATTGAGCATGAGTACATCTGTATATGCATTAGAAGGAGAAGGAAATGAATGAAAAGATATGGAAGATAGAGAGAATAATCTAAGTCACAAACAGCTAGTGTACTTACAACACTTGTAGTGATGAGATATTAGTCAGTGACATTGGGATGTCACCAGACAAGCTATTATTGTTGAGCCGACTATCCTCGCAAAAAAATCACAAAGGTGTGCAGGAATGAGCTTCAGTTTTGCTACAAGTAAATAATGGGAGAATAACGCAGGAAAAAATGGATAAAACTGAATCATCTTAATATATTATTTATATGTGGATATAAAACATTATGGTACTTTAAGCCAGAACAGGCACTTCAACAGGAAATGAAGTAGTCAATTCAGAGCCACAATAAAGAACATCAAAAACATCCCCCACCCCACCCCACCCCGCGACAAACAGAAACTTGAAACACCTATATCAGTTGTCATTGGCAATACCGCAATAGTTCTTTAGTCAGTGCCAAGAATTAGTTAGTTAATGAGGTTACATACTGAGTCTGCATAATAGAACCAATTTGGAATACTTCTTAGACAGTCTAGCCAAAAGAAGTTTGTGGAGCATTAAGCAAGAGAAACTTCAGCAGTGAAAGATACAAGATGAAACATAGGCTTCTAAACTTTCTTTTCTCTTTTAGACGGGGATCACAACAAAGGGAGAAAATAAAACACCAATTACTAAACTCCTACCTTAATTTTATAATACCAGGCCCAAATATCAGAAAATGCATAGGCTTCTATTCTTTTCCTTTGGATAAGGATTAGAACAAAGGGAGAAAATTAAAAAACTTATATGTAAGATGTGTTTAATGAATGATATCAAACCCATAAAGTCCTCAAATACCTTCTACCATCAATACTTGATGCGGAACCTAATGCTAATAGAGGTCGTCTTTATGTGGAAGTGGAACCTAGAAAAGAATTCAGACATCCTTTCCTTTCTCAACACACCAGCAAGAGTAGGTCATCACTCTTGGTTGATTCGATACATACACATATGACATTACAATATCCACAGAAATCTAATATAGGATATAAAATACATACAGGAATCTCAATTTCGACAGCTTGCCCAAGGAAGTCGGGATGGGACCGGTGAAGACGTTCAAGTAGAGATCCAAGCTGACCAGATTAGTCAAATTTCCAAGATCACTCGGTATTGGACCACTTATGTTATTGCTGTAAAGCTCCCTGTGACAAGCAAACCATAGAATCAGTTCCATATATCAATACCAATGACATCCCTAGGTTCCAATGGTTAAGTCGTTGTTGACATCCCTAGGCTAATGGAACAACCAAGATAGTGATGCAGAATCTCATTCGTCAAAATTGGCATCAAGCCACAGTTAAAAGTCAAAAAATGAGAAAGGAATAGGTGATCCAAGCTAATAATGATAACTAGTTGCCAATGTGTATGTCATGGGGGAATCTTATATTTGGTAAGTAACAAGTATTTTTCTTGATAAAAACCTGTCATTCCATGTGCTTCAAATGATCACCTCATCAAACATTTCGTACGATCTTTATACCTTATCGACAATAAATTAATGTCTTGTCATTATATTAACAGTTCTAAACAATGTGTATGCCTAGAGGTCATTAAATTCCATCAGCATTCTTGATGTGATTGTCACATGCATACACTTGGAAAATACTTAGATACACGTACTGCACAAGCCTCAAGTAAATCTAGGCATTCGTAGGAAGTGTGAGAAGAACGAAGCAATCGCTAGCTTTCCCATCATTAACATATTGTCTGATGCATAGGGCTACATCATGTAATCCCCAGCTTCACCTGGTGCACACGGACTTACTGTCGCTATGAACTTCCAAACAGTTGCAATTTCAAAAGAGCAGGAGGGGTTACAATAAGAACTCCGAAAACCAATTTGAGACGGAATATGACTATTGGCACATTGAATACCCATATTATCAAACTTCAAACAAAGCTTAATACTATTACAAAATCTATGCTTAATCGAACCATGGCTCTTGGTAAAAAATGCATTAGCATCTGCTGTATGACCAGAAAACTTCAGATCTTTTTCTCCAAGATACTAACCAACCCTCAAGCCAATTTTCCTCTTTTACGGTCTAGGTTATGCTTTACTTTTTTAATCGGCTTGTTTTCGATAGTTTTTCTTTGATCCTATTCCATCATCCTAAATCATATGATTAGACGCTACCTGGGACAAGGAAAGAGGGAATAAAGAATTTGCAATGAGTTGAAGTTTGTCATTCCAAATTAAGAGTGCTCGGGGGTACTGACATTCATAATGATATCAAGACTGCAACTCTGTTTAAGAGTCAATAAAAGAGTTAACGACTTCTCTTTTGATAGGGGAGTACATGACAGAAATTTAAGTTCAAGTAATTACAGACACTACTTTGCCACATAAGTTAATTCATTGTTAGTCTCATCCAAGTATCCAAGTTTCTTAATTCACTACTCCCTTCGTTCACTTTTACTTGTCCTCTTTGGACTTTGCACATCCCTTAAGAAACAATAATTGATATGAGTATTTTACCATCATGCCCACATTAATTGATGCTCAGTGTTAAGTCTTGGAAAGTGATTTTGGGAGTAAGTAATTAATGCTAAGGGTAAAACATGGAAAAAAGGGTGGTTTCTTGATATGTTAAAAGTGACAAGTAAAAATGAAAATCTATTTTGGAATACTGAGCAAGTAAAAGTGAACGGAGGGAGTAAATACTATGTAATGTGAAACACGCACATTTAAATCTTTTATTATGTACACGTACAATTTTTTGTTGTTTAGGGAACACATTAACAAACCGTGCTACCGACAACAACGCCACGTGAAACGAGAGGAGAACATGTTCTCTGCTCGCTTTTCCACTTGCGGCAGCTTTGTTTTTATGCGGACGTTAATATGCAAGACGTCCATGGTATTTCCATGCAGCAAATTCTAGAGGTAACATGCAAAATCTTCAACATCTGGAAAACCAATACATCTAATGCCAATTTTCCAGGTCTAAATTTGTAAATTAATTCCAAACATAGTTCATAAAATGCGACTTACAAGTACTGCAAATTCTTCAAAAGGCCAAGCTGTGGGACTAACTGACCAGATAAAGCTGCATTTCCTAAATCACTGGAAAGGTTGAATAAGACAAGTATTATGGAAACACAAACTGTATTATGACTTGTTCATCACCACAAGAGAGCGAAATCGCAAATTCATTAAAACAGAGGTAAACCAGACAACAGATACTTACACTCTTATAACACTGTTGTCATTGTTGCAAGTAACATGAAACCATGTGCAAGGATTAACAAGGGTAGGGTCCCAGCTCTGTAACACATTGTTAGGATCCTGTAAGTTGGTGCGCAGACTGTGCAACGCATCACCTGTTTGCGTATCCATTTAGGAAAACATAGACAATTATTCAATCCACATTAAGGCACATAAAAACTTAATCTATTGACTGAATAAAACAGTTTATCAAGATTTTAGCAACAAGTAATTTAAATCACATGAAATTAACTATTTAAGCTTGTACATGAAATACATTGCACACAGGTTGAATAACAATGGAAACTAAAAACTTTGACATTAAAACTAAACTGATTGCCACTGTAACAATGTAGGAAGCTCATTGCACATCTTACTTACCCTTTTAGGAAAATTCAACAACTCACACATTATTACTAAAATTTAAAAACCCAATCTTGCACATCCTCATTTCACTTTCAAGCAACTATTCATTTTCTATACCAAAAATTTCAAACATTTGAAGCTTGTAGACCTAAAAATTAGCTTAAAAAGGATAATGGGGCCCCAAGAAGAAGCACAAACCTTCCATATTACCACAAATGAGCTTAAAAGGATGTACAATCAGGATTAGCCACACCAACAATGACACCAAAGCTTCCTTCTCCATCACCTTCACCATCAAATACACAAATATGTGTGTGTGTGTGTGTGTGTGTGTGTTTACAAATCAAGAAGCTAGCTCACTGAAAAAAACCTCCTAGATCCAAGTAAACCAAACTCAAAAAATCCAGCATTTACTCAAAAAATCAAGAAAACCCTAACCCTCATTACCAAACCAAAAAATAAACACCCCCACAAAGCTCAAAACCCAATAATCAATCTCATTCACACTACCCACCAAAAAAAAAGATCAAATTTTTACACTTCTTTTTTCAAGATTTTGGTACCCCTTTACTCTAATACAACTCTCTTTGTGTTTTTTTCAGTTCAGTTTAGTTCTTCTCCTTCTTGTAATGCACCCCTTTTTGTTTATCTGTTACAAACTTTTCACATATTTGTACTACCTTCTCTCTCTCTCTCTGGACTGTGAGTTGTTGCATTGTGTGTAGAGAGAGAGGAAAAAAGTAAGTGAGAGAAATTACTCATCCTTCTCTTTTTGGGCGTGTCAAGCTGCCCGAAACGGTGCTTTGCCCGTTTGCCCCTAAACTTAAAACTCTATTAAGTAACGGCTTCAACACTTACCTTTGACTCCTCTCAACTTTTGACACCTTTTTCTAAATGCCCCGTTTGATCTATTTTAATTTTTAATATAATATATAATTATGATTTTTTAATTTAACTTCATCTGATATTTATATCCTTCAATTTGATCATAAATAAATACTTGAACTTATATTAAACTGATCATAAATAAATATGTGTTTTCTATGTGCCAGTATTGCTGATCCTCCGCTAATTTAATTTTGTATACAAATTTAAATTTCTAATTATGCACATACAAAGTTGGAGTATATAGATGCAAGTTGAAGTCAAATTAAAGGACAACTTCAGTTGTTATGACTTTCGTTTTTTAATGATTTTTTAACTTTACTTCTTCATATGACACAGCATGTTTAAGACCACAATACTACAAATATTTTGCTATATCTTTAATTTAAGGTTACAAAATTTAAAAATTATTTTTACTTTTTAAAATTTTATGTCAAGTCAAAATAGACCAAACAAATTTAATATAGGAAGTATTATAAAAAAGATAACATAAATTTAAATGTCCTTGTTTTTATATATGGCAAAATATATTAACACTAACAGCCCTTAAAATAAATTAGTGAATTTAATTTAAATACTTATTAAAGCATGGTTGAACAATAATAATAATATGGGAAAAGACATCATTTCCACCCCATACTATATAAGAAAAGTCTAAGTCACACTTAAATTATATAAGTGACCTATTACACACCTTAACTATATAAAAGTGATATTATTACCTCCCCGCGACCCCATTCTAAGGCGCGTGTGTTACACTTATTTTAGGCGCGTCCAGCCTATTAAATAACAAAAGTAAACGGCTAAAAACATTTAGGGAAAAAACATTGTTTCCACCTCAAACTATAGTCGAAAAATCAAATCCACACCTAAACTATATAAGTGACCTATTACACACCTTAACTATAAAAAAGTGATACTTTTTACTGACGTGGTGCTGACGTGGCAGCGCGTGTAAAACACTACACCACATGCAAGTGGTGGTAGCCTGACAGGGTGTAAATAGTTTCATGTTTTTATAGTTTAGGTGTGTAATAGATCACTAGTATAGTTTAGGTGTGGCTTCGACTTTTCGAATATAGTTTGAGGTGAAAACGATGTCTTTTCCCTAATAATATATCTAACTTAATTTTATACATGAGGTTTAAAGAGAATAAATGTGTATAGATTTCGCTTTTATTTTTACGGAATAAAAAAATATTTGATATGTCTTGACTCGAAAAAAAAAGTAACTGATGCAGAAAAAGTAAATGTCATTTATGTTTCAATTGATATTGATGAGTATAACTAAAGAATGAGACATATTTTATCTGATTAATTTATCTATATAATAGACATTTGTAAACACGCGCAGAAATTTTTTAAGAAATACGATTAGAACTAATAAAAATATTTTATTATGTGTTGAGATGCTCACTCGAAAGAGGCTATAATTCAAACAAAAACTAAAATTCACTAATAAATTTAAAGAATTATCAATGTATTCAACATTATACATCAATACCCACTTGAAAACTTTAATAGAGAATAAGTAAACTTAAAAGAGCATTTGATTTGAGAGTCGTTTAATTTTGATAGTTTTAGTTATACACTTTTAACTTGGTATTTTCAGAACAAAATAATTTAATTTACATGGTATAGTTTAATAAGGCACGAAATCTAGAAACAAATTCTGAACTTTATAATCTTGATTATATGACTTTTGCATATTTTATAATGCTATATAAACCTGTCATGATAGAAAAAAAAATAAAAAAAATTGGAATCTTCAAGTATGATGAATACTGAATACATTAATATTAAGAAATAATTATCCTAAACAAACTTAAAAGTAAAAGATTAGTACTCTAATATTTTTGTTGAAGTATCGAAAACAACTGTTTACTCATTAAATGAGCATTATGGAGAAGTTTTCCTTTGAAACCTTTATTTATTGGAATATTTATTTCTATTTTTTATTTTTTTTATTTTTTTATTTGACACCTTTATCTGTTCCTTCAAACAAAATTTCTCTTTTAATGCATGTCATTAGTTTATATCCTTAATGCACATATCTTGTATGATTTCCTCTTTTGTTTTGTATGTAATGTGGTTTGCTGAAAAAGTGTAAACTCAGGATTTATTTAAATACTAAAGTAAGACTAATTTTGGAAAAGAAATGGAAATAAAGTAAAGGTTGCACGTGTGGGTATTAGTAGTCAATTCTTGTTTAAAAACAATTAAGAATTAAATAGTTTTAAATTAATAAGTACATGAACTCGATAAGAACTTATGATGAAATTCGATAATTAAGGCAGAAGATTAGTAAGTAATTGATGTTATTATATTTTACTAGTTTAATCGTATGTATTTTGTACGGATAATGTTTGATTATTTAGAGTTTAATGATTTTATCTATTGCAGAGATTTTTAATAAAGTGTAACCATTTTTCAAAAATATTTTATACTTTAATGGAATAATGTAAATATAAACACATACACATATATGTTTTACCAGTTTTAAGTTCATAGATCGTCACTTTTGCGTTTGCGTACCTCTCTACCTTGTTGTCACAGGCTAAGAGAGACACATCAATTTAAATCATATTTGTGTTACGATTATTTTAATATATATATTTAAATCTCTCCTTATTTTTAAAGTCAAATCTTTACAAAATTATTGATTACATTTTTATTACATATTTAAAACTTTTAAAAATCTGATACTTTTTAAATTTTTCTTATTATAAAAGTTTCACATTTATTTTTAGATTTTTCAAATCTTCTTGGAATCAAATTTAGTTGATTTAGAATTTTTAAACTAATGCAAAAAGTATCGGTTGTCATTAATTTTGATAACTTCTAATAAGGAAAGTTTTACCATAAATATATTTAATTAATTTTCAACTCTTAAATGAGGAATAAATATTGAAATTCTGATGACTTCTAACAAGAAAAATATTTTACTATAAATATATTTAATTAATTTTCAACTCTTAAATATTAGGAAAAAAAATAGTGAAAAGACGATTTTGTCTAAAGTAAGGATATTGAATGAAGGGCAAAAAGTTCAAACAACATTTCTAAATCTCTTCACACTTTTAATATATTATAGATATAGATATAGATTATAGATATATATTATAGATATAGATATAGATTATAGATTATAGATATAAATATAGATTATAGATATAAATTATAGATAAGGAAGAAGTAAGAAATAATTTAATAATCACACAATCTCTTATTTTTTAATGTGTATTACTACATCTTGATTCATCTATTTGTATCTTATTATTCTATCATCATATTGTTTTTGTAATTCTATATTGCTTCTTTTTTCTTTTATTTTTTGGTCGAGGCTTTACCAAAATAATTTTTCTACCTCATAACGATAGGAGAACAAAATATTCGTATATCTTATTTTTCCAGACTCCAATAATAGGACTACTTAGAATAAGTTGTTAGTGGTTCATCTAATTGCATTTATTAAATACAACAAAGACGTCTTTAGCAATTAAATTTTCTCTTGTACTTTAGCCCCCAACAAGAGAGAAAAGATAAGGAATTTTCACCAAATATTATAATGTTTGCTATTCCTACTACTACTTAGTTGGAAAGTGACCTTTTTTTTTTTGGTTGAGAAAAAGAAAGATATTTGATGTGTGGGGAATTATACATCAAATATCCAAAAATGAAATCATGGGAAAGTGACATGACTATGTGACCTAAAATTATATATATATATAAAAAAAAAAAAGTGGAGGGGGAGGGGGGGCTAACAATTGTAGGTCCAAAGTTTATTTTATTTTCAATTTAATTTTGATAGTCCAAATCTAGTCAAAATTCCGTTTTGAGTATAATTTTGTTATCAATTTTTTCCATTGCAACAAATAGAAGACAACATATTTTTTGTATTAGTCCCACGTTCTTTTGTGCTTTTTAAAATAGGGACATTATTGTATTTGTGCTATTTGATGATTTTTTTTTTATTTTTTTATTTATTTTAGTTTTGGCATTTTGATTTGTCTTTTTGTCTTTGGGATGAATTTCGTGATTTATGACTAGTGAAACATAATCAACATCATGGCTTTTCAAAGTTCCACTTTTTGAAATTGAAGTTGGTTTAATGGACCTCTTTTTGCAATTTCATTATACATTTATACTTATTCCTTTTACTTTACTTGCCTAATTTGCTAAAAATATTACTGTTTAGTTATTTTAATTTATTTATTTAATTAATAAAAATAAAAGAAGATTATAATTTTTTTTTCAATACTATCTCTATTATTAAATGACTGCACGAAGTATCAATAATCAATTTAGATTTTCAAAGTATAATTAAAAAGATTAAATTAGCAACATAAATTCTTGATTAATATTTTCTTAAGAATAACATCTGGTCAACATGAGTAAAGTAAAATGAAAGGGATGGAGTAGTTTTTTTGGTAAATATTATCCTTGTAAGGTTGTCGGAAAAGCTTGGACCCTTTTTGCCGAAGTGAAAATTATCTTATTTATACTTATTAGATTGTTTATTGCAATCGGTAATACTATCTTTTTTTAATTATTGAATTGTGTTTTTAATTGCAAGTTGTAGCAATTTTTATAATTTTTTTATTAAAATATCTTTTTGTTAATAGTTATATACTAATTAAATCACTCCTAAATATTTGTGTTTATCATTTCCCACTCACCTCAATTACAATGTTGATAATTAGAGGAGTAAAATCTGATTAAATAATTATATTCATTTATACACATTTCTTGCATTTTCGTAAAAGTCACATTAATTTACTTTCTCAAGTGAACACGCCTTTTCTATTTTCTTTATTGATTGAAAATTTCCTTCCATTAATACACTTCTTCCTTAATTAATCTCGTCACCAAATTCTTTAATTTTGATTCATGAAACAAATATAAAATTTTATAAAGTTTAGTGTATCAAAATGATATAAAATCTGCTAATGAGGAATGATATAACAATTATATTGAAATTAGTTTAAATATTCTTCTTATTTACTAAATGATATTTTTTTACCGCGATCACAATGTATGTAATTCATCTTAAAACTACAATAAAAAATATTGTGTGTTTTTTTTTGTGAATTTATTTGAAAAAAACTAAGCTTATATCTATTACATACGCAAACTCTTTATGTGTCTTGCACTTCAATTAGTTGTTTCAACCAAGTTTAAATCATGTTATATATTAATAGGAAAAATTTCAGAAATAACAACTCTGTAGTCTTAATTATAAATTTTATAGCAACAGTTTCATAATTACGAAAAGTAGCAAATTGTATTTTGTATTTAAGTAAAATGTTGCTATATAAATACATATACACATATATATATATGTATTGCTCATAAATACATATGCACAACTGGAAAATACATATTCTTCTATTACTATGAAGTGGGTAAAATATTGTTACTTTTGGTATAAGTTGTAATTTTGAAAAAATATTGCTATTTATTGTAATTATAGTCTTAATGATGCTAGTTTCTGTAATTTTTCCATATTAATATCATATACAAAATGTCACATTTGTACGAAATAAACATATAATATTAATATCTATGGATTGTGATACTCAATTTAGGTGATACTGATTTACATCAGTGGCGGAGCCACAGCCGACGAAGGGTGGTCAGATGAACACCCTTCGTCGAATTATTTTTTCGAGTATATAGGTTAAATATAGATATTTATGGTTATATACATGTTGTTGCACACCCTTGACAAGCTTGAGAAGCATAGTCCAGTGGTCAAGAGTGTGCATTTCCGTATCAACAACCTAGGTTCGAACCTTGGCAGGTGCAGTAGTTTACCACATATTAATTATTCAATTATTTTTGAGAAAATATATATATATATATATATATATATATGTGAAAAAGTATTGAATAAAATGGAGTGAAAAAGGGGAGAAAGAATGTATATACGAAAGAGAATTTTGGAATTCTATAACAAATAAAATATTCTCGTAAGTAAGTTTAGAGGATGGATTAACTACTAAGCCTTTTTATTAAGTATTTGACTAAAACTTTTGAATTTAGTGATTGATATATTGTTGTTATATGTATTGTTACATTGTAATTTTTTTCCATTGGTTAATATATGTTTTCCTATGCCATCTAAAAAGATGAAAAAAGAATTACTAAGGGGAAAAAAAAAAAAAAAAGAGAGAAAGGGAACTTGCAATTAAGCCAAATTTGAACCCCATCATATTATTGCTACTAACTTTTATAAGTGAAATTTCTTCTCAATTAGCTTTGAAAACTTTAATGTTAGCATGTGGAGAGAGAGGGGATTGGCAAATGCAATAACAATCATTTAAATTTCCCTATTTAAAGAGGAGAAATTGTTGACCATACCATACCATGTGTTACAATTTTCAAACTTACTGATAAGATTTTAATTTTGACAAAAAGCATAAACAACAGAAATAATGTAAAAGTTAGAATGATCCTCCTCCTCATTTTAATTATCGTTTTAGCTTTAAAAAGTTAATTATTTCAAGATAATAGTCAGATTAAGAATGTGAGATTAAAGTCGACTATACTATATCTTATACTTCTTTCTTTCTTAAATAGACGGAAAAAAAGAAGAAGCTAAAACTCTAGTTAAAATGAGATGGAGGGAGTATTAGGTAACATTTCTTTTTTGTTGAAAGCAGTATCATCCAATTATTCTTCAAAAGATATGACTGAATGTGCAAAAATGATGATTGATGAGTATGGGAAGTTGACATATAATTATGTGATGGGGAATCTTTTAATTGTCTATGTTCTCTAGATTTTCAAAAGGGTCCAAGTGACTTTGATTATTACTACTAGTATTTTTCTGTCATTATTATGACTAGGGCAACCTTATATAGCTACTTCATGCACCATATAAATACCACCTTAATTAGTTTTCATTGTGTTCTTTTTTTGTGGTATCTTTACCAATAAACCTAAAAATTAGTATTTATAAAAAGCTTTATTCTAGTGTAAAGATAATAAGAAAATAATTATTTTATGATTTTAGTAAGTAAGATAAAACATTATCCTAAAATTATTTGCTTAGAGTTGTTCCAAGGAATGAACTTTGCAATGCGTGAATTTAAATATATCGAGCGTCAATAGGAGTACCGAATACTTTACCCCATTGCTAGCTGTACACAAGTTTTAGTTCTTGTACTACAACTTCAAGTATGTTATGTTGGTTTTGACAACTCACAGTAGATCATGATGTCTTTTTACATGAGATTGGCTTCATGCTAAATAGACTCATTTGTTTTATGCTAACAAATGGTCGATAACAAAACAAATTTCATGGATATGGATAGGAATCAGAAATTTTATAAATGACATTTTATAAAAATAGAATCTCAACACAAGTAGTAATAAAGATCCAAATCAATGATAAAAATGTAAATCAACACAAAGAATCTTAGCTGGCCGTAGTTCAAGACCAGTATGTACCTTCAGACAAAAATTAATTTACGTTACAAAACTATGATAGAAAGATACCAAATAGACAAAACATGATGATAAGTTTCTTGCCACGAAACTCTTGCGGTGACGTACAATACAGACAAATGGAAACACATGAAAATGTGTGTACTTATGTGCCATTTTTGCCGTGCACGTAAAAAAACATCAGGTACTTATAAGAGCGGTGACAGATGTACATTAAACGTAAGAAGGTTCAACCGATATCTACTATATGTCGTTTGAATTTTCTCTCTCTTTGTATATGTGTGGTTTTAATGAGAAAAAATAAAACTCCACACACACATATATATATATATATATATATATATATATATAATGAGTATAATCATTGAATTTAAATCCTGAATTAGTGAACGTGCTAGTCATGAAATGAATTTTGAGAACTATAACGTTATCCCTCAAATGCATGATTCCCATTTCCCCATCAAGTTTTCTATCAAATATAAAATACTTACTATATAGCAATAATATAATAAACTCGATTACTGATTATAGAAACTTTGATTTGAACAGTGTATGCTAATATAAGCAGAAGATATTTCCTCAGTATATTATAAATCCACTTATATATATTGTGATCACATAGAAAAACATTCATGTTTTGTTTAGTCTTCCTACAAACTCCAAATAATTACTTGTCCTGCATGAGTAAAAATTTGCACTTTTAGTTATAACATGGTGTTATTTTCAGAGGCGGGTACAAAATATCCACTAAAGGGGTTCAAAATTTAAAGAAAAACTAAGTGAAGGGGCTTCGACATCTATTTTATATATATAAATAAATAATAGATGCAATGTTAGATTTCAAGTAACAACAAAAACTATTAAAGAAATCAACAATTGTTTTTCATTGATTGTGTTGGATTTTCCAAAGGGGCTAAAATGATTTTGGGCTACTCTCATTTTTAGATAATATTGGAGCCAAATTTTGGCAAGTTGGTTTACACATATTTCTCTATACTTACCATAATGCTTTGGAACTCTTTACTAACTCGGCCCATCAAGTTTCTGTGGGCTTCATCTTGCTTTCTCAATTCAGCCCATCAAGAAACAAATTGATTCTGCTTCAGGCCCACTCTTTAGCCTATTGAACTTAGGAAAAAATACATAAAGTAGCATACTTAAGTATTAAATTACAAAAAAATAACAACACTTCTATCAAATTACATTTTGTAGCATATGTATTTGTATTTTTGTAGCAACAGTTTGCAAAAATACAAAATACAAAATACATATCATCATAAGGGCAGTAAAAATCATTTGTATTTTTGTGGCAACAATTTACAAAAATACAAAATACAACTTGCTATATTATGTAATTATGAAACTGTTGCTATGAAACTCATAATTAAGGGGATAAGTATGCTATTTCTGAATTTTGCCCATGAACTTACTCCTCTCCCAATTCCAAGCCCACTCCAAAGCTCGTCTAGCCTTACCTTTGTCTCTTATTTCGAGTTTGCTATTCAAGGAAATCTTAGTAGCTCAATTGATTGACTACATGAACTCTCTCCTTATTGGTGAGAGTTCGATTCGATTTTCAACCTTATAATTCCCTAATTTTCCCTGTATTTAATTTTCATTTTTATTTTTATTTTAAAAAAAAAAGAATTTGCTCTTCAATCTTCTAAAAGAAAAATAATTGATACCTGAACTTTCTTCTTAATTTTCCGCACCTTATAATATCCTCACCATTTACCTTTCCTTTAATTTTTAATTTTACTTTGTTTTCAAAAAGATTTGTTCTTCAACCTTCTAAAAGAAAAACAAAAGTCCACGTATAAACTCAATAACTGAATTATATGTGGAGGAGGGCATGTTACACACTATTTGGATGGCGGTTCCTCGTGATATGCATGGTATGATTGCTTAGAAACCTACGTTTGTTTTGATTGTTTCTAAAAAAATGCATGATGCGGTATGGTTTAATTTTATGGTTTGATAATCATGAAAGCTCTCATTTTATGTAACCAACGATTTGATGGTATTTCATGATTTGTTTATTCATTTTTCAATTATGCACTTACTTTTATGAAATAATAAAGAATAAAGAAGAAGAGTAGATAGAGAATAGATAGTAATTCTTATTTCTCTTGAGGAATGCTTGAAAAGTTGATTTACAATAAAAAAAACCCTTCTATTTATAGGAAAATTTACTCTTAGTTTCCCACTAAAAGACATATACTTCAAATCCTGATAGATATCAACTAGATCTTGATAGACATTCACTATAATGTAAATACATTTATAACACTCCCTCTTGAATGTCTAATTGGTAGATAATGTGTCTCGTTAAAATCTTATTAGAAAAAACCCAGTGAAAAAAAGATCTAGTGAAGGAAAAAGAGTGCACATCTCTAATAATACGCATATCGGTCGCCTCATTAAAAATCTTACAAGGAAAATTTAGTAGGACAAAACCTCGTAAGGGAAAAAGAGTACAACGCGTATAACTCCCCCTAATGAGAACATCCTCGAACCTTTGCATCCCGATCTTATACACCATCTTCTTGAAAGTTGCAATTGGAGGAGACTTGGTGAATAAATCAGCCACATTGTCACTTGAACGAATCTTTTGCACGTTGATATCACCATTCTTTTGTAGCTCATGTATGTATAAAAGCTTTGATGAAGTGTGCTTCATTCTATTTCCTTTTATGAATCCTTCCTTAAGATGTGCTATGCATGTTGCATTATCTTCGTATAAAATTGTGGGTACATTGTCACATTTCAAACCACATTTTTCTCAAATGAGATCTATCATGGACCCCAACCACATACATTCTCAGCTTACTTCTTGAATAACTATCATCTCAGCATGGTTCGATGAAGTGGCTAGATAGACTGCTTTGTATATCTCCAAGATATGACAGTATCCCCACATGTGAACACATTGCATACTTGAGACCGAGATTTATGCAGGTTAAATAAATACCCAACATTAGCATAATTAACAAGATCGAGACTTCAATCTTTAGAATAAAATAAGATAATGTGTTTGATTCTATTTTGATGTCTCCTAGTAGGAGCAGAATTATATTTTGCTAACAAATTAACAGAAAAGGCTATATCGGGCTTTGTAGTATTTGCAAGATACATTAATACATCAATTGTACTAAGATATGGTACTTCATAACCAATTCAATTCGGTATATTTCTCATGTCAACAAATAGTCTATTACTTTTGAAACTCTCCAAGAGTTTTAATAATTTTCAAGCTATAAGCTTATACAATAAAAGGATTCTAAATAAGTTTTTCAGAAACTTTAATATGCTTCAAACATTTTGAATCCTTAGAAAGTTTCATATAAATTTTGTCAAGTGACAATATTCAACATGTCATATGTGACATCTTCAAGTATCTGGACTGCAAATCAAATAAGTTTTACGCTTACCAAAATGCATCCTTTAGGTCACTTGATAAATGTTTCTATTTCAGCATGCTTAAATAAACGTAGAATTCAAATCCTCGTAATCTTTTACAATATTGCGCCAATATCGTATCGAAGATATCGTTAATGATATATCATTTTGTATCGGTTCATAATGCGACTTAACATTTTGAGATCTCCTCACTTCATTATTTTCAGGTACCTGAACCTCTCATATTCTCATAAGGTTTCATGAAGTATTATGTCATAGGCTCTCCAAGAGTACATTGCCTTCTTATTATGATTATTTTCTCCTTATTCTTTTCAAGGATTATTTCATTTGGAACCGACTAGTCTACCACGCTTTATGCATGCGTAGACTTTGTCCTTTAAGAACGCAAAATAGGAGCACTTGCAACTTAAATATGAGATACTTTCGGCATTTGAATTGAATTATCTTTCGAATGAAGATCTGATGATAATTTCTAACATACTTCATAGTTGCTTATAATCTCCCCCTTATATTAGGAAAACTAGCATACATCCTCCATTTTCTTTGAGGAATCCATCTTTGTGCGTTATGGTATATTCATTAATCGTATACCACACATCAAAACTATTAGATGGAATAGTTGGTTCTTGACCTTGAACTAATTGAGAGGGAAGAAATAATTATAATTTATAAGTCTAATGCTTACAAGTGCTATTGTATGCAACATATCATATTTCAGACCAACACTTGAAGCTTTGTTCTCATTAGTAATGATTTAGCTATTTATCGAAGGCATTCAATGCTAAACCATCATCATCAAGATGAATTGTCTTGATTACACAGTCTGAAGTTATGCTCTTAACTCAATTTTATTGTGCAAGCAACTTTATGAATGTCAAACTGTAGGTTGATAATAAATGTACATGTGATCATCTTATTGATACATCTTTTCAAGATATCACATGATAGGTGAACGAGCCCATATTCACCTTTTATATTTTCAGATTTAGGGGATCTAATGCCAATATTAGTTGGTCCAACTAACTTATCATGAGAACAAGCAACATTAAAAGTAATGAAGAATTTTCTAATTTTTCAATATATATGTTCAATACTCAGTATGCACATCTTTGGGATGTCGCAATTGTTCATGTCAATTTATGAACTTTTATTCTAGCAAACTCCAAGTTTACCATGGCATATTTTTTTTACTTTAGTAAATTTCATATTTAGTATTACATGAATAAATTTCAGATTTACTACTTTAGAAGTAGATTTCAAAATAACCCTTCTCAATTATTTTGCCTCTTTCGGAGGTGGATTGTGATTTTCTTACAACCACGAGCACGTTCGAATTTATATACAGTCACATTTAGCCCCAGGGTCTAGATCTGTATTTATAATAATCAAAATTCTCATTCCCAAAGAATAGAATAGAATTGTGCCTTAAGCATATCAAATTATGATAGCTTAGAACCTCTTTCAAGATATTGCTACTTCAGGAGCAAATCAAGGCATACATATGACGTAGAGAATTTTTCTCTAACCTATCTTATGATCATAATATGCGTGTGAAAATATCATCACTTTTGATGATCATTATCATATTGTCCCTCAACGCATATATTCGTGCATTCAATCACTTATGCAGTGCTATCACATACACTTCAAGAATGAAGTTGTCATATTTCAGACTTATAATATATTGCTACCACATTCACTTCATGGAATGGAGCATATTCAATGGGACATAATTCATGACTTTTTATTAAAAACATATTATTTTGTCTTAGCCATCATAATATCATCAATATGGTGTATTGAGATTCAAACTCAATGTCTTACCCATGTAAATGTGTCTTAGGCATAAATTGATGAGACTTACACCCAACATATTATCATCCCATTTGATAATATTGTTCTTGAGGAATAAATTTAAAACATAAATAGTTCCAAACCAATTATTTTTTCTCAAATCCAACAATAATTATATTATTAGTAACAAAAGACAGATAACATAAGAAATTACTAACCTTGAAATTACCTTTAGATTTATAATTTCATCTTGTTTGGTAGAGTCTCGTGCTGATAACGTGTTATGAAATAATAAAAAACAAAGAAGAAGAGTAAAGAGAGAATATATAGTAATTCTTATTTCTCTTATGGGATGCTTGAAGAGTTGATTTACAATGAAGAAAACCTTCTATTTATAGGAAAATTTAGTTTTAGTTTTCCCCCTAAAAGACAGATACTTCAAATCCTGATAGATATCAACTAGATCTTGATAGACATTCACTATAATGTAAATACATTTATAACACTTACTAAATATTATATAATCCTATTTTATCCTTACCTATATTAGTTAATTCCATCTTCTACCTTGACCCCTACCCCACCAGCCCCCCCCTCCCCCCCCCCAATTTTTTTTTTTTAAAATTTCTTTTTGAAAAATGTCAAACTTTTTTCTTATTCTGCCCCTCCACCCCAACCCCGATCCACCCCTATCAAACCCCCACCCCATTTTTTTTAAAAAATTTCAATACTTTTTCTCACCCCACCCCAAACAAGAAAATTTTTTTTTAAAGAAAATTTTCTTACCCCACTCTACTAACCCCATCCTCAAACATTTTAAAAAAAAGTTCAATTTTTTCTTACCCCACGTCCCCTCTTATTCTATTCGTTCTCATTATTTTGTGCTAAATATATAGAAATGCTTTTAGAAAATATTTTCCTACTTGCGTAAAGACACAAGAAAATAAATAAGAAACAATTTATTTTTCTTGAATTTTTTTTTTTTTTGATTCCATACTGAATACACTTGTAGCATACATAAAAGATGCATTCAAACTTTGTATTTGTCGTTGGTGTCACAACTCAAAACACCAAAAAGAAATGAAATTTGTTACTATAAAAAATGTTCCAATTACATTTATTTTAATGTACTCTTATTGATTTTGTTTAGAATTTACATAAGTCTAACAACTTAATATATTTACATGGTACAATTTTTGATAAATTAGCAGGAAGAAAGATATTTTATTAACAATTATTGATAAATTTAACATTTATAACAATTAATGACATTTTAGTAAGTTTACCAATTACGATACAATATCATACCGTCAAACCAACTAATAAAACTGTTATTAAACAACAATAAATGATATAGTCTATCCAAACATTATATTCTACTATATTATACAGTACAATACATATCATACATTATAGAATAATGGCAAACCACCCATCCAAACAAAGTGCTAGAGAATTGCCCCTCATTCATGAAAGTGGATTTACAAGTTTTGAAATAAGATAAATTACAAATAAAGATACTCTGACAATATAAAAATTCTTTTACCAATCATGATTATTAGTTAAACTCATTAGAGTAATACATTGTAACAGTTTACTAAATATTTGCACATCTGAAAACACAATCCATAATGAGTGAACTAATTTCTTACTATTAATTAAATTAATTTCTTTATCTTCTCAATTCCCCAACAATTTCACTAGTTGGGAAGTTCACATGTCCTTAAGCCAATTTTTTTATTTTTCTTAACTACAGTTTTAGCTTGAGAATATATAATTCACTTTTCAATTGCATCCCCAACAAATTGGTTGGTTCTTGATCTTATCATTTCGTTTTAAGAGGGAAATCGAACAGATAATTGAAATGATGGTTCATGAAAATAAATATGGGATCTAATGATTCCTAAATATTGACAAAACATATGCATACAAATCTAATAATGAAAAGCTTTGTGATTTAACAAATGAGCAGTTCGACTTAATTTGACTCAATTTTACGCATCGAAGCCTTTAATTATTGAAGTCTTGACAATGAGTCTCCCCGCTATGCTATTTTACCGTGATATTTCTATTAATTGATATGATATTTATTATTGTGTCTTGAAATTAATTTGTAGAAAAAATAATTAATGCTAAGGGTAAAATAGAGAAAAAAGTTAGTCTTTTCTTGATATATCAAGAAATACCTGACAAGTAAAAGCGAACAGATGAAATATAATTATGAAGGACACCTAGATAAGATTCACTCAATTAATTCTTAATAGGTCTTATTGAAGAACCTTTTCAGAAAAGAAATTCCAATAGACGTTTTTGAAGAGCAAACTTGAAAATAAATAGAAAGATCATTCATTCATATAGCAAAGAATTTGATATGAATTAATTTCGAATTTGAATGCAAAGGACATCTTTAAGATTCAAGAATATTAGATTTTCATTACTTAGTAAACATAGGATTAATTTTTCGGGGAGTCCGCGTGCTAGGGTAAATATATTATACAAGTAATCTTAACAGCATGTTATAACTCTGTTAAATACATTGATAGAAAATCGTTAGTGATTGTGAATGATTGATTTCTGTAATCTTTTTAATCTTGATTTTGTAGGAACATGTTATAACTCGTTAAATACATTGATAGATAATCGTCTTTTTTCGGGAGGGGGGAGGGGGGGGGGGGGGTTGTAAAGAAAACATTATCAGTTATAGAAATTTGGCGGCAAGGCATGGAAAACCCAAACATCATTCAGTGACACTCGTTTTGAGATGCTAATCAAATGGATATATGTGATGGATGGAGGATTTTCATTCAGGAAGTTCGAAAAAAGTAAGATATTTGTAATTTTGATAACTTAGCTAGTCGAATTTTATATAAATGAGTCAGATCCTATATAAGCGAGCTAAAATTTAATAATTTTAATCTAAATTGAATTACTAATAATTTAACATTTTATAGATATCCATATATTAATAATATCAATATGGGATAACATTAGTAGACAACAATCAAAACTAATAAGACAAACAAATCCATCTACCATGATTCGATCTTGGGTCCTATAGGGAAAGTTGACCCTCCTTAATCATTGCACTACTCACTGATATTGTGTTGATGGGATTCAATATTTAATATATACTAATTTAACCGTACGTGCTCGCACGTGTTACTATTGATTATTTAAAATTAGTTGATTTTATCTGTTGTGAAGATTTTTAATAAAATACAGAAAGTTCAAATCACTTATTAAAGATCCTTCACACTAATATAATAATGTAAACACAACATATATTTTATTGTAAACACACACACACACTATATTAAAAGTTTCAAGCGGTTAATGGATGTCACTTTTGCGTTGGTCATGCAGTACCTCTTTTTTTTTTTGTTAGAAACTAAGAGAGACACATCGATTTGAACCATATTTGTACTATGATTATTTTTATTTATTTTTTCTATATTTAAAATCTTTTCTTATTTTTAAAATTAAATCTTTAGAATATCTTTGATTACTTACTTAAAACTTTTGAAAATTTGATACATCTTATATCTTTTCTTATTCTAACATTTTCATATTTATTTCTAAATTTTTCAAATCTTCTTAAAATCAACTTTAGTTTATTTAGAACTGTTAAACTAATGAAAAATGTATTAGTTGTCATTAATTTTGATGACTTAGAAAAAATTTCACTATAAATATTTAATTAATTTTCAACTCTTAAATATTAAGAAAACAGTGAAAAGACGATTTTGTTTAAATCAGAGATTTTTAATGAAGGGCAAAAAGTTCAAACAATATTTCTAAGATCCTTCACACTCTTAATATAGTATAAATACAAATATAGATATAGATACATAAACTGCAAATTTGACGTTATAAATACATAATATAGTTTTCTGAGTGAGGGAGTTCAGGTGAACCCCACTCCATGTGGATCCGCCCTTGTGCATATACTCGATCTTACGTACATATATTTAGGGCGTACACATATATATATATATATATAAATCACTTTCTGTAATACTATATATTTTCGAACCCTTTTTATACTTTCTATTTAGGCATAATTTTTGTTACCATTTTTCCTTTTCTAAAAAAATTCTTCTATCATGAGTGGGGTTAGACAGATCCCAATCTGTATATATATATCAACCAGGGGGAAAGATATACAATTAGGAGGAGTCTTATTCTTGCCTCTATGTATGAAGAGCAAAGGATAAATATAGGTCCTCCTTGTATAACTTGCATCCTTTATAGCACATGACAATGTCAAATCTAAAGTTGTACATGTAGGGAAATTGACATATATTGCTCACGTACATAGCAATTACCTTCCCTATAACAATGTTCTATTTGATTATTATTTCCTTTTTATTACATTCACCAAAAACATGAAATCCGTTTAGGCTTGTTAATTCTCAAGCCTTAATAGTTCTATATAATGCTAGGAATTCTTTGATAATGGTTCTACTTCTTACATATTTCAGAAATAGCAACTCTGTAGTCTTAATTATAACTTTTATAGCAACAGTTTCATAATTACGAAAAATAGAAAATTGTATTTTGTATTTAAGTTAAATGTTGTTATATAAATACATATACAAATATGTGTGTATTACTCATAAATACATATGCACAACTGAAAAATACATATTCTTCTATTACTATGAAGTGGGTAAAATATTGCTATTTTTGCTATAAGTTGTAATTTTGAAGAAGTATTGCTATTTATTGTAATTATAGTCTTAAAAATGCTAATTTCTGTAATTTTTTCAATATTTTACTAGATGTTTATGGTGACAAACTGACTATGAGGGGTTATTAAAGAAATTTGATATGATCAATACTTTATTTAAGTAGTGTTTATTTTTGTGAGAAAATGAAGAAGCAACAACTCAATCTATTGGCTTTAAATTCAAATTAATCAAATCGATCAATTCGTTATTGAACTATAAAAAAAATCAATCCAATCAAATTTATTTATATTTGATTTAAATAAATTAAAAAAATTTCATGTTCTATCCGAACAATTAGAACACACATGCATCTTCTTGTCCCCAGTTATGTTTGGACGTATGTTTGCAAACATTTCCTTGTGTGTCTTCTTTTGGGATACGTATAGTTGGAACTTAGATATTGGTGAAAACAAAGGATCACTATGTCAGATTATATTATATAGTTTACAACTTATAAAAATAAATCATATACTAATAAGATAGTCAAGTGATGAGTCTGAGAATCTGAGTTGTGAACTAATTTAAATACTAGTTGAAGATTAGGTGTGGCTTTGTACTATGCCAAAGAATAAAAGACAAACACACAAATAGTTAAAAATTAAAATTACCTGTCTGCCTGCTGACATCTTCCCTCTTAGAGCAGGTAGGGCACCTGCCACCATGCTCACTTCTTATTTAATTCTTTTCACCCTTCAATTTATTGTGCATTTAATACTATATATACGATAATTACATAGCTTGTGATGACATTATTAACCCTCAGCAGAAATAGCAATACATGCATGAACTATATATATATATATATATATATATATATATATATATATATATATAAAATGTAGTACACCACTTGCATGGTAAATGTTTCTAAAGAAGGCTTTAATCTCACCAACAGTAAAAAAGATACTTGTTGAATTCGATTAATATGAAGAAATATTACACAATTGAATCACTTGTAATGTCATTACAGGCAAATATTTATGTTAATATTAATAAAAATATTCTTGGAGAGGGATAACATTGCATCTTTGATCCTTTTTGTCTCATGAATAAATCTTTACGTTTAACAAGTTTAGTTATTGACTTTGAAAAATTTCTTTACCGGATAAAAAAATGTGTCAAAAATTTAAGACCATACGCCCGCCCATTTTCAAAATCAATATCTCAAGTAATATTTACATGATCATATTGTTAATAAGATAATTACTGATATTTTTTTTTTATAATCCATTAATCGTTGATTCTTGGTATTATTCTAAATTAAACTAGGCTTTAACGACATATAAAAAGAACACCCTTTTTTTTCGTAAAAATACTTATAGTACTTAAAATCTTTTTAAGGAAACAAGACACGTGGCCACTGGTCAACTCCCTCAGGACTCAACATGCATATGATAATGTTGAATTGTTGGTAAATAAAAATAATATTACTACCACAAGCATATAGTATGTGTCAAAAATTTTATCTCTTAACATAAAAAAGGCCACAAGTAGCTAGCTAGCTTCATTCAAGAACCTCATACCAACCATATAACACAGCATTAAACACCCAAGATGCAATAAATAAGAAGTGCAGACAAACTAACCATTTTGTGAGAAAAGAAAAAAAAAAAGTAAGATGGAAGAGGGTGCAGATACCAGAGAGAAAGGAGAGAGTGGCATAACAACAGGTTATGATGTTACAAAGAATCCAATGTTTTACTTACAAGAAGCCATAAGAACTATTCTCAAATGTCTTGGTTTTGAATCTTCAAAACCTGACCACCCTTCTTCTTCTTCTTCATCTTCAAGTATGTCAAATGATACTAAAAAAGAAGAGGAGAATAATATTATAGAAGATCAAAGTGAACAACAAAAGTGTGTGTTCCAACAAGATGATGGTCAAGGGAATCAGCAACAGGATGATGACCCTCCAGCTGAAGTAGATGATCCACCACCAGTTGTAAGACTGTTTTTTCCTTCACTCAATTAATTGATCTCTTCTCCCCCTCACATCACACATTATTTATCGTAGTATTTTCACAAAGGAATCATTTGATACGCATATTAAATTATTTTGAAATTATAGTTCTGAGATTATAATTTCTCGACTAATTTATTTCATATTGGGAGCTGGGGTAAAAAAATCTCAAGATGAATGAGATACGGTATGACATATATATATATATGTGTCTCTGTCGCTTTGCGCCATTAGAATTTGTAGGGAAGAAATGTTCGCCTTAACCTTCAGTATAAACAGAAAATATTTTCTTTTTGCTTTTAAATTCTCTTTTTTCAATTTAGGATTGAAAGTTAGAACATATATAAAATTCTAACTTTATATATCATACATAAACCATTCAAGACATTATTTGTACTTGTATAAAGATTTTTTTTTTTTTTTACATATATATAGTTTGAACCTATAAGCTCAGTAACTTAGTAGTAGACTAGTAGCAAGTATAACTCTATTTTTGGTACTCACTTTTGCTAAAAAGAAAAAAAAAATTGTTTGAATACTACTCATCGTTTTGGAAAACCAAGAAAGAATTGATTATTATTGTTTCAATTGAACATCAAGAAGAAATTGAACAAATAAGGACAAACTAATCAAATAATTTCTGTTATTTATGTGAAATAAAATGATCAGTAATTGGGACTGGATCGAAGTATATTATATAAACGTTATCGATGCCCAAATTTTTTTATTTTTTATTTTTAAATTCAATTTGTTTCTTGATTTTTTCCCTTCTTTTTCTTTTGTGTACGCGCAGATAGAAGCAGCAACACGAAGGAGGGGAAGACCACCACCAAGACCTGGAGTTGGAAGGGGACCTCCTCCTGAGAACAATTAATTAATTAATTAATTAATTAATTAATTGACAATCTAATATATGAATCCCCTCTTAATTAATTCTGATGTCCATTTTCATACTTAATTTGGCTAGAGTTTGTTTAAAGTTTAGATTGGTTGAATGTAGAGGAGTCTGTCCCTATAGTCTTTTGATCAGTAAATTATTTAGAGCTTTGAAAAGATGGTGGTCAAGGTAACGCTTTCAAGCCACTGCACTAGATGGGCATGTAGGTCTAGTACTGGTCTTTTATCATGGTTTGGTTTCTGGCTTTAATTGTTTTAGCTCTTTGTTTGTTTATATATACACATATGTATATTGTAAGACTTATATGTGCAAGTTAAGTAATGCATAATTAAATCTACAAGTTAAAGTATTTGTCGATTTTGATTTCCAATTCTGTATTTACTTTTTTTTTTTTTTCTCATACTAAGTCCTATAACGTGAAAAAAGATTTAAATTTGCCAGTTACTATTTCACTAGTCAATGACTCTTGTGAATCTACATAGATTCACTCCTAAGTCCTCACAGGTTCAAATTCTATCTCAGCTCAGGCTATATGAAGTGGGGTAGAAGTCTAGAAGAATTGGTCAATTCATCAAGCTCTAATTTCCTCAAGATTGTAGGTTCAAATTCTATCTCATCTTGGGTTATGTGTAGGTTCAAATTCTATCTCAGCATGGGCTATGTGAAGGGGTAGAAGAATTGGTCAATTCATTAAGCTCATTAACTTCCTGAAAATTATATTGGAGGTTCAAATTTTGTTTCCGCTTTGCCCTTCTTTTCGTAGAGTTAAATGGTTTTCAACTTCTTTCCTTAGAGTCAAGCGATTGACTGTCTGCTCCCCGGCTTGAGCCAAGTGGTTTTCCTTTCTTTATTCCAGAGTCAATGATTTTTTACTCTTTTCTGTCCCATGTCCAGTGGTGAAGCTACCCTTAGGCCAGGGGTTTTAAACATGGAAGCTGAAGGATAAAGTTTGAGCTGAAACTTTGAAGAGTTGGCTGGAAGTTAGTTGCTTTCCAGCTGACAGTTAGTTACAGATATTTTGTGGTGATTTAGTGAGTTAGTTAAGTTGTTAAGATTTTGTTTGTTAGGTGATAGAATTAGTATAAATACCCTTGCCTTGTACAGAATTCAGTTGAACTTTCTATTTTTTCTCCTCGATAAAAAAAAGAGTTCCACATTACAGTTCACAAAATCTGCATATTTTGACATGGTATCAGAGCCGAAATCGACTGAATCTAGGACCTTTTTCGCCTAATTTCATGAATATTGAGTGATTTATCGCAGTAGAAAGCTTCTTTTTCGAACGCAAAGGTCAATAATGGCGGGTAAACCAGATCACAATCATCCTCTGTTTTTATCGGCTTCAGATGTTGCTGGTACTTTACAAATTGAAATTCAACTGGTAGGAATAGAGAATTATACACTTTGGAGTCATGCAATGTGTTTGAATTTGTTAACTCAGAACAAATTAGGATTCATTGATGGAACAGTTAAGCGCGATGATTTTAATGAGGAATCGGAGAAACAAAATTGGGATCGCTGCAATGCAATTGTGATTTTGTGGATTATGAACAATGTTAGTAAGGAGTTGATTAGTGACATTCTCTTCTATTCAAATGCAACCGTAGTATGGAATAAATTGAAGGAGCGATTTGATAAAGTGAATATGTCGCGAATCTACCACCTTCATAAGTCCATAGCCACACTATCCCAAGGTGTTTCATCTGTTGCAGTGTATTACTTGAAGTTAAAGGACCTTTGGGATGAGTTTGATTCAATTACACCACCTCAACATCCAAGGAATATGCAGACAATTTGGTGAGACAAAGGTTATTACAATTTCTGATGGGTTTGAACGACGGATACAGTCAGGCACGAAGTTAAATTCTTCTCATGAACCATACACCTCCTATGAATCAATGCTATGCAATAATGATCCAGGACAAAAGTCAACGAGTGATTTCTGGAGAACAGTATACTGGTGGAGGCTCAGTTGATCAAGCAGTATTTTTTTCTGGCAAAAGTGGTGATATTGGTAATACGGAACATACAACACTATTTTCTAATAGAGGTAAATTTGCAGGTAGTTATGCAGGGAATGCAGGAGATTCAAATAACTATTGAGGTGGGAGTTTAATACAAAGTACTTCTCAGAGATCTAGAAGGTCTTGCCACGACCCAACTTTTCAGATCATGATGGCGCCTACCATAACCCACTAGTAGGCAAGCCAACCTGTAGTCCAAAACGGCTAGTAATGGACTACTCAATAACATAAGAAAAAAATGCGAAATATATGAAATAAAGATCAATACATAGATGAATCCCAAAACCTGGTAGTATCAGTACAATAACTTTTAAACATAATAAGAGTACACAAGTGATACTCCCTCCGTTTAAAAAAGAATGGTCTACTTTCCTTTTTAGTCTGTTTGAAAAGAATGACCCATTTTCTTTTTTGACAATACTTTAATTTCAACTTTCCACATGACATATTTTGAACCACAAGATTAAAGAACATTTTGGTACATTTAACACAACTTTAATTGAAGGCCACAAGATTCAAAAGTCTTCTTTATTTTCATAAACTTTGTGCCAAGTCAAAATAGGTCATTCTTTTTTAAACGGAGGGAGTATATCAAGGAGAAATACACTGATTCAACTTACCTCTAAATACAGCTAGAGTCTAGTCTAATACATAGGAGAGAGATAAGTAATAGTCCAAACGTCAGGAGTTTACTCTAAGTCTCCGGATCAGGGCTACTCCGCACGATGCACACATTAATGGCGATAACCCGTACTATGATCTGCAGGATGCAGAGGTGTAGTATGAGTATCAAATAAATGGTACTCAGTAGGCAACTACCAACTGAACTCCAAAGATAAAGTAGATATATACAACATATAAACAGAGTGAAAACTACAACCAAGAGTCCATAAATCATGTAATAAGTCAATGAGAATAACAAGGGACAACTAAACTATTCATGTCCAAGAATCTAACATAATAAGACTAAGGAAGTATCAACATGAACTAACCTATTCCAGCTACATTCAATATATGACAATGCTATACCGAATATCCCTGGTCAATATACAAATAAAGAGCAAAAGAAAGATATATTATACTATACAAGGCGAAGAAATGGCTATACAATATGAACAACGAAGGAAGGGATATCCGATAGTACCATGGCTTTATATAACTATATATATATAATACATATAAACAGGAGGTCATCTCAAACATAACCTAGATCATCATGTTCTCATTTTAAGACCTCATTATAATACTCTCAGGATTCAATACTAACATACTCAGAATTTCTAATCCATATGGCTAGGCATAGAATAATCGTGCATAGTAATGCAATCATAAGATAACAAAGGCCGAAGACATACCTCAATTCCAATACCGGATCAATGACCAATCTGTCATAGGCTAGCCATAATAATGATTATAACAATGATAGTAACAATATCAATAACATCGTAAATAACCGGCTACTCTAGACAACCAAATACCTAGCCGAGCCTATGCGTACCCCCACCGCCCTAAGCTCGGAAGGTTCAATCAGCATACAACAATACAAGGCATATTCTTCACCCATATATATGCAACCATCCCAAACCGACTGATAAATATAGGTGCATACTTGTGATAGGCGATGCACATGCAGGAATGAAGGCAAAGTACACAATCAATATCACAACTCATCATAACTGTCCTCATTAGGACTATCATTATCGTAATCAACCTCCGCCCTTGTCGGGTATCAACACATTATCAATAGTACCTCCAGCCTTGCCGGGTATAAACACATCATCAACAGTACCTCCAGCCTTGTCGGGTATCAATATCATCATAATAGTATCCTCCGGCCTTGTCGGGTATCAACATCATCACAATAGTATCCTACGACCTTGTCGGTATCAATATCATAATAATAGTATCCTATGGCCTTGCCGGATATCAATATATCATCATAGTATCCTCCGGCCTTGTCGGGTATCAATATATCACAAAAGTATCCTCCGGCCTTGTCGAACATCAATATATCATACTAGTCATCAATGCATAAATATAGGTATATAATAGGTGCACAAACTCAAGCCAATATACTCACAACCATAATCATAATATCGCAAAGATAACTATCTTAACATTATATTCTATCTGCTCATTATTAACTAGCCAAGACTCATTATTATACCGCTAGTTTACTAGTCATCACTTGATCTCTAGTTATTAATCTAACCGATTCTTCACATAATTATTAATCATGGAATAACAACTAACCATTAATCATTAATTAGCCAAACCTAACGTCTAGTCAAGGTTCGCCATTAAACGATAATCACCATCTATTCACTATTCATCATTTATCAACTAAACATCTTTTATTAACTAACACCAATCAATATTTAATACTATTTACCAACTAATCCTCATTATTAACTAGTCATTGTTATTAGCTAGTCAGCATCAGTAACTAGGTATTATTATTAACTAGGCATCATTATCACTAGCATCCCTTAACACCTAGCAATGTTGACCATATTATCCTCACTTAACAACTAATCGGCATTATAACTTGTTATCAATAGCCACATATTACTACCATCGATAAACCCAACTTCATAGCCACGTATCAACCCTAGTCGTTAGCTACCATATTACTAAGCAAGACTCATTAACTAATGTATTTAGAATTCTAAGCATCAAGTACTATAGTCACTTAATAGACAACTAGTTACCACGTAGCTTACACCATAATTAGGAAGAATAATCATAAGAGCGCATTCAGCTCGAATCACATCAATAACCAATATAATAATCATGAATATATCGAATCTATGCATGCCATCACCAGTATTCAACTAGTGAAATCATAAGCGTCATACCACACCTTCCTCCGTCCCATACCAAAGAGATGTGTATACACACACATATATATATTCATGAACTGTAGCCGTATCCTCAACAAGGATAAACACTTCTCGGATGTCCAACCGATATCATCTATCGACCCTCGGCCCAATAATATGTCCGAAATAATCATAATATTATCATCACGGCCTTCGGCACATATACATATCTAGAACTCATCTCTGTTATCATATTTATAAGTCATAGCATATCTCTAATCATCTCACATCTAGGAGGCATCTCGCATATATGAGGTATAATATTAATAAACATATAATCATCTCTCGCATAGAAGGCATAATATCAATAAGCATGGCGCGACTATAAGTCATTTCATATATAAAGGTCATTCATCGTGACGGTGAAGAATATCACCTATCGAGGCCAGCTATCATATATAAACAGAAGTAACATCTCTGTAGGCCCAACATTGCATCTAAGAGGAAAATCATCTCTAAGGACCCAATGTCATGTCTAAGAGGAAACAACATCTCTATGGGCCGAATATTAAGTCTAAGAGGAAATAACATCTCTATGGGCCAAGTATCAAGTCTAAGAGGAAATAACATCTCTATAGTCCAAGTATAGAGTCTAAGAGGAAATAACATCTCTATGGGCACATTTTATCACATCATTTCTATAAGAAAAAACATAGCTATAACTCATAATCCGAGGAACATCATTACAATATACCGAGTCACAAAGTAACCTTATACTAAGGCTTACTAGTTTCAACTATGTATAACATCTGCAGCTAATTCCACAATGACCAACACAAGTCTAGGCCTAAGTGGGCCGGACAATCCCACTTCTAAACCTCAATTTCCTTAATTAGGTACACTATGCCCCAAACTAGGCTAATATATCTAGTTTAACGTCTGGATGTTAAATAAGCCACATACAAGCCTAAGATAGGAACTTCAACTAGAAATAAGGGCACTTAAGTAAATCCTATCCAAATTACGATTCCAACAATACCACACTAGACTAATAAGATCAAAAATACTAATCATGCTTCCAACACTATGACCACATTCATAATCTAGCAATGTATCAAATCCATGCTACAATTCAATCTAAACTAGGGAGAAGGCAATAGGAGTCCACAAGGTTATAAACATACTATCTTATGGGTCCAACTCGGACAAACTAACTGAATCATCGACTGAGGCACCACACGCACTATCTCTACTGAAGATGCCACAACATCACGGGGTTGATCTGAATAAGCTGAATGACTGGAATCTCATGTCAGAGACACCCCCTAGACTAGTAGTCGGTCTCTCTGCAGTCGTAACAACTTCTGAAGCATCAATATAGAGAGAACACAAACTGATCCTAAATGGCTGGACAACTGGCGCTGAGAAAAATCTCTAGAATGATGGACATTATTCCACAACCATAGCCTGTCTCAAGAACTCTAGGACGAAAAGGAATACATGTTAACTCTGTCTGATCAACTATCTCATAGATCGAAATACTAACTTCATAAAATCGATAGGCTGCAAATAAAGCTGAAATCTACCGGAAGGATCCTCACACCCAAATACAATACCAATATCACTACACTAATGGAATGGACTCTTTCCTCCACTTCTGTAAGCCTCAATACATGTGCTTTATATGGTCCTCTCATAATCACAACCTAAGGGAAGGAAGAGTCAGCTGCTATCAAGTGCATTGATGCCAAACGGAGTGACAATACTAATCCTCTAATACATCTATGCACCAATGTCTGACTCAGAAGGATATAGCATATAAATAAGTATGGCCCACCTGAGAAATCCAATCTCATTCTCAGAACTGGTAAGAAACCCCGATGAACATCAATATACCCAACTCTGGTCAAAGAACTTCTCGGTGAATTGAATGTCATACATAGCTGGGAGGAATTTGCAACATGGCTCGAATTCCTAATGTTGAACCTCAAAGACTGAAGTAATCACGAGCTCAATTGAAGCCTAAATTGGTCCTAAATCCTATGGCTGACGCAAAAGATCTTCGATATCCTTCTCTGACTCTCTAGTCCGACGCTGCGCTAAAACTCTAAAAACGCGTGTTGAAGTCTCATCCACATCTGTTGATAATGTCTCATCATCCTTCTGGTATAGAATAAAGTCAAAAAATGTGTTTGAGGTTCATTGGAATGCGGGCACACAATAAGGAGTCAAGAAGTGAATTACCTAAAAGTCACTGTAGCCTTCCGAAGATAGGTAACAGACGTCTCCGCACCGATCTGCAGGACTCTACTAAACACTTTGCTCTTGTACTGATATACCATTGAAACCTAGAATTTGATACCAAACAAACTATCCGGTAACTGAACCATCGGTCCCAGTAAGTCATAAATGACTTGGGGCAGCTATGGAGAAGCTCAAATGGTGAAGATAAGCATAAATATAAAAAATGACCTGAAGGGTCATTATAGGTCTCCACAACAGTATTGTAATGTCTGAAATATGAGAGGAAATTCCAGGGATACATGCTATAAGTTAATGCAGTGGAGCTATTGCAACATAAAAGGCCACACCAAAGAGACATGCTACAAACTGATAGGCTATCCAGCTGATTTCAAAGGGGAGCGCGGGGGTAAATGCAACTGCTATGATCACTCAACCTAACAATTCTTCATCACATGGGATGCATCCATACTTCACACCAGATCAGTATAATCAGATATTGCAGATGTTAAATAATCCACTGATTGTAGATCCATCTGCTAACATAACATGTAGTTTTGCCACTCATGCTCTCTCATATAAAATAGATAATGATTATAAGTAATGGATAGTGGACACTAGTGCTACTAACCACATGGTGAGTGACATATCTTTGCTAAACACTGGTTTGATTGTTGATAATTCAGGGAGAGTTCAGTTACCTAATGGTGAGTCAGTTGTGATTACACAATCTGGGAATAGTCAGTTGAATAAAGGTGATGTAGTTCATAATGTTTTGTGTGCCTGAGTTTAAGTTCAATTTTTTGTTTGTAGCAAAATTGATAAAAGAACTAAACTGTTGTGCATTTTTTTCCCTGACTTCTTCATTCTCCAGGATCTCTTCATTGGGAGGGTGAAAGAGATTGGTGAAGAGAAGGGTGGGTTGTATACACTGCAAACAAATGTTAGAAGTACAGATGAAAAAAAAATGCACAGATGAAAGTATGAAGTCACTAGTTGCAGCAGGATGCAGTGAAGAGGGTTCACTTTGGCACAAGAGAACGGGGCATATACCCATGGTTGTTCTTAGAAAATTAGATGTAGTTGAGAATAAGCAAAATCTTTTCTTACAACATTGTGATATATGTCCACTTGCTAGGCAAATTAGACTTCCGTTTCCTAATAGCAACAATAGGGCATCTCATTGTTTTGATTTGATTCATATGGATATATGGGGACCATATAAAGTTGCTACTCACAATAATATGAGATTTTTTTCTCACTTTGGTGGATGACCATTCTATATGAATTTGGGTGTTTCTTATGCACCTTAAATTTGATGTTTTCACTGTGCTTAAGAATTTCTTAATCATGACAAAGACATAATTTGGTAAGGATGTGAAGGCATTCAAGTCTGATAATAGTTGTGAGTTCTTCAATGCGCAATGTAAGGATCTGTTCACATGTTATGTTATAATAAAACAAAGTTCATGCCCTTATACTCCACAGCAAAATGGAGTGGTGGACAGACGACATAGACACATCCTTGAAACTGCCAAGGCTATCAGATTCCAAGGTCACTTACCTATAAATTTTTGGAAAGAATGTATCACAACTGCTGTATATGTGATTAATAGAGTTCTCATCCACTGCTTTAGGAAATAAAACACCTTTCTACATACTTTACAACAAGCAAGAAAATGTATCTCACATGAGGATAATTGGTTGTCTATGTTATGTTACTAATTTGATTAAAGGAGACAAGGTTGCTGCTAGGGCCACTAAGTTAGTGATGATGGGCTATGGTACAACACAAAAAGGTTACAAACTTTATGATTTTGAGAATAAACATTTCTTTGTCAGTAGAGATGTTGTTTTTTATGAACACATCTTTCCATTTCAACCAAAATTTCCAAGTAGTAGAGTAATTTGGTTGCAGAAGATAATGGTTTCACGCCTGCAAAGCACACTAATGTACATGTAGAAGATTTAAATATAGCATTAGAACTTCCCAACAACATTGTGCAACTTGTAGACATTGATGGACAACTTTAAGGTGAGGAACTCATTACAGATGCCTTGATTGATCCCCTAGCTGCAACTCAAGACATTGCAACACTAGTTTCTCATGCTCCAAATTTGCAGAGAAGGACTTCTAGCAGAGTACGTAAACCTCCTATATGGCAAATGGACTTTGTTACTGGTTGTAAATCAAAGTCGGCTTATTCATGCTTATATTCTATTACTAAGAGTGTTGATTACACTAGCTTATCGATATCATATCAAAGCTACATAACTCAACTCTCTATTGAAACTGAACCTCAAACTTATGCTCAAGCTATCAAAGATGCAAATGGGTTGCAGCAATGAAATCTGAAATACAAGCTCTTAAGAATAATAGTACTTGGAAGGTTGTAACTCTACCAGTTGGAAAAAAAGTAATTGGATGCAAATTGGTGTTTAAAATCAAGTACAAAGCTGATGGACAAGTTGAAAGATACAAGGTAAGATTGGTGGCAAAAGGATACAATCAAAATGAAGGACTTGACTATCAGGAAACTTTCTCACCTGTTGTTAAAATGGTGACAGTAAGGACAGTAATTTCAATGGTTGCTGCTAATGGATGGTCAATCCAACAAATGGATGTTAATAATGCTTTTCTGCAAGGTGATTTGTATGAGGAAGTATACATGCAACTACCACAAGGTTTTGTCATTGATAATACAGATAGTCCTAAGGTATGCAGGTTACTTAAGCCTCTCTATGGACTTAAGCAAGTTTCTAGGCAATGGAATGTTGTAGACACCTAATTTTGTCCCTCCCGAAGTCTAATTTTATTCATTTTTAGTTCACCTTACCATATGTCCAACCCCATATAATTATATCCCACCAAAATACAAAAATAAACAAAAAATACCTCTAACTAATTTATCTTATCCTAACAACCTATCCAATCAAAAGCTTCCACCTACCCTAACTACCCATGTGATTCCCCCCTCCTTTTTCTTGTCCACAAAGAAAGAATATATGGGGGACCCACCAAAATTCCCACATCATAACAAATCCATGCCCATTATAAAAAAAATTCTGAAGAGGAAAAGAGAAGAAAAAGGCTTTGATCATCATCTTCTCCACAATAACAACAATGACAAAATAATCTTCCTCACAAAAAAAAAAAAAAAAAAAAAACCGGTGAACAGTAACCGTGAACAGTAACGGTGAACAGTACCAGTGAACAGTACCGGTGAACAGTACCGGTGAACAGTAACCGGTGAACAGTACCCGGCGTGAAAAGTGACGGTGAACGGATCTTTATTTGTCGAGTTGGATTGTTGGTGTTAAGGTTCGGCTCGAGGTTTCCGGGTGAGGACTCTCTTTATTCGAATAACATTGAGTTTGAAAGCTTCAAATTTAAGGTCCAACTCTATCTCTTCTAATTTTACTTTACTATACGTGTTTGATTTGCCTGATGTGTGGTTGAATTTTGGTGACATTAATTCGGTGTTCGATTTCATTGAATAGATGGTTGTGGATTGTTGAGATGACTGTCTTGAATCGTTGGAATTTGGTATAAAAAATGGAATGTGGGGTTGGATGGTAGGAATTGATAAAGAATGAATATTGTTTTGATTTATTGTCGTTGGTTATTTTGAAGCAAATACGAGTGTTTGATTGGGTAGTATCATGATGCGCCGATTGGTTTAGGCAAACGTAGATTGGGTAGGCAAATTTAGGATTCGTGGCTTCGGTTGAATGTTGGAAATTCTGTGGAGTGTTTGAAATTTTGTTGAATAGTTTTATTTTTTCCGCACTAAGAAATGTATTCATTTGACCGGGGAATGCCCCGAAGCACTTGTATTATTTTATCCGGGGAATGCCCCGAGGTATCTTGTACTCGGAGGACGCTCGTTATCAAGGCCCGAGGCATCGGGTAAAGCTTTGGAGCATAGTTTAGGATTAATATAGGTTAGTGTAGGTTTATATTTTTGCATTTTTCTATTTCGGGATTGTATAATTGGACTGGACACTAATTTTGGATTTGTTTTGTTTCATGTGTTTGGATGGATTGTTTTATGTGTTTTTGTGTGGTTTATACATTTGTAATGCCAAATTAGTCGATACCCTCCACCAGGCGACTGTGGTCAAACCACGGGATCGAGGGGTGCCTAACACCTTCCCCTTGGTCAACAGAATTCCTTAACCGGAATCTTTGTTCGCAAAACCAGTTTAAGAGTCAAACGGTTTCGAAAAGGATTTTCTAAAGGTGACTTGGCACACCGGATTATGCCAAGTGGCGACTCTGAATAAAAAATGCAAATAATCTTTTTTCCGAAACAAATTTTCA
Source organism: Capsicum pubescens (assembly GCA_030864215.1). Lineage (NCBI taxonomy): Eukaryota > Viridiplantae > Streptophyta > Magnoliopsida > Solanales > Solanaceae > Capsicum > Capsicum pubescens. The sequence continues at coordinate 43,036,189 of CM061541.1, forward strand.
TTTCTCGTCACTTAAATAATAAAACCCTTTCGAACTTTAAAAATGTATTCCAATGTTTTGGAGTACGAGTTGAAAAAAAGGGGTGTGACAGCTCTGGCGACTCTGCTGGGGACATTTCAGAATTCGAGCTTATTTTTTGAGTCGTATCGGCTTTGTTTGGCATTACGAGTGTATAAGCATTGTTTGTGATTATTGTTTTGTTATTGTTTTCACTTTTGTGCGTTTTCGTGCTCTTTGTTTATAGTATTTATCCTATGTGTTACCGCTTTATATCTGTCATCATGAGTCCATCCCCCCGGCCTTCTTTCTGCAACAAGTCTCGGAGCGCACGTCGTGCGCACGAAAATCTAGTTGAGTCACCTTTATTTTAGGGGGGGAGCCGTTGGATGTATGGAGTAGGTGGAAAGCAAAGCAGCCACTATCGACCATATGCTCCCCCGAACGGCCTTGTTAGTAAACCACAACGTAGGTCAGCCTTTAGGTCATTCTTATGTGCATCTTATTGAGACCTAGCGGGGCCTACACGGTCCTTTGTAGGAGACTCGCCTTTAAAGCATCCCTACGTGCTAACTGTTGCATATTTGAGGGTAACGTGGTCATTTGACGGACCGATTCGGGGAAAACATGTGTTAGAAGTAAAGTGTGAAAAAAAAAAAAAAAGGGAAAAAAAAGTGAGTCGAAAAGAATGAATCAAAAGGAGTGTCGAAGTTTATTTTAAAGTTCTTTATGGCTTTTGTTCTTCACGATCCCAAAACCCAAAAAGATTTTTTTTATAATTGGTGGCGTCAGTCTTAGTTGAAAGTGTCTAATTGAAAAATCCAAAAGTTTTTATTCGTTTGTTTTTGGTTTTGTCTCTTAAGTTAGGGTCAATTTATTAGTTAATCGTTATTTGTCCAATCTGGACGAACTACGCACCCCTGATTCTCCTCTCTCGGGAGTGAGATACGTAGGCAACCTATTATGGGTTCGGGGATCTTATTTCAAAAATTCAAAAAAAAAATTAATTTCTTCACTCTTCATTTAGAGTAGGTGTCTCATGTACATCTTTAAAAGAAAGCAAAAAATATATTTTCCTTTAATAGGTTCAAGTTTCATTTTCGTATGAAATTTAAAATCGAAAACCCAAAAAGATTCCTCTTTGGTAATCATAGATTCCATTTTTGTATAGGGAGTTTAAACCTAAAAAAAAAATGCAAAAAAGATTTTCGTCAATTCTTTTGATAATTTGTTATTTTCTTTTCTTTTTAAAGTTTCAAGAAAAAAAAATTTAATTGGCCATTTTGACAAAACTTCCCGAACTACGCAAGATCTGATTCATGTACAACATGATACGTAGGCAGCCTACTTTTGGTTTCGATCTAATCATTTTGTTTCGTTGTTTTTCATTATTTTTCCTCTTTTAAGGAAAACAAAAGCCATAAAGAATGATAAAATAAAGGTATATAACGTGAGGAAAAGAGCAGATATTGATAAAAAATAGTAATAGGTGTAGATAAAAGAAAAAAAAAAGTGTGTAAATAAAAATCGGGATGATGTTGAAGTGACCTCGCTACCCTCAAAAGCTGGTAGAAATGAACATGAATTTAGGGCAATTTTACCAATGTGATTCCCATGCTTTTGGTATACCCTAATCCTAACGGATGTCGTCTTTGATGAGCATGTTCTTTCAGATAAAAGTGGTAGGTTTGCAGCACTCTGGCTAGTCACCCATACTTCACTAGATCCAAAGCAAAGCTCGCAATGGCTAGCAGGGAGATTGAAAATTCGCTCATTGACCCGGATCAGGATCACAGGGAAGAAAGTTCAGAACACAATGATGAGGTAGTAAGGCTCAGGCAACAATTGATAGATTTGCACCGGGCATGGGCCAGCGGAATGCCTCCTCCTCCGCTCCCTGAAGGTCTTGGGAATATCTCTAATTGCCCACCGCTCTCTCAAGCACAATTCTCTGCTCCTACTGAATCACCTGAGCACGCGCCAGGATTCACTCCGCGACATTATTATCCGGGCAATTCTGGTGTGCCCTTGGCAGCTCCCCAATCAAGACCAGCTGCTCATCCAGCGCCACCGATCACACCGGTATTCGTGGCCCCGCCACCACATGAAACTCCCATATATGCTGTGCGTCCCACAATGAGGCTTCCTCGGTCTTCCAGTGAGCCAGTACTGAAGGTTTCAGATGGTCAGTATTATGCTACGGAGCCTACTTTGCAATTGAATGAACCGTATGGGTACACTCAGCCGCCTGCATTTCCATTTGATACGGAGAAACCTGTCGCAACAGAGGAACAGGAAGTCATAGCGCGGAAGTTGAAAAGTTTGGAACAAGCTATGAGGAATTTGCAAGGAATCGGAGATTATAGAAGTGTTTCTTATAAAGACCTGTGCATGTTCCCTGACATCAACCTGCCTCCCGGTTTTAAGATGCCTAAGTTCGAGAAGTACGCAGGACACGGTGATCCTGTTGCACACTTGAGACGTTATTGCAACCAGTTGAGGGCTGCAGGAGGAAAGGAAGAACTACTCATGGTCTTCTTTGGCGAGAGTCTTTCATATCTGGCTTCAGAATGGTTCATCGATCGGGATATCGATAAATGGAACAGTTGGGATGATTTGGCTTCTGAATTTGTTCAACATTTTCAGTACAACATTGACTTGATTCCGGACGAAAAATCTTTGGTCAACATGAAGAAAAAGAGCACTGAAACTTTCAGAGAGTATGCGATTAGATGGCGTGAACAAGCTGCTAGGGTGAAACCGCCAATGAAAGAAAGTAAGATAGTGGAGGCATTTATTCAAGTGCAGGATGAAACATATTATCAACACTTGTTACCTGCATTAGGCAAGCCATTTATTGAGGTCCTCAAAATGGGGGAGATAATAGATGATGGAATTAAGACTGGTCGCATTATGAGTTTTGCAACATTAAAAGCGACTACTCAAGAAATTCATAAAGGTTTGGGAAGTATGGAAGGAAGGAAGCATGTGGAAGATGCATCTGCCATTGCAGTTGAACAACAGGCATGGGCAAGAGGACCACACCATCGGGCTCAAACCCAAGATTATGCCCAAGCTCCACGGAATCTTTACCAAAATCCATTATATTCTATTCCCCCACCTCCATATCAAGTGTATAATGTGCAACCTTATGTTCAACCTCCATCTTACCCACACTGGCGTGCGCCAACTCTGCCAAGTCATCCTCCAACTTCACATACATACCGAAGCCCTTCTAGGCCTGGTTTTCAATTTAAGCCAAATAATGAAATGAGACAGAAGTCAAGAGATAACTTCACACCCATTGGAGAGTCGTATACAAGTTTATTCCAGAGATTGGTACAGCAGGACATGATCACCCCTCTCCTTGGGTATACTCCCGACCCACATTCAAGAAGTTTTGATCCTAATGTACGATGTGCATATCATTCTGATGTTCAGGGTCACAGTATTGAAGATTGTCGTGCTTTGAAAAGAGAAATTGAAAAGATGATTCAAGATAAATCAATCATGGTGCAGAACATTGACAGTGAGGAAAGCTCTAGTCATGCTGATATGCAAACCAGTGGCTAAGATGTCAGGCTGATCAATTGAGAAGTCACCCCTCTCCCTACTAGGAAGAGGTCTGGTAGTTTGTTTTGTTTTATTTTCTGCTATCCGAACTATTTCAGGGTTGTAGTTCTGGATCTATCTTGTTTTGTCCTTTTGTTGTTTATGTTCAAACCCTTCTATCTTTTGTTTCAACTAAATGAAGTGTCCCATTTTTCTTCGTGTTTTAAATATGTGTTGTTTGTTTGTTTTCCTTACATAGTACATTTTGGGTTAACTCTAGTGATATGACATGCAGTGAAATGTTCAGCCAGATCTTAAAATCCAATTTAAGCATGAACTTTGAATCAGAGGGTTAAAGTTAGAAAAAGAGAGCATATGAGAAAATAGATAGAGTGCTGAGACATTTGGTGACAAGTTAAGGCAATTATTTTGAGAATCACAAGAACAACTTGGTCATCGATCGAAAGGCAAGTCCCAATTAGGTCAAATAAGTGGACGTGTGATCGCTATATCAAGAGAAACAAGAAGATAAGCAGCTCCACGAAAGCATGAGTCATTTGATGTGAGGAATGCACAACAAAGGTGGAGTTTACAGAAGAAGTAGTGACACAAAGACTCAATCTGCTTAAAAAGATATCGCAAATGATCTTCATCTCTCACTTTCAATTGCATGTTATGTACTTGCATTCTCAAGGATTGATATGATGAAGGCATTTCATTCTGCTATCCAAACATTGTGTCATCCTTTGTTTACCCCATTTGAACCTTAGTGTTATTTTCTTTCATACCCCTCTTTTGGAATCAAGATAAGAGTCAACAAAATTCAAAAAAAAATATGTCGGAAAAGAAAGAAAAGATGAGTGTCAAGAAAAATAAAGTCAGAAAAGTCCCAAAGACAAAAGAGTCAGCAAAAGAAAAAAAATAGAATCAAGTGAAAGAACAAGCTGCCAGAACTACGCATGACCTGATTCTCCTCTCTCGGGGGTGAGATACGTAGGCTGCCCTACTAAGGGCTCGGTCCAACCAAATAAATAATTTAGAATCACCCAGTCAAAAGAAACTGGGGCATGAGTTAGTCCTCATTGTTTGAGTCGATTCCAAAAGTTGTAAGTCCTAACCCACTTCAAGTGTCGTTTGGGCCTCACGCCATCCTTTCTTTCTAACCCTATCCAAAAGCCAAGTTACAACCAAAGAAAAGACCTTCAGATCAATCTTTGGGGATGTTAAGGCAAAGCATGCAAGGGATATGCTGATGTATTTGGGAACTACCTGTCTTCCTCAGACCAAGGAGTCAAGAGAGAAATAAAAATGAGAGAGTCTTATTGGTGAAAACCCTCACGGGCACCGTAAGGCGATAGTAAGTTGAGAGAGATAAAAAGGAGAGAGTCTTACTGGTGAAAACCCTCACGGGCACCGTGAGACGATTGTAAGTTGGGAGAAATGAGAATAATAGAGTCTCATTAGTAAAAAACTTCACAGACACCTTAAGACAAGGGTGAGCTGAGGGAAAGACCCTTCAAAACGTCACTAGCCGATGAGGCCTGAATGCAATTGGCCTAAGGAAACAACTCAGTTTCAAGGCCATTAACTCAACAATAATTGGTAGAGAGGTTGGATGGAAAGATCAGGTAGCTTAATCTAAAAGGCATGGCATAATCATTAGAGTTGATTGTCATTTTTAGAAAATTTGCCATTTCTTTGTTTCAAATGGGGACACTCATTGTCTTTTCTTTTTCTCTCTTTATTTTATTTTGTTTTCTTGATTCAGTAGTCCAAATAAAAGTCATTGTCATTTTTTCTGTCTCTTGGTTTTGAGTCAAGTCCATATCAAAACAAGTGAGAAAAGAATTCAAAACTGGCCACCAACTTCTTCAATTGCACAATGCAAGACAAAGTCAGCATATGAAAGTGACATAATTGTGAACTTATGAAACACCAAGGTTTGAAGGATTTATATGAGAAGTATGACAAAGTAGAGATACTGTGGTTATTTTGGAGTCACTCTTAATGATCTGAGTTTGGGTCAATGACACGATAAAACAGGGGCAAATGTCAGCAATCTGAAACAAAATGAAGGGAATGAACACTAGAGCAAATGCCTGGAAAGCCAAATGCTGCAAACTACCACTAAGTTTTTTAACTGACAAATTTTCTTGATTGAAACAGGGGCAAATTTGTTTCACTTGATTCAGTTACCATTGGAAATGCATATCCAGGGATTTTACTTTCTGTTCAGGACCCTCCTGAAAAATGGGATTTTACTTTCAGTTCAGGACCCTCCTGAAAAAATGGGACTTTACTTTCTGTTCAGGACCCTCCTGAAAAATGGGATTTTACTTTATGTTCAGGACCCTCCTGAAAAATGGGACTTTACTTTCTGTTCAGGACCCTCCTGAAAAATGGGATTTTACTTTCTGTTCAGGACCCTCCAGGAAAATAGGATTTTACTTTCTGTTCAGGACCCTCCTGGAAAATGGGATTTTACTTTATGTTCAGGACCCTCCTGGAAAATGGGATTTTACTTTATGCTCAGGACCCTCCTGAAAAATGGGACTTTACTTTCTGTTCAGGACCCTCCTGAAAAATGGGATTTTACTTTCTGTTCAGGACCCTCCTGAAAAATGGGATTTTACTTTATGTTCAGGACCCTCCTGAAAAATGAAATTTTACTTTCTATTCGGGTCATCCCAGCAACATTTGTAAGGAGACACACTTCCTTGTTTGGGTAATCCCAGCAACATTTGTAAGGAGACGCACTTCCTTGTTCGGGTAATTCCAGCAACATTTGTAAGGAGACGCATTTCCTTATTCGGGTAATCCCAGCAACATTTTTAAGGAGACGCACTTCCTTGTTCGGGTAATTCCAGCAACATTTGTAAGGAGACGCACTTTCTTATTCGGGTAATCCCAGCAACATTTGTAAGGAGACGCACTTCCTCGTTTGGGTAATTCCAGCAACATTTGTAAGGAGACGCACTTCCTCGTTTGGGTAATTCCAGCAATATTTGTAAGGAGACGCACTTCCTTGTTCAGGTAATCCCAACAACATTTGTAAGGAGACGCACTTCCTTGTTCGGGTAATTCCAGCAACATTGGTAAGGAGATACACTTCCCTGTTTGGGCAAATAAAAAAACATTTGTAAGGAGACGCACTTCCTTGTTTGAGCAATTCAAGAGACATTTGTAAGGAGACGCACTTCCTTGTTTGAGCAATTCAAGAAATATTTTGTGAAGAGACGCACTTCTTTGTTTGAACAATTCAAGAGACATTTGTGAGGAGACGCACTTCCTTGTTTGAGTAATTCAAGAGACATTTGTGAGGAGATGCACTTCCTTATTTGAGTAATTCAAGCGGCATTGGTAAGGAGACGCATTTCCTTGTTTTGGTAATTCAAGTAGCATTGGTAAGGAAACGCACTTCCTTGTTTTGTTAATTCAAGCGGCATTGGTAAGGAGACGCATTTCCTTGTTTTGGTAATTCAAGTAGCATTGGTAAGGAAACGCACTTCCTTGTTTTGGTAATTCAAGCGGCATTGGTAAGGAAACACACTTCTTTGTTTTGATAATTCAAGCAACTTTGGCAAGGAGATGCACTTCCTTGATTGGGTAATTCGAATTTTGCTTTTTAGGTGATGCACTTTCTAACTTAAATCTTGATTCCTAGAAGATGCACTTTCTAGTCGAGTTATTGCACTTAATCCTTAGGAGACGCATTTCCTTGCTAGTTTTCATTTTTAGGTGACACACTTTTAACTTAAACTTGTATCTCTAGAAGACGCACTTTCTAGTTAGAATCCCTCACTTTAATTCTTAGGAGATGCACTTCCTAGTCTTGGTTATTTAGTTTTACTCTTAAGAGATGCATTTCTTAGTCAGAGTCTTGATTCACCATTGCAACATGCAAGTAGGTATGATGTGACTTTTCCAAAAAGTCTTCGGAGGGTAAAATAAAAAATAAAAAAAAATGACATTTCTCTTTATAGTAATATTCGTTTGGGGATAATTTTCTTTTTTTTTTTTAGTTTTGATGTGATTTCAGGAGCCCGCCTGCAGAACAGGGTGAAGAAGTTGAAAGCATAGCAACAAAGTTATGAAATAGCAAGTCAGGAGCCCGCCTGAAGAACAGGGTGATGAAATAGCAAGTCAGGAGCCCGCCTGGAGAATAGGGTGAAGAAACAAAAGAGTCAAGCAATAAAGTGAAGCAATTGAAAGCCAAGCAACAAGTAGAAAGAAATTGCAAATCAGGAGCCCGCCTGAAGAATAGGGTGATGAAAGTCGAGTCAAGAACCAATAAAAGCTATATAGATAGGATTTTTGTAATTTCATTTATGTTTTAACTTGTAATTTTATTTTATTTTTATGTAATGACGGAGCCGCGGACCGGAACCTCGATGGAACCTCACTCGACTCTCCAACTCGGTATAGTCCATCTCCCTCCAAAAGTTGAGATACTTGTCACTTGATCCTCTCATAATGTGAGTAGGTGGGATGTCTTAAGTCAAGATCCGGTTTTCCTTCTTCCTTCTGTTTCTTTCCTTGAATAATGGTCGGGTCAAAATTTGGTCTCGCTGTCTACTTCTTTGTCTGAAAACACTTTGTGTTTACATTCAAATGGGGCATGATGTAGACACCTAATTTTGTCCCTCCCGAAGTCTAATTTTATTCATTTTTAGTTCACCTTACCATATGTCCAACCCCATATAATTATATCCCACCAAAATACAAAAATAAACAAAAAATACCTCTAACTAATTTATCTTATCCTAACAACCTATCCAATCAAAAGCTTCCACCTACCCTAACTACCCATGTGATTCCCCCCTCCTTTTTCTTGTCCACAAAGAAAGAATATATGGGGGACCCACCAAAATTCCCACATCATAACAAATCCATGCCCATTATAAAAAAAATTCTGAAGAGGAAAAGAGAAGAAAAAGGCTTTGATCATCATCTTCTCCACAATAACAACAATGACAAAATAATCTTCCTCACAAAAAAAAAAAACCGGTGAACAGTAACCGTGAACAGTAACCATGAACAGTAACGATGAACAGTACCGGTGAACAGTACCCCGTGAACAGTAACCGGTGAACAGTACCCGGCGTGAAAAGTGACGGTGAACGGATCTTTATTTGTCGAGTTGGATTGTTGGTGTTAAGGTTCGACTCGAGGTTTCCGGGTGAGGACTCTCTTTATTCGAATAACATTGAGTTTGAAAGCTTCAAATTTAAGGTCCAACTCTATCTCTTCTAATTTTACTTTACTATACGTGTTTGATTTGCCTGATGTGTGGTTGAATTTTGGTGACATTAATTCGGTGTTCGATTTCATTGAATAGATGGTTGTGGATTGTTGAGATGACTGTCTTGAATCGTTGGAATTTGGTATAAAAAATGGAATGTGGGGTTGGATGGTAGGAATTGATAAAGAATGAATATTGTTTTGATTTATTGTCGTTGGTTATTTTGAAGCAAATACGAGTGTTTGATTGGGTAGTATCATGATGCGCCGATTGGTTTAGGCAAACGTAGATTGGGTAGGCAAATTTAGGATTCGTGGCTTCGGTTGAATGTTGGAAATTCTGTGGAGTGTTTGAAATTTTGTTGAATAGTTTTATTTTTTCCGCACTAAGAAATGTATTCATTTGACCGGGGAATGCCCCGAAGCACTTGTATTATTTTATCCGGGGAATGCCCCGAGGTATCTTGTACTCGGAGGACGCTCGTTATCAAGGCCCGAGGCATCGGGTAAAGCTTTGGAGCATAGTTTAGGATTAATATAGGTTAGTGTAGGTTTATATTTTTGCATTTTTCTATTTCGGGATTGTATAATTGGACTGGACACTAATTTTGGATTTGTTTTGTTTCATGTGTTTGGATGGATTGTTTTATGTGTTTTTGTGTGGTTTATACATTTGTAATGCCAAATTAGTCGATACCCTCCACCAGGCGACTGTGGTCAAACCACGGGATCGAGGGGTGCCTAACACCTTCCCCTTGGTCAACAGAATTCCTTAACCGGAATCTTTGTTCGCAAAACCAGTTTAAGAGTCAAACGGTTTCGAAAAGGATTTTCTAAAGGTGACTTGGCACACCGGATTATGCCAAGTGGCGACTCTGAATAAAAAATGCAAATAATCCTTTTTCCGAAACAAATTTTCATTTCTCGTCACTTAAATAATAAAACCCTTTCGAACTTTAAAAATGTATTCCAATGTTTTGGAGTACGAGTTGAAAAAAAGGGGTGTGACAAATGTTAAACTCACCTCTGCACTGATCAAGCCAGGTTTTCATCAAAGTCACTTGGACTATTCCTTGATGACAAAAAATCAGTAGAAGGTATAGTGATAGTGTTGATTTATGTAGATGATTTGTCAGTTCCATGGAGCTAATAGAAACTGCTAAGCAAGTTTTGAAGGATAATTTTAAAATAGAGGATTTTGGGGACCTCAAAAACTTTTTTGGCATTGAGTTTGCTAGAAACACAGATGGAATTCTCATGCTCCAAAGGAAATATGCTATGGAGCTTATATCTGATTTTGGCCTAAGTGGTTCTAAACCTGCAAGAACACCTGTTGAGGTAAATCAAAAGCTGACTACATTAGAGTTTGATACTCATTTCATGCGTGCAGATGATTCTGTTCTAACACATCCTGAAGAATATCAAAGACTTATAGGAAGATTATTATATCTTTATTACACGACCTGACATTGCTTTTGCAGTGCAAAATTTGAGTTAGTTTATGCATGCTCCCAAGTTATCTCACATGGCAGCAGCCCTGAGAGTGGTGAAATATGTTAAACAAGCACCTGGTCTTGGATTTTTGTTGTCAGTAAAAAAGTCCAACAATATCCAAGGATTTTGTGATGCTGATTGAAGTTCTTGCGTTAATACTAGGAGGTCTATTATTGGATACCTGATCAAATTTGGTGATTCTCTGATATCGTGGAAATAAAAGAAGCAATCCACTATATCCAGGAGCTCAGCTGAGGTTGAATACAGAAGCTTAGCTTTTACAGTTGCTGAAGTTGTGTGGCTACTTGGATTGTTTAAAGAACTAGATGTTGAGTTGCAATTGCTAGTAACATTACACTGTGAAAGTAAAGCTGCTCTTTAAATTGCAGCTAATTTTGTCTTTCATGAACGGACTAAACACATCGACATAGTTTTACTTTATCAGGGAAAAAATCTAGACTGGCTAGTTCATACTTCTCATCTTTCAACTGTAGAGCAACTTGTTGATTTATTGACAAAAGGCCTGGGAATATCACAACATGCCTATCTTATTTCAAAGCTAGGGATGAAGAACATCTTCATACCTCCTAGCTTGAATGGGGGTTTTAAACATGAAAGTTAAAGGATGAAGTTTGAGCTGGAACTTTGAAGAGTTGGCTGGAAGTTAGTTGCTTTTCAGCTGGCAGTTAGTTATAGCCAGCTAGCAGTTAGTTACAGATATTTTGTGGTGATTTAGTTAGTTAGTTAAGTTGTTAAGATTTTATTTGTTAGGTGATAGAATTAGTATAAATACCCTTGCCTTGTACAAAATTCAGCTGAACTTTCCATTTTTTCTCCTCAATCAAAAGAAGAGTTCCACCTTACAGTTCACAAAATCTGCATATCTTGACAAGGGGTTCATCTGAACCCTTTTTATCGAACAACTATACTATTTATATATAGTTAGAATTATTTTTTTATGTATATATAGTAGATGTTGAACCCCCTTCGTTAGTTTGTATGTAAACTTTTAAACCCCCTTGATGAAAATCCTGGCTTCGCCACTACCCATACCTCATATAGTCCAGAGAGAGAGAGAGAAAGAGAGAGAGAGTAGTATGATTGAGGCAGGAGACAGAAGCTGTTAGCCGCTCACCATTCTCTATTTGAGAATCCACCTGGTTATTCTCTGGATACCGTCATTATTCCTTCCAGATAAGAGAATTTTTTGACCCGTGGTCTTTCTACCACCACGTCTTGTTGTGGAAAATTCCCCATTGCTGCCTCCCATAGGTGTCTGGGTCGTGTCTTAGTCCCAATATGGTCAATCATCCTTACAGACCGGTTGCAATTGCTATAATCATGTCCCAGTAAGTTATCACCTCACCAACTAGCTAATCAGATGCGAGCCTCTCTTGGGGTGATTCGTCTTTTTGCTCCTCAGCGTATAGGTTGTTAGCAATTATTTTCGTGCCGTTGTTGCTCTCTCAAAGACAAATTCTTACGCGATACTTACCCGTCCGCCGCCAAAAACACCCGTCGTATACTTGCATGTGTTAAGCAGACATGAACTTTTGGGTTGTTATTACTTGTTAGTGCACTTGTCTATTTAATTTATGGTAATTAACTTGGGATTATGAGGACCGAGCCTCTTGTCGTTTAATTTGTTTTAGAACTTGCATGTTTTCGTTATACTATACTTTTAAATTGCAATATAAAGTACATGATACTCGAATTCTAGAGCTATATTAAGTTAAGTGGATGCAATTATCTTCTTCTACTGTTTATTACTATTACCATCCAAAGTTTGATTAAACTCAATAACTTTATTTCATTCGATTCAAATCACTTTCAACTAGAGAACGATGTGGTCTTCGATAAAAATTCTCGTATGGGAGTGGGACCATCTGTATGCTAGATCCATATAATAGTTATTGCAAGCAAATTGTGTTGAAATCAATTGCTCATCCAGTGACCTCCCAAGTTAACATCATGTGCTCTTAATATGTTTTCAAGAATCTGAATAATCAACTCAAACTGCCCATCAATTTGTGGGTGAAAAACTGTGCTTATAAATTCAACTTAAGTATCTTATATTTAATTGAACGATCATATTATATGAATGCATTCAATGTATGCTTCAATTGCTGATTGGATTTTGTACTGATTGCGACAAGAATGTTATTGTTTCATGCAGTAACATTAAGGGGTTGTTTGATTTCTGGTGACGTAAGAATCAGTTATACAGAATTTAGTTATTCCACTTTCTATCCCGCTTAAAATAATACATTATTGATTCTCCCGTAAGTTTTACATATATTAGTTAGGCGAAGAGAGATAATATGGACCAAACTTTGTATGACTTATGCTAGATTTTGCGTGGAGATTATCGTTTCAATTTTTATTACCATATATTATGCTAATTTTAATATATGAATAACCTCTATCTAAACCGCAACCAAACGACCCCTATCTTTATATCTACTGAATTTCCAAAATGTGGTTCGACGGATCGATCATCATTTATGAAAAATGTCATATCATTAGAGAAAATCTCATTGGTTCAATCTTCTATGTCCGAGAAAATGTAAATGAGAAGAAAAATTTAAGTCCATTCTGCCCCCTTGTTAGTATTATGACAAACTAAATTTATTTTGACATCTTTGATGTTTGTTTTTTTTTCCAAAAAATTATTGAGAACATAAATTGCCTTTTGTTTTTATTTTACATTCACCCTTTACTAATTCCTAGTATTGTAGTAGTGAAGTTTTACGACTAACGCAATTAACTTTCTTAAAAGGCAAATAGTTCGGTGGACTTTTGTACTTGGTTTGTTTTGTAAAGTGGATACTCCTACTTATACATTTGTCATCTCAACTCTTCAACTCAATAAAACACAACATTTTGAATTTATGTGGCTAAATAGCTGAGTAGAATATGTCGCGCGACTATATGCGTGTGTATGAGTAAGTGAAACAATATATTTATATTAAAATTAAAAAAAAAAAAAAAAAAGAGCAGTCAGCCTTTTTCTTCTTCACCCCCCCACCCCAACTTGTCTTCACCAGCCCACCCTACCCAACTTTTTATTCTGAGACGCATTCTGATCTTTTCTATCAATTTGTACTTTACTACTATCCTTTGGAGTTTCACCAATTTGTGAATTTTCAATCATCACAGTAGAGTGATCGAAATTTCGAGCTTCTCCGACGACGACGATGGAATTTTCTTGACCCAACAAGTATGAGAAATGCAAGGGGTTGTGGTGTTCTTTGCCTCATCTGCTGCAGATTTCAGTGTTTGTGGAATCTAACAGCAGAACAATAGAAATGTATGTTCACGTTTCATGTATACCTTGCGATTTTCTTAACTATTGTATTTTCACAAGAGCAGTGTCAATGCGGGGAGAAGGAACAGACAAGTCATTCAATTTCTATATGTTACACACGTCGAAATAGGGTTTAAAATGTTGAGTTTTATTGGGTTGAGGGGTTCAGATGACAAATGTATAAGTATAAGTATCCACTTTACAAAACAAACCAAGTACAAGAATCCACCAAGCTATTTTACCTTCTTAAAACAGTGTACAAAATCGTAGTTACTCTCTTCATCTCAAATTATTTATGGTGTTTTTTTGTTTACGTGGTTCTTTAAGATAACATTAATTAGGATTTTTTTATAAGATATAATACTTTATTATTCAATATTTACGTTATTTATATGTCATTTCTTTTCGCTGAACATTTACTCCAGGGGTCATTTGATAGACGAATTAAATTATCCTGAGATTTAGTTTTGAGATTATGAGCTTCGCACTAGTTTATTTCGAATGGAAGATTGGATAAGCTAATTTCAAGTTGGATGGAATAAAGTCGGATATGTCATATGATTAAACATGGAATATAATTTATCCTTGGATAATAAACTTTTATCGTCAATTGAACGCAGTATAATTTTGTCTCAGAATTAATCGTAGGATATCACAACTTATATCCTGCGTACCAAACGACTTAATTAGGGTAAAATTGAAATAATTGTGTTGAACTTCTAAACAACAACAACAAAAAATTCAGCATAATCTCACGAGTGAAATCGAAAAGTATAAAATGTATACAGAGTTTGTAGAAATCGATTTTTGATAGACCCTCGATTGGACGATGTCTCGACAAACAATTTTGAGAGGGAGAGAGTAAAAAAAACATGAATCATGGATGGCAGTACTACTGAAAAAGCATGAATATTTGGTTGATATGAGTATATGACTAGCAATAACTGCAGGGTCCCTCGAAAGATTTCAATCTTCAATAACATTATTACAATATGGTCCATCACCATTTGTTGCTTTACTTGACTCTTCCTCTCAGTTGAATAGATAGAACATAATATTATACTATAAATGCCTTACTACTTTTCCAAATTTTAGAATGAAAAAGTCATTTTTGGTTTTTGTAATTGAAAAATAATCACCGTCACGAAATTTGAAATTTCATCACCATAACTATAATTATTTCTTGTTGTAGTCCAATTCAAGACTTAACGTTGTTTAAATCTTGAATATGTCAATGCCTTCATAGGGGTACATGGATGTTGAATTAATTTTTGTGTATATACGGGAGATGATGAACTTTTTTTAAGGAAAATTTTACCTTGGGCACTTCCTTCTTTTCTTTTCTTTTTGGTTTTAAAGCTGGAGAGGCAATAATTGGTTAAAAGTGTTGTAGTAGCTTTTAAAGATCAAATATGTTAAATTAATATTGCATCAATGAGGAAAATATCTAATATTTTTTTCATTGCATTCTGAACAAATAAAAAAGTATACAGAACTGTTGAAGATACTCTCAAAGAGCCAACTTATCCAATGTGTTTGTATGACAAAAGCTTTGTAAAATAGAAGCAATAAGAAGAGACTCATCATCACCAGCATTATCAATCATCTCAATCTCCATGCAATTATTTTCACACACTTCCAACTCCGGCGTTGACGGTGGTGGTGGCGGCGGAGATAGAGGTGGTGGTGGTGCGGGAGAATTATAAAGGGAAGGAAAAGACGGAAAAGGATACACAAAATTAGTACGTGCATTTTCGATACCACAAAAAGCAATAGAAGAAATATCATAAGCAAAAGCAGCTTCTTCAGCAGTATCGTATGTGCCAAGCCAATGCCTTCGTTTTGTGTTTGGATTTCTAATCTCAGCAGCATATCTACCCCATGGCCGCCTTCTTACACCATGATATTTTGTTGAATGTCTTGAACTCCTTCCTAAATTTCTAACATGCAATTGAGGAATATTAGTAATATTTTCCATTTTTTCTTTTTATTTAATTAGTGGAATGAGGATGGAAAATGAGATGGGGTTTATATATTGGTGAAATGACAAAAGTTTAACGTTGTTTATTATAAGATAAGACAGCGCTGATTAGCACTAAGATATGTTAATTAATATATTAATGAGTTAAGATGAGTGTTTTTTTGTGTCTTATTTGTGGTTTGGTCAAGTGGAGCAAGTGGGAAGCATTCTCCATATGTTATACTATACATTTTAAAAAGGTGTTAAGTACAAGTTGCATTTTGTTTGTTTGAGAATTGTTTGTGTTTACTTTTATTCTATCCCTATTTTTCTCAATTTTTACATGATTAGAGCAAACATAATGCGGAATATCTGCACTTAATATTATTTATTTGTTATTCTTTTGATCAAGTTTGATCTCTCTGTCCCTTCCCCCCTCTTATCACTGTTGTTTTCCCTCAATCACATGTTCATTGGCAAGAGCTTTATTTGTTTAGAACAATAAGAATTGCACCACAATTCTAAACCAGTTGAGATTGACTATATTCACAATCAATTAAGCGCCATCTGAACAATTTTATAACAATAATAACTAAACTTACTTTCTAATTGTTAGAAGCACAAAAATATTAACATACGTGATCCCACTAGTGGAGTCTCAAACCCCTTGTGCGAGGTAGAAAGGTTACTCCAGATAGAGTCGTGACTGAAAAATACTTTCTCAATCAATTAATTTTATAATAAGGTATGACAACCTATCACCTCTGCAACTAATAACGTAAGCTCAAGTTAAGTGCTAAGCTACCATAGACGTCGAGTTCTTTTACACAAGAAAGTACCACTTCACATGAAAACGACGTGAATGGGAAAGACAAAAGGTTGATCGCTTACTTCCTTTAACCTCATCTTTACCTCCATTTGATCTTTCTTTTAGGTTGGACAGAGAATTCAACCCAAGTACAACCTTTTCTAATCCAGAGATTTGATGTAGTCCAAAACTGACAATCCCATCTATGATTTGATTTCTGAATTGTATATAAAATTTATGTTCTTCGACATTTTCAGTTCTTAGAATAGTGTGGCAAACTAGTTGATTGTTCAATTGAATCCCCTAGAATAATATTTTGCAGAAGTTAGCAATGCTAACAAATTTACGAGTCTTTATGCTACAAAGGGGATATGATGAGGATACAAGAAATTCATTGGTTTATCGTTGAAACATTTTAAGAATCTAGACAGATATGGGAGATGGAGATGGAGAGAAGAATCACAAGTATAACCCGAATATGCTGAAAACCTAACGGTTGCAAAATTGGAAGTAGCAAAAATGATAATGGAATGAATACACATTTGGCAGAGACTACTACAATCCGAACAAATGAGCTATAATTAAATCAGATCATATGAAGACGTAGAAAATATAGTCCCAATCTATACATCTATGACAAAGGCATGTACAGGAAATTTGCAGCCACTGTCTATGTGAGCTTTCGCCATATTGAATGTTTTGCCGCTGATAAGGATTTCACCCTGGGGAAAAGAAAACCTGTTTTTGGAGGATTTCCATCTACCAGAGAATGTTCGTAGATTTCTCTGCATTCTTGAACAACCTATTTCACAAATAAATCCCCATCAAGAAAGCAATAAAGAGAAACAAAGTTATCAGGGATAATGAACATCTTTTGAAGGGCTCACTAATACACATCTTCTGAAGGGCTCACTAATACACGGTGTGACTGCAAATGCATGAGAACCAACAGCTTAATGAACTCAATATTTTTAGAGGTGATCGACTATGTTGACGTAAGTTCATTTTACTTAAATATAGCTCAGACCCGAAAGTAAAACAAAAACAGAGCACAATATCACTGCTCTTGAAATAAATGTCTGCAACGGATCCACAAATATTTTAAAGAAGTCTGTAAACATGGTTTGGGCATAAAGAACACTGACAAGTTTCTGCTTTCTATATATAATGAATATTTTGTTTTATAAAGACTGCATATTTATCAAAAGTATCGCGATACAAGAAACAATATATCATATAGCCGCAAAGCATGATTAATTATTACTCCCTCCGTTCACTTTTACTTACTATTTTCCTAATTGGATTTTTAATTTTACTTGTCACTTTTGACATATCAAGAAAAGACAAGAATTTTTTCTATTTTACTCTTAGCATTAATTGCTTATTCCCCAAACCATTTTCAAGATTTATTACTCTAAACATCTATAAAGGGGTATTATGGTAAATAGCTATATCAATAATTGTTTTCTTAATGGGTGTGCCATGTCAAAAAGTGACGTGTAAAAGCAAACGGAGGGAGCACTAAAATAACATGGTAACTGCATTGGCAGGGATTTATGTAGAAAAGAGCAAACAAAAGAAGTAAAGAACTGCTAAAGAGTAGCAACATCTTATTTTTGATAAGTTAATGAGCAGACTATCTTAGATAGTTCAATTCTGTAATAAAATTTTGAACTAGTGTGCCACTTAGATAACATATATATACCTCTTTTGCGTCTTTCCGTGGTATGCCTTCTCGCAGACTCACAATCTTTTCAACTACTTCTGGCTGTAGTTAAGAGTAACAATGCTCAATAACAGGGATCTTTAGGAGATAAATCAAAACAATAAAAATAATGATTTTAACCACCAGCTTCCACACACTAGATTCAATTTTTAACTAGGATGCAGACTCATAATGATTCATAACTTTGTTTTTGAATTATCTCTGCATGGATAAGAATAGTCAAGAAAACTTACCGGGCAATCTGGTTGCTGTTCTAAAATATTTGTGTAAACCAGTGTGAAAGAATCAGGGCTCTCAGATGAAGCAAGTTCTCTCAAGTCACTGAGTATCCTTACTCTGTTCTCTACTTTCTGCAGTGAAGTGAAAATTTTGAGAAGTTATAAAGGTGTCAGATCATGTACTCCTTGTCCATTGAGATACAATGTCTTCCCCATCAAAAGACAACTTGGTAGATACCAAAGTAAAGACAAACACACGCACGCGTACACACACACACTGTATATGGGTGTATTGTGATTTAAAGCGCCAATAATGCCAATATATTTCAATTGGAAAAGTAGGAGATCAGTAAATCTTTTTCTATAGCGGAGAAATCCCTGAGGGCCAGATGGTTCATGGTTTGAAACTTGGTGGGTAATGAGTCTGTCTCTCTATCATTTTCTACTTAAATACTAGGCACTTTCATTATAATTTGAGATAGTGACGAGTGGCTAATCCACATGTGTTGTGGTCTCTTTTCTTTTTGATAGATCATCACACACACTGCACTCTCACCACTAGACCAAAGCTTTCGGCAGTAGAATTTTTAGATTGTCAGGATTTCATTAGAATAGCTTGAAGATTGAATTCATATCCTAATGATACCTTAAAAGTAACCTTATTTTTCAGTTGACAAGAAAATCTTTAATTAGTAATAATACGTCTGAAGGGGAGACAACCAATGCACATCCATTGTTGAATTGCAAAGAAACTATCTACACAACCCTCAATTAACTAGTCCAACAATTAAAAAGACACCTAGTGGTATGGATTTACTGGACTCAGTATGCATATATGTTGTTACTGCCTTTCAACAACAACAACAACAAAGCCAATATATTCTGACATAGTGGGGTTTGGGGAGGGTAAAATGTATGCAGTCCATACCACTACATCCGAAGAAGTAGAGGTTGTTTCCGATAGACCCCCTGCTCAAGACAAAGGACCGTAGACAAACGTCGCAAGCATACAGCATGATAAAAATAACAGGGATACAACAACCACAAAAATAAAGTACATTAATCAACAAAGGACACCCCCCTCCCCCCAACCCTAGCATTACCAACCAAGCTACACCAAACTCTCCTAACTACAGCCTCTAACTACAGCCTATGACTAGACCACACACCTTAGCCCTCTATCCTAATATTCTTCCTCCAAACCTTCCTATCGAGGGTCATGTCCTCAGTGAGCCGTAACTGCTCCATGTCACGCCTAATCACTTCTCTCCAGTATTTCTTCGGTCTACCCCTACCCCGCTTGAAACCATCCAAGGCCAACCTCTCACACCTACGAACTGGGGCATCCGTGCCCCTTCTCATCACATGACCAAACCACCTCAACCTCACTTCCCGTATCTTATCCTCCACCGACGCCACCCCCACCTTCTCCCGAATAATCTCATTCCTAACCTTGTCATCCCTCGTGAATCCACACATCCAACGCAACATCCTTATTTCCGCCACCTTCAACTTCTGGACGTGAGAATTCTTAACAGGCCAACACTCCGCTCCATACAACATAGCCGGCCGGACTGCAACTCTGTAAAATTTGCCTCTAAGCTTGGGAGACACCTTCTTATCGCATAAAATTCCCGAGGCGAGCCGCCATTTCAACCAACCTGCCCCAATACGGTGAGAGACATCCTCATCAATCTCTCCATTCCCCTGAATCATATAGACCCAAGGTACTTAAAACTATCCCTCTTACAAACCACCTGAGACTCTTAACTTCACTACCACCTCGTCCTCTTGCCTCGAGTCACTAAACTTGCACTCCAGGTACTCTGTCTTGGACCTGCTCAACCTGAATCCTTTAGCTTCCAGGGTTTGTCTCCAAACCTCCAACTTATCATTAACACCTCGACGTGACTCATCAATCAAAACTACATCATCCGCAAAAAACATACACCAAGGCACCTCACCTTGAATACTCCGTGTCAACACATCTATCACCAAGGCGATTAAAAACGAACTAAGAGTCGATCCCTGGTGCAACCCTGTCAAGACCGAAAAATGCTCGGAATCCCCTCCCACAGTCCTTACCCGAGTCTTCGCCCCCTCGTACATGTCCCTAATCGAACGAATGTACGCCACTGGGACCCCCATCGCCTCCAAGCATCTCCAAAGAACCTCCCTAGGGACTTTGTCATATGCCTTTTTCAAGTCAATAAAAACCATGTGTAGATCCCTCTTCCTCTCTCTATACTGCTCAACCGGTCTCCGCACTAGGTGAATTGCCTCAGCCGTTGAGTGACCAGGCATAAAACCAAATTGATTCTCCGAAATAGACACTATCTTCCCCAACCTTCGCTCCACCACCCTCTCCCAAATCTTCATCGTGTGACTCAACAACTTAATACCACGATAGTTGTTGCAACTTTGAATGTCACCCGTGTTCTTATATAAAGGAATCATTGTGCTCCATTTCCACGCCTCGGGCATCTTAGCGGACTTGAAAATGTTGAACAAATCGGTCAGCCACCTTAACCCTGCCCCGCTAGCAAACTTTCAAAAATCCACCGAAATCTCGTCGGGCCCCGTTGCCCTGCCTCTTCGCATCGTACGAATAGCCTCACAAACCTCCTACACCTTAAAACGTTGACAATAGCCGAAATCGCAACATTCTTCAGTGTGCTCCAACTCCCCTAATACAATGCCTCTGTTCCCCTCATCATTCAAGAGCCTATGAAAATACGACTGCCGTCTTTTCTTAATAAGAACGTCTTCCACCAAAACTATGTCATCCTCCCCCTTAATGCACTTAACTTGGTCTAGATCCTGACCCTTACACTCCCTAGCTATGGCAAGCCTATACAACCTCTTTTCCCGCCTTTCTCCTTTAATCCCGCATACAATCTCTCAAACACTGCTGACTTAGCAACTGTGACTGCTAACTTAGCCTCCTTCCTAGATAACTTGTACTCCTCCCTGCACACCCGCCTCTCCTCTTCATCCTTACTCTCAACCATCTTAACGTAAGTCGCCTTCTTCATCTCCACCTTCTTCTTAACTTCTTCATTCCACCACCAATCCCCCTGATGCCGGCCAGACCAGCCCCTCGAGACACCCAAAACCTCTCTAGCAGTCTCCTTGATGCAACCCGCAGCCGTATCCCATATACTATCCACCCCCTCCAACTTCGCCCCCATCTCCAAAGCACTAACCGGGGTCAGGCCACCCCACCTAACTCTAGGACGACCCTCCCTACTCCTTCTCTTCTTTCCCTTCTTAATAACCAAGTCCATCACCAGAAGTCTATGTTGGGTCGTAAGAGTCTCGCTCGAAAAGACCTTCCAGTCCTTACACAGAGCTCTATCCCCCTTCTGAGCAGCAAAATGTCAATCTGAGTCTTGGTTAACCTACTACGGAAAGTAACCAAATGTTTTTCCTTCGGAAAGCAGGAAGTCACTACCACCAACCCAAAGGCACTCGCAAAATCCAAAAGATCATCTCCTTCATCATTCCTATCCCCAAAACCAAAGCCTCCATGCACATCCCCATAACCTATCGATACTGCCTTGATGTGCCCACTGAAGTCCGCTCCTATGAAAATCTTCTCCGAGCTAGGCACGCCACGAACCACCTCGTCTAGAACCTCCCAAAAACTCTTCTTCTCCACGTCCAGGCCCACCTGTGGCGCATAAGCACTACAGATGTTTAACGTAAGCCCCCCAATGACTAACTTAATAGTCATCACCCTATCACTAACCCTATTGACCTCCACTACCTGCTCTCTAAGCTCTTCATCCACTAAGAAACCTACTTCATTCCTACGCCTCTCACTACCTGAGTACCACAGCTTGTACCCATCCACATTCCTAGCCTTAGAACCTACCCACTTAGCCTCCTGGACACACGCAATATTGATCCTTCTCTTCCTAAGAATCTTTACCAGCTCTATCGACTTACCCTAAAGAGTCCCTATGTTCCACGACTTACCTTGGATTCAGTATACTCCTTTATTTTTCCCTAGTACAATGACTACATAAAATTTTCGATCTTTCCGATTCTCTTGCAAGTTGCTTACTTATTTTGCCTCTCCTTTCGCTGTTTATTTCAGTTTCTCATTCATATTTGATGAGTTTGGTACTTTATATCTAGGCAAGCAACAAAATACTTCTTGGATCCAATTTTAGAAATATAATATTCATTCTATCCCTCACGCTATATAGAAGATGTAATGTCGTCTCTAAAATGTTGCAACCAAGTTTTCTTATTTACAATTACATGTTTATCACATGATATTGTAGTATAAAGTTGAAGTTTGATCTCCAAGTACCTCGTTATGATGGTAAAACATAAATGAGGGATTAAAAATCTAGTGGAAACATACTTGAAATAATGCCCTTACAATCTATGATGTTTTACAACTTTTTTAATACTTTCAACGTTTCAAACCTTAGTTTTAGCTTAGTTTGTGTATCTGAGCAAACATCATTTTCTTTTCTGCAATTTTATCTACATCTTCTTGATGGCTTTAAATGAAATTCTCCTTCATTAAAAAAGAAGTCCCTGTGAGTTGCAACAAAGCTCTTACCCTCATTATCCTAGATCACAAAAAATCATTTTTGTCATTTTAAGCTAAGTATTTTCCTTGTTTGAAAAATCTTTTAGAAATCTCAAGATAGCAAGTTGGTGCTAACTTTTTTTTTTTGGATCAAGTAAAAGTATTTTCATACATAAACATGACCAAATCGGTCCTATTATAGAGTGGAGACTACTCCTCAATTGCAAGAAACTCGACTCTACATCTTCATAAACTCTTCTATTTCTCTCTCTCGAAACTACCCACATTATCGCAATCGGAACCATGTTCCAAGCCTTTTGTCTTCTTCGCCTTCTCCCGCTTTTCCAACTCGGCATCAAATCTTTCACCGTTCTTGGCATTACCCAAGGAGTGTGAAATCATCTAAACATATCCCATCATAATCGCATGGTAAGCGCGCAATGTAAAAGGAGGTGATCCACATCCTCGCCCGTCTCCTTGCACATGTAGCACCAACTAACGTAGACAACCTTCCACTTTCTAAGATTTTCGGTAGTCAAAATCAACCCTCTAGTGACTAGCCAAGTGAAAAAACACACCTTCCTTGGCACATTTTGAACCCATATTGCATTACATGGAAACTCAACCTCCTCCTTAAACAAAAGTTTCTAAAAAGACTTCACAGAGAACACTCCATTACTTCCAAGACCTCACCGCCACCCATCGGGATTATCCGTCAAATTGGCTTGCTTGTGAAGTAGGTTCATCAATCTTTGAAACTCAACTCACTTCCCAATCTTGAAAATCCCTTCAAAATCTCAAATCCCAAAAAGTCTGTCCATCTTGTGACCTCCAAATTTGTTGAATGGTCAAGTCTCTTATCCAAGTTCTAACTTATCCAATGTTCTCCTAGAGTTGCAATCTAAAACTGTAAAGTAAGACATCCCATGCAACCTATTTATTCTTTTTACATTTAGATCAAGAGCAGATTCAAATCCTGTTTTTAAATTTGTTGCACTTGGCCATAACATTAAATTTTCTATTAAATTGCTATCAGATTGAACACAGGATGAATAAATAGCCACCATCTTATCCCCCCTCACACACACAAAAAAAAAAAAAAAAAAAAAAAAACTTAAACTGATAGTAAATTAAAATAAGTAAACCTATAAAAAAGTTAATTCAAAAAAAAATGTTCTCGCATCAAGATTGGAGTTGAGTTCTACATTAAGCCAAAAATGATGACAGAAAAGACAGGTATAGTAATTTGTGACTCTTCTGTTACTTGAAGCAATCAAGCTCATAAGCTAAAACAGGAAATTAATATTAAGAATTTGGCAAGCTTTCTAAAGGCAGAGAGAGCAAGACTCATCCATATATAAAATGTGGAAGTAAATGGGATAAGAAAAGAAGTAAAGGATGTGCACATAAGCTGAGGAGCATATCTATTTGTCAGACTTGCCAACGAATTAAGAGAAGCACAACATGTACATGAGTTTCAAAATTCCCCAAAACTTGAAAATATATCTCAGGTAACAGTAAGAGCTCAATGAGAAAGTTGTTGGCTTACGGAAACGCTAATGTACTCCCGAAAGAAATCCATAAGAACCTCTTCATCGAGCCTCATCCTCTCAATCGTTTCTTCTTTAATGTAGTTTTTCTACCATGAGAAGACATAAAAGTAGTCAAGTCAACTAAAGTGTGTTACACCCCCAAAATAAAACCTCTATCAAATAAATGAACTGTCAGGAACTTTTCAAATAAACCTGGGTAAGTAGATGATCCACATATACAACAATAGTCTCCTCCAGGCAAGCCTCAACAAAACGCCTAAATGATCTTTCTTCAATGTACCTTTATAAATAGTGAAACACACAAAAGTTAAGGATATATGTGTCTCTCATTCTATCCCCCACCCCCACCCTTAAACTGTTGCTGCTGCTGCATATGAACAAGGAATATTTTAATAGCTCACATATATAGGATGAAGCGTATTGGATGGAGGAGCACAACAACAGGAGAATGCCATTCGAAGTTATTCATAAGAGCTAAGCACAGAAGAAAACTCACATCTTAACATCTGTGAAGTAGTCTCCAAATGTTGCAACTAGGAACTCGGTAACCTGTCCTTCCAACCAATCTGAGATATGAAACATAGAATATTCAAGTGAAGGCTAGAGTTTAGAATCATGACAACCTAAATCATTTGCATAATATCTGACTTGAATTAATTCATTGACAGAATGCTTCATATTCTTTTTTGATAGCAAGAGACAACAGAAAGCTTCACATTTGGTATAGTACATACTGGTTACTGGTTAGTCTCCTTCCTCTATAGCTAGAATTATCTTGCTTCTAGCATCCATTGCAAGGTTGCAGGACAGTTCATATCGGTTGCAGATCTTGTTTCTAACGTCAATTGCTAGGTAAATCACATAAGTCGATTTCAAATTGGTTACAACCATCTCTTCTAGCAATCCCTTTATCCCAACTCAATGTCCAAGTTTGACTAATTAGAGTTCATTGTTCGTTGAATCAGCAAAGTGCATTAGTCAAAAATGCTTACTTTAAGCTCATCAATGTATACTCCTAGCTTGTGAAAAGGACGATGAATGGGGAATTGAATCAAATGCATAGCATGCTTGCCCTGTTAGCAAGAAAAAGAGCTGCCATAGATTGAATGAGGGAATACGAAAAGGGACCATGATATTTTCTGCCTTTAGAATAGTAGAGGAGTAGTTTGGACTTGATGCAACTTTTGGTAATTAAAGACAAATTCCGGAAGGTTACTCATCACAAAACTGAATAGTCACTTCGTAAACAATGGAGGAAGGAAGAGAGATGACCAAGGAATTGGGATGGAAGGAGATTTTCTTGTTCCTCCTAAAGACAGGCAACTAATGTACCACCAAAGTATATGAATACAGCTGATGAGACCTATATTATAAGAGCCAAAATTGACAACATTTGCATCATGGGTGTCTTTTCGCTTCTACATAATGGTTAGTTGTCCCATGGAAAATTGCCATGATAGCAAGGAAAGACAATTGTCGTAAGATGTTTTCAAAATAAATTTCTTTATATCATATTGTGGGCAAAATTTTTTCAGCCCATTCTACTATTATGTTGCCGTAAGATCTCATCAAATTAGAATAAGAAGCAAGTATGTACTTCCGGTCAGAAAAGGTAGGATCACCATGGTATGAGTTAGGGATGACCTTATACAAGAGCAGTGTCTAAAATCCTTCAATGACTTTTCATTGTGACATCCTTCAAAAGCTTTCCGAGCCACTTAAAGATTCGGAAGTAACAAGATGATGGCCAGAGTTACTGACAGACCCATTCTATGCAAGAAGAAGAAAAACCATAGATCTTTTATCAAACGAATTGATTCTATTTCAATTTTCCTTTGGTTATCAAAGATTTTAAGCCAAGTCCCACAACTAATGACTCCACATAGAATTAAAAAGGGCAGCCCGGTGCACTAAAGCTACCGCTATGCGCGGTGTCCGGGGAAGGGCCCCACCACAAGGGTGTATCGTACGCAGCCGTACCTTGCATTTTCTGCCAGAGGCTATTTTCAAGGCTTGAATTGTGAGATCAAATTGGATTAGTAGTATCTCAATGCATTATTATTCCGTTCACAATTACTTGACAAATATACTTATTTGTTTTTCCAATTACCAATTCAAACTTCGTAAGTAACATTTATATTATCTTATTATCTTTATCTTGATGTGATATATTTTCAAAATAATTATCCTATGAGTAATTTTTAGTTAACATTTTATGATACTGATTAACTTCTATTACTCTAATGTACTCCCTTTGTTCAAAACTGGAAGAGCAAGTTTCATCTAAAAAATGCCGATAATGTATATTTTGTCATGTGAAACCATGCATCAGTTTTTGTCTTCCAAAGTAATAATATAAAAAGAATTTGTTAAGAGAAGAGCAAATAACAAATTGTTATTTATAACCTTGTCATAAGTACACCAGACCTTTCTGTTTACAAGAAGAGTAAGAAATTTATTTTCTAGACACAAGGTGGGAAGGTGGAGACTTATTACTCGTAGGGTAATCAACTCAGACTTCTTCTCTTCAGATTTGAGCAGATACTTCAATATATGGGTAATCATGATGACAGTATTACCCCAAATATAAAAAACGCAAATAGATGTATACAATCAAATAATCCAAATGGGACAAGAAAAAATGTTCAAGAAAATACAATCAACTGGGCAGACACACTTATGACGTAAAATCTCTTTGCGAACATAGAACAAAGACAGAATAGATACAACACTTCACCACTAAAAGATAGTAACAATTCTAAGATAAACGCTTCCAACAGATGGAATCAGAACTCCTAGCAACAGAAAGAAATCTGAGGAACATCTCACCTTTCTGATACAATTTGACTAGCAATTCCTCTACTCCTGGATCTTCAAAGATAACGCTGACAGTTTGATGAACAGCTTCCTGCAATTAGTGAGAGCGAGTCATATAAGAAGTATTAGTAAATGGTAGCATATGGTTGAGAGTCTACTCCTTGAACTTTACTACCCATTCATGTCATCGCAAGTGTTAAGTCCACTAGTCTTTCCCTTCTCGAAGATTGCTGGTTCACACTAGACTTGAGACCTCTAAGCAACAAAGACTGATAATCACCTCTGATGGTTGTTCAATTTGCGCTTTCGCAAATAAGGCTTTTAGATTTATGTTGTTGGATACTTGGTTGACTTTTAGATGCAGTGTGCGAGTTTGTTAAATTTGTAGGGTTAGAGAGGCTAAGACTTTAGTGGGATTACTTGAGACATGTGAGTTATGTGTTGGATTTAATTGTCAACCAATCCATCAATTATGCTTCAAACCCAAGCTAGTCAAAACAAAAACAAAACCTCCATATCCATTAAGCTCTGGTCCATTTCAGTCCAATACTCGCAAACTAACTAGTCTTTCAAGGCAAAGTAAGAGTGCCCTAACGCTAAAAGCTCTTTAAACCTCACACTCCGTCCCGTATCCCCACACTAGCATAGAAGACCTAAAACAGACAATAAAGAATCCGGGCAAACGCCAACCTAATATAACTATTTCTTTTATCAAGAACCTAATTAATTAAGATAAATATAATGAACTAAGCCTTAATTTTAACTCTTTGGTATTGCCAATATGAATCATTTGCTTCTAATTTCTTTGTTCTTAACTAACAACCCGTTGATTCTAAAAGACCGTAGGACATTTGAGACATCCCTTCATGTTTTTTTTTTTAAATAAGCATTTCCCTTCTTATGATTTCAAATGAATAGTGCCTTTTTTACCATTTTCGACCATTATATTTTAACACCTGCGGACCAATCTATCTTGAGGTCTACATAAGGAGTGGCCTAGCCATCTCAACTAACCTCTTATTTTGTCCTCCAAGTATGCCGCATGGCGCCCTCTATGTAATGTGATTGTGATCATTTATAATTTGTGATGTGGAATATTTCTATTTCCATTCCTGAGAAGCTATGTTTTAAGGAAAAAACATATAATAAGTTGAAATGGCAAGGAACCATTTGTTCCTGATAGAGATTTTGGGTGAGTAATAATTTTACATGAGCTACTTCGATATCCTGAAGTTTTGCACCTCAAAGGGCACCCATAACAAATACATATTCTTTACTATCGTTTCAGAAGAGAAGTGTGCCATGCACATGATGATTCTTGAAACCTTGAACCTTAAGCAGTATTGAACTAATGCACCTACATCTGGTTTATATCTAGTTTCAAAAGGCCATCCCTACGACTCTTCCATAAAATTGAGTGGGGAATTAACTCGAGAGTTTGTTGAAAAATAAAAAATCACTCCTCAAAAAGTGGTAGGTTACCCACATAATATTAAAGTCACATGCATCCATATAATGAAGCCTTAATATACCTTTGCAACCTCTAGAAAACCTTTGCAAGTGTCCTCGAAATTAACCTGAAAAGCAATCAAAGAACTCAACATAAGAGAAGTTAACTTAAGTGCCAGAAATGCAAGTTTTGGGGCAAACAACTTAAGACTTAACAATAAAGCTAGATGAGAGTATCAGAAATGCAACTCTAGGACTAAATAACTAAAACTTAATAAATAATAACCCTGACAAGAATAGTTGAATGCATAACTCTTTCACCGTCTATGACATCAATATTTTTTTGACAAAGCATCTCAGGAAACCATCTACTAAAAAAATCATAGCCTACAACGTCAAAGAAATACTTGCTGGTCTATATCAGGCATTAGCGAGCCTATATATTAGATTTTTTCAATCGTAAAATATGGCAGTATTGAGCCATGAAGGTTGTAAGCATTGGGCTTTCAATGCAGAAAAAGGGTAAAACTTTCTCTGGCAACATATATTATTGGTTGTCATACTAAGTTTTTGGTTAGAGCCCAATGTCAATTCTTCTAAATAACTTCTTTTGGGACATGATAAGAATATTGTGCTTTCCATCTACTACACGGTGTGCTTTTTATTCATAATTTTTTTAGGATCAGCAAGTATTTATCAATCTTCAGCGTGATTGGATGGTTTAGCTTATCAGAATTCAGAAGTAACATTTTCCTATAGTTGTGGACATCAGTCCTGTACACCCCCACCCCCACCCCCTCCTTTTCCCCCTTTCTACCTTATAAATGAGACTCTATCTACACCTATCAAAAAAATGAGACTCTATTTTCTTACTCAAAACGTAAAAAAGTAAAAATATAATAACACCAGCAAGAACCACAAATCCACCACAATATTATTACAATAATAAGAACTAAAGACATGGACATATGAGCCACTTCTGTCTGTTATCTTTTAAATCAAACTTGACATACAATAATAAAATTCTATCAGAACATCCTAGATGTTCGGATGTTCTTGTTCCCTTTACTATTTTCTCTAGACTGTTTTTGTTTTGAGTCGGGGGTCCATTAGAAACGGCCTCTCTATCTCACCTCTGAGGTAGCGGTATGGACTGCATACACTTACCCTCCCCAAACCTCACATTGTGGGAATATACTGTGTATTGTTGTTGTTGTAGATCATTTTGGATGTAAACTAACAGACAAGACGGTTGAAGATAAAAGGGGCGATAACAGCAATCAGGATCACAGAAGATTTATGCAGCAGTGAAGGAGGAAGACAGAAACTAACAAGTACCTGCTCAGCATAGTTCTGCGGGAGAGCTTCAAGAGTACTAGAACTTAGCTCCATAGCGAGATCATAACAGCGAAGATTGTTGTTGATCTGCCGAGTGTCCAGCTCTTAGCATAGTGGTAAAGAATAGCATAATTTAAAGCTCTTTCTACTTCACAATAAACAGTTCAGATTTCCAAATTTTACAAACCATTGCACATAGGGATTCCAGACCGATTTCGGAAGCAGGTTCCTCTAATCTCTTCCTCTCAGCTGCTTGAAAATCAATCATTACCTGGAAAGCAACATTATCAAAGTAATTAACTTTCTTTTCAGAAACCTGAAAATAAAGCTGCTGCCAATCAAAAGCTCATGAAAACATGGAGTAGATCACCAGCAACATATCAGAAAGGGGAGAAGAGAGAAAAGAATAAGTCCTTTATTTTTAAGGAAAAGATTTTTGACATCTGAACAAGCAGGCTATCATATAAACACACTCATAAAAGAGTGGGGAAACAATTATAATATAAACACAAGATTCATTCCCTCCTTTTCCCTCTCCTTATCAAGGATAGCATGGCAGCTGAAACTGGAAAAACAAATATTCCTTCTTGAGCAAGGATATAGAAGATAAAGCATTTCAGGAGAAACTTCTAAAATCCAAGCAACACTTCAGTCCTCATGAAATGTTTTCTACAACTAAAAGTTTTCAATCGCTTGATATACAAATTTGTTGAGAAAAACTACTTCAGAAAAATATGCTGACAGAACCATGCACCATTAGGCCTGCTTCAAAGGAAAACTTTTAGCAAACAAACCAGAGAAAATTGAGGAGTTGTTTTTTTCAAAACAGTGGTGCCTGAGCAAGCTTGCGCGTACCTCGACTAATTCCACAGAATACGTGTCACCTCCCACCAACAACAGATACCACGTAACTCTATTGACCATTGTTAGAACAGATCGGAAGAAATCACCCAGTGTTTGTCACTGATGGTATTTGAACCTGAGACCTCGTGATTCTCAATACACTTCATTAAGGCTACACCCTAGGGTAAAATTTGAGTTTTTTTGTCCAACACATGCATGATTATGATACAACAGAATGCAAAGCATTGAAGCTTTTTCTTGTAGATGTATATAATGAACTAGCCAGCTAAATTCACTGTAGTCCAAAATACAAGACAACAGATCTTAGAATTTTCAAATACCCAAAAAAAAAAAATTACTCCAGCTGCTAAAACTAGAAGACAAACGGAAAGATTCCTAATAAATAGGACCACGTCCTCCCACTCTCTGATAATAAAATACAAGACACTAGATCTTAGAACCTTGAAATGCCAGAAAAATTGCTACAGCTGCTAAAACTAGAACACTAATGGAATGATTTCAAATAAATAGGAAAAATCCACCCAGTCTCTGATAATAAGCAGCATTAAGTAGAATATCTTCAGTTCAGTAAATAAGCGATACAGTGATGCCTTGAGAAGAGAGAGAGAGATGACAGACTGAAGCAGAAAGATCCAGTAATGATGTAGAAGTCATTTTGCTCTTAAAATTAACATAATATCTGTCCTTATATAAAATGAAATCAATGAACTTACCTGAATGAGAGACAAAGCAATCCTGTATAACATGACATCAGTGCTATTTTCTCGTACAATTTGCACCTGCTCCCCCAGGATTCTAAATAAGTCAACGGCGGCAGGTGTATAAAGTTTCCCATCGTCAGTCTTTTTAGGTGGCTGTACTTTGTCTGCCTCAAGGATATTCGTGTACCATTTCTATATTATGAAATGACATGAAAGAATCAGCATTATGTATGTCCACAACTAATATAAAAGTCAATTATGATAATAAATTGAGTTTAAACCTTTGTTGTAGCTTCCATTCTCTCAACATAAGCATTCATAAGAGGATCCATTGCACCACTCTCAGAGCAAACTTGAGCTAAAGAATCATCAACTCCTAGTCCAATTAGACTTTCTTGGTAGTCGACAACCCAACCTGTTACCTAATTCAAGGATTCAGAAAACATCTCAATCCTGAGTCACAGCAACATCTCTTGCAAAGGAGGGAGAGAGAGCATTTGCTCACCCATAAAGAAAAGATTTATTGGGAAGATGAACTTGCTAATGCTGAGAAGCGATGATGGGAAATGATTTTAGTTAATTATGGGATGCACAATTCGGTAACATTAAGATTAAACACAAGCAGGGATAACAAGGTAAAATTGAACCCCCTAATTTGTACCAAGTAGTAAAAGAAAGAATCAAATTTGATCAAATTTTGATCTCAAAGTAACAACCCGTACTTTCGGGCCAATGTTTGATTTGTTTAATGGCGTTAATCACAGGTATTAAGTCAAGAATTTCGGTATGGAATGGTTTTGCAAAGGTTTGAAGTTGAAAAAAATTGAGAAGATGCAATTTTGGTGAACTGGTGCCAGATACGGCCCAAGATGTGACCCATAAGTGACATGCGGGCTGCATGTGCACCGCATGAGGAAGGAAAAGGTTAAGCTTTAGTAATTTGAGATGCGGACAAACATACCGACTGCATATTTGACATATGATCCATATGTCCTGTTGTATGTTGAGGTCTGAGAAAGGTTAAAAATGAGGCTACAGTTGTTCATGTACGAAGCGAACATACCATCCACATGTTTGTACTAAATGTTAAAGAACCCTAAATCGATGAGAAATTAGATACTGGATAAGAAATGTGAAGGCCACATATGAGCCGCATGCGAAAGATACGGCTCATATGTCTACCATATGTAGAAAGGAAAAATTGAGGGACTTGACTTCAAAGCCACTTACGGGCCGCATGTGGACTATACTGCCCGTATGTCAGACATGATGTGGCCAATATGTGGACCGCTCGTTGAGGATGTGGGCAGCGTACGGCCACTATATGTCAAAGCTGAATCATCTCACTTCAAGGTAAGTGATTTCTAACATCTCCCACTATTAATACTTCAAATATTAGACGACCCTAACATCAATTTCTCTTCGGATTCTAGTGAATCAAGGGTTTCCTCTCAAAAGCTCAAGTGAAGAAACTTGAGGGGTTTTCATCGATTAAGGTAAGATCTCCTCCCATCTTCATGCATGAGTTATTTTGGCATTTTGAGCATGTTTAAAGGTCGGACCTCATGGAATGGTGATCAGAAGCCATGAGTCCAAGTTTTGGGTGATTGCATGAGATGGATGAACGAAAACAATATGGAGACATCCTTGTTGTTTGGGTGTTTGGTATTGCTTGGGTAACCTGTAAGGAGGGTTTTGGTGGTATTATTGGTATGGAGAAATAGGTGGAATATGGAGACACCATTGTTATAGGATTTTATAGCTTCATGATCATTGTATGTTCGATTCTAAAAGGCTTGGGCTCAATGAGTTTAATATTAGTTCTCATCATCGTTATTCTTAAGGCCTTAACGAAGAACTAAATCATTTTAGTAAAGCTTAAGGTAGGGAGTGAAGTATGTAAGGCTAACCCTCACAATGCTGGAATTCTCATGGTTCTTCCCTATGCCATGTACTCATAAATGATATGTTCCCTCCTTAATTGATATGTGACCCCTCAATCATGAAAAGTTATGCGTTCCCCGTGTTATGTACCCACATTGTTTAAGTGTGTCCAATGTTCAAATATGAACGGTCTATGTTTCTTAAATGAAAATTGCTAGGTTTTCCATGACATGCTTAAGTGAATCCCTTCCCACGAGTGTATGAGGTGAAAGGATAATGCGTATAGAAAAGGTAATGAAGATTAATGAGGCAATCTAATGTAATCCAAATGGAAAGAACTGTGTAAGGTTATAAATCATAATCTTATGTGTATGTATGTGCTATAAAATGACAACCTATATAGGCCAAGATATCACTATGTCTGAGTCATAACACAAAGGCCTATTTATGGGAAGATACTACACAATGTCCGTGCTGAAGCACGAAGGCATACTTATGGCAGATGTTATCATATATGTTACTATGACCGTGCTAAGACACGAAGGCCCAGAGCCGGTGGTTAGTATTCCAAATCTATGAAGTGTATTAAATTAAAAGTTAAATAATTGGTAAGTATGTTTCTTAGCCCTAAGTGTTGACATAATGTCATATTGGTTGCTTTCCTTCATGAGCCTATGTTTGTCATAGTATTCCTTTATATTATTGTGTTGTTTCTGCTTTAGTATACGAGCATCATTCCATGGTACTCACGTCCTTTTTTCGGGGGCGTTGCTCTTCAAAATGCAGATTCTGACATTCAGGGCGACAGACTTCCACGATAGGTATTCCTCTCTTACACTCAGATGCAGTTTTTTCTTTTTGATAAAGCAATATTTGTATATTGACCAAGACAGCACATAGGTAGTGCTGAAACCATGTTTACAAAGCAAAAGGAAGAACAACTGATCAAAAGAACCTAGCAGAATCCTAGGATATCTATGATTGACTCAGTATCGTCTATGTAGATTTGTATACACCAAAAACACACTTACACTCAGATGCAGTTGGTGAGCCTCACTATCATTCGGGGCCTTATCAATCTTATGTTATGTACATAGATGTTTTGGGTATGCCGGGGCCTTTTACCAGTATTTCTACTGATATGTCATGCCTTAGAGGCTTCGTAGACCTACATATTTCATGTCATGCATGCAGCTATTCTTTTGGCACACTCACACTTCGGTTTTGTTAAAATTATGCAATTGAGCTGAGGACTCACTTTTATGAAAGAAGTACTACTTCGAGCTAAATGATTAATGTTCTGCTTTAATGTACGTTTCATTAAAGATAAGGAATAATGTCAAATATTGTTTAGATGTAGAATAACCAGTTGAAATGCTTTTTTATGACTTCCCTATTCTATACCATATAAAATTTCAATATTTCCAGCTTGTAATCAAACAAACAAACAACTTAATGCCAACATAATCCTTAACTTATCCAAAAGAAAAGAAAAAGAATGCCAATATGATTAAAGTTGTACTAACTTTACAATCTATATACTCATCATACCATTAGCCTCTGCCTGGTCACTCAGCTTTCTCAACCACTGAACAAATCATACCAAATTTTGACCTTAAAGTGATGAGCCTATGACCATAGAATAGGAATTAATATCAAATGTTCTTCAGATTAGAAAAACTGACCGAGATGCTTTTTTATGACTTCCATATTCGATAATTTATAAGATTTCTGTATTCTCTAGCTTTCTAATCAAACAAACAACAGTTTCTCATGCCAAAGTAAGCCTTCAGTAATCCAAAATAAAGAAAATGTCAATACGATTAAAGTTGCATTACCTTTAAAATCTCTATATTTGTCATATGACCAGCTTGGTCACTCAGCTTTCTCAGCCACTGAACAAATCTCTCCGTATAAAGATTTACCATGAGCTGGAAAACTTCATATCTGAGATAATGTTAAGTATAAGTTGGAATAGACATAACTACATAGAGAAAATTAACAGAAGTAGATCGATCATGTGTCAAGACATATTAGGGTATAGACTCCTCTGAGATATTCTTTTCCTTTTTTTTGATGCCTCTGAGTTGAAAGTGTCGCATGATTAAGACCAAAAATCATGCTACAAGAATTAGCTTATAGCTAACAAAAGCATTTTGATGAAAATCGCACCGTCAAGATGCATGTGAAACTTCTCCCCCATCCCAAATATTAAGAACATAATGCTGATCGACCATATAACATTGAGTTTTATAAAATATTATACTTTATCAGTGGTAAAAAGCAATTAACCGCAACGAGGAGCATTTCAGACTCTGACTATATGGTTTTTGAGACTGTGACTATATGTTAAAGATAAGAGTTATTTTGCCAAGTAATTTCCAAAATTGAAGAAAAAACTTCCAACGTACTCTCTAATGGATACAACAGAGCCAAATTTCAGATTGTGACAAATGATAGAGATGAGAGTTATTTTGCCACGCAATTTGCAAAATTGAGTAGAAACTTCCAATGTAGTCTCTGATGGATACAACAAAGCTAAATTTGAGACAATGGGAATGCCCGGAGACAATCTTAAGAGTATGAATAGGAGGTTATCCTTTCTAGACGTGTAATGTTTTGTTTATCTATCACTAAATCTAGGTCTTCTTGACAGATAGAAAGAAAATGGCATAACAGAGGTGTAAAGAGAAGAGAACAAACCTTGGAGGAAAACATGGAGCCACATAGTCATATATCTCTCCAAGCTCTTCTCCTATCTGAAATTGATGAGATTGCGTGTCAATACAACATAAGAAAGGACATCTGAAATTATGAGAATAAATACATATCACCACAAAACTCAATTTTCCTCTATTTTGTCATTTATCTCTGGCAGGAGGATGTATCACTCGCCTTGTAGTCTTCCTCCCGCTGTTTACAAATTTTCTTCTTTTATCAAGCAAAGGAACAAAATGAGGATCAATTCCAAGGACACTTTATCTAGTCATCTTCTAAACAAGTTTATAGGTTAATATAATATGTTAAAACCCATAATGACATGTCTTAACGCTTCTGGAAAAAAGTACACGGATTTTGTTCAAACCAAAAGGCTTTAAAAAGAAAAGCATGACATGCACCTCCATGGGAAAAGGGTTCGAATTGTTTACTATGCGGATAAGAACTCAATTGTCATGGCATATGTTTTATTTGTATCAGCACATCCACCTTGTCTTTGATTGTTGCAATTTAATTATTTAAGCAGCATAGTCAATTGTGTGTATTTTCCCAGAGTTCCATGTCTCCTAAGTCTTCTTCTCATCGATCCGACCCTTGTAAATCTTTTAAGGTGTTGCTGGACCATTCCCTATAACTAATCAGGTGACAACAGGCTTTCAATTCATGCAGTTCTATGGCATGATGGCAATTAAACGCAAAAGAAACAAGATAACAAAGGTGCAAACTTCTGCTGAGTTGGGAGAAATGATAGACTAAAACCAATAGGTGCCAAAATGTGTCAAATCACTCAGTGTCTGCTCGATCAGAAATCTTGTTGATTCGTTGACAAGAAGTTAGGTAGGAAGGCATGATACCAGCAACTAAAATGGGGTATGTGCTGAGGAAATGTTGGTATTCTGTCAACAAGATGAAGGAAAATAGGGACAATCTGTGTCAATATGAATGTCTATACTTGACAGACAACAGGCCAGAAGGTCCTTGATAAGCATTGAGTCTCATCAAATTGAAAGACTTCATGCAAGATGAACGTATGTGTTCTTACCAAATTAAATTCTACATTAGAATCATTCTCTTTCAGTTTGTCAATGATAAAGCTTATCTTTGGAGAAGTACACAGTTTTAACTTCTAAATGCAGGCAAGCTAAACACGTCAATATGTAAAAGCAGATATTCTAACCACTCTAGCTTCCTCTATAGCTGTTTTAAGCTCTTCCTCATTGAGCAATTTGTCAAAACGTGCTTCAACAGACTTCCTTATACTTTCATAACATTTGTCCTTGTAGCCTTTCCCCTGAACCTTCAATTTCTGTTGTGTGAGGTTTTTAGAGGAAGTTGTTTTTCTGCAGGCCAAAACATTAAATAGAATATACATTGGTAATTTGACATATCTGATGCATGCAAAACGTTACACAAAACACAAACACAGCAAGATAGAGCACCTACTTGGCATTTCTTCGAGGATTTGCGATTGACGCCATAGCACCACCTCCCTCAGCCTCAGCTGCTTCTTCTGCGAGTTGCTGATCTAGGATTTCTTGCATTTCAACAACCCTGGAGAAAGGTGAATAAAAGATCAGACAAGAAACTGGATTCATGAAACGTGTATTGATGAACAAGAAGATGGTACTACACTATAGATGTGCAACATCGGCCCAGATTATGGGCATAACACGGGCAGCTACAACACGGTACACGTATGTTAAATGGAAAAAGAATGTCTTCTTAATCAAGTCGGCATTGAACATGAAAATTTCCACTCAAGTAACATACCTTATAGCACGGACAAGAGTTTGTGGGCTGCAAATTATGCCAAACAGAGAAATAGCATGATCAGCATTTTAAAATTAAGTACACGAAATTCAAAAGATTCAACACAAACTAGAAGTAGTCAATTAACACATGAAGAATAAGTTTACTCCTTTTTTATAAGGTGCATGAAGAAATTAGTTTATTACTTGAAGTTATAAACGACATGTACAGATCATAACACATCAATAAAGATAGACGGAAAGCAAACTAGCTCTATGGCAGTTGTTTAATTTCACCACTGACATGCTGCTATTTGTTCTTTGAATTCAAGGGTTTTCTTCATCTTATTATCAAATTTATAAGTTCCCGTTTCAAGTATTTTCACGGGAAAAGAGAAGAATAAAAAAGGTGTCAATCGAGACCCAGAGAACTTTAACAATAGCATAGTTTATTTGCCCTCATAGGAATAGAGAGTTAAGTGGTCACAGTAGTGTAGTGCAGATCCACGATGCTTTCTTTGTGTGTATCATTGTTAAAAGAATTAAGTGTTTGTAAAACTATATACTCCACCAAGAATCTTACCAGGGAAGAAAAAACATTATGTACTCTACAAAGGAGGGACTCTTTTTCTTTATACCATTTATTGCACTTCCCGAGATTGGACATTGGTATTTCTGCTTATTGAACTAACAACTCCCTTTTACAGATATACCAGTAGTCCTACTTTTCGAATGAATCAAAAGGAGGAACTCTGACGATCTCTAGTACCCAATGGCCCAATCTTTATATAAGCTAGTCCAGATAGGTATACTCAGAGCATTATAATCATCAACATTAGGATGAGCTATCCAACTATGTTAAGTCTGAGAAAAAAAGCAACAAGCAACACCGTGCAATTTGAATCATATGGTTACTTAAGGATTTAGCTAGGATTTGAGATTCTTTTTTTTTGTTGTTGTTTTTGACAAAATAGGATTTGAGATTACTTTTCTCTTCTTCCTTCTTCAGCCTCTACTAATCTTGGATGATATATGTTTGTACATTTGGATTTCAGCATTAGATTCCCATCCCAAAAACACCATCCATCAAACAAAAACAAGAATGAAAAAAAAATAAGGAAGAATCAAGAAGGCCTTCTACCAACCACACCAGTGACTGAAGTTAATAGAGAACTCCAAAAATTATGTACTTTGTAATCATTCAACACAACTTTAACTCCCAAAAGAACTGATTATCGTAAATGATTCATTAAACAATCAACAATACCTCTCCTTAGCCAGTTTAGAGAAATTTGCAATCTGTGCCCAGAGTGTCTTCTCAAAGGTCTCCCATGTTCTATCCACATCTTCAAAATATTCTCTGACAAATTCAAAAGTTTCAAATCAAAATGGTCAGATTCCAATGCCAACAACGAGTAAGAGGTCTTCTAACAATCAGCAGCTTAAGAAGCTTTTTACATGTTTTACTATAATAATTATCAATTCACTGGATACACAGTTTAAGTAGCATGTAATTGTTCGGATGAGATTGAGATAAGAGCACTATTGGATGTTGCTGCATATGTTCTTCCTTTAATTTTTCTTTGATATGGTCTGTTGTTGCAACGTTGTGGCATCATTCATCTTCATAATTTACTACATCATCTATTGAGAAATTGAAACTAGCACGTCTAAGCTGATAGTCACTATTTTTCTCCATAAAGAGAGCTGCAAGCCCTCGACTGCAGCGACTCTGACCGTGTTTATCCAACATGAATATGGTTCAATAAGATTTTCTTGCACTAAATGTATATTATATCAAGAACCAAATGCAGCACAGGTAAGATGCAATGTCAGAAAGAGGGCCTTGTTCTATGATTCATAACTAAATGAACATAAAATTAAGAAAAAACAAGATACTGACCTTAGTCTACCAACCTCTTCTTTATGAGACCCTGCAGCAGCTAGCGCGAACCTTCGCTTTCCATCAAGAGCTGTTAACCTCTGCAACCAATTTAAATTGGACGCACCAGATGATCAACGCAAGACTAGGGAGAGAGATGATGATTAAGAAAGTCATAAATCTGGGAAGAACCTACTTCATAGGTGTTAATTAGTTCCTTATCATCTCTAAGAGAATCCCGTGCTTCAGACGCCTCTACGGAAATTGACATCATTCCCTCCACATCCTATGAGAGACGAAGCAATTATATGGATTGATAACCAGTGAAGCAACAAAAGGTTCCAAGATTTTGGACTAAACGAAGTAGACGTTTGGACATAAAAAATGTGGCATTCGAAAAAAAGTAGTATTTGAAGTTAAGTTAAAAAAGTGCATTTGGAAATTGAAGTTGGGTTTCAACATACAGTTAACTTGAAAAAAGTTGAAATTTCATGAGTAGAAAACATTTTTCACTTGACAAACTTGTCAAAACCATTTTCTCGAACTTGAAATTCATCTTCACAAAATCGGTCCAATGGTAACCAAATGCTATTTTGAAGGGAAAAAAAGTTCCATGGACAACTGGCTCCTAAAGTCACTGTTATAAAGATAGGCCAATACAATACTTACCTATGAAAGAAATAATGTTAGGTGCACAAGCAGAGTTTATTATAGTAAAAATACTAGTAACCTATATGACATTGTGCATTGGACGGGGCAACGTCAGTTTAGCATGATTCAATGGAAGATAACATCTTTAAGGGAAAGGTATATAAAAATTTCACTTAACTGCTCTAGCTAAGCTTGGACAAAAAAGTATGAGCAAGACATACCTTCAGAGTAGTGTTCAAGTTATTCCTGGTGTTACTGAGAATCTTTATCTGGTCATGATTTTCTATTAAAGTTTGGCACTCTTGACAAAGCCTGGTCCAAGAAGAAAGAATTCAGCTCAAGCTCAAGACATAATGTCATATGTAGCTCAAATAGTGAATCATTATTATACTTTTCAATAGAAAGAAAGTTTTCTCGGAGTAGGTTTATAGTCTTCTGAGATGAGGAAAGTGATTGCAGACCAGCTTGAGCTTGCTCAACCTGCAATCCAGAAAATTATGCAGCAGATAGAGTTTAATATCTGGAGACAAAAAGTTTCCCATATTAAACATTTCTCTCACCCTAAGGAAAAATTACAAGATGGAAATTAGAGCTTCAAAAGCTTCCCAAGTTAAAATACAGCAAAAATCAGAAGAAATTCCAATAACATTATCTAGGCATAAGATTGAGACGTCTAAACATTAAGTGGAAGCATCCACATACCTGTTCAGCGACCATCGTACTAAGTTGTGCATCATTTGCCTGATCCAACATGAAACAGTACCGGATTATAAACAATGTAGTACAGTTCATCTTAAGTTCAGACCACTAAGTTGAAACTACAAGGAAACAAGAAGCTTCTCTACAACAACAACATCAATAAACATGACCAAATGCAACAACATCAGCCAGAATTGGACCTTCATAATAGCAATGTCACAAAATGTAATAAACTAAGCAAGGCTAAGCAAGCCAGTTAAGATCCATCAACAACTCGCTTATAATCATGAGAACAAATCCTATTGGGTTTTTTTTAGTAACAAAAATCCTATTGGTTTTAGCAGGTAATTAAATCACTTTTAACAGATTACCACAATGTATCAAAAGCTAAAGTTTAATATTTATGACATTTTCTACATTAGTTTTAGATTTTCAACAAAAAGCAATGTGAAAAGCAACTGAAATACACTTATGTGGCCAAAAAAAGCAACTAGCTACCTGATACAGATGCATAAGATATCTCTATAAAAATTCCTGATCACTATGGTTTTTTCCTCTAGATAAAAGTAGTTAAACTTGAAAATAAAAAAAATCAATTTGTCTCCAAAATTCTCATTTCTCTAAAGACTCTTCAACTACTTAGCAACACATTCAAGAGCTCAAATGTTTCACGTAACAGTTCCTTGACACAATTGAACTACAAATTGACAATAATTTCCAAATAAAAACAACAAAATATTCCAAATTTTTGCAAACAAAAGGAAAGAAGCAGTGGATCTATCTGAAACCTGTCGAGGAGCAATGAAATTAAATCACTTTAACAGATTACCACAGCATATAAAAAGCTAAAGTTTAATCCATTTTTTTATAACACTTTCTAGATTAGTTATTGATTTTCAACAAAGAAGCACTGTGAAAAGCAACTGAAATACACTTATATGGCCAAAAAAAGCGACTAGCTAGCCGATACAAGAAGCATAGGATATCTATAAAAAAGTTCCTGTCACTATCCATTTTTCCACAGATAAAATTAGTTAAACTTGAATTAAGAAATAATCATGTTTGTCTCCGCAACTCACATTGCTCTTAAGACTCTTCAACTACTTGGTAACGCATTCAACAACTCAAATATTTCTTATAACAGTTCCTTTACACAATTGAACTACAAATTGACAATAACTTCCCTAAACAGAACAAATACAAACAACAAAAAATTCCAACTTTTACAAAAAAATATCATAAATAAACAAAAGGAAAGAAGCAGTAGATGTAACTGGAGTCTGTTGACAAGCAATGTAATTAAATCACTTTAACATATTACCACAATGTCTCAAAAGCTAAAATTTTATCCATTGTATTTATGACATTTTCTACATTAGTTTTAGATTTTCAATAAATAAGCAATGTGAAAGGCAACTGAAATACAGGGATAATGACTTACTGACTAAACCTAAAAGTTAAAAAAAAAAAAAAAAAAAATCAATGTGGCCAAAAAAAAAAAAGGTCACTAGCTATCCGATAGCAGATGCATAAGATATCTCTAAAAAAAAATTCTGATCACTATTGATTTTTCCTCTAGATAAAGTTAGGTAAACTTGAACTAAGAAATAATCATATCTGTCTCCAAAATTCATATTGTTGTAAACTAAAGACTCTTCAACTACTTGGTAACACATTCAACAGATCAAATGGTTCTTGTAATAGTTCCTTTACACAATTGAACTACAAATTGACAATAATTTCGACACCAGATGCATAAGATACCTCTTAAAAGAAAATCCCGATCACTACTTTATCAAAATCAAAAAAAAAAAAGGAACTGATCACTGCTGATTTTCCTTCTAGATAAAATTAATAAAACTTGAATTAAGAAATAATCATACATGTCTCCAAAATTCACATTGCTTTAAAAATTGTTCAAATACTTGGCAACATATTCAACAGCTCAAATTTTTCTAATAACAGTTCCTTTACACAATTGAACAACAAATTGACAATAATTTCCCAATAAAATCAACAAAATATTACAAAAATTCATAAACAAAAGCAAAGAAGCAGATGCATAAAGTTCAACTAAAAAGACACTTACGTGGCAAAAAGAAACGACTAGCTATCTGATACCAGATGCATACGATACCTCTAAAAGAATTCATGATCACTATAGATTTTCCTCTAGATAAAATTAATTAAGGAATTAATAAATAACCATAATTGTTTCCAAAGTTCACATTGCTCTAAAAAATTCAACAGCTTAATTTTTTCTCATAACAGTTCCTTTACACAATTGAACTACAAATTGACAGTCATTTTCAAATAAAATAACATCGCTCTAGATAAAATTGACAATAATTTTCAAATACAAAAATTCATGATCACTATCCATATTCTTTAGATAAAACTATTTAACCTTGAATTAATCACATTTGTCTCCAAAATTCACATTGCTCTAAAAACTCTTCAACTACTTGATAACACATTCAACAGCTCAAATTTTTCTCATAACAGTTCCTTGGCACAATTGAACTACAAATTAACAATAATTTCCAAATAAAATCAACAAAATTTTCGCAAAGAAGAGGGAAAAAAGCAGTGGATCTATATGAAACCTGTTGACGAGCAATGTAATCGGCTTTGATGGAAGAAATAGACTGTAAGAGCTCAGGTAAAGGCAAAAGCTTAGCGACTTCACGAACGGAGGCTTCCTTCGCCTCAACGCCGAGATCTTCGGCCATCATTTTCGTAAGCTCAAACTATTTACAAATCTAATTCACTTATAAAAACCTTTGGTATTGAAATTGGAGGTAGGAGTAT
This sequence comes from Capsicum pubescens, assembly GCA_030864215.1. Taxonomy (NCBI): domain Eukaryota; kingdom Viridiplantae; phylum Streptophyta; class Magnoliopsida; order Solanales; family Solanaceae; genus Capsicum; species Capsicum pubescens. The sequence continues at coordinate 43,080,156 of CM061541.1, forward strand.
ATATGTATAGAGAGAGATCTCGACGGAGAAAAGGCTCAAAGTGTGTGTGTGAACAACCAGCTCGATTTTTCAATGGAGAAGGAAGGAAGAGAAGAGTCTCTGTAAATCGAGTCGGGTTTCGACGTTATGGGTTGAACTGTTTAGAAAATTATGCGGTTTTGATATTTGGACTATTAAGAAATGAAATGGTAAAAAATGAAGTAGAGTGCCCTATTTAATCATCAACAAACAATATAGATCTCATAGTTTGAAGTTTAATTATAAAAAAATTATAATTATAGAAGATATAATATGTAAAGTAAGAGAGATGAAAACTGTAAAAGGATTAAAAAAAAAAAAAAATCAAAAAATTTGAATTTTATCACTTGCTATTTTTACTGTTTAAAATAATTATATTAACATATTGTTATTTAGTTTAAGGGAAAAGATATGGGCTGATATTTAAAAAACAAAAAGGGTAAATTAACTATATAAATTTATTAGATTAGTTATTACAAGTTATAGCAAAATTTTTAAGTTTTCAAGTTATAGCAACTTTCATTTTAAAAAAATATATTAAAAATATTTTTCTTTTTGTTGAAAATACAAAAAAATAATTAATGAAAAAGGAAAAGTAAGATTTAATACAATTAATATGCAAATTACCTTCCTTAAAAATAGTTAACCTTAATTACTGATATTTATCCACCCCAAATCTCTCTAACCGTTTATTTTTGTTTCTATTTTAATGCTTGCATTAAGATTCCCATCTTTATGCACTACCTTCCTCTATTACACGATTTTTCTCTACCAGTACATAAAAAACGCTTGCTAACTAAGCGTTGTTGAATATAGTTTGAAAAAAAAGCAAAAATAAGTATTTCTTTAGATAACAAATATGAATTCTGTTAATTTGCATTCAATCATGATACGTCATGGAGGGAGATGGAATTCGTCGGGTTTGTTAATTTATTTTTACGCTTTCTAAACGAATTTAAATATATATTTTTTGTGTGTGTTTTCAATTATCTGTTGTTGCAATGTTGAATTTTGGACGTTTATCAATTTCACTAAAATTATTGTATAAACAGGAATACCGAGGGACTTCGGAATTGATGGAATAATGTATGATGCAACGACCAAGTACAAAGGATTAGTAGAAGCAATCGCAACACAACTGATGATAGACACATCTACAAATAATCTTGAAATCTGATACATAATAAGTGATAGATGCCCAACTATGGTCATACACAATGATACAAGTGTGCAGGTGTATTTGGAACAGAAGAAAACGATTGTTGATTTCTTCTTAAAATATCCATTGTATGTTACAATTTTGGGTAAATCAGACGATGTAATTCACCAAACTGAAGAAGCAATTGTTTGTGTTGGGCAATAGTGTTCTAACGAAAAGAATGAACAAAGGAGAAAGCTATTTTCAAAAGATTGTGTTCGTTTGATCGGGATAAGTCCAGCTTTTGAAGAATTTGAAGAAGAACGTGTGGATATAATTTGTGATGTAACGAATATCAACATAGCTGTAAAACAGACTTACAAGGATAAACAAACACTGGTTAATGTTATGGAGTTGCACGCATTTATGAAACAGTTCTCTTATCGAACTAAAAGATCAAGTAAGAGCAGGTAAAAACGTTTGTATTTTTTGTGTGTATTAAGTTGGATATAATAGTTGTATGTTAATTCGATATCTATTTTTTTTGTAACAATAATTTTTTAATTTAACAGCTACTATTTGGCTTGTGTGGTGGAGGACTGCACTTGGTTTCTTCGTTCTTTCAGAATTAACAAATCAAAGTTTTTTAAGATAAGAAAATATTGTGACATTCATACATGCTCAATAAAGGATCAAGTTTATGCAAGGCGTCAAGGAATGACAGAAGTGGTAGCCGGATTGATCTTAGGTAATTATGTGGATACCAAAAGAATATACACTCCCAACGATATTGTTTCTGACATGGTGAGAGAGCATGGGATTTCACTAGATTATCATCAGGCATGGCGGGCAAAAACCAAAGTAGTTAAAATATTGCGCGGTGATCCTACCGAGTCATATCAAAAGATACCGGGTTATTTGTATATGTTGAAAAAGCATTATCTTGGATTTGTTGTTAGCTGGAAGAAAACCGAAGAAAATAGATTCTTATATGCTTTTGTTGCATTGGACGCCTTAATTCGTGGATGGGAATATTGCAGGCCAATTGTTGTAGTCGATGGAGCAGCTCTAAAATCGCTTTACGGTGGAACTATGCTGACTGCGAGCACATTGGACCCAGGAGGTAATTTTTTATTTTTTATTTTTTTATAATGAAAGTTATATCAGAATGTTAAGGTGTTGTATAATATTGGTATGTCATCTGTATGTATTTTGTGTGTTTTGGTAAAAAGTAATCAACCAGTATATTATATGAAGTATGTTATGATTGTAGGTCATATACTACCCCTTGCTTATGTTGTGGTTGATTAAGAAAATATTACATCTTGGACTTGATTTTTTGATAAATTTAAGATTGCGTTTAGGGAAAGGAAAGGTATGTGTATAATGTCCGATAGAAATGAAAGTATTTGGAAGGCAACATCCGCAGTATATCCAAATCTGTCACATCATGCTTGTATTTGGCATCTGTGGTGCAACATAAAGGTAAACTTTCGCAAGAATTTTGAAGAATTGCATAAACTTTTTTTTGCAATGGCAAAGGCATATACTCTACAACAATTTGAAGAGTTAATGAGAAGGGTGGACCAAATAGATAAGAAAGTTAGGGGGTATTTAATCCAAATTGACTACCACAAATGGGCAAGGGTTCATTCTACTGTCAAACGGACTTGGACAATGACATCAAATATAGCGAAATCCATCAACAACACGAACAGAATAGCTAGAAGATTACCCGTGGTTTCAACAATGAATTTTATGAGGTTAATGATTGAATCATGGAATGCAAAACAACATGAGGAGGCAACAAACACGTTAACAGAGTTGACAGTCAAATATAATGATATTTTGACAAATAATCGTTTGCTTTCACAGAGAATGATAGTAAGTCCTTTATCCATTACTTTTTACATGACTTAAATTTTTTGTTAATTGGTTTGTGTATTAAAATTGATTCTGAATCCAGGTAAAAACATCAAATGAATTCTTGCATACTATAAGTAATGGAGCAAAAAGATTTATTGTTTGTTTACGAAGAAGAAAGTGTAGTTGTGGAGAATTTCAATTAGACGAAATGCTCTGCTCTCATGTTATGGCTGCTATTACGTATAGAAACCAACATGATGAGAACTATTGCTCACCGTACTACAGCAACAAAAATTTCAGAGATGCTTATGCCATACCAGTTGAACCTTTTCCTTGTGAAAGTACATGAAAAATACCACGTGAAGTGTTGGATGAAATTGTATTACCACCTGATTCAAAACGACCTCCCGAAAGACCATGTTATGAAAGATGGAAAGCACCAAATGAAGATAAGTGTAAACGTTCAAAGATTACATGTAGTGACTGTCATCGTGAGGGGCACAATAAAAGGACTTGCCACAAACATGCACCACCAACTTAAGATGGAATCTATTTTGCTTACTTTATGTTGATGTTAATTTAAAAAAAAAAATAGTAATGATCAAGAAATTGAAGTGTTAATATTTGTTCCGTTTTAATTACTTTGTGGTTATGGATATTTATTTTTATTGGTTTTAAATAATCAAATGTTTGAGAGTTGGTGAATTTCTTTTTCAATTAATATGACTGAACACGTATATAATATTGGAAAAAACAATAACATACACCGAAAATGCACTGTAATGTGCAATAGTTGCAACTTGGTATTCAAGTATTTAAATGAATAATAAACTAGGACTCTTACCCATGTAAGATAGTGATAGCTATTGTACATTTTAGTTTACCTTATGAATTACAATCTTAGAATCATATTTGGATACATGTAAAGTTCAAAGATAGAGATAAGGAGAAATAAGCAGTTAGGTAACTTTTGCATTGTATATAAACCATGTTGGAGCAGGCGTAGAATACACAAGGAAAGAATCAAGAAAAATGCAAGACTTAAATGAGAATCTGCACTTGAATGGGACTCTACACGTTAAAAAATACACTGTATAACAGCTGAATGCAACCAATGCATGTATCAAATTGGGTTGAAAATTATATATCTACAAGAACTAATACAAGCACAATAACTTCTCCAATTAAAAACATAATTGCTTTACTTCATCACATCAATAAAGTTCAACCAAAAAGAACCAAACTCAATACAGAGTAACAAAAAAAAAATCTGGGTGTCCTTGTAACTATTGAAAAAGATACTACTACTTTCAAATATCAAAACATCCGTCAAAAAACACAACTAAATAAAACCAACTACTGTTGTAATATTTTGAGACTGATACTATCGTGTCCTTGTACTTTCAAACTGCTCCCTAGATTTTTTGAAACCACCATGCTTGCTAGTAACATTTCCTGTTGCCTCACTTTCACTGATTTCCCCATCATTCTGCTTCCGTCTGGCATAATCCCATAGTAGTGCACCATATCTGATTCGATGGTTGACAGTATCAAAAAGTCTACTAGAGATATCAAAAATGCCATGAATACCGTACTCAGCGAAGGCGCATACAAACATACCACAATCACTATAAAATAGAAAATCAGCAAAATCATTTATAAAGCAACATATATATTAATATAAATACATAAAAATATAATTTAAATTTAACTTACTTAGATTGAGGTTCCTGCTATAGTGTATTCTTCAAAATGACATACTCCAAAGGTTCACTCAGTGATTTATTAATGTATGCAGCTTCTCGATGCCAGTCAATATCCGAACGTTTCCCGTAAAAATTAGTGGCAACCAAAAACATAGGTATCATGATTGAAAGGGATCAAACATGATCTAAAACATTCTTTGAATGGATAACACCTTCCATCATTGAATCATAAACGTATAAACACCTATATCTAATTCGAAAAACAACCAATATCCAATGAAATGACTCACTAACATTCACAGGAATGATGATATTATCAACAGAATCCCAGGGAACATTGGCAAGCAGTTTGTAACCCCTAATGCATTGGCTAACATGGTGTTCAGGAGTGATACAACTCATTTCTTCATTCAAACTTAACCATTGTTGATGAATTGAACATATCCATTTAACAAAGAAGACATCAGTAGTGATGTATGTAATAGGCTTCACGACACTGTACTTTGATTTTTTCCTCAAGTAATACATTATCACGTCAATATGCTGAATAAACAAAAATTACAGAATAGCATAATTAGTGTGTCCTGTACACAAAATACTCGCTATTCAAGCATACTAAGCATAAGGGATATCAAGGCAGACAATTTATATTACTTATATTACTTATAATCAACCCAAAAATATCAAGGCAACCAATTTATATTACTTACAAAAATCTTTTTTAATGAGTATTTAATATCTATTTCATAGATAGACATCTAAAAGGGACTTAAATAGTTAGTCATAGCAGAAAGTCATAAGGGATTCATATTCATAAGCTATTATCTTTCATTTTATATTAGTTGTTATATTTTTCTGTCGCACATGTTTTAAAAAATGTATATTTTTTATTCAACTACCTTTCATTCTTTTTAGTCTATCCAATATTGTTTACTTTCAAAATAATTTTTTTTAAGGACAACCAACTTACTAAGGTGTCCCACTTAGTAAAACTTTTACTGTCCCACATACTAAAACTTTTTCTAAAGTGGAATATGCAACCAACTTGTTTATAGCATATCAACTTTATTGTCTTTTTTATACATATTGACGAATCTACAAAATTCACGTACCAAGAAGTTTATGATGTGTTTTTATTGCCATCTTTCTTTTCTCTATGGTCTTTGTTTTTTCTATTCTTTTTCCTGATGGTCTCTTAATTGACCTAAAAAGCCTAAATTTACATACACTAAATTTACATCACATATGGACAATGAATGCACAAGTATACAAGCAAATTTTATACTGCATGTAAGAAACAAAATAGAGTGCATGTCATTACCAAACAACATAATCAAATGCATTAAATCCCAAATCAAAGTATAAATTGTATATAATTTAGTCCATTGTAAAAAGAAAGGAGAATAGAAAAAATGATTAAAATCATCTACAAAATGCTTTTGATCAAATTTCTCCAACTTGAGCTTCCAAATGTATGATGTTTGGAAGAGAAAAAAAGAAGAAGAAAGAAGAATGTAAACAAAACCAATGAAGCAGGCAGACATAGAAGAAGTCTGAATTTCAATGCTCATAAACAAGTTGGAAAGACTATGCTTTGTACTGCTATTTACACACAAAATAAATATGAAAAAATTATTCAACACCAAATAAAATACAAAAAACATACCTCATCATTCCATGGTCGTCCAGTGTGAATCAAGGTGTGGAACCAATCTTTATCTTCAATTTTTATGTCAGCCAATACAAATTCAGGAATTATCTTGTTCTGTAAAGCAGTGTTTGCAGCACTCCTACATACATTTTTAAAAGGCAATAAATATTTTTTTCGTTGAACTGTTAATAAAAAAAAATTGAAATTCAAAACACACACCTTTTTCCTCTTGACTTTGAATTTGGATAACACCAATCAGTGAACTACTCAATCAACAAATCTGGAATCTCAAAACCAATATACTCCTGAAACGGATGCTTACTCTTGAAGTACAACGGACATCTTCGGGAGCTTGTGTCAGATTGATTATACACATCTACTGAAGATTTGTCAAATATTATAGTCGTAGTGATATGTGCTTTTGGTGTTTTCAATACTCTAAATGTTGGTTCAAGAGCAACTAATTGAGACTCAGTAAAGAAGGATATGTTATCCAACGGTGACTGATCATTGACATGATTATTCACAACTGGATTGTCAGAAAATGTGAATAAAACATGAGAACTCATGAAGGAATTTCAATAATGTACAATCTTGTTATTATATAAATAAAATTAAATATGAAAGTATAGAAATATTACCATCCAATCGGACAAAAATATCATCACCAAAAGAATATTTTTCAATGACAGGATCAACAAGCACTTCATCTTGCTTGTTGCTTGCACTTGGTGTTTGTAAACCAACGTCCACATTCTTATGAAAGATATAGTATTTTAATAACAGTTAGTAATGAGAAAATTGATAACAAATATATGATAATTCAATGCAATGAAAATTAAACCTCCTTTTCAACAAATTCAGACGATTGTTGTTTAGCCAATCTTAATTCATTCAATATCAACTTCACAGATTCTTGAACAAACTCCCTCGTCCCATTGAATTCACTTTCAACCTGAAAAGAACATAAAACAATGAAAAAGATATATCAAAAAATTATTCATATTAACAATGAAATATAAAATTATAAATTAAACATACTTTTTTCTGATATTCTATCATTTCTTTGAAAACCTGCACATACATAAATATAAAGTACTTAGTTAATAGTACAACTGAAAAATAGAACCCTATGAAATGAATACACAAAAATGTTGTACTGCAAAGATGATGTGCATTATAACATTTTACATATCATTCAAAACAAACCTTCTCCTGAAATAACGACATATCACGAGGGACCTGCATGTAGACACAGAGAAAACATCAATCACATATTTAATAAATATTTTGAATACAATACTGAATATGTACTTGAAGATTAAATTGGAAACATACATTGGCTATTTCATTCTTTAGGACAATAAATGTATCTTCAGATATGGATGGTACAGAATGGTCTGAATCATTACGATGTTCATGACCCAAGCTGTCCTGGTGAATAGATCCAAGGTTGAATTCCACCTCCTCTTCATTGGTAAACACAATGTCTCTAAACACATACTGAAGTTTAAACAAAAAGTTAGATATACAACTAAACACTGGTATGCCCAAAAAGTGTTACTGCATACCAATAATATACATATAAAATATGAAGAAAAAATGCTCATACATAAAATAATTACTTAAGAAAATACAGTTAGAATAAGATCATTACCTCATTGTTGTACCGCTTGAACATCGTACTCTGAAGATAGTCATAAAAAATGAGTTCTTCAGATGACTTTCAATTTAAAATTCTTGGAATTTGGGATCCAATCCGATTAGCAACACACTTATCAATGTCCAAACTACATTCACAGAACTAGATTTGAAGCGTAAGATGAAATCCTCGAAAATGAAAAGAGAATGAATTTTTTTCCATCTTATGACTACAAGATTTTTTCAATACTTGAAAACACTCACCTCTCCAATCATACTTCAAATAGTGACCTGATTCTACCAAATCAAAATCAGCCTTCTTTATGAACGTTCTTGGTAGCTCAGATTGAAGAAATTGACTTATGAAGTATACTAATTCAGTTTCATACAAATCTTCAACTCGATAAGAAATATTCTTGTTAACAAAAGCATCATAGAAAACAGACCTCATTACCTTATCCATACCCGGGTAATATCTATCCATTAATTTATTTTTTACTTTAGAATCAGAAACAAAATCTGATTTCTTAAAATATTTCAACCCACTAACTACAGAAAATTCTCTCTTTTCAAAATGCAGTTCTTTATCATTGATTTGAAGATGAATAAATCATCCCTATCATTATAGGTTTCTGCAAGTAATAGACTACGGAGAAGCTGGGGTTGAATTTTTTAAAAATGTATATTCAAAAAATGACAAAATGAAGATTTCTGAAATATTTTAAAATACTCTGTGGTCCATCTCTGTTTGAGATCATCAAACACATTAACTTTTATGTATGAAGACCAGTGAGTATACTGCTTCTTATCCTGAAAAAAGACAAACAATTCACAACACTTTTACCATCAAATAAAAACATACACAAAAGTTTTTTTTGGTAACATCTCTGTTTTTTGCATACTTAAAATAAACAATTCACAAAACTTTAGCCATGAATATAAAAAAATATAATGCACCAACTTGTTTCACAGTTAGAAGCTATATTTCAACTAACAAACATTAACAACAACAAAAGTGGCATGTCAACTTTCAACCATAACAATAACAAAAGTGAAATTTTGAAATTTTCAACCACTAACAACAACAAAAGATATTTTAACATAATTCGAATAGTAACAAGATCAAGAGTTATATTTCAAGTTTAAATCACAAAAACTCAAAAATTAATAAAGGCTAATTTACATGCACGCCAATAAAAAAGTTAAAATTAATTCAATATCAATTTAACCAATTTAATACATATTAGAAAAAAATCAGATTACACTAACCTTGCACACATTTCTTGATTTCTTTTTGTCAGACTTGTTGTCATCCACCTTGTCAATACCCACACTGACCTTAGACCTTGTAACTCTAGCATTTTCACGAGATTCTTTTTTTAATTTTTTCATTTTAGGCACGAAAATTTCATCTTCAAAATCTGAATCGGAAACATGTTGACCAACATTTTTTTTCCTCTTGTCAACCTTCTCAAAATCTGGAACAACAACCTTTTTTGATACTCTATTATTTTGCATGTTGAGTTGTTGTTGCTTCAAGGAAGGTGAAATCTTTGAACAATCTGATTTCTCCGGCAAAAATTTAATTTTATTGTGAGGAATAGAATCAACTTCAACTACTTTTTTCTTGCTCTTTGATTTTGGAGATCGGGCAAAGCATCCCAAATCAAACGATGGTCTTGAAAAATTAATAGGACTATGTTCTTGTATAGTTCTAGGGCTTTTCCTACTAGGGGTAGAATCAAACTTGATTTTTTCGTACATTATCTCAAGAAAATAATAAATCTTAAGAAAACAATAAAAAGCTTAAGATATTAATCCAAGATCAATGGTTAATGGATATTGAAAAACCAAAAAGTATACTCAAAAGAAAAGAAAATAAGTTGAAAAGACTACTTAATGAATATGTCGTATAAGAAGGGAAAAGTTTTATTGATAATCAGTAAAAGTTAAAAGTTAAATTGAGTATGAATATAAGTTAAAAAAGGTAAAGAAATAGACTTCTATTGGTAATTAAATACTGTAATTAATTAGGAGTGATAAATATTAAATGCTAAATATAAGAAAATAATACAAATAATAAATATTAAAAAATTAATTTTCAGAAATTTAATTAAAAAATAAATCTCAAGAAAACAATAAAAAGCTTAAGATATTAATCCAAGATCAATGGTTAATGGACATTGGGAAACCAAAAAGCATACTCAAAAGGAAAGAAAATCAGTTGAAAAGACTACTTAGTTGAATATATCGTAAAAGAAGGGAAAAGTTTTATTGATAATCAGTAAAGTTAAAAGTTAAATTGAGTATGAACATAAGTTAAAAAAGGTAAAGAAATAGACTTCTATTGGTAATTAAATACTGTAATTAATTAGAAGTGATAAATATTAAATGCTAAATATAAGGAAATAATACAAATAATAAATATTAAAAAATCAATTTTCAGAAATTTAATTAAAATATTTTTTTTCAAAAGTTGCTATGGCTTGTAATTATTTCTTAAGTCTAGTAATTAATGAAAAGTTATGCTAAAACTTGTAATTAACAATCTAAAAATTATATTTGGGACGATTTTCACAAAAAAAAATGGCCCATAATTTGAAAATATGGACAACTATAGTCAGTCGATCTAATTTATTTTCCTCTTTTAGCCATTGTCCCAGTCGGCCACGTGCAATTTTTATACCCAATTGATACACTTTTATACTATATTGATACACTTTTATACTACATTGACACACTTTTTAAAAAAGAAAGAGGGAATCTTATACCCAATTGATACTTTTTTATACCACATTGATACACTTTTATAACAAGATAGAAGGGGAATCTATGCATGCACATGCAGTGTTCATATATCCAATTGATACTCTTTTATATTAGATTGATACACTTTTATACCACATTGATACAGTATGTGCAAGCATATACAGTAGCATATATCCAATTGATACTCTTTTATACTAGATTGATTCATTTTTATACCATATTGATATAATATGTGCAAGCATATACAATAGCTATTTTCTATTAACCGCCCAGCTAAGACAAATAATAATTTTTTAAAAAAATAGAAATGGGGAGTATATTTTTACTTCGTAGTTTGATATTAACAAATCTTCTTTTGTTACACTTCTCTACATATAACCTACCTAAAAATCCTTACCTTACTTCGAAATCCTCTATTTGATTTTGAGATTTTTGTTGAAAATGGTGGAAAAATTGGGTTCATCGAATGAAAAAGCAAGCAAGAAAATGGTGAAAGATGATTCCTTATCTGTTTATGAATTTATTGAGGATGATTTATCATTTATTGGTGAAAATTATATGAAGCTAATTGAATGTAGATTCTTAGAGATTTAAACAAAAGTTTGTGGAATGAAAAAGGTAAAGATGAGTATCAGAAAAGGTAATGGAACGGAGAATTAGGATTTTGAATGAAAAGAAAATTGTGAATGAAAAGGAAAGAAAGAAAGGTAAAGTTATATTTTGATTTGGGCACATTTCTGGTTATATGTAGTTAAGCGTATGAGAGTGGCTATTTATCGGATTTTTAGTTTTAGGTGCTATTTTTGTGGAATTATTTTAGTTTTAGGTGTTATTTTTGTCTTTTCTCCTTTAGTTTAATTATGGACTTAAGTTTGTTTTGCTTTATACCTTTTCCAGAAATAAAAGGGTATTAAAAGGGCTTGTTACACTTCTTGTGTTTTTAATAAGGTGATGATTGTATTTTGAGAAAAAATAATAAATAACATACTTAAGAGCACAATTATGAGATTCATAGCAGTACTTTCATAATTACTTAAACTAGCAACTTGTATTTTGTATTTGAAGATAACTGTTGCTATAAAAATACATATACAAATCGTTTTACTGCTCGTATTTAACTCAAATCAGTTGAATTAAATATGTTATAATAAGTACTCATTAATTAAATGTGGAGATTCCTTTTTTATTAATACCTCTTAATTAACGTGATTTCCGTTATTTGTTACCAATTGAAAACAAAATTCAAATTTTAATTTCACATTATCTTTTTCATTCAAAAAAAATCAAAATCAAATTCAATTGAAACTTCTTCTCTTCAATATCTACGAAAATTCAAATTAAACCATTACTGTTGTTGAAGGTATTTAATCGTAATATTATTTTCTTATATGAATTTCATCAGTTTTTTGAAAATCAATCAAAATTTTTTATGAATTTCATCAATTGTTTGAAATGGATCAAAAAAATTTGTTCTGATTTTTTTTTGAATCATTACTGTTATTTTCTTCAATTTTTTTTTGAGTCATTACTGATATTTCGTTCAACTTTTTTGTTTCATCGTTAAATTGTTTTTCTTATTAGTGCGTATGGAATTTTATAATTCTTGTATGATAATGATTTAGATCTAAGAAGATTTTCAAAACGTGATTTTTTAATGTTTTGATAGAACTTCTTTTTTAAACAAAGTTTGGTCACCAAAAAATAATTTTCTTTTTCTCAAATGACCCTAATCTAGATATTTTTGAAAAGTGAAGGTTATTAACTTACAATTAGACAATTAAAATTGTGTTTCAGTTGCCAAACACCTGAGAATAATTTTGCAGAAGATCAGTTTACGATAATAGGACCTAAAGTCTTGTTATTCACACATATGCAGTAAGCAATATGTGCATTTGTATTTTGCAGATGTGTTTCCAAAAAAATCAAATATACATTTCGCATTTGTTTGTAGCAATACATTTACATATTTGAATTTGACCCTTTTTAATTTTTCCTTTTTTAAATAATATCAGGTTGTACCAACCACAAAGTATGTCTACACGGTGCATGATAGAGAAATGATTTTATTGTTTGCCTCAAGGAAAAAATATGTTCATGTCATGCATTTCAACTGGATGAGATACCTTGTGCACATGCTTGTTCGATCTTGGATGGCAAGAATTTCACCAAGGGACCATATTGTTGTGATTTGTATAAGCCAAAAACAGTCTTGAAAATGTATGATATTCCAATCTATCTTTTTACACAAATAGATGACTGGATAATTTCAGATATCATACTTGGTGAAATAGCACTGCGTTCAAAGTACAAATGACCTCCTCGAAAACCTACAAAGAAAGATCGTGAAAAATCGGGAGGGATATGTTTGGAAATAGAAATATCAACTCATGTAGTGGTTGTAGGTCTAAGGGGCACAATAGACGTTCGTACAGGAAATATCGTAAATGATACATTTGTTCTAATGTATTCTTGCTTTATAATTTGTTTTACACTTTTCATAATAATGAACTCATTTGTTAAATGTGTTTTATGATATTTATGTTCCATTTACTATAATACATTATAAATGATAATAAGTAATACAGTTTTGTATTTCTAACTTTGAATGAAAATACATATACTTTTGCTTAGAAAAATACATATGTTTTCGGGTAAATGTATTCGATAATTGTGTTGTTATTCAAATATGGTGACCTATATGTATTTCTAATATCAAATACATACACAGATTTCCATATTTATTTACAAAAGATATGTGTTTGAAAATACATTTGTCGCCTCTATGTATTTCAACCTCTGTTATAATATTTACTTGTATAATTGTCTATTTGTATTAGGCATCATAGTTAACAACATAATTTTTGTATGAATTTGGCTAAATGTATTTGCTAAAATATATATTATAACAACACAGAGTAAACTATATAGTATATGAATACATAGTAAAATACACCTATGCAACAACGTATGTATTTGATATTATATAAAAACAGAGAAAAATACATATATAAAGCAGCATATGTATTTGAAATTATACGAACACTAAGTAAAATACACATATAAATCAACTTAAAATACATATATACAATGCATAAGTATATGTGAAACCTTATATGTATTAAACATGTGTATGTAATGTAAACTGCATATGTATTTTGAAGATAAATCTGAAAACTGCATATGCATATATTGAAATGTAAACTGCATCCACACACACACACACACACACACACACACATATATATATATATATTGTAAACTTGAATAAAACACATACTATATAATTATCGAAAACATATTCAACATAAAAGACTAAAATAAATAACTTTCATTCACTTCAAAATGAAGAACTTTCATTAACATCAAAATAGAAAATAAGTTCCAAAAATTACTACACTAAATTACTATCAACATTCAGTTAAATCTTGTCACATACAAAATGGAATAAAATCATCAACAATCAGAATTCAAATACTTTTGTGACACTTATTATCTTGTTTTTCCTAACAGGCCTCAATGGTGTTTCGTCGACACTTTGAGCTTTTGCTTTTTGTTTTCTCATAACGTAGTCCCACAATAGTGAAGCATATCTTGTACAAAGTACGTTGGGATTGAACTCGACCAAAGGAATGCCTCGATCATAAGAAAGGCACTCTGCATATGTAACCATGTACAACCCATAACCCCAACTGCATATTTAAACAAACAGAATACCCAAATGTATATTTCAACATTGCAATATACTAAAAATACATGACAATTATAAAAACATACATATAGTCAAATACTTGTTCATAAATAGTTCATATATAAATGTAGTTTTCGTACATGCAAATTAGCATATGTATTTAACATATAAATACAAATAAATACATATTACTCCAAAATATATATTTAAGCTATTAGCTTCACCAAAATAAAGATTACCCCCAAATGATATCAGCTTTACTGAAATTCCTAAGTACATATCAGTGCATAAAAATACATATACACCGAAAAATACCTCTTTCTCCCTATCTTCTTTCGATTCATTACCAGAAGAGTTTTCAACATCATCATTTACAACTTTGCTTGAATCTGCAATTTCTTTTGCTTTCTTTTTCTTCTCATATTTTTGTAATTTTTTGACTTTTGAAAAAGGAGTTTTTTCAACAACAATTATTAGTTCTCAATGTTGAAAAATTAAAAATAATTTCAATAACCTAAAAATGATCAAATGCAATTCAACAAAAACAGTTAAGATCCTTCTTCAACAACAATAACTACTACTACTACTACTTCTCAATGTTGAAAAATTTAACCCAATTTCAAGAACCAAAACTGACCCATTAACCCAATTACACACCAAATGCAAATCAAAATTCAAAAATATAAATTAAAAGAAAAAAAAGAAAAAAAAAATTCATACCTGAAGAAAATGATGAATTTGAAGAAAAAGGGATTCAAAAAATACAATAAATTCGTAGTGAAATTTTAAAAAAAGGAGCTAAATTAATAGTAGAAGAATTTCAAGAAGAAAATAAAACATAGGATTTAATTTATTTTTTTAATAAAATTTTTAGGCTTTTTTAGAGTTTTTTTTAAGTGGATGAATAATTGAAGCGTGGAAAAATAATTATTAAAGGAAAAATGAGAAAGGAAAAAAATTTGAAAGAGAAAACTTAGAAAAGGCGTGAAAAAGGGTAAAGTAAAAAATAATTAAAGAAAAGAGAAATATAATTGACGTGAAAAAAGAAATCATTTGCATGGTAACTTCTCAAAGGCGGTAAATGGGGAACCACTTTTAAAATAATATTATTTTTGCTACACAATGTAATTTCATTAAAGTGATGTTATTTTTAATAATTTAAGTCTTAAGTATGTTACTTCCCGTAGTTTTTTCTTGTATTTTGTTCTTTATATAATATATGGACCTTATATTTCAAATGAGCTTATTTAGAATATACTTGAGTTATGAATAGTGTGTTGAGTATTGAAATTCAAAACATAAATTATTATTTTTTATTCGGCCGCATATATCTAAAATTTCAATCTGTTTTTAGATGTATTTCTGGCATGTATGACTAAGGTACAAACATAGATGAAAAATATATTTTTAACAAAAAAAAGAATTCATATACAAGTGATTGAAAGTTTAACAGAGTTTCTCATGATTTGAGCTATATATCAATCCAATTGGTAAATGAGTTGAATTAGATTGGTCAAAATAGATTAACCCAATAAAGGAACGAATTTGAAGAATCATATTTTCATGAGCTAATTTTGTCACCACTAATCATTAGTTACCCACAAGAATAAGATAACAAATTTGGTGATAAAATCATTGCAGTAAACTCATAACTTTTTCATTCTATTAGGTAGTTGAAAGTAAAATTACTTCAAGACATGATGTTCCACTCCATCAGAGTTTATGTAATGTGTACAGATAATGTAAAGAAATTTTATATTATCGGTTAACTTACAACAACAATAGCATATAACATTCATACAGAGCTTGATATAATAACTTGAAAATTATAATAAATTTTTATAACTTGTTTTAAAAGATTTCTTTACCATATTATTTCTTTTAAGTAAACTATCCTCAACTCTTTATTCCTTTTTTTTAATTTTATTTTCTTATTAGTCTCTTGTTTTTAATGATTGGGTAGAAACATTCAAATTAGAGGTGGAATATGGAAAAAGATATCTACTAAGAACTACAAATATTGCAATGCATGAAATTTTATATTTGGAATTGCAAATCATAGCCTTACAATAGTTGGAATAGAAGGAAGCTACACAGGGCCATTAACAAGAGCCTACATTGTAGTAAATCATGGAGAAGAAATTAAATTAGTTGCATTTTGAAAGCCAATAAAAAGTATGGTCATTACTATTTGGCTGCTAAAGCATATGTCAATGGGTCAAATATTGACTTTGATACCTAAAGGATAATTTTTTAATTCAAAATTTCAAAGGGGCAATGAAAAAAGAGAAAGTGCCAAAGGAGCAAAGGCGGAAAAGGCATCCCACCTTACCTTTAATCATTTAACGATGTTAGTTAAATAGTTAAGATAAGGCGAGAGCACTGGCATGCCTTGTAAGACAATAACAGTGACTTGCGTTGCTTTTTTTCATCAACTGACAAAGTTTAAAACATCTAAGGAAGAATAAATGTAACAAGATAGAAAAATTACCTCATCTTTATTGTGAATATACATAAAAATTGTATGATAGCTGTCCAGATCTTAAAAATTCCTACAAAGTCATTCTCATGTATTTCACTAGATATCTTTTACGTATATAATTTTTCTATTTTAATTTATGTATCTTATTATTTTTTCAAAAAATAATACATATTTTTATTTATTAGATATTTTCTAATTTCAATATTTTACATACTGATATATTTAAGATTACCATATTCAAATACCATTGTAATCTATTATACACACATTTAGTTTAATTTTATAAAATTTAAAAGTTTTTCATTTTGTGAAAAATTATTACTTAGCTTTAAGGAGGATATAAGATGATGCGATCCTAGTCTAGGAATAAGGATCAAATCGATGTGAAAACTAAATAACAAGATTTATTACGTATGTGATTCATGATGCCATGTATATTCACAACAAAGATGGAGTATTTTTCTATCTTGTTACATTTATTTCCCCTTAGACGTTTTAAACTTTGTCAACTTTGTCAGTTGATGGATGAGGCAGCTTCCACCTACTTGGTTACCTCCCTGTATGAGGCAGCTTCCACCCACTTGGTAAAGTAATCAATAGCAACTAAGATGAAGTTGTGTCCATTAGAAGTTGGTGGCTCAATCGGGCCAATGACATCATGCCCCAAGCTACAAATGGCCAAGGCGGGTTGATAACATTGAGTTCGTGTGGAGGCACCCTGATCAGATCCCCGTGTATCTGGCATTTATGACATCTTTGAACAAACTTTCTACAGTCACTTTGCATAGTCATCCAGAAATAGCCGGCTCTCGGGATTTTATTGGCTAGAGTAAATCCATTCATATAAGGTCCACATGTCCCGACATGAATTTCTTCAAGTAATTTTGTAGCTTCAATGGAATCTACACATCACAGAAATTCCAAGTCTGGGGTCCTTCTGTAAAGGATTTCCCCATTCAAAAAGAAATTATTGGCCATACGACAGATCATTTTCTTCTGATTGACGGTTGAATCTTCTAGGTATGCTCTAGTTTCTAAATACCTCTTGATATCGAAGTACCACAACTTTTCGTCTGGTTTTGCCTCAACTTATGCGCAATGTGCAAGTTTCTCCTTCACACTTATTTTCAACGGATCAATGTAACTTTGATCTGGATGTTGAATCATGGAGGATATAGTGGCCAAAGCATCAACAAACTCATTTTTTATTCTTGGAACATGCTTGAATTCTACTTCCTTAAATCTTCTGCACAACTCATGTACTAATTTCATAATTGGCGTGATTTTAGGGTTCTTTATGGCCCATTCACGTCGAACCTGGTGAACTAATAGATCAAAATCTCCAATGACTAGTAGCTCCCGAATATTTATATCAATAGCTAGTCTGAGACCGAGAATACAAGTCTCATATTCAGTAATATTATTGGTGTAAGGGAAGCTCAGCTTACCGGTAACGGAATAATGTTGACCAGTTTCTAATATTAAGACCGTCCCAATTCCTGAACCCTCGAAATTAACCGCCCCATTAAAGAATAATCTCCAGCCCGGGTATATTTCAACAATATCTTCCCCTACGAACAATATCTCTTAATCTGGGAAATAAGTTTGGAGTGGTCCATACTCTTCATCAACTGGATTTTCTGTTAGATGATCCACTAAGGCCTGCCCTTTGAACGCCTTTTGAGTCATGTATACAATGTCGAACTCACTCAATAGCATTTGTCATTTGGCCAATTTCCCCGTGGGCATGACCTTTTGGAACATATACTTCAGAGGATCCATTTTAGAGATAAGATAAGTTGTATAGGATGTTAGGTAATGTCTCAGTTTCTGGGCCACCCAGGTCAATGCACAACACGTTCTTTCCAATAACATGTAACGAGCCTCATATAGAGTGAACTTTTTACTCAAGTAATAAATTGCTCTTTCCTTTTTTCCAGTTTCATCATGTTGCCCTAAGACACATCCAAATGCATTGTCAGAGACCGATAGATACAATAATAGATAACTTCCTTCTCTTGGGGGAACTAGTACTGGTGGATTAGACAGATAATCCTTGATCTTGTCAAAAGCTCGTTAGCATTCCTCATTCCATTTACTTGATGCATATTTCTTTAACATCTTGAGTATTGGATCACAAATAACTATTGACTAGGCTATGAACCTGCTGATGTAATTCAATCTTCCCAAGAAACTCATGACTTCCTTCTTCGTCCTCAGAGGAGGCAGTTCTTGGATCACCTTAATTTTTGAGGGGTCGAGCTCAATACCCCTTCTACTAACTTTGAAACCCAATAGCTTCCCGGCCGGTACCCCAAAAGCACACTTAGCAGGATTCAGTTTCAGATTGTACTTTCGCAATCGATCAAAGAACTTTTCCAAATGAGCCAAGTGGTCCGGACTCTTGCGAGATTTGACGATCACATCTTCCACATACACTTCAATCTCTTTATGGCTCATATCATGAAATATGGTTTTCATGGCTCTCATATACGTATCACCAACATTCTTGAGACCAAAGGGCATCACCCTATAGTGATAAACACCCCAGGGTGTGATGAAGGCTATTTTCTCTGCATTTTTTTCATCTATCAGTATTTGATGATACCCGGCAAAGCAATCCACGAATGATTGTGTTTCGTTCCTCGCACAGTTATCAATGAGAATATGGATGTTGGGTAATATAAAGTTATCTTTAGGACTAGCTTTGTTCAAGTCCCTATAATCGGCACAAATCCTGACCTTTCCATCTTTCTTTGGTACTGGAATAATATTGGCTAGCCATGTTGGATACTTCATGACTTCAACCACGTTGGCTTGGATCTTCTTAGTGACTTCTTCCTTAATTTTTAGACTCAGATTTGGTTTGAATTTCCGCAAATTTTGCTTCACAGTATTAAACCCCGGATCAATTGGAAACTTGTATGATACTATATCTGTACTCAATCTGGGCATGTCATCATAGGACCAAGCAAATATATTAATGTATTCCTTAATAAACTCGATGAGTTCTCTTTTCTGTACTTCTGCAAGGTGAACGTTGATTTTGGTTTCTTTGACCTCTCCATCATCACCTAGATTAACTATCTCAGAATTCTAGGTTGGGCTTTTCCCTATCCTCAAAATCTTTTAGTTTCTCTATTAATCGATTTGGGGCCATTGTTTCGTCATCATAGTCCTCTCATTCATCATCATTTGCTTCGATTTGTTTATTTAGTTTTTGACATGACATGACATTGGTAAGTTTTAAATTATTATTACTAAAATCATAAACAATATAAGATATATTATAGCGATAGAACAATGTAGTGAAATCAATAAAATGTCTTCGCAATAAGAGAGGCTTTTATTGAAATTTAAAACATTACAAACACCGATTATGATCCATACCAATGTGGGTCTGAGCCTTTTGGAAAACATAAAAAATGAAAATGAGGTAAATAAAACGTAAAGGGTGGGTCTCGAGCCTCATTCGGACTACCACCGATTTTGCAAAAGTTAAATTTCATCTTTTCATCTACCACATCAACCAGGGAGTCATGATTGGAGTGGAAGTCCAGTTCGACATATTCTTCCCTGATTCATCTTCCTTGATCTCGGTCTTCTTAGGGAAATCCTTCATAATGGCATCGCACTCTTCAAAAAAGTTCCTTATTCTATCATCGAGACCATCATTTGTAGGCTTCACAGATACAGGAAATGACTGGGAGAGTGGAGGTAACCTCTTTGTCGATTTTGGGTCTTCTCTCTTCATCTTTTTTTCACCTTCTTTACATGACACATAGCTTATCCCATACTTTAACAACTTCTCTGGGATCGCAATAGGCTCAATGATCCCATCTAAATTCTTTCCTAATCCATGCTCGGGCTCAAAATTTCTTCTCAGCATAACAGTGGCTAACATCTTGTAAATCGAAGGCATTGGCTCGCAAGGAGTTGGGTCTTCCTCAGCTGCATTCATAATCTTCATTGTATAAAATCACTCCCTTTCGGAATTTCTTCAATCACAGGAACACAACCATTAGGGTGACTCAGATGACTCCTTTTACCATGGATGACCACTTCATCATTTTTCCATACAAATTTCACCGATTGGTGTAATGTCGAAGAAACGACCCCCGCTGTATGAATCCAAGGCCTTCCTAAAAGCAGATTATAAATTGTGGAAATGTCCATCACTTGAAACTCAACCAAGAACTCTGCAGGCCCCATCTGGAGATTCAACTTAACTTCCCCAATAGTGTTTTTCTGACTCTCGTCAAAAGCTCTTACATTTATCATGTTCTAACGCATTTTCCCTATATCATAGTTCAACTAAGTCAGAACAGATAAGGGACAGATATTCAGACCTGATCCATCATGAATTAACACCCTGTTAACAATCCTATCTTGGCATTTGATAGTTATATGTAATGCCTCATGCATCACTCATTCGAAAGGTAACTCATCTCTGCCAAAGCTAATGCGATGAGCTCCTACCACTTTACTGATCATGGCTACCAAATTTTCAGTATTGGTTCCTACGGGCACATAGGCTTCTTCAAGGACTTTCAGCATAGCTTGTCTATGATATTGAGAACTCATAAGTAGTGCCCAAATAGAAATCTGAGCAAGGGTCTTCTCTAAATGCTTTACAATAGAGTACTCTTTTGTCTGCATTCTTCTAAAAAATTCCTCGGCTTTTCCTTCAGTGACTGGCCTCTTTTGAGCTCTCTTTTTGTATGTATCATTGGTAAGCTCCTCTAGAGTGTAGCATCTCTCTGATCTAGTCATTCCTTGCACGGCGGCAACTTCCGTCATAAATTCTTCTCTTGTGGGAACTAAGGCAAAAACTTGATGAGGTACGACAAATGCAACAAACTTGGGCTTCTCAGCAATACTTAAGGCAACCACTATCTTTTCTATATCTTTTACCTTATCCACTTCTTCTAGTCTAGCCTGTGTTACAGACATACTCATCATCCACTCGTCGATCATCTATTTCTATCATACTGATGGTTGCCCCTTCATGGCTTGGGAGTGGGTTGGTGGTAACATTCGGCGGGCTGTTTGAAGCGAGATCACCTTTTGGTCAATCAAATCTTGAATCTTGTGCTTTAAATTAATACAGTCCTCAATTGCATGTTTAACACCTCCTGAATGACATGCACAATGCTGATCGACATGAAAAAATTGAGAATTGGTATTGACGGGTTTTGGTGGGATAGGTTGGATGAGATCTGCTTTCTTTAGCCTTCAAACAGCTGAGTTCTGGTTTCAACCAAAGCAGTGAAATTTCTAGTGACTTTCTTTTCGTTATTTGGACAAGGAAGATTTTGGTAAGCAAAGGTAAGGACTTGATGGTAATTTTGGTTAACTGGGGTGTTTTAGTAGGCTTGGAAATTTTAGAGTGGAGCTTGGTAAGTGGGTTGATGATTTGGCAATGGAGCTGGGTAATTTAGTTGATTGGTAGAGAAATTTAGCTGTGAAACTTGAGGGCTAGGTTGTGTATAGAACACAATTTGGGGATTTTGTGGAGTCGAGGGGTATATAGACAGTAATGGCCTTTGCTCAGAATTGGAACCGAAAGATTTCTTTGACTTCAGGTTTGGACTAAAGGATACGAAAAACACATCTTCTCTCTTTTTCTTTGAGAATCCTGAAGATTCAAGTTGTGCAGAGATCTTGTTGATTTTTTCTGTTCTATGTCCTTCTTCAACTGTTTCACTAATCTTAACCAAATCAGCAAAGGTAATACAAACCGCCGATATCATTTTGTCATAAACCACTCCCTTTTGAGCTCGGGTAAACACGACGACTATTTTTTTCTATCATAGGAGGCCGTACCTTTGCTGCCTCTTTCCACCAACGATAGGCATATTCACAAAAGAATTCACTAGATTTTTACTTGATGCGGTTCAAAGAATATCGATCAGGAACTATCTCTACATTGTAGGCAAATCTATCAATAAAATCTCTGGCTAAAGCGCTCTATTCAGGACACTTCTTTAGTTTCTGTGAAGCAAACCATTCTAACGCTTCTCCACTCAGGCCTCGACTAAAAAGCCTCATCAACAATGCCTCATTTTTACCAACGCCTACCATTTGATCACTATATTCTTTCAAGTGGGTCGTAGGGTTTCCAGTACCATTGAATGTCTCAAACTTAGGGACTTTAAATCCTTTGGGCAGGTTCAAGTTAAGGTGAATGCAAAGGTCGTCATATCTGAACCCTGATGTATTGGGCAAACTATGTGTTTTCTTCATTCTGGATTAGCAGTAGCTCCCTAGCATGTTTGTCCTCAGGCACCTTACACTCCTTTTCCATCCCCTCATAGTGGTCGATTTCTGAATTTTGGGAAAAGTATGGTAAGAAGTAGGCATTACAACAGCATGGATAGTGACGGGAGATAGATTTTGGGTTATCGGAGGATTTTGAGCGGTGTAAGCAAAATTTTGGTATATGGGGACTGGATTCTGGGGAACGTTGGCATTGGGATTGAAAGTGGGGCAGATGTTTTGGGAAGTAAAGGCATTTGTGGAGGTATTTTGGTTGTTTAGAATGAAGCTTTGTGGGTGGTAAGCATTCAGATTGTTTTCTCGATTGGTATTGCAAGTAGGAGAGATATGGGTTTGGCCCGACGGATTAATAGGATTAGTGGGAGGTCTAGGAATAAAAGCGGGGGGTACGTTATTTGGTTGGTTTCCATTGTTAGGAGAGCTAAAAGGAGGGAATCAGAGTGAAAGTTCGTGAGTATCCAAGACTGGCGTATTAGCGGCAATGGCCAGATTAGCCATATCTTTTGCTCGTTGTACTTCTTCTTGAAGCTCTTTTATTCTCCTAGTTAGCTCAACAATCATCTCTCTTTGTGCTATTATCACACCATTCCTAACAGTAATTTCGGTCAGAGCATTATCATCACTAGTACCAGTTTCCTCTTTAGCCTAGCGATGGTCAAGGAGGAATTTTTATTCTGCCTTAGATCTAGTGAAATATTGATGTTCAACCAGTTTTGTCAACACAGATCAATTTCTACTTACTTGATACCTGATAAAACAACTCCAAAGGCAAATATCTTAGATTCGGTTAATGATAAATAATGCAAGATATCTGACATAAATTAAACACATAAAGTTTCTCTCATCGTAGGTAAATTGATCCATGGGTGGGTATTGATTCGAAAGAAATTAACGGGCAGGACTTTGTCCGTTGATCTTTGGATAAATGGGTCCTGGACAGATTTTTTCCAAGTCTTCTGATTTTGGACTCATATGATTTTATTTGACAAAATGAGACATACCAATTTTAAAGGATGGAGGCCGGGCCGAAAGGCTGCCTACATATCTCACAAAGGAGAAATCAGGCCATACGTAGTTCAAATAGGTAAGGATAAAACTTTATTTCATTGAAATTTTGTTAGAGTTCATTACATCAGGAAAACTCAAAAGAAAAACAACCACAGAAAAGACAAGACTAATGACTAAGTCCTAGATAGATGCGGGCATTCCCACTTCATTCTGCTTCTTCCATATCTTAATCTTCTATGGGTGTTATGGCGAAAATTCCAGCTCGACCCTTCTTGTATCCACTAGGCTCTCCAAGTCCATTTTAAAAACATGGCAAGTTTCCGAGTTGGGCCTGTCGATCCCTCCATAATAATGACAAACCTCTCTGAATTTCTTCCAAGGCTTAGACATCATATTAGGCTTCCTCTCCACTGGTTCTAAAATTTTGGCATGGATGAGATTTGAGTAGATTACACGGTAGGTATCTTCAAATCTCGTGAAGTCATATTTGTAAATCTGCACGTCGTTGATGATGGGCATTCCAGGATCAACCCGATCGCAATAGAGAATGGTTTGCGGTCCCCATAAATTATTCATTTGACCATTGAAAATCCTGGGCTTTAAAGAAGGATACTTATAGTGGTATGGCCACATTGATTCGGATGATAATAACATCTTGTATGAGCATTTTTGGGAGAGCAACTAAATCGTTCTGTTGGATTAGGGTGGAGGGCTCTCATATCTCTTAGGATCTGATAGACCATTAAGCATGTCACGATTTGGGGGCACTGAGAATATCCTTTTAAGTGATCTTTGAGGGTGACCTTTTCACTTCCCACCCTGATCCTAGTTGGCCAGACGGCATCGTCTTTGATCTTGGCCCAGCAGCCCTCTCTTAAATTTAAAGATGGAGCTTGCTCAAACTTCTTCTTTTCCCGTGCGATCAACTGTTTGACTTTAGCAATTTCCTTGTCGGCCTGGTCGGCCTCCTAATCAGTTTCTTAACCTCTTCTTATTGCACTTCTTCCACTTGGGCTAACTCCACTATCCGTATTTTCAGTTGTGTGGTCATTGAATCCATGACAAATTTTCCCGAAAGAATAGGAATACGTTTTAAAAAGAAAGTTAATGAAAATGGGTGAGGAATTTCTGAGAAACTTGGGGACTTGGATTATTTTGGACGGACTTTCGATAGTAGGTGTATATTGTTTACCTAAAGGGTTTTCTAAGATTTTAAGGAGTAGATCAATTTACCTTTGATTTAACAACACACATAGTGCATCACATAAGATAAATTATATCACACAATAAATAGAATAGTGAATAGTGTGTCCTAATTGGGTTACCCTTTTGAGCCAAGGGTTGGCCTAGTGTCAAGTAATTGAGATTATGATAAATTGATCCAAGCCATTAATTTGAGACAAACTTTAAGTTTGGAAATAAAAGTGCCAAGTTTCATTGAAATATTAATCAAGTACAACGATAAGAAATAAGGTCAAAATACATGAAAAAAGACAATTCTAAAACCTAGCCTAGACCCTGTTTCTGATCATGCTGGTGAAGGACGTGAAGATGATGCCTCAACATTTCAGGGCCCAACTCCCGCATTTTCCAAATACTGCATTATGTTGTTCATTTGAGCTCACATTTCAAGCGTGACCACCTTGATTCCAAGACGAAAATGACTTATCCAGATAGTCATCCCAATATCCTCAAAACCTTGTTCCCCTTCTAGGCTGGGTTTTATATCACCACGATATTCTCGAACCCACACCTGGTATTCTGGCATACACTCCATTGGTCCGCGTCTCACATTTATTGTGAGAATGTTACTACATTCATGCAAAATTGACTGGCCTAAGAAACTCTGAAGTCTGGTCCAAAGAGGACATTTGAAACTCGCATATCTACTCGAAGTGGGATAATCTGCGTCTGACCAACCTGTTGGAGTACACGCGCTGGAGCATATGGTTGTAGACCTCTTAATCCAATAAGTTCGATATAATCATGTCTTCTGCATTGTATATAAGCCATGGAACATGAAAGTAGTGGGTATCTCCACTGGATTTGGTCACTGGTACGAGAGGCTAAGAACTCAAACCAATCATCGATGCCAACCGGGGATACGAACCTCCTCATTCTGTCATCATGAGTATCTATCCTATGTGAAGCGCTAAACATTATGTTGGTCATATTGTCACGCTTGTAGAAATGCTCTTTTGCCCACATCTGCAGAAGGAGATTGCAACCTTTAAAGAACTTTGTCTCACCTTTTTTACACTTTCCAAGTGCGAGGAATATTTTTGCCAAGATCATAGGAACCAAGGTGATTTCGGCGCCATCAACTCCTTTAAAAAATGTTCGAGCCACGGAACATATGCAAGTACTGATCTTTCCATATTCTTGTGGAAATACCAAAGTCCCTAGGAAGGCAACGACAAATGCAATCGGACATCTAACCCGTTAATGGATAGAAGTGCATGTGAATTCCTTCTTGAATAACTTATAGCCATTTTGACGACCATATCTCTCGTACAAATAATCCAAAGAAACCCAAATATTTTTTAAGCAACAGAGTTCATCAGTATTCTTTAATCCTAAGTGGCATAGAAATTTCTTCCCTGATTGATTGTGCGGGATGATCTGACAAATCCCTTGATACTTCAAATTAGTAAAGTAATAGGTCTCCTCTAATGTGGGAGTGAGTTCAAAGTCTTTGAACGTAAAGACAACTCGATTTGGGTCCCAAAACTGAATTAATACTCTAACCATATGCTTATCGGGGGAGATCTTGAAGAGTGTAAGGAGGAACCCCAATTTCTTGGTGATCGCTAATTTTTCGATCGAGTCAAAATCTTCCTGTTGTTGTTGTATGGAACACCTTCGACCATTCTAATCTTGGGCACTTGGGGAACTAAATCCATCCTACAATGTAAATACAATAAAATAAGTGCATATTTTTCAAACTCGCGGTGTCATAATTGGGCTTGGATCCGTTTATCATTATCACATGCACATAATATGAGCGGTTGTTGTCGGGTCGTAAATCCATTTTTCATAAGGGAGTTTTCTAAATGCATGGAATGAAAACTTGGGTCAAACCACCTAAGGCTTATGCATGCATGACCTATATTCGGGGAAGCTCTATCTTAAGGTCTTCAAAAATTTGGTTTGCTAGACACAAGGTTTCCGAGTGAACAACTCGAGTGAGAAGGCTACGCAGTCACATAGAAAAAAATCCGGACACACCGTGCATACACCAACTCTCCTAGAATTTGAGATTTGAAAGAAGTTTGGGGGTGCGCGAAACACACCTCACGTGTACGTGTGACTGTGTCAATTTTCTTGAATGGAAGAAATATGAATGGAATGACAGTTTATATGAAATTTGAACAAATAAACACGTAATAATTAGCCACAACAAGTTAGAAAATTTCTTTTGGTTAGAACCTAGATACATCCCCAGCAGAGTCGACATTTCTGTTTTATTCCCTTTTCGGATTTCATTTTAAAGAAAATGGTTTTGACCTTTTTAAAACTATTTCAAAAAATTCAAGAAAATTTCAAAATAATTTCTTTAAGAATTCACAGAGTCGCCACTGATTTTTATAGAAGAATATCAAGAAAAAACTTAAAGAAATTTTAAAGATTCAAAAATAGAAATAAATCTTTGAAATAGAGAAACTGAGTAAGGGTTCAATTAACGCCCTAAGAAGGTTTTACAGCACTTAGGAACGTCCGTTTAAAACGGTTCACCAAAAGATCATTTTTTACTAACTTAGAAAAAGGGTGACTAACTTTGGAGGAAGATTTCTTTTATAATTTTTTTTACATGTTTAAAAATTGGCATTTATTTATTCAAACGAGAAATAACCCATTTGAATTAGGAAAAAAGGCTACGATATGTCCTGATAATTCACTATTAATTTTGAGAAAAAATACGAGATATTTCGTCTAATTTGAGAAACGTTACGAAATATCTTACTTGAGAAAAATATTTTATTTAATTACGAGAAAGTTAGAATTTGAGAAAACAATGCTAATTGAAAATTTCTACTTAATTCGTAATTTGTTTTTTCTAGAGAAATTATGAAATGTTTACTTGAATTTAAAAAAAGAAATCTATGTAAACTATGTTGCACATTTGAATTTAAAGAGGAAATAAGTTGATTTTTATGAAAAATGGTAATTATACAATTTCTTCTTCTTATTATTGTCATAGAAATGATCATTTTATTGTAAATAACATTTTTGAAAGATGTTAAGAGAATGTCATGTTAAAAGTATTTTATCAATTATGAAAAGTTAGGATTTATGAGAAAAAATAGTTTTCTTGATTTGAAAGAAGTTATTTTAATCTAAATAGGCTACTAGTCATATGAACAAAACAAATGCCATTTTTAATAAAATATTTAACAATTTCTTTTAGCTTAGTTATAAGGAGGAAAATCGAAAGTAACCATTTTAATTCATTTAGATGAGATACATTAGGTGAGAAAATCATGAATCGACTAAAATATGTGATAAAATAAAATGATAACGACTTAGGAGATTTATCTAAATTAATTTAGTTAGGATGTTCAAGTAAATACAAATAAATAAGAATAGGAAATAAAGGAAGAGTTAGAATTGGGCCCTTTTCATTTATGGGCTGCCCAGATTTTTGGTCTAAATCCCATGAATTTCAGTCCATTATATCAGTGCATATCATCTGTATACTGCAGATGTTTTTTCCCAGCGTTTTTGAATATCTGGTGTATATTAGACTGTATATCAGTCACATATGCATATATTTTGGTCTTCCACCTGTAAACCAACTTCAACTCCCGTTTTTTACTGTATATCCCACGTATATTACTGTATATCGGCGTATACAGCTTTGTATCGGTCCGTTTTGCTTCATGTATTAGTCAACTTTGGACTTGGTACGAATCTTTACTCGATGCAAGTTGGGTTTAATCCAATGGAATGCGAGGTATGGGAGTCCGATGGACTCGGCGGAGGAGTTCATGGACATAAAAAGGTAAAGAGAATGGATTAGTAGCTATAACGAATTACTTGGTACATAAAATTTGGTCAAAATAAAGTAAAATTCCACAACTAGAAGTGAGAAGTGGAAAAAAAGATTACACTAGAAGGACAAAAAAAATGGAACCAAATACGAATTTTCAAACACTATTGGACAATCAAAGTTGCCCTTAATGTACTAACAAGACACTCAATCTACAGCTAAGTCTCAAAATTAAGGAGAATTATTTCACACATATATAAAGAGGAAAAATCTGCAACATTTTTTTTGGGCTTCAAAACTAGTACTACAAGCTTGGTTAAAGGCGATATAATAAGGAAAAATTTCAGAAATAGCAACTGTAAAGCCACAATTATAACTTTTATAGCAATAATTTCAAAATTACGAAAAATAGCAATATGTATTTTGTATTTTAGTAAAAGGTTGCCATAAAAATACATATACAAATATGTTAAAAGGTTCCTTATTAAACTCTAATCAGTTAGAGTAATTTATGGTATAAAACTGTTCCTTATTTTAAGCAAAAATTAATTAACAGAAACCTTTACCATTAATGACTTTTTTTTTTACCTTAACCGTTAATTCACAATTTGAAATTCAAATATCGGTTTTCATATACATCACGTAAAAGCATTTTAATTTTTTTTTTGAGAGATTGAAATATCATTGATGAACTCCGTATTTTACGAAGAATATTTGAATAATCAACTCCACGATTACAGAAATGGTTAAATAAACTTTTTAGATCATGTTTATGGAATTGCGAAAATATTTTGAAAGTTAATAATAATATGGGTTAATGATCATGAACTTGAAAATTTTATATATTGTATTTTGTATTTTATAAGTTGTGGGTGAATTTTTTTTTTTTTCTACTTTTTTTCTCAAAAATCAAAGATTTTCTTTTCGTTATGTATGTTTGAAACTAAATTAAACTTCTTAAATGCTAAATTTAAATTGTAGTAGATGATACAAATTATTCTGATGAAAAATTATTTTTTCGTGGGAATTTTATTTTATTTGTGTATATACAAATTATTAATTGTATGCAATACATATTATATAATTGAAGTTGTATTTAATATTTTGTAGTGTTCTGGACCTTGACTATGAGAAGCATACCTGTTCTCATTAAACATACTGGTAGTATGAACAACATTGAACAACAATAGGAAGATTACATCAGTGATGCAATATTGTTGAGCATAAACGCTTCATACAACCAACTGCGCGAAGTACTAGCTTCGCACATGGATGTCGATTTGACATGCAAAAGCATTCAAATTGAATATCAGCTAACAGATATTGAAGGTAAAATACGTATACGTAATGACATGGGTTTGAAGGTCTACATTATGCAGAAAAGGGAGGTAAAGGCAATGAGTGCTTTGCCCTTGTACATAAGTGTTTCAGAAAAGGATAGTTTCAATGAATTCGTTAGTTCATCAATATGTAACGATGCGAGTATGAATCTATCTATCACTGCGCGTAACGTTGTGAATACAAGTACTAAAAGAGCATTGATAGTTAGTAATTCAGATGAATGTTTGGATGTATTGGATATTGATGCAACTAAAGTAATTATCTCGGACCCACATCACAAACATATTGAGGTTGAACAAGTTTATATCTCGAAAAGGATGTTAAAATCTGTGATGAAGGATTACACGATTCGAGAGAAGTTTCAATCACGATCTGTTAGATCAAGTAAAACCTGGTAAGTTTGTCATATATATAAAATTTGTTGTTTTCTTCTTGTTAAATTGTATTACAGCATATGTATTTAAAAAATATACATAGATTAATTATTTTTTTTACCTGTTGTAAATTGCAGTTCATCTTTTTTTGTTTTGCAGTTACACATTAATATGCAAATCACGTAATTGTGATTTTTTATTTCGTGTATCTGATATCAACAAATCAAGAATGTTTTGTGTTAGAGAATTCTTACCCGAACACACATGTCCGATAAAGGATAAGATTTATCCTAAATTTCATGCAGCTAGTAAGTTGATTGGAGGTATGGTGAAACAAAAGTTTAAAAATCACAAAAGAAAGTACAGTGCAACTGAAATCAGAAGTGACATGAAGGAAGACCTTGGTATGCATTTGACGTATATTATGTGTTGGTGAGCTAAGGAACAAGCACTTGAAGATTTGAGAGGGAAACCGTCAGCATCATACGGAAAACTACCTGCACACATTCATATTTTGAACACTACTTACCCAGCTTCACATATACGAATGAAAAAGCATGAAGATAATGAGTTTTTGTATATTTTTGTCGCACTATCTACATTCATACAAGGGTTCGATCACTGTAGACCTGTGATAGTTGTTGATGCAAGTTATCTCAGAGGACTGTACAATGGCACATTTGTAGCTGCATGTACCATGGATGGAGCCGGTAAGCTATTCTCGAAATGTATTTGACTCTATGAAAAGATGTATGTGTTTATAATATATATATGCAGGATATTTATATTTGTACCGTTTTGCGGAAATTTTGACTTTTGAAGAGAGTCGCCACTTAATTTTGAAAAGGAATTAAGAAACCTTTAGAGAGTTACTTCAAACGATTCAAAACAGAAAAATCGTTTTAAGTTAGAGATTCTAGATAAGCGGTTCCTATTAAAGTTTTAGGAAGGTGTTAGACACCTAAAACGTCCGCTAACTTGCGGTTATCCGGATTGTTTGAAAATCGTCTTTTGATTAACTTGTAAAAGATTTATTTGTTGAAAAGTGATCGATTAGGGAACAGTTTTTTGCAAAATCAGTTTTGTAGCGACTTAGTTAGGGATTTTAACTAGGTTCGCGAGAAAACACCTACAACGAATTAGCAAAAGTAAAAAGGAAAGGGTAGAAGTAAAAGGACTTGAGCCATTAGGCCCAAATCGACAACCCTGTCCTAATCTAGATATTGGGCTTTCAGCCCGTCTTCCACCTGTCCTAATTCTATATTCGCAAGCCTTTGGCTCGAGCCTCGCTCCACCTGTATTAAGTACTACTTTGGCTTCGAGGTCCAAATGAATAAAGTGAAGAAACAAGACGAAAAATAAATGAATACATGAGATGATGATAAATGGCTAAATAAGTAAAAGAATGAGACATCTAAGTCTTCTAGCCGCTTCAGATGTGGGGCGTCAACCCATTTTTATCCTCTCGACTCCTCGTATCTATGTAAATGAGGTTGACGTCCAAAATCTTCTAAATGGCGGGCCTCAATGGCCTGTTGCACAATGCAAGGGAAAAGAGCCCAATGGGACTCCGGAAAGAGTTCATGCCAAAAAAAATGAATGAATTAATGCCCATTAAAGACATAACATACTTCAAAATAAAAAAAAGAACGTCAAGGAATAATGTCTTAAAATAATGATGCCCACATTTATGCTCATAATAAGGAGAATCAATTGATACGATGAAAAGCATTGACGAACACATATAGAAATTCGAACAAAATAAGACAATCGGAATGAGGATATCCTCTCCAAAATTAATGCATAATTCAGTAAAACATATTGTGCATGGCTTGGGCATACCCAAATGATCTATTCAGAGGTAAAGGTACATCTTTAGACATAACAAGCAGTGAATAATACAAACAAAAAAATACAAAAGAAAAGAGCTCCCTGTAAATTTTTTTTAAGGGAGGGTTGATACCATGGTTCAAATATACAGTTTCTAGTATCGATGATTCTTACTGCATCGAACCAAATTTTAACACTCCTAACCCGTGAAAGGCTGACTATCCAGATTTCAACCGAAAGGCATTTAACAGGGGATGGGTTCAAACAGAAAAATGAGAAGCTAAACGTGGAGGATACAAGAAACAATACATCGATCTTGGGTTCTCGCAATGATCTTTTTAAAGGCATTTCTTAGCAAAGTCAGGTTATCAGTAACACACTTGAAGGAAAAAAAATAAACCAAAAGTTTTCGGGAAACCTTAATTCAAACGAGTTATACGCATGTCATAGTGACAATAAAAGAAAATTACGGGATTTTCCAAATAGGCATATTCAGACCTCCTTCAATTCATCATGAACCATATCGAAACCATTTTTTAACAGAAGAAAAAACAAACTGGATAAAAATCCAAAGGAGGAACGAAAAATAAATTTGGAACTTTGGTACCCAAAATAGGCGCAACTGTCCAGTTAAAGCAAAAGAGGGCAGGGGTATTGGTCTTATTTCTGTCCTCTTTCCAAAAGCCTCACCCTAAATGGCCATCGAGAGATAATCCTACCAGGATGTTACGACATTGTCTAGCGACGACGTCGAGCAACTTAACATCGAAGTACTACTACATTAAGACCTCGTCGGACTAGTAATCATTAAACATAAAACAAAACATAGACCTTAATCATAAACAAAAAACAAAGACCCAATAATAACAGCAACCATGAGACGATGATCCAAACTTCCACTAGTGCCCAATATGAGGTCCTAAATTGAAAATTACTTGATACCAACTACAAAATCCAAATAGTGAAAACTGAAACAACATATGGACATATTATAATAAGAAACAACCCTATCTTAACGAAAGTAAACATCCTTTTTTCACAAGAAGAAGCCTATGGCTTTTCAAGCCTCTACAACAACCAAACCAACACACAACATCATTAATATTCTCTTTACGGAAGGTTGAGATGAAGCAAACATATTTTAAATATAAATGAAATGGATTGTACCTTTTTCAGAGCAGCAAACGGGACAACGATGCTATCAGTAAAATCGTCAAGAATCAGTGTTACCAGCCGGAGAGCTTCCGGCTAATCTACCAGCTTTCAAAAAGAGAGAAAAAAAGAAAATTTCTACTTAAGGAAGTGATTGCTCAAAAAGGACTTCTTTTGCCTTACTCCTTTCCTCCCTAAAGCAGTGAGGAAAGAAAAGGAAAATCCACCCAAAGTATTGACCAAAAATTCTTTCTTTCTCAGAATTTCTACCTTCGGAAAGGAAATAAGAACCTCAAAGAAACTTAAACCCTGAACTCAAAATTTCTTTCCTCCCTCTTAGAACCTTAGAGTCGAGAGATGAAAACAGAAGAAAAAGGAAAAAAAATTAAAAGAACCCCCCCCTTTTGAGACTTCTGCCCACTCCCTTTTATAGAGAACCACTAGGGTTTTCTAGGACCCCAAATGAGGATAAGGATTCTCCCCCAGAGATGACAAAAACAGATGGACCAATTGAAAATAGGGCAAAACAAATTATCATCCTAAACCAATGAAAAATTCCCACCAATGTACGAATTTGTACATGGTACCCGAGATTCGCGGAGCTAGACGTTAAGGGGGATATATCTGGACTTTTTATACAAGATTCGAAACTGATTTTGTGCTAAATATCATGCTAAACACGTGAGGATATACGAATTTGAGTAAAAAGGAAGGCGTTTGGACGAGAACCAGTTGGTTCGAGTTTTCTTGGTCGATTTTGACTGAGGTCGGGTCGGGTATTGTTTGTATACAGTATTGAGGTTGTTGACAATGGGTTATGGTCGGGTCGGCGTCAGGAGGCTGGGTTCACCGGATTTTCGATTGGGGGTTATCGGATTCGGGTAGCTGAACGGTTGAGGGTTATTGTCTATTCTCTTCTCAGGTCATTGTGAAAAAAGAAGAGATTAAAAGGGTTTGTGGATGTGGGCCGAACTGGGTTGGGTCTTGAATTGTTGGGCTGATGTTGATGGGAATAAATGGGTCAGTTATTGGCCCAATGGGAAGGAGGCTGAAATTGCTTTGTTGTTCGGCTGGTGTTTGGCAAAATTGGGTTTAAAATTGGGATACATAGTTTAGAAAAATAGTTTCAATTAACATTTAACCCATTCTAATTAAAATTTGATCAAATTAAAGGCTAATTGGCCAAATATATTGTGATTGTGGCCAATTTAATTTTAATTTATGATCAAATTTAATAGATTGATTAAATTGAATTGAAATTAAATACGAATTAATACTTCTTTTAATCCCGAGTTTCTTGATTTAATAAAACCAAACAAGTATTTCTCCAAATAAATTACTTGTGAGAATAAATTATATTTAAATCAAGATTTAATTATTTAAAATTATTTTTCAAATAATCCTAAATTTAAAAATCCAATTTTGATGAAAATGTTCATTTAAATGACATCATTTATACAATGCAAATACGAAAATAAATAATTATCACCTGAATGACAAAATTAGCCCAACTACCTATTTTAAAATGCATTTATTTGGAAAAAATAATTGTTGTAGTTTTGTTTGAAAATCGAAGAAACTCGAGATTAAACGTAGTTGTAGAGGGTAAAAATTAGGTGTCAACAACTTCCCCCTCCCTTTGGGTAGGGTGGATGTAAGTAACCCTGGGCAAAGGGAGGTTGCCGTTTCTAATTTTTGTCCGACCACAAATTCGTTTCTAAAAGAGTTTGGTTTTCCGCATGAGTTTCAGGAATTATGGCCGAACCTCGATATCAGGTTTCCTACATATCTCAGGCTTCATGAGAATTCAGGCCACTTGTAGTTCATAAAGTTTGATTTTGAGCACGATCTTCAAGAAAATTCACCAACTATCACGGTTTTAGAGTATTTTGGTTAAACCGAGAAGCTGGGGAATACAGGGATTTGGGGGGGGAATTGGAATGCAGTCGAGTTTTCTACATAGAGCCCAGCCTACATATCCCTGGGACTCAGGGAATCAGACTGCTTGTAGTTCGACTCAATCGGTAGAAAAGATAGTCTTTTATTTTAGACGATCTTTAGCTTGGGATGAGTGACAAGTTAATCGAGTTGCGGAAAAGAGGCTTGTAAACTCTTAACCATGAACGTGGATCTCTTCACATCCATAGGTAAGAACTTACGTAAGCATAATTTCCAAAACTCTAAGTGTGTTGCCACTCGAATTTGAAAAAAAGAGAAGGTTACCCTCGGCATGAGTTTAAAAATATCCGGAAGGTGAAGCTGAAACCAGAATATCCTAAAATAACCACATGCCTTCTAACAGGGGTGTGGTTGGATGGTGGTGGTGATCATCCTTTAGCTCGCGTCCAAAGAGTTTGACGTCCCTCTTTAGACTATGTCCCGTTTTGCTGCTGAGAAAGAGTTCCACGTTATGTTGCGTCCTACCTAAAGTCCTCCGCACCTGTGGTTTTTATTTGAGATTTTCATCCTCTCGGATGCTCTCAACAATGCTTCAAGAAAAAAATGTTAGTACTAAACATAATTCATGAAAGAGGTATGTAGTCTTTTACCATATCTCCACGTGAGTTGTGGCCTGAAAAGCGAAGTCATCCTTTATTGTACCTATATCACTTGTTGTATGTGGCATGATAACCTCTCCGGTTGTAGCCGATGATCGATTTATAAATTTTTCCTAAATTATCAATCTTTAGATGATCTTGCGCATTATTTGATGTTGGATACGAGGAGACTTACAGATATCCTTTGAATTTCTAGCTCTTAGGTAATCCTGCACATCATCCGACATTGGATAAGAGATGACTTACAGATATCTCTCTAATCGCTAGCTTTCAGGTGTTCCTGCACATCATCCGACCTTGGATACAATATGACTTATAGATAATCCCTCAAATTGACCGTCTTTGAGTAATCCTGCACATAATCGATCTTGGATATGACGCGACTTATAGAGAACCCTTGGACGTATCAATTTGACAATCTTGCATATCCTCCGGTAAGGATTTAGTTGTGACTTACGGATAACCTTTGAACTATCAACTTTTGGGCGATCTTGCACACTATCCGGTTAGGATGTTATTGTGGCTTACGGATGACCTATAGGCTATCAACTCATAGGTGATCTTGCACACTATCCTATTTCAAATAATATGACTTATAGATGACCTTCAAATTGTCAATTGCTAGGAAATCTTATATATCATTCATCTTTATATAGCGACCTGAAGGCGTCCCTCCAAATCGTGTGCTCTTAATGTATTCAGATGCTGATTCATGAAAAGATGATGATATCCTCGACGTCAACATTGTGTTTTGCGTGTCAACAGATATATTGAATGTTGATGATATCCTCGACGCCAGCGTTATGTCTAGCGTGTCGACAGATATATTGAATGCTGATGATACCCTCTACGCCAGCGTTGTGTCTAGAGTGTCGACAGATATTGAATGCTGATGATATCCTCAACGCCAGCGTTGTGTCTAGCGCGTTAACAGATATTGAATGTTGATGATATCCTCGATGCTAGCGTTGTGTCTAGCATGTCGACAGATATATTGGATGCTGATGATACCCTCTACGCCAGCGTTGTGTCTCGCGTGTCGACAGATATATTGAATGCTGATGATACCCTCTACTCCAGCGTTGTGTCTAGCATGTCGACAGATATTGAATGCTGATGATATCCTCGACGCCAACGTTGTGTCTAGCGCGTCAACAGATATTGAATGCTGATGATATCCTCGACGCCACCGTTGTGTCTAGCGTGTCGACAGATATATTGGATGCTGATGATACCCTCTACGCCAGCGTTGTGTCTAGCGTGTCGATAGATATATTGAATACTGATGATACCCTCTATGCCAGCGTTGTGTCTAGCATGTCGATAGATATTGAATGCTAATATATCCTCGACGCCAGCGTTGTTTCTAGCGCATCAACAGATATTGAATGCTGATGATATCCTCGACGCCAGCGTTGTGTCTAGCGTGTCGACAGATATATTGGATGTTGATGATACCCTCTACGCCAGCATTGTGTCTAGCGTGTCGACAGATATTAAATGCTGATGATATCCTCTACGCCAATGTTGTGTCTAGCGTGTCATCAGCTATTGGATGATGATGATATCCTCGACGCCAGTGTTGTGTCTAGCACGTCAATAGATATTGAATGGCCTCTGCGGCAATGATATGTGATAGCCTTTGCGACAATGATATGCAATGCCCATTGTGGCAGTGATAAAATAATTTTACCTGGCTTCATTTGTCAGTGTCCTGCTTTTTACATGTACCTGTACTCAAGGTAGATGATTAGTAGACACAAAGTCGCTTTTACTAGCGACTATTTTTAGGAAACTTCTAAATACGATACGTGTAAAGAATACAAAGTGCTTTTGTTTGTCGCCTACGATCTCAAGAAATGAGATGGACAAATCAAAAGGTCCTCAATAAATGGGCATTAAACCTATTTTTGGGGCTCCCCTAAAATACCGTTCTTGGGCATTAATGATCTATTGTGGCTCCCAATTTGCTCGGGGATTTTTGAAAGAGACTCTCATTTTACGTATTGATCCCTGCATCCACAGAAAAATGATTAGTTGAATGAAATTACTCCATGTTGACCTTCTTCGATCCTTGATTTGCTCCTTGCCATCTCTTGGGCATTCCACCATATTGAGACTTCCACCCTGACACTCTATCCCAAATGATGTCTAGGCAAGTACTAAGTAAGTGAGTCGTAAGATTTTTTGAAAATAGTCTTAAATTTTCAAAATAATTTTGAAAACTTCTGTAAAATTTTAGAAAA
The DNA here is from genome assembly GCA_030864215.1 of Capsicum pubescens. Lineage (NCBI taxonomy): Eukaryota > Viridiplantae > Streptophyta > Magnoliopsida > Solanales > Solanaceae > Capsicum > Capsicum pubescens. Next base: position 43,118,893 of record CM061541.1, read on the forward strand.
TTTCTGCCAGTCATGTCATTTACTAGCTTAGTGAACGTCTTCCTCGCGGTTCTGACTATATCCGATGGATGGTTTCCAAAACTCATGATTATTGTTGGAGGGTTTCTTCAAGTAGTTCTATCATTGCCAAAAATTGAGTCTATCTAGACTTCGTTACAGTTGGTGGTTTCCAAAGCTTTAACCTCTGGTGCTGGAGAATTTGGAATATGTCCCGGCATTTGGTGGAAATTTTGAGGTCTTCCTCAAAATTTCTGCCCCAGTTTAAACTTGTTTGAGATAATACTAATCTGAGTGGATCTGAAGTCTTTGCTGATCTTCATTCTCTTTGTTGGATGTCGATCTTCTCTTGTGAATTTTCGTGATTTCTTCTCGAAAATTCTGCCCCAGTTTCTATTTCCTAGGGTTATATGATCGAGCCGTTGGGGCGCCCACATATCCCGTCGAAGTAGGAATCAGGTCAAACGTAGTTCAGGCTACGCTAGGGATATACAAAAGAAATTAATGGGTTGACCGAAGCCGACATAGGCTGCCTACGTATCCCTTTTATTGGGAATTCAGGTCATCACGTAGTTTATACATAGGGGGGAAAGGATAAATTTCCCTAATGGGTTGACCGAAGCCGACATAGGCCGCCTACGTATCCTTTTCTTGGGAATTCAGGTCAAACGTAGTTCGTGCATAAAGGGAAAAAATTCTAGGCAGTTACACACTAGCAAACAACGTTATTACAAAGGTGATTACAAACAAACTAAGAAAACATAAAAACTAGAACGTCATTCAAACATAATATCTCTTTACCGCATCAGAATTGATTGGTTTGGTCCACTCTGTGCCATCCATCTCAGACAAAATCAGAGCTCCTCCTGATAGCACCTCACAAACTATGTATGGCCCTTGCCAGTTTGGAGCGAACTTGCCCTTGTACTCCTCTTGGTGAGGGAATATTCGTTTGAGAACCAGTTGCCCCACTTCAAATGCTCGATTTCTTACCTTCTTGTTAAAGACACGAACCATCCTATGTTGATACAGCTGACCATGGCATACAACAACCATTCTTTTTTCATCAATTAACATGAATTGTTCATAGCGAGCACAGACCCATTCTTCGTTACTCAGTCCAGCTTCCTGAATAATTCTTAGGGAAGGCATTTCGACCTCAACGGGTATCACAGCTTCATTCCCGTAAACTAGTAAATAGGGAGTTGCTCCTGTGGAGGTTCTAACTGTTGTTCGATACCCTAGCAAGGCGTAAGGTAACATCTCGTGCCATGATCTATCATTTTCGACCATCTTTCTCAAGATCTTCTTGATATTCTTGTTATCAGCTTCTACGACTCCATTCATTTGGGGACGGTACGCTGTCGAGTTGCGATGCACAATCTTGAACTGATCACAAATTTCTTTCATCAAGTGATTGTTCAGGTTTGCCCCATTATCAGTAATAATCGATTTCGGTACTCCGAATCGGCAAATCAAGTTATTCCTGACGAAATCTGCAACCACTTTCTTAGTGACGGCTCTGTATGAAGCAGCTTCAACCCACTTAGTAAAGTAATCGATGGCGACTAAAATAAATCTATGTCCATTCGATACCGATTGCTCTGTTGGTCTGATAACATCCATGCCCCAAGCTACGAAAGGCCATGGAGAATTCATTGCGTGAAGCTCGTGTGGAGGCATTCGAATCAGATCTCCGTGTATTTGACATTTTGGACATCTCTGCACAAACTTACTACAATCATTTTCCATAGTCATCCAGAAGTAACCGGTTCTCAGGATCTTTCTGGCAAGGACAAACCCATTCATGTAGGGCCCACAAACTCCAGCGTGTACCTCATTTATCAACTTATTGGCTTCCGCCGCATCGACGCATCTTAGGAATCCCAAATCAGGAGTCCTCCTAAAAAGAATTTCTCCACTTGGAAAGTAATTCTTTGCCAAACGCCGATTGTCTTCTTTTGGTTGTTACTAGCCTCTTCAGGATATATTCCAGATTCCAAATACCTCTTAATGTCATAGTACCAAGGCCTTCCATCAGGCTCCTCTTCCACGTGTATGCAATGCACGGGTTGCTCCTTCAGGCTTATTTTTAAAGAATCGATGTAACTCTGATCCGGGTGCTTAATCATGAAAGATATTGTGGCCAAAGCGTCAGCAACCTCGTTTTGTGTCTGTGGGATATGTCTGAAATCAACATCCTTGAATCTTCCACATAATTCTTGCACCAGCTCCACATAAGAAGTTATCTTGGAGTTTTTTACCGCCCATTCTCCCCGTACCTGGTGAATCAGCAAATCTGAATCTCCGATGGCTAGCAATTCACGAACACCCATATCAAGTGTCAAATTGAGACCCAGAATGCAAGCTTCATATTCAGCCATGTTGTTGGTGCATGGAAAATGTAACTTAGCAGTTACCGGATAATGCTGGCCCGTTTCTGACACCAAAACTGCTCCAATTCCTGAACCTTTGAAGTTAACCGCCCCATAAAAAAACAGCCTTCATCCGGGGTAGATTTCCATGATATCTTCTCCTACGAATAAAACTTCCTCGTCTGGAAAGTATGTCCGAAGTGGCTCGTACTCCTTATCAACTGGGTTTTCAGCCAAATGATATACTAAGGCTTGCCCCTTGATTGCTTTTTGGGTTACATACACAATGTCAAACTCACTCAGCAACATTTGCCACTTGGTTAGCTTTCCTGTAGGCATGGCCTTCTGGAATATCTACTTCAATGGATCTATTCTCGAGATGAGGTAAGTTGTGTAGGACGACAGATAATGCCTCAACTTTTGTGCCGTCCAAGTCAAAGCACAACATGTCCTTTCTATAAGAGTGTAACGGGCCTCATATGGTGTGAACTTTTTACTCAAGTAGTAAATGGCTTTCTCTTTCCTGCCGGTCTCATCATGTTGCCCGAGGACGCATCCGAAAGCATTTTCTGAGACTGATAAGTAAAGCAATAATGAAATTCCTTCTCTCGGTGGGACCAAAACCGGTGGTGCAGACAAGTATTCCTTGATGCAATCAAAAGCTCTCTGACATTCTTCTGTCCACTCATTCAGTGCATTTTTCTTCAACATCTTGAGAATTGGCTCGCATATGACTGTTGATTGAGCGATGAATCTGCTAATGTAATTCAGACGACCCAGGAAACTCATAACTTCTTTCTTGGTCCTCGGCGGTGGCAAGTCTTGAATTGTCTTAATTTTGGATGGGTCTAGCTCGATCCCCCTTCTGCTGACTATGAACCTCAGCAACTTTCCTGATGGCACACCAAAAGCACACTTAGTAGGATTTAACTTCAAACTGTACCTTCTTAATCTATCGAAGAATTTCTCCAGATGAGTTAGATGATCCGAACTCTCGCGAGATTTGATAATTACATCATCCACGTACACCTCAATCTCCTTATGAATCATATCATGGAAAATCATCGTCATGGCCCTAATATATGTCGCACCTGTGTTCTTGAGACCAAACGGCATTGCCCTGTAATGATAAACACCCCAGGGCGTAATAAAAGCCGTTTTTTGTGCATCTTCCTCATCCATCAGTATCTGATGATAGCCGGCGAAACAATCAATGAATGACTGCATTTCATGTTTCGCATAGTTATCAATGAGAATGTGGATGTTGGGCAACAGAAAATTAGCTTTAGAACTGGCTCTGTTCAAGTCTCTATAGTCAACACAAATTTGAATCTTGCCGTCCTTCTTTGGCATAGGGACAATGTTGGCCAACCATGTCGGATATTTTGTGACCTCGACAACCTTAGACCGGATTTGTTTTGTCACTTCTTCCTTGATCTTTAGACTTAAATCTGGCTTGAATTTTCTCATTTTTTGTTTGACTGGATCAAACTCAGAATTTATCGGCAATTTATGTGACACAATGCTGGTGCTCAACCCTGGCATATCATCATAGGACCAAGCAAACACGTTGATATACTCCCGCAACAGGTGGATGAGCTCTTACCTTTGTGGCGCCGCGAGGTGGACACTTATACTGGTCTCTTTGATTTCATCATGATCTCCCAAGTTGACTGTTTCAGTTTCTTCCAGATTGGGTTTTTTGCGATTTTCAAATTCCTCCATATCTTCAACTAACCGTTCCTCGTCATCATCCTTCCAACCATCGTCGTCCCCTTCATTTTGTTCGTTCAGGCTTTGACATGACACAACATTGGCAGGTTTTAAGCTACTGTTACTGTAATGGACAAACAAACTAAGTTAGATGATAAGAAAATAACAAAATATATGACTAGGAGCGTTTTAGAACTAATATAGTTTTCCAAATAAATGAAGGCCTTTTCATTGAAATTTGAGAAATAATTACAACACCATGGCTTGTGACTTGCACAAATACAAGCCCCCGATTTTTTTGAAAGCAGTAAGATACGAAAATAAAGTTTTGAGATATAAAAGGTGGATCGCGGGGCCTCCTCCGGATCATCACCAATTTCAAAACTATTAGTAATTGCCCTTTCATCTACCACGACGGGTGACGGGTTATGAGTGGAGTGAAGGTCCAATTTTGCAAAGCCTCTCCTGGCGCAATCTGCTTTACCCCGCTGGACTCTGGGAGATCTTCTGGTATAGCATTGCATCCTTCAAACAAATCTCCTATCCCTTCCCCAAGACCATCATCATCTGACATCTCTCGTACGGAAAATGGCTGGAACAGGAGTGGCAAGGGCCTAAACAGACTCTTTTCTGGCTCATCCTCAACCCTATCTCTTCTGGTAGGCTGATACCTAACCCGTGCTTAGAGCTTCTCTCTGGGATCACAATAGGCTTGATAATTTCTTATAAATTCTTGCCCAAGCCTCGACCAGGTTCGAACCCATTTCTTAACATCAAAGTTGCAATCATTTTGCAGACAGAAGGCATTGATATTTTGGGTGTCGAATCTCTTTCCGCAGCGTTTACAATTTCCACTGTATAGAAACTGCTACTTTTTGAACATCTTCAATCACTGGCACATAGTCATTGGGACGGTTCACTCGACTTCCTTCTCCTTGGATGACTACTTCATGATCTTTCCAAATGAACTTCAATAATTGATGAAGGGGTGATGAAATTGCCTTTTCCCCGTGTATCCATGGTCTTCCCAAAAGCAGGTTGTATCTAGGGTGGATATCCATAACATGAAACTTAGTCTTAAACTCAGCAGGCCTCATTTGGATGTGCAAATTAATCTATCCTGTGGTATCTCTCTGCCCTCCATCGAATGCTCTCACATTTACGTGGCTTTGACAAATTTTCCCCAGATCATAGCCCATTTGGACCAGCGTGGAGAGGGGACAAATATTCACACCAGATCCGTCGTCTATTAATACCTGATTAATTGCATAATCTCGATAAATGACGGTGACATGCATGGCTTTTTTGTGCATTGCTCCTTCAAATAGCAACTATTCATCACTGAATGATATGCGATGGTTCCCCACAACGTTCCCTATCATCGCAACCAAATTCTCAATGTTCGTTCCTGCGGGAACATACGCTTCCTCCAAGACCTTCAACATAGCCTGTCGGTGGTGTTGCGAGCTCAATAATAGTGCTAAGACTGAGATTTGGGCCGGCGTTTTCTCCAAATATTTGACAATTGAGTAATCCTTTGGTTGCATACGCCTCCAAAATTCCTCAGCCTCTCCTTCAGTGATTGTTCTTTTCTGTGAATTTTTTTTGTTGATCAATTTCTCAGGGATGTAACATCGTCCTGATCGCGTCATCCCCTGGGCAGCGGTGGTTTGCACAATAAATTCCTTCTTTGAAGGGGGAGCGTACACTTGAGTCGGTGCAATTATCACTATAAATGGGGCTTTCTCGCTGATACTTAAGGCAACTACAACTTTTTTTATCTTTTCTACCTCTTCCGCCCTTTTGCACTTTTCGGAGTTCACCTGAGTAATGGTTTTGCCAGATGCCCATTCTCCTTCTATTTCAATCATGTTAACTGTAGATCCCCCATGGTTGGGCAGTGGATTACTGCTAATATTTGGAGTAGGTGCCTGGAGCGTGATGACCTTTTGATAAATCAGATCTTGGATTTTGTGTTTCAAGATAAGACAGTCCTCGGTACTATGCCCTGCTGCCCCTGAATGATAGGCACAATTTTGATCAGGGTGATAAAATCGGGAGCTAGGATTGACAGGCTTTGGCTGTACTGGTTTCAAATAACCAACATTCTTCAATCTTTCAAACAATTAGGTGCGACTTTCAGCTAGTGGGGTGAAGTTTCGGGGAGGTTTCTTTTTGTGGTTTGGACGCTGGGGGTTATACAGGCTTAGGTTTGTAGGAGGCGGTACTTGGTGGTAATTTGGAGGTGTTTGGAAATTTGTTCGGCTATTTGGGGGAGTAGTTTGGAAATGAGATTGATAATTTGGCGGTGGAACTGGGTATTGAGGAAAGTAATTTGGCTGTGGAGCTTGGTATGATGGTGGGATGTTTGGGAGTGAAGTTTGGTATTGGGGGTGGACGTAGAATGCGTGCAGAAGGTTAGGTGATGGCGGGAAAGATAAAACGTTTCTAGAATTGAACCGCTGTTTCAATTTTGTAACAGAATTGGCAGAAACCCCACCTACCTCTTTCTTCTTCTTCTTAGAAAACGTGGTAGTTGTAGATGATGTCGGGGTTTTGGCAATTTTTCCTGTTCGAATACCTTCCTCTAATGATTCTCCTATTTTTACCAAATCTGCAAAGGTCGCTCTGACAGCGGACACCATCCTGGGATAATATTCTCCTTCTTGAGCGCGAGAGAACACGAATACTATTTCTTCCTCGGACATGGGAGGCTGCACTTTGGCAGCTTCTTTCCTCCAATGAAAAGTATAATCTCGAAAACTCTCAACGTTTTTTTGTTTAATCCGATCTAGTAAATACCGATCAGGCACTATTTCAATGTTGAATGCGAACCCGTCAAGGAAACTCTTGGCTAATGTCCTCCAACCAGTCCACCTTTTCGAATCTTGAGACATGAACCACTCCAAGGCTTCACCATTCAAACTTCGACTGTATAGGCGCATTACTAACGCGTCATTTTTCCCTATCCCTACTAGTTGCTCGCAGTACCTTCTTAGATGGGCCATTGGATTTCCGGTACCGTCAAACATCTCAAACTTAGGGACCTTGTATCCTTCTGGTAGGTCTACTCCTGGGTGAACACACAAATCGTCATACCCCAAACCGTCGTGGTCCTTAGCCCCGTGAGACTCTTTGATCCTCATGATCTCTTCTTGCATGGCTAGTAAATTCCTTTCATGCTGTCCCTTCCATTCCTTTTCCTTCTCCTTGTAATGGTCCATCTCGGGGTTAGGAAGGGGTTCATAAATATCAGGGGATATGATGGCTTGAGGGGGATTTGAAAGAAAGGCTTGATTTTGCTGATGGAGGGAATTTGGTTGGTAAGTGGGGAGAACGTTTTGGAAATTGGGAAGGTTATGTGGGCCTCATAAGTAGTTTGACGGAATATGAGAGGGATTTTACAGATTTGGAAATGAATTTGGTGGATTCGAAGGTAGGTTTGTCGTATTTTGTGGATTTGGGAGTAAATCTTGCGGATTTGGGAATGCATTTTGTTAATTTGAGAATGTGTTTTTGAGGATTTGGGAATGGATTCGAAGACGGGTTCTGTGGGGTTGTGGATGGATTTTGTGGATGGTAGGCGTCTGGATTATTTTCACGATTAGTGTTTTGGACAAATGGAGGAGCGGAGCTGGATGATACATTAGTTGGTTGGTCCCCGAGAATAGGGGTACTGAGGGGAGAGATTTGGAGTGGAGTCCCGTGTCCCCCCAAAGCAGGGGCATTGACGGTGATGGCCAAGTTAGCCAATTCTCGAGTGCGATTTATTTCCTCCTGAAGCAATTCTAATTTTCTTGCAAGTTCCGCAATCATCTCATTCTGTTCCGCTATCACATTATCCCGGATAGCCAATGAGCTTTCTTCATCATTTCCTGTCATTTTTGAATGATGGTCTGAGGATGGGATTTTCTGTGCTTTCGATCGGGTGAAGTAGGGATGTTCTTCCAGTTTATCAACACGGAGTAATTTCTGTTATCTTTAAAGTAAAACAACTCAAAGACAGATGTGTTAGTTTCCGTATATGATAAATAATGGAAAATATTTGACATGAAATAACCACATAGAGTTTTTTGAGTCATAGCCAAGTTCGTCCATAGGACATAGTGGATAAACTTGCCTTTGATTCAAACATACGCACATAAGCACATGAGACAGTTATATCACACAAAAATATTATAATAATGCATATCCTAGCTGGGGTGACCTTTTTGAGCCAAGGGTTCAGGCCTAATGATTTTTGAAGAAAATATATGATTCCTCGAAGTCAATCCATTAACCTCCAACTTATATAGACACGAAAAGGGCATAAATGCTTACAAACGATAACAAAATAGGGATACAATCTTTAGGGAAAGGGAAATAACATGAAAGAAGACATGTTCCCACGCAGGGGATAGAAAATACTAATTCCCGAGTGCTTCTTCTATCAACCTTCACCTTCTTAGCTTCGTCCACTTCTTTTATTGGTGACATCCGTTGACGTTCAAACTGTGCCTTAGATGCAACCTCCCAAATCGATCAATTTCTTGCTTATCTTGCTTCAATTCTTCTTACAAAAGTAAGCAAATCAAGCTTTTTCCCGACCCCCAAAGGATAATGGATTGAATTAGACAGGCATACATTTTCTTCAACACATAAATATGGTTCATCTATAATTGACTCGGGGTCAAATAGAATAGGGCAGGTTTTCTAATGGGCCTAATACCCCGCTCGAATATTGGGTCGTCCTAGGCACATGCCTAAAATAGGGTTTTGGTTTCGTTCTATCCTCAGTGTCTCGAGTGGGCTTGGACACTGGTTCTCAAGCGGACAACTTGAGTTTGAAAATACGAACAACGTCAGATGAATCACGTGCTGATAAGTTGTTCCTATTTTCAACATATTTTGGAATTGAACAACAAGGGCCGGGACATCCACGAAACCCCAAAACAGTTTATAAGATGCAGGAAATGCCATGAGATGCGATAATTAAACTTTACATAATCGAAACACATAAACACGTAAACAGTTAATCAAAGACGAAATAAAACATTTGGTTAGAACCTAGTTAGATCCCCAGGAGAGTCGCCATTTCTGTTTTGCGGAAATTTTGACTTTTGAAGAGAGTCGCCACTTAATTTTGAAAAGGAATTAAGAAACCTTTAGAGAGTTACTTCAAACGATTCAAAACAGGAAAATCATTTTAAGTTAGAGATTCTAGATAAGCGGTTCCTATTAATGTTTTAGGAAGGTGTTAGGCACCTAAAACGTCCGCTAACTTGCGGTTATTCGGACTGTTTGAAAATCGTCTTTTGATTAACTTCGAAAAGATTAATTTGTTGAAATAGTGATTTGATTTTTTTCAAAAAAAAAGACTTGTGTAAAATAGATTTAGGAGACTTAGTAGGGATTTTAACTAAGTCTAAACAAAACTAATAAACAAATAAGTACATAAAAGGGGAAGGGAGGAGAAAGTAAAGGATTTAGGCCATTGGGCCCAAATCAACGAGACCTGTCCTAGTCTAGTTGGGCTTCCGACCCATTTCACCTGTCCTAAACTATTTTTTGAGCCTTTGGCTCGAGTCTTGCTCCACCTGTATTAAATACAACTTTGGCTTAGAGGCCGAAATGAATGAATAAATAAATGAATAAATAAAAAGAAGACAATAATAAAAATTAAGACTTTTCAAGTCTCTTAGTGACCTCATCAATGGGTTTTGACCCATTTTTCTTCTTCAGCTATCTTCTAGCACCCGCACGCCATGTAGTGGACCTTGGGTTTAAACTTCGAACTTGACTCGAAGGGGTGAGCCTCATTTACCCATTATGAAATGCAAGAGGGAAGGAGTCCATTTGGAGTCGAGACATTTTTTGCATGCAAAGAAAAGATAAAGAAATTAATATACGTTCAAGGCATAAAAGTGACATATTTCAAAGCAAAAGAAAATATCAAGAACCAATTTTTGAATGACAATGATAAGCACACTTGCACAAGAATGAGAGTCAACAAATAAAATGCAAAGCAAAGACACCCACTTACATGCCTCATGATTTATGTTCATACAAGAATGAATAAAGGTAAAAGGAAGAAGGTCATATTCAATGAATTAATACAAGAAACAAACAACGTAAACTTGCGAAAGTAAAGGGATGAGGCAACAAGGAAAATACTCATGACTTCTAAAATTGAACAAACATAGATACTAATCCATAAAACAAAAGAAAATAAAGCTCAACTTTTCAAGCAAGAGAATCCTAAATCTCAATTAAGGCGACATTAATGAAAATTCATACATCTAAATCACAATCAACATTTTATGGAAAAACGCGTAACGACCTATGGTTTATATTTCTAAGACATCGTTGATTCTCTTTTGACATTATGAATAAAAGAGAGACATGAATCAAGTCTTTACACACACAAAGAGCACATATAACAATCCGGAGTAAGAAAATAAGAAGAAAAGTTTAGCATTTCTAAAAGTGAAATATCGTTTCACAATCATACTATGCATGAGTCAAAAATATCCAAATAATTTTTCTTAGCCACGAAAGTTCGAACTTTCTTATCATTTTGAAAAGACAACATGCGAACAAAAAGAAATAAACATCTTGGATGAAAAATAAAGCTAGCACTTCATATCTTATATGAGGGTTTTGAAATCCATTAAAATAATTAGTAAGCAAATGACAAATTCTTGACTTAACTAATTACTATTTTTATTAAGGCGCAACAAATAATAATAACTATTTTTCCTACATAAAATAAACAACTTTACATGCTAAAAAAACATATCTACCAATAATAAGTTTAAACAAGACATGGATATTGTTTTTCAAGTAAAGATCTAAACTTTATCCAAAATAATCAAAGAATAAAGTAAAAAAAAGAGAAACAATCAATATTATCTATTCTTTTCAACATAAAGGAAATAACTTTACATGCTAAAAACAAATATATCTACCAACAATAAGTTTAAACAAGACATGTGTATCGTTTTTCAAGTAAAGATCTAAACTTTATTCAAATAATCAAAGAATAAGGTGAAAAAGCAAAACATTCAACTTAACTATTCTTCTAAACATAAAGAAAATAACTTTACATACTAAAAACAAATGTATCGAACAACAATGAGTTTAAAAAAAGCATAAATACATCTTTTAAGCAAAGATTGAAACTTTATCTAAAATAATCAAAGAATAAAGTCAAAAAAGGTGCATACAACTATTGCTAGCTCATTTTTATATCATGAACATGAAAATAATTATAATATCGATACCATAACGTCCTAGGGCCTTCAAGGCCATCTATAACATGCAATCCCAACAAATAAAATTATATCTACAAACTACGAAGAAGAAAAAAGATGAAGAGAAAAACGATAATAAAAACTAAAATAATAATAAAAAAGAAAAAAGAAGGTGTGTTTACCTTTTGGGGGGCAGCAAAACGAGACTACGAGCTTCGTTAGAATCAACCACCACCGAAAAACGTCGCCGGCAACTCAAAAATTTTGATTAGCCGATCAACTTTATGAAACAAAATTTTTTACTAAATAAAAATAACTATTTTTGTTCAAAAGGATTTTTTCACCTCTCTAGCCTTTTTTTTCTTTCTTCTCCCTCCTCTCTCTACCAAAGTAGTGGTAGTATTTATAGAAGAGAATGGGGTATTTTTTTTCCTTTTCCACCAATGTGGGAGAAAAGTATTTATAGGAAAGGATAGAGATTTATTTCTTATCATCTACCAATGTGGGAGAAAAAGCATTTAGGGGGGGTTTTGAAATGTAAAAATTAAAGATAAGGTGAGATGGAAGATAAGGTGAGGTGGAAGATAAGGTGAGGTGGAAGATAATGTGGGGGGAAATAGTACAATGTAGTACAATCTTTGAATTTCAAAATTGGAAAAGGACAAAGTTGGGGGGAATAGTACTATTTGAATTTATTTTTTGATGGGAATTGGGTAAAAATTATGAGAGTTCTTGAGAATTTTGGGGTTATTTAAAATATAACCCCAATTGGAATTTAAAATTTAGCCATATTTATTTATTTTGACCAAATTAAAAATTAATTGACTAATTACATTGCAATTATGACCAATTTTCAATTATGGTCAAATCTAATAGATTGGCTAAATTAAATTAAAATTCGATAAGAATTAATATTTTTTTTTTTAATCCCGAGCTTCTTGATTTAATAAAATGAATGCATATTTATCCAAATAAATTATTTTTGAGAATAAATTATATTTAAATTAAGATTTTAATCATTTGAATTTATTTTCAAGATAAGCCTTAATTAAATCCGATATTTTGTAAAATAAATATTTAAGTAACAAATTATATAATCTCGTATAACTGAACACGATAGTATATAATCACTACTTAAAATGACAAAATCACGTACGAAAATTATTTTAAGTTTTTTTTTTTATTTGGATGAAATAATTATTTTGGTTTATTAAAAACTGAAGAAACTCAGGATTAAATTTAGTCGTGGAGGGCAAAAATTAGGTGTCAACATGCACTATTTATTTGTTATGTTTTAGATATATGAATTTATATTAAAGTTTTGAATTATGTTTATGAAATAAATTTCATTCACATAATCAGTAAGTTATATGTTTTTATAGAGTACTTATTCAATTTTTTGGGGATGTTGATTGGGAGAAGGATATGTTTCCAGATATATTTATATGTATTATAGGTATGAGTTATGTTTATGTGTTAAATTCCAGTTAAACTTGTTTACAGCTGTATGTATTTGAAAAATACATATGATTTTTTTAATGTCTGTATATATCATACTTTTAATGTATTTATTCCATGTTCAGGCCATATATTTCCATTGGCATATGAAACAGTAGATTCTGAAAATGATGCATCCTGGACATGGTTCTTTCAGAATCTAAAGGAAGCATACGGTGAAAGAGAACATATGTGTGTAGTTTTCGATCGTAACCCAAGCATTATAAAAGTTGTAGATGGTGTGTACAATAATGTACCACATTACGCTTGTATGTGGCATCTATGGGGTAATGTGAATTTTTTTTTTACGAAGTCACATGATGCATTGTCGGAAATCTTCTATACATGGCGAAATCATACTCAAAGTCTGAATTTCATAATTTAATAGCGAGAGTGGAATAGTTGATGTTAGGGCGAAGAATTACTTGGAGTTGGCGGGATACGATAAGTGGGCTAGGTCATATGCAACAGTTCATAGGGGATGGACCTTAACATCAAATATTGCAGAGTCAATTAATGTTGCACTGGTATAAGCTAGAGAACTTCCAATATACGATTTTCTAGAGGAAGTTAGATTGATGTTTGGTAGATGGAACTATGAAAACAGACAGGAGGCATTGTACACACGCACGGATCTTATTGAAAAATTTCAAGCAATTCTCCAACAGAATGCAGCAGAGTGTACACGTATAAAGGTATGATAAAATAGATATAATCATTTAATGTTATATCTTCTTGAATTTTGATATGTTGTATGAAACATATCTTAATATACAAATTATTAAATTTATAACAAATCTATGTGTTGTAATGAAAAAAATATGTATATATTCTTTAGACATATTAATATACATTTGCTGCTTTGAAAAAAAATACATTTGCTAATCTGTAGCAAATTTTACTGTAATATTTTTTTCTATAATATTTTTTATGTATTAATATTTTCAGGTTATACCAGCCTCAGAGTACGTCTATACTGGCCACGATAAGGAGAAACATTTTATAGTTTGTCTAAAGGAAAAAAAATGTGCTTGTCATGCATTCCAATTGGATGAGATACCATGTGTGCATGCTTGTGCTGTACTTGATAGCAAGAATCTTGAAAAAGGATCATATTGCTCTAATCTATACAAGCCAAAAATTGTACTGAGAACGTATGATCTTCCTATATATCCTCTACCACATAAAGATGACTGGGTGATACCTCAAAAATTTTTAGACGAAGTAGTTTTGCCCCCAAAATACAAGCGCCTCCTGGAAGACCTGCAAAGAAGGAGCACGGTAAATCAGGAAGAGATATGTTTGGAAAGAAAAGAAAAAACTGTTGTAGTTCATGCGGACAAAAAGGTCACAATAGACGTTCATGTAGGAAATACAACAAATGATACATTTGATCATGTTTTTAGTGAAAATTCAGTTGCTTTAATTTTTTTTATTTTTTTTGAATTGTTTCATTTTGAATTTTGAACTTTTTATTGATATTGACAATTTGTTAGTGTTCAGATGTTGCACTTTTATGAAGTTGAACTTATTAATTTATTATAGTTCAAATGTTTAATTTTATATTATATATGTATATATATACATATATTTTTTTGCGCTTAAAATATGTTTGAATATGGAATAATAGGAGCCAATGTTATTTTGAAAAATAAATATGTTTACATTAGACGTAGATGGAAATACAATCTGAAATGAACATTACTATTAACCATAATGTGTATCTTTCAAAAAATACAAATGGAAATCTGAAAAATACATATGTCTGAATGTGTATTAAGTAGAAACGTATATATGGAAATCAAATAAAAATACATATGTATTATAAACAATTATGTTCAGTTGAATGGTATATGTATTTTAAATATACATTTGCTCACTGAAATTATAAACTTTATGTTAACAAAACACATTTGTTAACTGAAATAGCATATTTATGTGTAATATGTATTTTAAAAATACATATCTTTACTGTCATGGTGATATATATTTTTAAAATATATATCTTTACTGTAATGATAATACGTATTTTGCAAATACATATCTTCACTGTATTGGTGATATGTTCACTTCATAATTGATTTGGTAACTGAATGTTCATGTAATGTTAAAAGTACAAATGTTAACTGGAATAAGCATATGTATGTTAAAAATACATATGTTCATTGGAATAAGCATATTTATTATTACAAATATGCACATAGACATATACTAACCATGAAAAACTGGAAATTAGACGATTAAAAATAAAAAAGTTAACATAACAATAACGGAACATTAACGTGCCATCTTTGACCATTAAAGTAACATATGAATCCCATAATATATTCAAAAAAAAAATATCCACCTAATGTTAAATGTTGTTAACTTCAACAAAATAAAATACAAATCAAATATCAACCACTTCAGTGCCTTCTGTTAACTCAGTGATCCGAAGAGGCCTCATTGGTGCTTCATCATCACTTTGTGCCTTTGCTTTTGCTTTCCTAGTACCATAATCCCACAACAGTGAAGCGTATCTTATATGAATTAGATCTGGGTCAAAGTCAACAGATGAAATACCTTCACCAAAAGTAAGACACTCAGCATACGTAACCATATATAAACCACAATCCCTGCAAAGACATACATTAATAAGTAAAAAGTTGTTACAACTTTAATACATATGTATTTATACAAGTAATATGCATACTAATTACTTACAAGCTGCCACTTGGTTGTTGAGGTAAATTCTCCACAATTGAAACACCAAACGGATCCATCTTATCATTCAATTTGTAATTAGGATGATTGTCGATGTCAATACCCCTATTCTCGTAGAATTTATATTCAATGAGACATATAGGTATAACCTTAGCTAACTTTTCAATTTCAGTAAGCACTGCCGCATCATGACCAGCAGCTGACAAAGAATCATATACATATATGCACCTATGATTGAAAGATATAACTACAAGAACCCAATGATGTTTTGCCTTTACGTGAACAGGAATGAACATATGATCAACCGTATGCCATGGCACTGTAGCATGCATGTGGAATCCACTTACATACTCATTCAGATGATATTTCTCTCCACCAACATTAAGAGTTGCATCATCCAATTTATACACATCAAACACACTTGTAACAATGTTTATGAAATTGCAGTGTACAGTGCTGAACTTATATGAGATATTGGGATCATACTTGAATTTCTTTCGCAGATAGTACAATTATACATCAAGTTGCTGCATTATAAATAAATTTCATACTTAATATTAAATAAACAAATAAAAAAAAATCAAACCTTACATATGAAAATATCATGTACATATCAGTTAACGTATAACCTACTTCATATGTATATACAAATATACATTTTCAACTATAACAAAATAATCAATTACAATTATTCATATTTAACATAGAACTAATATTTATTCCAATATACAAATCAACGTAATAATACATCACTTACCTCATCTGACCACGTCTGGCTAGGAGTACCCATAACGTAGAACCAATTCTTGTCTTCAATAGATAAAATTTCAAAGTTGATAACTGGTATTTTTTCCTTTCCCTTCAAATAATGTTCTTCTTTGTTGTTCCCGTTCATTCATTATACATATTAGTCTGTAATTTACATAATCTTAACTTACAAAATTTAGTACTATTTAGTTGTATTCTGTATACCTCTTCGAATGATATTTAAGAAGATCCAAAGAAAGTTACGTCATGAACTTGTTGGTGACCTTAGTGTCTTCTATCGCATTAACTGAATGAGATGTGAAGGGATGCTTCTGATCGAATGTTCTCCATTGCTCTTCCGTGCTTACTTTATTATTAAGTTATGCAATTAATTATGTAAATATAATCAATTACATAAGATAATGTAGTATTATAAGTAACAATAAATATACTGCTGAAACAAAAGTTAAATCATATGTTTTAAAACTTCAACAGATGTATTTCTGAAATACATATGAACAAATGCAGAGTAAAAATATCTAAACTATCCAACTTCAAAATAAAAAAAATAATCTTCAAAATATAACCATATCTCATTAAAAACATTTACAGTTGTTCCAAAAATACAACTAAACAGTAAAAAATAAATTCATACTTCACTATCCATTAGAAAAAAAAATATAAAGTAAGCAAATTTGTTAACTAAAAAAATTATGTTAAGAGTACTAACCATCTACTGAACCAAATTTCATTGTGAATGGTGACTCATTGTATCTAGATGGTCACCTAATCCTTGATACATACGTTGGCATTTGTTGTGCTTGATTTGCCGATGGATATGCAATTATACTTCGTTCAAGATTGACATACACATTAAGACTGGGAAGAAGCTCATCCGAAAGAGTGATCTGAGAGTCAGACAAATCTTGATCAGCATTGCTTTCATCATTTACTCCCACAGGAATGTGGACTGCACTCTTATGTTACTGATCTAACTTTGAATTATCCACATCATTAACCTCTGACTCATATTCCGCTGGTGTATTTATATTCATCTCGATCACACCTTCTTTGTTCTGTATAAATTTTATAAAGATCTAGTAAGATTGTATTTTCCAACAAATTAAAAATAGCAATCAATGCATGTATTCTAGATACCTTAAACTCATCTTCAACTTCAACATTGGCGTTTGTTATGGAGTCAAGATCAATCTGAAAATGTGAACTGAGATTCTGATATTTGTGCTTCACCAATTCTTTCGTCAACTGATTTTGTGTTCTACAAATGTTCATACAAATTAAATAAAATAATATTTATGAAGAACTAAAAAACTAACCTATATGTATTCAGCATACCGGAACGAAACATACATCTCTTGCTTCATGCACATCTATATCAGTTTTTTCCTTTAAAAAATAAAACAATAAAAAATTTAAATAAGTATTATTCATCAATATAACTATACCTAACAAAAAAAAAAGACTCTACCAGAACAATGTCATTATCCTCATTATACCCATCAATCTCATTATACGCATCATTCATACTGTTGCTGCATCTCTTCGACAACCTGTTTTAATATTATTTTTTATAATGATAAATTAGAATTGTATATATAAAATTAGTTGAATATAAATGTATGAAATTTACTTACCAATGTGCCTTCAGGATTCTTATTAAACTCATGAACAAACTTTGTAGTCGCTTGATGGGGTGATGTACTCTTAACATTTTCATCCGCTGGTGGCTGATCAGATTCGCTGCCTTTTTCTTGTTTCTTCGTGTTTAAAACATGGAAATATAAATAAAAAACAAATAGTAAATAACAACTTAGTTGTAAAAAAATACATCTGTTGTAAATGTATATATGTTGTACCTTATTTTCATTAATTGCATTCATCATCTGATCAAACCTGGAAGGCACTAGGCCACAAACATCATTAAACTCTTGCCATACCTGAATTACAAAAAAAATAATTAGAAATGGAAAAATAAATTAATCAAAAACTTAAACAAAAATTACCTTTTCACAAAACTTATTAAAGACTTTCTTCGAGACAACACCGTCTTCATCTTCAGAATTGTCTGAAGACTGATCAAGTGACTGAACCGGAATAGATTTATTACTGTCAGGCCAGTTTATGTCTTTTCTATTTCCACGTAGCGTAACTTTTGTTTGAATTGGCTTGTGAATTGGAGTTCTGACAAAAGACATCTTTGCAGCACGAGGTGGAGGGGTCCGTTTTGATGTTTGCTCATCTACACCTTTAGGATGTGGCTTTATTTTTTCTTAACAGGTGAAGCTGATGAATCACCATGATGTTTTTTCTTTGTGGTAAACTGATTTTGTCTTTGTAGAGGATCCTGAAAATCATCATTCGAATCAATGTCATCTTCATTATGACTAGCAGATCCAGGAACAAGCTTCTTCGGTATATGAAAAGCTGAAATCTCCTTTCTTGTTGGCTCGATATTCTTAAAAACAACCTACAATTTAAATAACATAATAAAAATAATAATTTAGATAGTAAAATTAATTACATTATAAATCAGTTAACCATGATCCAAACCCAATAATGAATATATAGTGACAAATAGTATGTTGTATATATACATATACCAGATCAGAAAATATATTTACAAAATAATCAACATCACATACAAAAAAAATCATAAAACTAACCTTGTCATCTGTATTATCAAACATACTTCCCATAAGAGTTTTATATCTTGGACAAGGGGAATTTGTCTTCCAATTCAAAATACAAGGGATTTGAGAATCCACCTTGGAAGCAACATTACGAGGCACGTTTGAACAACACTCATACAACCAAATTTGAATGGCCAGTGGAATTCCAAGAAGCATATAGAACTTTCCTTTCGGCTTCAACTTTTTATGCAAGCTTCAAGCTAATTCTTCAAATGCAACCGATCCCCATGGATAATCACTGTAGCGACCACTCTCAACCAAATCAAATTAGAGGCGTGGAATAGCTACGGTATCAACTGACGATAGTAAGAATGCGTGAATAAAATGCAAATTGGCAAACTTTAACGCATCTTCATCGTTATCATTCCCCCAAATTTTATCAGAAACAACCGCAAATAAATCTTTTTTCTGTACAAAACTTCCACCATCAAAATATTGATCAATAATTCTATTTGGGAGCTCCTCGTCAAACATAAATTCATCCTTATTTGTAGCACAATTCAAACCAGTCACCAAAGCAAACTCTCTAATAGTGAAATGAAGAATTGTGCCCTTTGCTCGAATGACTATGGCACTTGTAGAACTTTCCCTAGTTTCAAGTGACATAATGCATCTCCCTAACTGGGCTTGGACGACACAATCTTTCTTCTTCATGAAGAAACCAAATATACTTTTAGTACAAAACATCTTGTACTGACTCTTCGTCAACATTGTCTTAATACGGTCTTCAATGTCATTGATCGTCTGACATCCTATATGAGGAGCAAATTTGGGCAATACCCGTTCCATGTATATTTGATCACGAATGACCTAAACAAAAAAAATACATTTATATGACAAAACAGTCTCTTATATGTATTTATGAAATACATCTTAAAACTAGTTTATACAAAGTGTCTTATATGTATTTATGAAATACATCTTATAGTTATTTTATAAGATGAATAATAACAAATACAACTATGTATGTAAAAAATACATTTCAACAAATAAGAAATACATATCACATTAAAAATCTAATGACTACCAAATACAACTTAACATCGAGTAAAAATCTTAGAGGTAACATAAAAATACATATCTAAACTGTATGTATTTTCATAATACATATTAGAATTATATTTTAACAAAAACATTATGTATTTTGTGAATACATGATTTGTACAAATTTAATTAATAAGAGAAGAATATAACAACACATATACAAATTATAAAACAAATGTATTTTAATAATACATATTAATACAAACATTCTTTTATATGTATTTATGAAATACATTTTATAATAATTTTATAAGATGAATAATAACAAATACAACTATGTATGTAAAAAATACATTTCAACAAACAAAAACTACATATCACATTCAAAATCTAATGACTACCACATACAACTTAACATCGAATAAAATTCTTAGAGGTAAACATATAAACACATATCTAACTTGTATGTATTTTCAGAATACATATTAGAATTATATTTCAACAAACACATATGTATTTTATGAATACATGATTTGTACAAATTTAATTAAAAAGAAAATAATATAACAACACATATACAAATTATATAACAAATATATTTTTAGAATAGATATTACACTTCTACAGTTGCTATTTCAGAAAATTTTCCAAAAATATATATATATATACAGAAACCTAATAAATACAAATATCTTACACAAAATTTAGATATGAAATACATATTTAAAATATATTGTATATAGCATATACAATTCATATCAATAACAAGATTTTCGAATAGTATCATACCTCCTCTACTTTCTCTTGTTCAGATTCAGAATCTGATGCAACAGGACTTGCAATTTTACTACATTCTCCTTTTTCATCCGACTTTTTCCTTTTCACTGATTTTTAAAATTTTGTGGGAGATGAAATTTTTTTCAATCCTTTTCTTTTCATTATTTTCACAATCTTTTCGGGATCGTTACAGTGCTTAGATCTCAACTCTTCAATGGTAACACCTTCCTTAGAGAGAACATTAGTAGAACCCAAATTTAAAACTTCGTCTTGTGTTAAACCAAGACTAAACGATGGTACTTCATCGGTAAGTAAATTCTTCGACTGATTTTCTCTAACTGAACAACTTCGATTTGCATGTTGAGCCATTATAAATTTTAACAAAAAAAAAAATTGATCCAAAACATACAATTTTCGCAGACTAATATTGGAAAAAAAATGGCGACAATAAATACATTAACAAAAATTAAATGAAAAAAATAACATGCATTAACTGAAAGAAAAACTTACCTTAAAAAGTGGAGATGATCTTTATCAAGATCGTGGGAGAGATATGCGGAAATTGAAAAAAAAAAGGAAGTTGGAGGAAAGCAAATTGGTAAAGTAGAGTAAAAGTAAGGATGTGAAAAGTTTGAGGTGATATCACGCGCTTCTCAAAAAATTAATAAAACATTGCTATTTTTGTTATTAGTTGTAATTTTACCAAACTATTGTTATTTCTTGTAATTAAAGTCTTAAGGTTGCTAGTTTATGTAATTTTTTCATATAATAACGAGACGAGACTAAAAGACACATGAAAGCATTCCTTCTACTCCATACTCTTCGGTGATTGCAGAACTAACCCAACAATGATGGAGTAGTAAATAAGGAAGTCCGAATTATGAAACGAAAGATTTTAAAACCACAAAAAGAAGGAAAGAAAAACTAGAGAAATACAAGAAATGTCATTACAAGGTCATATGGGAATGAGTAATGCAACAACAAATCTTTATCATCATAATGAGAAGTTTTCTCTAATCTATCTAAAATATATCAACATCAAGAGCAGAAACGTAAAACACATGAAAGTAACACTTCAGATAAAGAGGAAGCCAGCACATGATTCAGACCAAATGCAAGGTAACATAGATTACAACAAAATGGAGTGAAAATTAACTATGCCAGCAAACTTCTTCAAAACTGATATTAAGGGATAAACATATAATATGGAAATTATAAGAAAGTAATATTACCTTTTTTCGGGCAGCGATACCGGGGCGACGAGATTTTAGCAGAAACTTCCAACCATCGGAGTTACAATTTGGTTGGCCGGAACTTTAACCTTCCGTTGGGATTGATTTTTCGAGTGTATTCGTCGCGAATTTTTTGGTTACGTGGGATTAGAGGAACGCTCCTTCCGAATTTCCAATTTTTTCCCAAAGTATCCTCCCTACCTTCTTCCCCTCAATTCCCATTTATAGAATAAGCTATTGATTTTTCCATCTCTAAAAATAGAGAAAATATATCCCTGAAATTAGGATCTGGACTGACACTTTCTGATTTGGATTGGATTTTGAAATTGAAGACACTCAATCTTGAGCAAAAGGTTAACAAAGATAGCTTTAGGCCTGCAAAATTGCAGAGATAAGGTGAAACAAAATGTATTTTCGTGATTCAAAGGGTTTGTTTGGTTAAATTTTCAGTGTTGGGTCGGATATTGTGGACGGATTCGGGTTTCGTTTGGTTCGCTGGAATTGGGTCGGGTTGTTGGGGTTCACGGTTTCAAATTGGGTGTCGCCGGACTTTGATGGGTCACCGGCATTGTTGGCTGAAGCCATCGATGGTACAATTGTTGAAGTTGCTGAGGAAAAAAAGGGTTCTAAGGTTGGGCCGGGTCGGTTGATTCGGGTTGTTGGGCCTGGTTAGAAGATCTTGGGTTGTTGCTATGTGGTGTTGTTATTGTTGGGCTGATGAAGTGAATTAAAGGGAATGTGAATTTAGCCTATTTAAGTCATTTATTAATTTGCCAATATGTGAGAATTGAGACAATTCAGTTTAAATCTTAGCCTAATTAAAATTCAATTGATCAATTGCATTGCAATTATGATCGAATTGATTTCGATTAAGGTCCAATTTAATGAATTGACTAAATTAAAACAACATTTAAAATAAATTAGCAACCCAATTCAATTTCGAGCTTCTTGATTCAATAAAATCCAACGAATAAATTATTTTTGAGAGTAAGTTGTATTTCAATCAAAATTTTAACCATTTGAATCAATTTTCAAGATAACCCTTGATTAAAATTTATTTTTTTGTAAAATTATTATTTAAATAACGAAATTATATGATTTTGTATATGCGAATATAAAAATATATAGTTGTTACTTAAAATAACAAGATCACCCAAATAAATACTTTGAGAAGTCTTTTATTTTAATAAAAAAAACTGTTGTAATTTTATTTAAAATCAAAGAAAATTGAGACTAAACTTAGTTGTGGAGGGCAAAAATAAACTTAGTTGTGGAGGAAAAAAATTAGGTGTCAACAAGATTAAATTTGAGTCAGCAAATGCTTTCAACATTTGACTTGAATTACCTTTTGGATGAGAATTTGATGATAATTTCCAACATACTTCATAGCTGCTTATAATCTTCCCCTTAAGGTAGGAAAACTAACATATATCCTCCATATTTTTTGAGAAATCCATCTTTGTGCATCATGGTATAACCATTAATCATATACCACATATCAAAATTATTAGATGAAAAATATGTGGTTCGTGACCCTGAACCAATTTTAATGAGGAATTAATCGCAATTTATTGATTTGATGCATACAAGTACTTTTTTATATAATATATCATATTTCAAACTAACACATGAATCTTTGTTCTCATTATCAATGGTTCAACTATTTATCAAAGGCATTCAATGTTAAACCAACATTATCAAGATGAATTATCTTGATTACACAATCTAAAAATTCTGCTCTTAACTCAATTTTATTGAGCAAACAAGTTTATATATGTCAAACTGTAGGTTGACAATAAATGTACACATGTGATCATCTTATTGATGCATCTGTTTAACGTATGACATGATAGGTGAACGGGCTCTTATTCACTTTTAATATTTTTCAAAATTTAGGGGATCCAACCCTAACATTTGTTGATCCAATCATCTTATCTTGAGAACAAACAACATAAAAGAGTTCTTTGAAGAATCTTCTAGTTCTTCAATATATAGTCAATATGCACATCTTTGAAATATTACGATCATCCATGTCAACGTATGAACTTATTTATAGTAGTAAGCTCCAAGTTTACCATGGCATATGTTTTTCGCTTTAGTAAATTTCAGATTTACTAAACATGACTAGATTTTAGATTTACTACTTCGAAAGTAGATTTCAAAATAGCTCTTCTCAATTATTCAACCTTTTTCGAAGGTAATTTGTGATACTATCATAATCAAGTGCACATTTGTATTGATAAGTTTTATCAAATATTATTACATTCACCCCAGGTAATGAATTTATACGTATAACAATCAAAATTCTCATTTCCTGACAATGGAATATAATTGTGCCTTAAGCACAATAAATTATGAGAGCTATAACCTCTTTCAAGACATTGCTATTTTAGGAGAAAATCGAGGAACATCAAATTGTTCTTTTTTCATGTTCATGTGCATTCACTCAACCACTTGTCTTATTTCAGACTTATTATGCATTGCTACCACATTTTTCTCATGAAATAGAGCATAATATTTGAGCAAATTATGGCATAAATAGTCAAGTAAACCACTTTGATTATTCCAATCCAACAGACACAACCAAATTGTACCATTAATAATAAAAATCAGAAAACATAAAATGTGAAGGACACACTAACCTTTTGTTATATTCACTAACCTTTTGTTAGTGTTCTTTGATAGGTAGTACCTAAGTAATCCTATCTATGGGACTGCTTTGAGAAAATAATAGCAATAGATTTACAAGCGGAAAAAATATGTACCAATAATATTATCTCAATCAAAAATAATTTATCAAGTAAAGTCAGGCAAACAAAAATAATCTCAGTAAAGCAGCACTTGGCTCTGTCAATCTCGTATATACCATGCCTCTATTACTAAGTTGGTTACAACTTCGTTTCGATAGCGTGTTATAAAATATAAAGTAAGAACAAGAAGAATGGAGAGAGAACAGAGAGTAATTCTTATTTTTCTTGAGGGGTTCTTAATGAGTTAATAACAATAAAGAAAAATCTCTTTATTTATAGGAGAAAACTAACTCTGTCCCAAAAATTGAGATTTCTAACTTTTTTTTTTATAAATAGACATTTATAAATGGTAATACATTGTAATACATTTATAACAGTTACTTATTTTTACATAAAAAAAGATACCTACCATAAAGTAGCATAAATTTGTTTTAAAAAAATCAACTTCAATAATTACTATTTACTTAAAATTGGGCCCCCTAAATTTGGAGGCCTAAGGCAATGGTCTTTTTGCCAAAACTATTCAGACGTCCCTGCAATGCTCCCGCCTTACCTTTACCCATTTAACTAATGTCGTTGAATAGTTAAAGGTAAGGCAGATGCCTTCCCTGCCGTTGCCCCTTTGACATTTTTTTTTTCTTTTTTCTATTGCCCCTTTGAAGTTTTGGATAAAAAATTATCGTTAGGCTCTGAACTCTTGATAATACAATAACTACAACAATTCTGAAGTAAAAAGTAGAATATTACAATTCTTCATCAACTCTTTCACTACCATATTTTTCTTCTTATTATGACACACTTGTAGTTATGAATTTCACTAGTAGCCAAAGAAAGTTTAGCCTTGAATAATCATCTCATTTACGTCCCATTTAAAATATAAAAGACAATGATTTTCACTATTTCAGTCAACATTTCTTTTCCTTCAAATTGTACTGGAAAGATTATTTCCAAGGGATAGGTGGCATGCGATTCGTGGCTAGTATAAATAATACAAGTTCTGTCAACCCAACATATGACATCTAAAGTCCTATTATTATCACATCAAAAGTATTTTTGAAAAAGAAAATTCTAATTTTTCATCAGATATGTTCAATTGCACTGCTGATAACTTGTCTTTGATACTTCAAATAACTGTTGTATTGGTTTTTCAGTAGAGTAATGGAATTTTATTAGTCCTAATTAATTGTTGCAACATTAATTAGGAGTTTGGTAAATGCATTTTCATATTGAGTGTCACATAACATGTGGGATGAAGAGAGTGTTAGAACACAAGATGACGAGTGTCCCAGAGAGCGAATGTTCCCTCTTCTTTCAAATGTGCCACCTCTTTGATATGAAATTAACCAATATTTTTTTCATATAGTGATTAAGATTTTATTGTAATTACTTATAGATCACATTTTGATGATTTAAATTTGAATTTAATCTATGGTGTATGATTATAGTGAAATGAACATTGTTATAACGAGTGTGTATATTTATAAATATGAATGTGCTTCAATTAATAATTAATTAAACTTAATGTTATATGTAAAAATTATGTCATTTCATGTAAATAAGGAGGGCATATTAGTTATTGGTCAGAGAAAGATTAGTTGCGCAGTTAGTAGGTATGAATTTGGAAAACTCTTGTACTCCTCATTCATTGATGAGAAATACTATACTCATTGCTTTTTTTTTTTATCTAACATTGACTTAAAACTCCTTTATCGCAACTCTATTCAGAAGATGTATTTTTTTCTCAGCTTCTTAGGCCTGCAAAATTCAGTACTCTTCATCGAGTGCGTAAACCTGATTGAGTGGACTACTGCACTAAAAGAATATACTTTTTCATAGCTAGTTGGTTGACAATCTTGCTGTGCAGGATTCCCCAACCACCCCTGCTTGTTAATGAACCTACCGATGTTTATAGCTCCTGCGTTCCTCACACAACAATGATAATTTAATGAAGATAATGTTATGCAATGCTCGGGGTGCTAATGGATTTCAATTTTCGTACTCTAAAGTTTATTTTGAACTTGAATAATTCTAATGTCCTTGGTCATATTGAAACAAAAATGGAAGAATATAGCTCCCTACTTGATGAATTCAACTTCACTGACCTTATACATGCATTGCTGAAGGTTTTTCTAGTGGTATGACACTTCTGTGATGTAGTAATGACATAAAATTAACTCTATGCCCTCGAAATCACTGCCACTGTCCAGGTATCTTCATCATGGATAATTTATCTTATCTATGCTACTACTAAATTTGCTATTAAACGGAAACTATGCCATGATTTGCATAATTTTTCTAAATAACATAATCTTCCTTTTTCTTTTATGTGGTGATTTTAATAAAGTTTCTTCTTCCTTCGAGAAATTTGATGGATTACTTATTAATGTGTCTCATTCAGCTACTTTTAATAATTGCTTACACCTGCTCAATATGATTGGTAGGCTTTACTGAAAATTGACTTACTTGGACTAACAAACATAAAAATAAACTTAATTTGATGTTAGAACTATTAGACAAGATATATTTTAACCCCTCTTGGCTACTACACACATATGAAGATGCTTCTGTTCAATATTTACCTTTACCCACGTCCTATCATTGTCCTTTGCTGCTTAATCTTACAAAAATAATTGATATCCCAATCATACATTTTGCTTTGAAACTATGTGGCTTTGTCATCCTAAGTTTTTTAAGAGTCTTGTGATTAGTTTTTGGTCTGCTAATGACAATTATGCTCGGATATTGCTTTCCTTTATCAATACGTCATTACTTAAAATCGTGAGACTTTTGATCATATCTTCTATAAAAAGAAGAGTATTTAGCTTATCTGCGGAGTTTACAAAATATAGATCCCTCTAGAAAAAAAATTAATTTTTCACTATAATTTGAAAAATTTTCTTGTCACTGATTTTAATGTTGTTCTTAAATATGAAGAGCATTTTTGAAAACTTAAATCAAGAATCCAATGACTTGCTGATGGAGACACCAATGCCCATTTCTTTCATCTTTCCACTATCAAACGAAGTTGACATAATCATATTCTTGGACTACATGACCCTTGTTGGTAATTGAACATTTGATCCTCCTACTATTCAGACTTTTATTATCACATAGTATCAAAACCTATACACTACTGAGTAAACTTCATGACCCTACGCTCCCCTCCCTTTAGCTACTAATTGTTCTTCCACAAATCATATCATTACTTTCTTTTCAACCCTTAGAGGCACTAGTTTCGGATGGTTTTCATCCTGTTTTTTTTCAAACATACTGGATTGATACTCGGGTTGCTGTTATTTCTCTTTGTTGTGAAGTTTTCAAGACTACTTTAATACCTCCTTATCTTAATGAAATTTACATTACTTTGATTTCTAAAGTAAAAACCCCTAACATATTACTAAATACTGCTAGATTGAACTGTGTAAACTATATAAATTACTTACAAAAATAATTTTTGTTCATATTAGACCTCATCTAGCCTCTTTAATTAATCTTATCCAATCCAACTTTATTCTTGGCCATCGTGAAACGAATAATGTTATCCTCGTTCAAGAAGTCTTACACTCCTTTAGGAAGGAAAAAAGACTGTATAGGTTGGGTGCTATGATGCTGAATATATATTTGAAAAAAGTATTTGATCGCCTTGAATTGTCCTTTATTCACTCTTCCTTAGCTCAACTCAATTTTTTGGCTTCACTTATTCAACTTATTATGTCCTGTGTTACCATATTTTTTATTTCTGTCTTAGTTAATGGTCAACCTACTATTTTTTTTCATCCTAGTAGAGGCATTCGTTAGGGTGACCCCCCCTATATATTTATTTATTATATATATGAAATTCTTATCATGAAGCATTGAACATGTCGCTAACTTTCGCAGTTGGCAGTTGATTAACCTTAGTAGCATTTTTTCTCCTATCTCACATCTTCTTTTTGCCCTGAGCTTGTTCTATTTAGTCAGGCTGCCATCACAACGCTATCTCTATTGTCAACATTGTTAAAACTCTTCATATCCAGTCGGGCCAGCATATTACTTTTAATAAGTTGAAAGTAATTTTTTCAAACAATGTTCCTTGTAATCATCAACATAATATATCTAACATGCTTAACATAAATCTTTCCATGCGTTTGACGAGATATTTAGGTTTTATCATGCCAAATCTACATTCTAAATCTAATGACTATCAATTCATCCTTAATAGGATTAACAATAGACTCCAAAGATGGAAAAGTAAATTTCTTTGTCTCTCTGGGCGAATTGTACTTTTTTTATCTACCTTGAGTGCTATTCCAGTTTATGCAATACACCTAAATCTTCTACCTGCTAAAATCATCCATCATATTAAAAAAATTTAGTATTATTTTTTTTGGGATTTTGTTGTTGATAAATATTTTTCTTTAATCAATTGAAAATCTGTTACTACCCCTAAACAACAGGGAGGTTTAGGTATGCCAATCTCCGAGAAAAGATTATGCGATTCTACTAGTGTTCATTGGCATCTCTTAACTAATTTTCATTCCCTTTGGACAACTAGCCTTTTAGTTAAATACTATAATATTTCACCTCGAAATAACAATATTGTCTTCCCCTCTGTCCATTCTAATCCACACCACTCCTACATTAGGAAAAGTATTATAAAAATAATTTCTTTACATTAATCTGAAATGGTTTGGCATATTGCAAATTGCTAACAACTCTCTCTTTGGTATGATAAATGCACTTCTCCACATTTTTTTCTACGTGAACTCATCCATCATATCGGCAACCTTTACACCTTTCCTTGAAATCTCGAGTACTCTCCTCTATTTAATTCATAATATGCTAGTTCATTCATCCCTTCCTCGTGATCAACCCTTTTGGGATCCTACATCTTTCGAGAATTATTCCACTGCCTTCGCTTATTCTTTTTTTCTCCACACTCATTTTGCACCCCTCAATTTAGCACCTACATAATGGATCTGAAAACTACCAATTATCAATAAACTCAAATCTTTCTTGTGGCTCCTACTAAATCAACGTCCTCCCACCTGTATGTTCCTCTTAAACAAACCATCCTCCCCATTGCTATATTCTCCGTTTGTCAGGTACTCGATGAAGATGAACTTTATCGTCTTTTCCTTTACTATTTCCCTGCTAAGAATATTTGGACTTACTTTCACATTGATACTCTCACTAATGATCACTTTCTCTAGCTACAAAGATGTTGCACTTCTTTACCCTCCTACGACTTCTCATCCTCTATTTGTGTTTCGAGTGTAACCTTCATCCTTTACATCCTCTGGACCATCTTGACCGCTCGCAATAATAACATTTTTAAAAATCGTGGCAACTTGATACCGGAATTATCAAGAAGACAAGAAAACACACTCAAAACAGTCTACAAATCCGAAGATTCAAGAACCGTTTATAGACCACACTCGGATTAAACAATAACAACAATAATGACGAGATAAAGGGTGTGTTTTAACACCAAAACAGCCAATCCAAAGTAAGATTAACAACAACAATATGAAGACAAGATGAACAACAAGAAGGATATAACAATGACAACAAGTCACGGGTTACAATACTAGAACAAGAACACCAACGATTAGAACAAAGTAAAGATAGAAAGATATATAAATAGAGATGTAATATTAACAACCCAAAATCTTATTCCACTCTTGGACCTTTAATACCACACACAACATAAACCTATCTCTTACGTGACCTCAAGGGAATCAGAATCCCCAAGCAACCAACGTTTCTAAGCAAGCTACCAACGCAAGGATTCCACCTTGCAAGACACTCTATGGTGCTCTCAAAACATATCATCAATGTCTAAATGACAAAATGACCTAATTGTTCTATTTATAGGCTAGGACAACACTTGTTACATAAATGACCAAAAGGCCCTTAATGAGCCCAAACAAAGGGGCTTAGCTTCTTGGAAAACTTTGGCGTGTTGGGACTTGTTCTCTACACTTCAAAGTTTGTTCCTTGGTTAGGCAGCCTCACAAGCTCAGGTCTTTCCTCACGTCTTTATATCCTCGAGTGCTAAGATGCCTCTTTGACCCGTATCATCCTCCCCTCCTTAGAAAGGATTCGTCCTCGAATCCGAACCTTGCAAAATAATAGGAAGGACAAGCAAACGCAAGTTCCTCAAGGTATGAGGGTTAGGATTAGCGTAATCAATCATAGCATCATGCCAAGTTGGCTCAAATTTCACATATAGCCAAACATCTCTCGGGTTCTAAAAAATGACACACCAATCACGGGAAACCCGAATTACATACAAGACATGCTTAGCATTAACATAACCATGCCCACGCAATGCACACATGTCATTCCCAAATATGGTTTGAAATGAATCAACATCACATTTCAAATGGTCGTCGGGATCAAAGGGGTAGAGTGTCCATGGACACAGGTAGAGGACATACTTCCTTTCCCGAAGACTACCACCATTACACTCATTGACACCCTCTATACTAACATGATCTACAACAAAAACAACTAAAGGGTTATCCTTAGTCAATCGGCCAACATGTTCAACATCACCATTTTCACACACAAGTTGGTCTTCATGACTTCCATAAGACAATGTACTATCACTTGCCATAATGGCTTCAACACTAGATGGATCAACTAGTGTTTCCACAATCTCAAGTTGTACATTATCATCACCAAATGGAGGCACATTCGGCTCACTTAAAGTCAAACTATCATTCACACTTAGTTGGCTACTAGCCTTATTCACTAGAGTGCAAGAGTTAGTTTGATTACCTTGTAGCTCATGTGAAGCATGTCCACTCACGGGAACTTGATTAGGAAAACTTGGTTGCTCTATCAAGTTATCTAACTCCTTACAAAGAGAGATTTCCGCCCCTTCCATTTTTTCTTCCACTCGGTCCATTATTCTTTCCATTCTCTCCATTTGACTACTAAGGTCATGTTTCATACCCATTATGGCAGCCATCAAATCATTCATGGTCATCTTTCCTGATGCCATAGTACCTATTAAGAACACTAAAACATAATAAAAATAATAACACGTTAATGTTAGCAAAAATTAGTCCACGAGTCGACTCAAAACAGTCCACAATTCCTCACTTTCACACTTTGACGTTTTCACTCTATTGGTCTCACAAGCGTTGATAACTCGCTTATACTCCAATGAGGTTACTTGGTCCCAATTGTGGCTCGAGGTCGGAGTAGATTCTTGTTTGAAACGACTCAAATAAGTAATGTACGAACTTGAACCAAAAGATACTACGACTCAAAAACGAGAAAAGCACAAAACAAACAACGTTAACACGAAGAAGCGTATTCAAAAAATAATTTACAATCTAGTAGAGGAGTACTAGCTTGTCGATTAGTTATTAGAGTCAACAAACGAAACTAGGAACCAACAATAAGAAACTAAGAAAATCTAAATTTGAGCCAAAATTTGTTGTGTGAACAGTAACAGTGACGTGGCAGTCATGTATTGGTTGCGGCCTAATAATTTTTTTATTTTTCAAAATTGAAAGTCTTGAACAATTGGTGATTTGGAATTGGTGTGAATTGTTTTGAAAGGGAAACAAGTTTTGAAATCCTCTTCAAATTCTAAAGAATGAAAGACTTGACTTTTTGCACTAATTCCCTAAAACAAGGTCCTTAAAATAAGGAAAGTTGTTGAGAAGTGATTGACTAGTTGATGGATGATTGGAAGTCTTACAAGACTAACAAGTTTTCACCTTTTTTCCTTCACCTTTTTAAGATCTAGTAGTCACTTTATTCATCAAGTTATGAAGGTTGTAAGAACATCAAGAACATCTTCATCAACCACCAAGAACTCAACAATCCAAACGTCCACCTATAACAACAACGCCAACAAGTCACGGCTAAGACCACAATGAACAACAACAATCGGTCACTCTTCAAGTTCACAACAACAACTCCAACAAGTTCAAACTCAAGTTTAGAATTTAGACTCAAAGTGTTAGTGAACAAGAAAGCCAACACTTGAAAACAACTAAACAAATAAAAATTCTTGGCCAATACACAAAAATAACACAATTTTCGGCCAAGAACACCAAATGGACAATTTTGCAATTTTCTGGAAATTTCAGTTTTCATTTTTTTTTTTAATTTTCAACCAAGGGAGCCCAAGATTGGTGTTGTAGGAACAAAATCAAAGATGACTTTGATACAAAATGATACCGGAATTATCAAGAAGACAAGAAAACACACTCAAAACAGTCCCTAAATCCGAAGATTCAAGGACCGTTTAGAGACCACACTCGGATTAACAGTAACAACAATGACGAGATAAAGGGTGTGTTTTAACACCAAAACCACCAATCCAAAGTAAGATTAACAACAATAATATGAAGACAAGATGAACAACATCAAGGATATAACAATGACAACAAGTCACGGGTTACAATACTAGAACAAGAACACCAACGATTAGAACAAAATAAAGATAGAAAGATAGATAAATAGAGATGTAATATTAACAACCCAAAATCTTATTCCACTCTTGGACCTTTAATACCACGCACAATATAAACCTATCTCTTACGTGACCTCAAGGGAATCGAAATTCTCAAGCAACCAACGTTTCTAAGCAAGCTACCAACGCAAGGATTCCACCTTGCAAGACACTCTATGGTGCTCTCAAAACATATCATCAAAGTCTAAATGACAAAATGACCTAATTGTTCCATTTATATGCTAGGGCAACACTTGTTAAATAAATGACCAAAAGGCCCTTAATGAGCCCAAACAAAGGGGCTTGGCTTCTTGGACAACTTTGGCGTGTTGGGACTTGTTCTCTACACTTCAAAGTTTGTTCCTTGGTTAGGCAGCCCCACAAGATCAGGTCTTTCCTCACGTCTTCATATCCTCAAGTGCTAAGATGCCTCTTTGACTCGTATCACAAC
The DNA here is from genome assembly GCA_030864215.1 of Capsicum pubescens. Lineage (NCBI taxonomy): Eukaryota > Viridiplantae > Streptophyta > Magnoliopsida > Solanales > Solanaceae > Capsicum > Capsicum pubescens. The sequence continues at coordinate 43,152,520 of CM061541.1, forward strand.
TTGGTCTCTCCCCATTTTATAACCTATTTTGTTATTGAGTATTATACTATTATCAAACCCCTTTCTCTCTCACGTTTACCTAGGCAACTAGCGATGAACAACTAGTTTCCTCCATCACCCAATTTTCTTAAATTAAACATTGATGGCGCTTGCTCTCTCCTCACTATACATGGAGGAGCTGGGAGTGTTTTTTATGATGCTACAACTGCTTGGATACTTGGATACATTGAACCTCTTTATACCACGAAAGTTATTTATTAGGATCAGAAATCTCGAATAGTGAGAAATTGAACAAAATAATCAATTAAAGACAATAACAAAGACGATAATAGCGATAAGTTGAGAAAATAAAAGAGGCATAAATTTAACGTGGTTGGGTCAACTTGACCTACATCCACTATCAAAAGGAGGAGCAATTTTACTAAACACCAATGGATCAAAAGAGAGTACAAAAGTACAAAAAAGAGTATAAAATTAGAGTAATTAAATATCCTAATATCCCAAATACCCAAGAAAATAACCTCACAAATATCAATGCAAAGAAAAATTCACTCAGAGTATTTTTTAACACAACTCACTCACAAATACTCTCTACAAAGAAAAAATAAACACAACAAAAATCTTTTCAAATTGGTGTGTCTAAGGTGAAAGAACTCTCCTCTATTTATAGGAGAAAGTTCTTGAGAGAAAAGAGAAAATCTCAACATAATCTTATCCACATGATAATAAAAAAAAAACTCTTGGGAGATTTTCAATATATCATTTATTCATGAGATTTTCAAGAGATTTTGAATAAATATTAGCTAAAAATATGGCCACATTATAAATCTCCACCTTGACTTAATTTTAACTAATATAGTAATATGCTCATCTTCTTCACAAAGCCTTAAAGAACTTTCAAAATTCTATAATGCCAGAATCAGATGAGTTTCCATCCGAAATTGAACCAGTAGCAACATCTGTAATAGTAGATCCCAACAGTGTGTACAACGTCCTAGACTTACGTATCTTCATAACCACAAGATCACTCTAGAGACTTCAAGAACTCCATCTTCACCCATGTATTTGTACCCAAGAGATTCTAGAATGCCCGAAGAAATGAGATTTTTCTTCAACTCTGAAACACATCTAACACTTATCAAAGTTCTTTGAATACCATCCTGCATTTTAATTCGGATTGTACCTTTTCCAACTATTTTGCAAGCAACATTATTGCCTACCAAGATAACTCCACTTTTAACAGAATCATATGTAGAAAATAAGTCCTTGCTAGGACACATATGAAATGAACAAGCCAAATTTAAAATTCACTCATTGTTAAAACAAAAAATATTTTTAATTACTAAAAATATTGCTCCTTCGGTCTCATTAGCAGCAACACTTGCTTCAGCGATGTCAGAATTCTCGTGTTCATTTTCTTTTTTTTTCTTTATTTTTTAACTTAGGACAATCAAATCTGATGTGACATTTTTTATGACAATAATAACACATCGAGTTACTAAGTTTGGAATTTGCATTAGATCTACTCTTGATAAATAAATCAAACACCTGATTTTCACTACCTTCTCCTGTAATCGCTCTATCTATCTGATCTATAGATTTCAGCATGGATTTAATTTTTCTATAAGAGATAGTTTCTTTTTCATAAAATATAATATCTCTAAAATGCTTAAGGGATTGGGGTAAAAAACTATTAGCAAAACTGTTTGATTTCTTCCTCAATTTTGACATCTGTATTACTTAAATCCATATGAATGGAATTAAAGTCATCAAGATGTGAGAGTATGAAAGTATTTTCATCCATACGAAATGTGTAAAGCTTTTGCTTCAAGTAGAGTCTATTCTCTACCGTACTTTTCATATACATGTCTTTCAACTTTTCTCACATGCCTTTGACAGTGATTTTTGAAGCTACTTTACGTAGTACATCATCAGAGAGATTTACTATAAGACTAGATCTTGCATTTTTATCAAGGCTATCAAACTTCTCGTCCGTCATTTTTCCTAAAATTTTCTTCTTTTCTTGCAGTGCCTTATCTGAACCATCCCGAACTAGGATAACTTTCATTTTTCAATTGACACATTTCAAAGTTTGCACTTCGGTCAAATTTATCAACATAAATCTCCGTAGTCGTCATGGTGACTACTAAGACAAAACCAAAATTAACCTGACTCTGATACCAATTTGTTAGGATCAGGAATTTCGAATAGCGCGAAATTAAATAAAGTAATCAATTAAAGACAATAACAAAGATGATAATAACGATAAGCTAAGAAAATAAAAGAGGCACAGTTTTAACGTGGTTCGGTCAACTTGAACTACGTCCACTACTAAAAGGAGGAACAATTTTACTAAATACCAATGGAACAACAGAGAGTACAAAAGCACAAAAAAGAGTACAAAATTCAAGTAATTAAATACTCTAGTATCCCAAATATCCAAGAAAATAACCTTACAAATATCACTCCAAAGAAGAGGTTCACTTAAAGTATTTTTCAACGCAACTCTCTCATAAATACTCTCTACCAAAGAAGAAAACAATCACAATTAAAATCTTCATAAATTGGTATGTCTAAGGTGAAAGAACTCTCCTTTATTTATAGGAGGAAGTTCTTGGGAGAAAAGAGAAAATTAAATCTCAACATAATCTCATCCACATGAATACATGATAATTAAAAAAAAACTCTTGGGAGATTTTCAATATATCATTTATCATAAGATTTTCAAGAGATTTTGAATAAAATATTAGCTAAAAATATGACCACATTACTTTATTCATGTAAACTATTTGGCCTTACCATGGTCTTCTCCTGACACAAGATCACAATATAATTAAGATTTTTATTGAGATGGATTCACAGGTATTAGTATCATTAATTACTAATCCCACTCCAAGTTCCTTACTCTTCTTACTGTTTGCAGGGACCTCTTGGATAAATCATCGGATATACTACTCTATCACCGGCCTCGAACTATCAATTAGTACTTGTTTGGATGGGGGTTTGTCATGATTTCATAATGTACGGTACTGTATGGTATGGTATTGTACATTACAATACAGTACAATACAATATTTGGATGGATTGTATCGTTCACTGTTGTTTAATAACAATTTTATTATTTGGTTTGACGGTATGGTATTGTATCATAACTGGTAAGTTTACTAAAACACCCTTATTTATTATAAATGATAAATTTATCAATAATTATTAATAAAGTATTTTTCTTCTTGTTAATTTGTCACAAATTATGCCATGTAAATATAAAGTTGTTAAAATTCATGTAAACTCTAACAAAATTAATAAAAGAGTAGATCAAACTAAATGTAATCGGATTCATTTTTTATAGTAATAAATTTTATTTCCTTTTGGTGTTCTGAGACGTGACCATCAACGACAAGTACAAAATTTGAATGTATATTTTGTGTATGCTATGGGTATGTTCGGTATGAAATCCCCCCCAAAAAATTAGAAAAATAAATTATTTCTTAGTTATTTTCTTGGGTTCGTCACACAAATAGAAAAATATTTTTTTAAAATATGTGTATATATTTAACACAAAACAATGAGAACGATAGGATAAGGGGGTGGGGTAAGAAAAATTATGATATAAGTCGTCAATTTGACGACTTGCTAGCACCTTTTAGGCCTAAATTATCATGTTTTTCCGTTGATTTGATGGTAATCTCTTACTTAATGCTCATTTGTGTAGGTGAAACTTAAAAAGGAAAGATGGACAACTCATTCAAGTCAACAAGAGGCCAAATGTGAAGGAAAAGAGTCATCTGCTTTGCATCTGCTTTGGATCCGCTTTGCATCTGCTTAGGAGCTGCTTTCCATCTGCTCTCCATCCGCTTTGGATCCGCTCAAGCAGATCAAGAGCAAGGTGGCAACAATTTTGTAATTTTGTCAAATGTGCAAGTGGGGCTTATTTAAGGGGTCTTGTAGCTCATTTTCACCCATCATTCTACAACTCTACCTCCCTTATTTAATCTAGGGTTTTTGTAACTTCTTGGTGTTTGGAGCAAGACTTGTACTAAATTTTGAGCTAAGAAGATATTAGAGTGACTTCTAAGTGTAGATTTGGCTTCACCCATTGAAGATTCATTGGATTCTAAAGTGTGGTTTGCACTCTCTTTATTTTCTTATGGATAACTTTGATGGAAATGTTGATTTATTTGTGTTTATTATCATTATGAGTTGCTAAATCTACCTATTGGGATTATGCTTGATTAGGATGCAATTGTATGTGGGTGGTGATTAATTTGTGCATATGCTAGTTTGTTAATGATGAGTTTTATCCTTGCTTGATTAAATTGATTGGGATTGATGGGTGAAAGCCCCAATACCCAAATGGATTTGATGGGTGAAAGCTCCAAACTCTAGAAAGCTTAAGGCCATCTTCGAAAGAAAGGTTTTGGGTGAAGTTTAGGAATCCATATCATCCTCGAAAGAGAGATGTGAAGACCAAAGCAATGATAGACAATTATGTGTGTAGTTTGCGAATCTATCACTATCTTAGACGTAAGGGTGATTGTGAAGTTAACTATGCCTTGGGTTTCATCCAAGAAATGGGGATTTTCAATTGAGGTATTAGATGGTTTTGATTGACACATTTTTTAGGTGTTCGAAAGAGCCAACGAGTGAAATCTTTGTGGTTTTGTCAAAAGACTAGCTTCAAAGACATTAGACCTAGCCTACCATATCATCAATAATTAGAATTTGCATCAAATTATCATGTTCCCATACACATCTTGTCCCTAGGAAAGCATAGTCCCAAGATCCGTTTTAATTGATTACACTCTAATTGTTCTTAGTCTTGAATTAGTCCTTTAGAAGCCCAAGAATTACTTTCACATCTGACACGATTGAAAATCCCCCAAACCATTTTGCACCTTCGACTTGAATTGGGCAAGCACTGTTATTTCGAATTAACTCAATCGCCACTCACATTGTTCCTCGTGGATTCGACCCCGACTCTTGTTGGGTAAATATATTGACAACGACCGCCTTGCACTAAATTGACGTGTAAGTTGAGCGTTATCAGTAGAAGGTGGGGAAGGGATAGGGATGGGTGAGGTTGGGGTAAGAAAAAGTTTTGATTTTTTTAAAAGTAATTTTTAAAAAAAGGGTTGGAGGTAGTGGGGTCGAGGTAGGGGGTGGGACAAGAATATATTATAAAAAAAATTTAATTTGTTTTTTTTTTTAAATAATTTTTTTCGAGGTGGAGGTGGGGGCTGGGAGGGGGTCGGGGAATGATAGGGTGGGGTTCGGGGTAGGAGGTGAAATTAAATAATATAGGGTAAAGGATAAAATAATATTATATAATATTAAGTAAGGGTATAATTGAAAAAAAAAAAGAGGAAACCATGGGATACCACTAGATCGATGGTTACATAAAGTGAGGGTTTTCATGGTTTTCAAACCATGAGATTAAACCATACCACACCATACATTTTAAGAAACAATCAAAACAAACATGGTTCTCTTAATAATCATACCATGACAAACCACTATCCAAACAGTGTGTTATGAGACTGATCTGATGGCAAAGCATGGGAAAAAGTTAGCATGTACCGAAGATTATAATACTAGAATCTACCTCTCTCCCATTCCTTCTCGTGTACATAACGTGACTCAAGAGTAAGACTAGTAAATCGTTTACTTTAGTTCCTAAATTTTTGAGTCCTAAATAATTTTAATAGTAAATTTTATGATTTCAAGTTCACTTGAAATGATATTGAAGATTGGGAAATACGTTTTAAAAAATAATCTAAAAAAAATAGCTAAAAAAAGAAAAAACTATCTATTTTTTATCAGAAATATTTTAGAACTTTGAATTAAACAATTCAAACTTCATATTAATAAATAAAGTTTTAACAACAACATCCAAATTAATGTATTGCAAACAAACGGCTAACATCTTATTAAATAGAATTAATTCTTACCTTTATTAGTAATCTATTAATATGTGAAGTTAAATGCTAATTTTTTTTTTTTAAATATTGCACAAAAACAACTAATATACAAGAACAAAGAAGACAACTCTAAATTATTACAATATTATTTTTGTATGTATATCTATATATTTAAGACCTCTTATTAAAGTTTGATTTTAGACCACTAATTTTATCGAGACGTCCTTGAATGTACAACATATAATGGTGAAAACTTGCACCGGTGTGTAGGCCAGGTAGACGAGAATTAGTTGCCTAAAAGGATAAGTCTATTCTCTTTGGACTTTATTAATCCAAAGATTAACTTCATAAATGAGCACATATGTATACTGCGTATAACTTGTGAATTAATTCTTTATTTTTATATCTTGCTATAGAACCTGTTGAAAATTATTGTTAATTTAATAAATTATGATACATGAACATAAATTGAAGTAATTACTATTATACAAAAAATCGGTTGATGCAAATTAACAGGACGTTATGCCAAATCTCATACCAACATATCATGTCGTAACACCTTATTTCCTATATTTGATAAACAACACTTGATCTCGCTGCTAGTATAATTTAAAGTTCCTATAGCCTCATTACAGTTACCATTATTTTTCCTCTTAAGATCAAACAAACTAATAAGGTAAAAAATAAAATAAAATAAAATAAAATAAAATAAATAAAATAAAATAAAATAAAATTAAATTAAATAATATTCATAATAATTAATATAATCTTAATTGAAAAAAGAATTCACGAACAATGAGAGTTTGAAGCCTGAAGGGCACTTTTTTTTATCTAAAGTTTCGAAGGGGCATATAAAAATCAAAAAATTTCAAATAGGACAAGGCGGATGAGGGCTCACACCTTATCCTTAAAAGGTTAACGATGTTAGTTAATGGTAAAGTGTAAGGTGGGAAGACTGTTTTACCTTACAAGGTAAAAAAAATACTACACCTTACCCTTTGACTTGTCAATCAATATTTAAAATTTGCATTATTGATATTGCCATTAAATATTACATGAAAAACCTTGAAACTTATAGGTACATTTTTCTAAGCTTATTTACATTGGAAATCAGTAAAGATATCTATATAAATTTGCAAAATTTAGCCTGAAATAGGGGAAAAATTGTTATCATGAATATAATTTGGTTCATGCTTCTTATTGTTTATTTTGCTTTTTTTCTTTCTTACTAACTGGTTTTGGTCTTTTCTTTTGCGTTTATTTTCCTCGAGGATGTGGTGAGGGGTTGGGATGAGATTGGTCGGGGGAGTGGTGGTAGAGATAAAGATATTTTATTTTTTTTAAATAGTGATATATATCATTATCAAGTGTACGCAATTATATATTGGATTCTAAATTTTATTATGCTGTAAATTAAAACAATTCAAAAAGAAGCAGTAGACGTGAAAGCATAATGGGAATTTATTTATTTTGTTTTGTAAATTTTATTATTTTGTCTACAAGTTAAGTGATAATATTGTCCAAAAATTTCAATAGTTAATTTAATGGGATACTCCTACAAGTTAAATGACAGTTTGAGAAATTAACTCATAAAATTTAGCAAATTCATGAATACTAGTCGAGCACAACCACAAATACCATGAAATAAGTTAATATCTTTTTGGGCCTTTATATTTTCGATTATTATGTAAACGTGCTTAGAAAATATGCAAATTTGTATAGACATCTCTACTGGTTTTCAATATAAATGTGCATGTACCAATAAGCTTCAAGGTTTATCAGTGGCAACATCACTAATGCAAATTTTAAATATTGATTGTCAAGTTAAACTGTTAAAGGATAACGCGTGGGACTTTCTTTTTTTTACCTTGTAAGATAAAACAGTTTCGCTGCCTTACACTTTATCATTAGCTAACGTCGTTAACTTTTTAAAGACAAGGCATGAGCCTTCATCCGCCTTATCCCACTTGAAATTTTTCAACTTTTATATGCCCCTCAAAATTTTGAATGAAAAAAGTTATTATTTAAACTTCGAACTCCGAACAATGATATCTAATCTAAGTAAATGAATGGGGTATCAAAAGTTAGGTATATATCTACAAGCATAAAATTAAATTTACATTATTATCTTGATCGAGTATTAATTTAACACACCTCCAATAAATAAACTATATAAAATAGCAAATTTATTAGATGAAAGAAAAACAAAGACATATATATCCAGGCTATATATTAAAACAACGAATTAGTAAAATCAATAAGTAATAATTTTTTTTTAACTCCTCCTTTAAAGTAGATCTCAAAAGATCAATTCAACACTTCGGCATATCAGGAGGGGGGGGGGGGGGGGGGGGAGTTTCTTCGCGGGGGCCCATTTTATTTTTTACGATGAATGTCATTTCCATTCCCCAGCTAACATGACGTTCTAAATGATAATGTATAAACCATATTTTTTTTTTTATACAATTAGCATTACATAATTTAATTAACTTGATCATGTGATGATAAGTTGTTTATCATGTGATGATCTTCTATTTTTTACTAAAGATACATTGAGATACATAAGTAGGAGCTATAAATACGTAATTTATTCTAGATATGTTATAAAGAGATATATTTTACAATTGGAGAAGATACATTTTTAATATGAAGAGATACATAGCATATCTTTGTTCTATGTAACTCATATATACATAGAATATGTATTTTTGTATTTTATTCATTTTTTTACAAATATATATTGTAATATATATCATGTATTTTTTTATCTATCGATACATAATTTAGTTGAGAGTTTTTAAAAGAGTTTGAAGAAATTCTATCAAAAGAAGTAATTGAGATGTTCAGTGAGACATGCTTTGGTGAATCGTTGAAAAAAAATTGCAACAACAATAAACAGAGAAAAGCGGAGAAGATTGATTCTGCAAATAGAATGGGGAGAAGGATATTTTAAAAGTATACGTAATAACTTATTACGTCTTTTGGGAGATTTTTGTCTATTAATTTGAAAATATGAAGAGTGATTTACTCCTTAATTAAGTAAATTTCTGTTATTTTCTTTAATTAGCGCGCATTAGTTGCTTCACTGCATGTATCACCAGAGATCTATATCTTGTTAATAGATGTATCGAAAAAATAATAAAATAATTTTTATAAAAATTGAGATATGATGTAATTAGGGATAAACTAATAGAGATTTATGTAAGTTTTACTTTAGAAAAAGACCACAATCTCCCTCTAGGCAGATTTTGGGCCAAGCCTAACTTGCTTCAAAAAGATTTAGGACCACTTGATTAGAAGGCCCTTGGCTGAAGCCCAACTTCCTTCCTACCCAGCAAAATAATGGAGCAAATTGTGGGCTTAGTTAGTCGAACTATCCTACCTCTGCGCTCAACGAGCTCTGACGCCATTAAAGTCTCTGTTTCTGGGCTGCTGCTTCTCTCTTTCCGTCCTGTATATTACTAGTTAGGCCGAAACCCTTATCCTTCTTTAACGGTAACAACAAATTCTTGTATTTAAGTGGACTATAATGCTGCTGCATCTGCCTCTTTCTCGTATAGAAGTGTACTCCAATATGTCTCTACAAGTTGTTACTTGTAAATGTATGTTGTCATTAAGCTATGTTTGACAAATTTTGTTTGCAGATGTTTATGTTGCAGAAGAGTGCATATGTTTTCCAGGTGCCTGGGACTTCAGTTTTACCTCAATTGACTTGCTCCCCGTCATTTTTAAGCTTTTCCCCTCCTCCGATTCATACCCCTTTTCATCCCAATCAAAGCTCATGCATCCTCAGGACCCAAACGAACTGCCAAAGGGCAAAACCCAGAAATTTGCTAGCCTCATTTGACGATTATAATGATGTGGAAATGGAAGAGGGTGATGGGGTTGCTCGTGCTAGAGAGGACGAGAAGAATTATGACAAAGATCCTGAGCTTGCTGAGATTCTTGGCAATTGTCTTGATGATCCTGATAAAGCTAAGTCAAGGGTCAGTTATTTTTTCTTCCCTTTTCATCTTATTAATTGCCGTTAGTTTATCTTGAAAAGAAGTCCAAACTAATTCAATTAATCTGAAATTATTATATATTCAGGTTATGGTTCTTGTAACACTTGACTCATGTATTTCATGTTTGTTGCTTTTTCAATTGCATATGAGTTAGCATTCAAATTTTGTTGTTGGTTTGTGTCAAAAGGTAGATTGGACATAAGTGAAGTGAAACAAATTATCTATTTGCTCATGTTTCTATCTAATTTTGTATTTTATCCTAATAAATAAATTGTATTTACTTTGTTATCAGTTGGAGGAGAGATTGAGAAAAAAAAGGAACAAAATAGTACACACAAAGACAGGTTCAGCAACACCCATGAGAGTGAAATTCAACAAGTAAGTTTAGACTCATGCATCAAAGTAGACTAACCATGTTGAGCAAAAATATTACTGCACTTGATCTTTTTGATATACCGAATAGAATCAGTTATCTTAACTTTGTCAGTGAGATCCACTCCAGAGCTGAACAGATCCTTTACATCTCCTTGTGCTTCATCTTCTTTTCCATTCAAGGAAGTGGGCCTTTCACCATCTGCTAAACCCAAGTTGGTGAGACATGTATGCCGATGTATCTTGTCTAGCACAGGCTCACCCATCAGGACTGGGTATGAGTGGAATCATAATGGACAAAAACTGTGAAAATATCAAATGTACATGAAACCGTTGATACAAACGTATAACCTTGTGAGAAATATAGGAGAGAAATATTATTTAATTGATGTACCTACATTATTACATTGAGACCCTATTTATAGACACTACATTCCAATCCTTTTCCCAGGTAGGACACTACATTCCAATCCTTTTCCAAATCCTTTTCCAAGTAGGATTCTATATACTATTCCTATTCCTACTCATATTCTAACACTCCCCCTCAAGTTGGTGCATACAAGTCATATGTACCAAGCTTGTTACATATGTAACTAATATGATGACCGGTGAGAGACTTGCTGAAGATATTTGCACGTTGATCACTCGACTTCACAAATTTTGTAATAATATCTCCTAAGATTATCTTTTCTCTGACAAAGTGACGATCAATTTCAATGTGCTTAGTCCTCTTATGAGTAATTGGTAAAGTTGCTGCCATGTGACCAGGAGGTCACGGGTTCTAGCCTTGGAAACAGCCTCTAGCAGAAATGCAAGGTAAGACTGCGTACGATACACCCTTGTGGTGGGGCCCTTCCCCGGACACCGCGCATAGCGGTAGCTTTAGTGCACCGGACTGCCCTTTTTAGTCCTCTTATGATGAACTTGGGTAGTCAATGATGAGACTCTTTGCCTATCTCATGACAAAGTGATATTTGATTTTCTGATCTCATCATTAAAGGTTCAGACTTAACCATAGGACTAAAACAAAAATCAACGATGAACGTCTGCAGAAATTGTACTGAATCACCAAAAAGATAGAGAAGGGTCTAACAGATCTCATTGGAAAACTGGCGAAGGTCGTCGGATTAGGGTTGCGACGATCTAAATCCAAAACAAAATTAATGAAAAGGGTCGGAATGACGATCCTACTGAAAAAGAGAAATTATATGGGTAGAGTTGGAATGACGGCACGACCTTACTGAAAAAGAGAAATTATATGGGTAGGGTCGGAATGACAACACGACCCTACTGGAAAATAGAAATTATATGGGTAGGGTTGGAACAACGACACGACCCTATTGAAAAAGAAAAATAATATAGGTAGGGTCGGAACGGCAGCACGACCCTGTTGAAAAAGAGAAATTATATGGGTAGGGTCAGAATGACGACACGACCCTACTGAAAAAAGAAATTATATGGGTAGGGTTAGAATAATGACACAACCCCTATATAAATCAAACCTGCAGAATGACGACACGACACTACTGAAAAAAGAAATTATATGGGTAGGGTCGGAATAATGACACAACCTCTATATAAATCAAACCTGCGGAGTCACCGAAAAGATGCACGGTACTACGCAAATTAGATCTGAGTCACCGGAAAGACGCACGGTGCTATGCAACTCAGATATAAGAAAGTAGTTCGGTGCTACGCAAATCAGATATTAGAAAGTAGTCACGTGAAAGATGCATGGTGATAGATATGAGAAAGTAGTCACTGGAAAGAAGCACGGTGGCCCAATCTTTTGGTAACATGATCATTGGCCAGACGGGCGGCATATATGGGTTATAGCCGCCCGCCGGCAGCGGAGGCTCTTTGATTCTCTACCAAGATCGTAGAAAAGATTCTCTACCAAGATCGTAGAGACTCTATTACCATGTGAGAAATATAGGAGAGAAATATTATTTAATTGTTGTACCTACATTATTACATTGATATCCTATTTATAGACGCTACATTCCAATCCTTTTCCAAGTAGGACACTACATTACAATCCTTTTCCAAGTAAGATTCTATATACTATTCCTATTCCTACTCATATTCTAACAAACCTTATGTAATCTAAAATTTTAAATATACCTTTGAAACACATGAATAACTGCAAATAACATATTTGATCATTTTATAGGTTGCAATATACATAACAAGAAATAATTCACATAACAAAGTACCAAAATATCCTCATCTTTGCCTTTTGTGTCAGGTGAGTTTAATTGTTTGTATTGTTTATTGTTACATGAAACAACTCATCTCTACCTTCCAAATGTATAAGATTGGTTCCAAAATTGTCGAATTGAGGAGCACTTCATGCATCTTGTGTCTTGTTATTAAATTGCAATATTCCAGTTCTAGGGATACGAGTGTCCTACATGTGAACTATGTGTCGGTAACACCAATGTGAAGTAGTAAGCCGCCATAGATTTGATATTAGCACTTCGTAGGTAGTGCTTGACATTCTTTGGACACTATGTTGGTGTAATATACTACAAATTAGAAATTACAGTTGAAAAGTACAATAACAAAAATGAATAAAAATAATTCAAGTTGAGGCACAAATATCTTGCTTTCTTTAAGGAGCCCACTGCGGCATAATCTACACCGATCCAATAGTATCACTCTTGACTTATCCCCTTCAGGATACAACAACCCATCAGCATCATAACTCAAGCAACTCCGGATTAGTTGAAGATTCCAAAGCTCTACCACAAAAACACCTACCTTCAACATATAATTACTTTCTTTTGTATAGTGAATATAATTGTAGAGTTAGAATATTTTCTTTGTCTCAACTCTCTCTTTCATTATTACACATTACAGTATTTCCACACTTATCCTTTTTCCTCATATCTCACAATATACTACTACTTATCTATCCAACACAAGGAAGAAAACATGCTTTATATAGGTGTGAAATTTCTTTCATCTAGTAAATAAGTGAGTAGTGAAATATTAAGTGAGGAAGATGAATATTTAGATATGTTACATAAGTTACATGACATAAAGAGGTAGAATAATGAATGAATAATAAGTGAGATGTTACAAGAACTAACGGTCACTTAGGTTACAAGAATGTAGATGACCAAGTTCATCCAACAATCAAAGAATCAAAGGCCACATTCTACCACAAACTTAACGTGAGTAATGACGTCTAATGCCACCATGAATATAGACATTCAACACAAATAAGAAATGGTAGAATTATGCAGTTTAATATTAAAATTCACCAACACACTACATTACAGTCCTTTTTTGAAATAGGATTCTGTATACTATTCCTTCTCCTACTCATATTCTAATATTTAGAAGGATATGGGATTGAACCTTTTCTCAATTCAAGAGGCTTGGTCCTTTGTTTTTTTGGTGAATATGCCTGGTAATGACGTACCCCACAACAAGGACAGCTTCTTCTTCTCAGTTCCACTTTTCCCCCGAGCAACGTTGTGTCACCGATTGAACAGAAAGTGCTAGTTCGAGCAATTTACTGTTCTAATCCTATGTCTTTAATCCTTTATCTCATTAGAGTTAACTTTTCCCCACAATCAAGACTGAAGGATAATTGGCTGACAAGTATTCTGCACTCCATAGAAAGAGTGTCTTGCTAATTTGATTTTTGATGGCAGTTGGCAGATCCTTTTAGGAGTGAAATTGATAACAATTTCTGCTTGCTTCTGATTCAGATTTGATTTTACAAACAACTACATATGGTTTGAGTTCTACAATGCCCCATTGGAGAAGGATATCTCCTTGATTTGTGATGTAAGTAATTTACTCTTCATAATTCGTGACACATTTGCATATGGATTTTATTGACTTAGTGTTCATCAACTTTGTTGCAGACAATTAGATCTTGGCACATTGTTGGACGTCTTGGTGGATGTAATTCACTGAATATGCAAGTAGAGTTTCACAAATTATGTACTACTTATGTTCTTTCTTTAGATGGTGGAAACAGAGAGACATAACCTATCATTCTAACTCGGGAGTTTGACAAAGTTCAATGAGTAGCTTCTTCCTTCCTTGCAGGACACTTAAATGTTTTATATGTAGACTCAACCAAGCTTCTTTCTTGCAGCTGTCTCAATCTCTTTTGGACAAAAGACCATGTTATGATGCTGTTCAAGGGGCAAATGTGACACCTACTACATTCTATAATATTGGAGATCTTGAGATTCAAGATAATTTCGCTCGCATATGGTAAAGGCTTTTTTGCTGAATCAGTTACCATTAGATATGAAAGGGTGCTTGTTGCGTATAATCTGACCTTTTCTCATGATAGGGTGGACATTGGGACAAGTGAGCCTTTACTGTTGGATGTATTGATTAATGCTTTGTCACAGATAAGCTCCGAGTAAGCTTCAGTTCATTCTTCATTTTGAAGTAGATTCAATATTTGGTTTCTCTTTCTCCCAACTTCAAGCTATTTTCAGACTCGAGATGGATATTCCTGGAACCTAAATCCTAGCCATTGTAGACCATTTCTTCCAAGCACTACCTTCGTTTTTGTATCTCAATTTATCACACATAGTCAGAAAGCATCACATCAAATAGGCTTTCTAAAAGTTGTACTTTTTTTGGTAGATTGTTTATGTTGTATTCTTGCCATTTCTTTTTCACGTGTTAATGACAGTTTGTGGCTACAAGACTCACCCTGATAATATCTTCTGAACAGCCATGTTGGTATCAAACAAGTAGTATTTGGTGGGTCTGAGTTTGAGAACTGGAAGGAGAACTTGACATCAGAGGATGCCGGTTACAGCGTTCACAAGATATAGATGACTCTGAAAGCTGGTTAGAAAATGAAACGCAGTTATTGAAGGTAAAGGGCTCTAAGCAGTATTTGGCAACACAAAAAGCAACTAGAGAAGAGCAGGTTTTACCACTTGGTCTTTCAAGCTGCTAATGCTAGTGCTATATATGGATTTTCCATCAGAAGCATTTCAACTTCTTGATGAAGCATCTACTTTCGGCTTCCAAAACTGCAGTCCGGGCTCACGATATCCTTACTTTTTTTTTTTTTGGAAATGAATTCGGCCCAACAGTCCTCATATTGATTTAGATACCTGTAGCAATGCTAGTGTCAGTATCTGGACAAAAACAGTATTAATAGAAAGCTTCAAGTTTCTTCTTGACTGGTTACATTTTAGATTTTAACAACAATTTTATGTAAGCAACAAAATGGCATCAAAGCAATATCTTGGGATCTCCAAACAGTTAGAAATGTATGTTTGTTTGTATTTATTTTGTCTTTGCGTTCAAATGGAGAGAAAATTGCGTAGTTGACAAGAGTGAGGAAGAGCAGCGAAATTCGGATTCCACAGTGTAATACAAGCCACAGGGTAATGACTTCCTCTAACAACTTAATTTCCTGCTAACTCAATGCTAATAAATATGTTGAATTCTTTGCACTTTTTTTTTTTTTTACCACCCATAAGAAGGTTCTGGGGTATGAGACAAACACTTGGCAAAAGGGTCTTTCTAGAAGCTCTTGAGATTCAATTCTAAAACTAGTTGAAGAAACCAACATACAAAAAATGATTGAAGTTTCTTTTCTTTTCACCCTAGGTGAATTATTATCTTCTCAAATTATAGGTTGAAGCGCACGTCATCAGATTCTTGTAATGATCCTTCTGGTCATTCTCCGTGTTTTCGTGTGTTTTTTCTCATTTTGATCCTTCCAGTAGCTTCTATAGAGTATTTGTGGTCTGCGGGGATGGGTGCTGTAGTTCTCGGGAAGTTCAGTTTAGTTATAGCTGAGATTTTCAGTTTTGAAGCTTTAAAGTTGGAAAGGTTTGACTTAGGTCAACATTCTTAGAAGACGAACTCGAAGGTGAATTTTGTCAGTTCCTTTAGCATCAGAAGGTGGTTTTGGGGCTAATGGGACCTTTCGTTCATATCCCAATGCTTTCAGACTCATTTCAGGTGTTTGGTTGGATTTTTTGAATTTTTGTTGAAGTATTAACTTCGGTCAACATTTGATCAAGATGATCTCTGTTGGTCATTTTGATGATTCATTGAGTCTCTCATGTCGTTTCTAGTTAGGCAACATATTCGATTTGTGTTCACAGGATTCCAAACAAATTTCGAGGGCCCATTTAAAGTTCGTTTTTACCTTGAGTTCTTGTTGGTTTTTCAGTTATGGTGTGGAGGTATTTTATCCATCGCGTTCGTGATGGGTATGTCGCGAAGGATGAGGTTGCTGGCTGTAACACCCCAAAAAATTCAAACCGAAGACTAGAACCATACTTCAAGTACATGTACATGTAGGATTAAACATCAAGTTGTAACAGTATGAGAAGGAATTTAACCATGTATCAAGGCCACAAGAACCTCCTAGTCCTTAACCAAGCCAAAACCTCCCTTATCAATCGATTCCTTAAGAAATGATCAACTTCAAATGAGTATAACTTTCAAAACCTCCCTTATCAATCGAGAATTCGGAACCAAAATATGCCCTACAACTAAAAAAAGTACCAATCTATGCCATACAAAACCCCCCCCACCAAAATAGGCTTTGTGCACTTAATTAAGTGCACAATACTTTTACAATTTAACGGCAAACCTCTGGACAGTGTTACAAAAGGTCAAACTTAGATTGTGCATTAAATAAGTGCACAATCTATTTATATAATACTATCCTCACGGCAATCTATTTATAAACTACTTATAACTTTTGTATATCTAAATATTAATTTTAACGTACAAATCACATTGTTGTGACAATACTAAAATTTTAAACAACTACAAATTTCAAACAAGCTCAATGATGTTTAGATAAATTTCTACATGGTATAGAAATGAAAAAATTAAATTGTACATGCTTAAAAAAGTTAATTAGTGACATTATTAAAGGGTATATATATTACTTACACAAATTTTTCTTACAACTAGGGATAGTTGAACACAAGGGAAATTTTGGAAAAAAATAATTTTATATCACTATTGGCATTTGATAAACTGGTATGCTTAAGACACATATTGAAGTCACACATTAGCATATGCAGGGGTGGCTCAAGTACATCGATGACCTAAGGCGAAAATCAAATGGAGACCTTAAATTTTTAAGAAAAATTATTTTACTTAATAAAGTCTATATTTAAAATTTTGAGATGTTAAGTTGTAAATATTATAGATGATTCTTTTAATTATTTTTTTCGTTAATATAACTAATGCATTTAATATTTATGGAGAAATACTTTAAATACATCAAAATTCTTCTAATAATTCTTTACTTTTATATAAGAAGTATTTTTTTTCTACAAATAATATTTAATATTTTTTTAATTAAAACTATGATCTATTATTGTTAAAATAAAATGAGGCCCGTCAAAGTTGGGGGCCTTAGGCAGTTGCCTTTTTTTTTATTAGGTAGAGCCGGCATTGAGTATATGTTGGTTAACAAAAAATAATATGTTGTGCACTTTTTTAAATGGCTTAAACTAATATAAATGGCTTAAAAAATGAATTGCTGCGAGAATAGTATGTAAATAGATTGTGCACTTATATAGTTCACAATTTTTTTTTTTATAGATTGTGCACTAAATAAGTGCACAATCTATTTTAAAAAGAATTGTGCACTAAATAAGTGCACAATCCATAAAAAAATAAATTGTGCACTAAATAAGTGCACAATCCATTATTTAGTGCACAATCTAAGTTTGACCTTTTTTAACACCGTCAAGAAGTTTGCCGTTAAAGTGTAAAGGTATTGTGCACTTAATTTTGGTGCCTTTTTTTTTATACGGCATAAATTGGTACTTTTTTTAATTGTAGGGCATATTTTGATTCCTGGTTCACCAATCGATTTCTTAAGAAATGATCAACTTCAAACGAGTATAACTTCCATGAAAGAAAAACAAAGACATAAATATCCAAGCTATATGTAAAAACAACGAATTAATAAAATCAATAAATAATAATATTTTTTCTGTCCCCTCCATTAAAGTAGATCTCACAAGATCAATTCTAACACTTAGGCATATCAGGAGGGGGAGGAAGAAGTTTCTCCGCGGCGCCCATTCCATTTTTCACGATGAATGCCATTTCCATTCCCCAGCTTACATGACGTTCTAAATGACAATGCATAAACCATACTCCTGTCCCATTAAAGAAAAAAAGAGCATATTATTAGATAAAAATTTCAAAATATGTACACTGAAAACGTAATGTTTTTGATACGACTAGTATTACATAATTTAATTAACTTGATCATGTGATGATAAGTTGTTTACCATGTTTTGCAGATCAGTTGTCAAATAAGTGCTATAATATCCCACATATCATGCCTCATGTCCTTAAAGAACTTATGTCCCGCTAAGCATTTTATACGAGTAGAAATTAATTTGAGGAGCAAAAATTAAGGACCAACCCCTTTGAGGGGCAAAACATACAATTAATTAAATGGTTAATGAACCATCATTTTGACTTGTCAAATTCAACTCCATTTACGCTATTATACGCCCTTGCAGCCATGTAATAGTGATCAGGGTTTTGATTTGCTTCGAGCAAAACATCGATAGTTTCGCCGGGGGAAATTGTGATGTAATTAGTTTTGAATGGTTTAACGTAGGCAGCATCGGTTCCTACGACGGTGAGTTGATGATTTGCAACCGAAAAAAACATGAGATTGTTCATTACGGCGTTCACCATTCTGAGCAAATATGTCTTGCCGTTTTCCACTGTTAGATTGAATGTGTCTGTTGAGAAAAAAGAAGTTGGTCATCAATGATTTTTCAACAATTACTTTGTATCACAAAACTATCACGTAATGGTAATACAATAACATATCATCAGTCTAATCCGATTTAGGAAGGGTGGTGTGTATGCAACCTTTATCAGTAACTTGTAAGGAAAAAAAAAAACATATATGATCCATATTTCCAAACAATAGAAGCGAAATCAAGTTTTGAAGTTTATAGGTTTCTGCAATGATCTTAAGTTAACAAACATAATATAACTTAAGTCATTATTGTACATTAACTTAAGATCGTTGTAGAAACCTATAAACTTCAAATCCTAAATTCGCTTTAAGTGTAAACATAAGAAGTTTAAATTTAAACTGTATTTAAATAAGGAAGAATATAATAACACTCTTTTCTAGATTGTTGGGGTAAAAGAGAATTATCATATCACCTAAAAGATAAATTATTAATCAGAAAAATAAAATAGATAATCTGCTAGCTAGCTAATCTACTATAACGTATCAGTACAAAAATTATTCATTATATGAGTAAATCCAATCTTCATTAAATGTTCTTATGACCTGCTAGCTACTTTATAATAAAATATTAATTTTTTTTTTAGCCAACTAGACAAAATTATAAGGAAGAAAAAGAGTTTTAAAAAAAGGAAGGAAAGGAGTTTAGGGGGTTAGTATTAATATTTGTTTTAAGTACCATTTCTTGAGCAAGGATATAGATCTCCTGGTTGACCATTTATAAGGAATGCATCAGAGTTATTTGCATCTCCTCCACTTGCAACAAACTCATTCACTATCGCTTGCACATCACTCTTCCACCACTCCCCTGCAAATTAATCATCTTAGAAGATTAATCAATTAAAAAGAAAAAGAAAAACTAGCAAAGAGAAAATGAAGAAAAAAGTTACGACAATTTGAATTAAATGGACATAAATTTAAATTTACTATTTTCTCCTGTTCAATTTGGTTGTCCCACGTACTTTTCTTTTTGTTTAGTTTGTTTTTAAAAAAAATATCTCTTTTCTACCTTATTGTAATATGGGGATTCATTAATTCAGTATTTTTGGACTGTTGTGAATTACTTTGTCTTGAACTGAGGACAGAGGCGGAGCCAGGATTTCAACTGAGGGGTTCAATATTCAAAGAAAATTTAGTCGAAGGGGGTTCAACACCTACTATAACCACATAAAAAATTATTTTAATCATATATAAATAGTATATTTTTCCATCGAAGGGGGGTCGGCCGACCCCCCTAAAGAAGGCTAGCTGCGCCTCTGAGTGAGGATCTATAGGAAATAACATCTCTACCTCCCAAAGTAGAAGTAAGATCTATGTATTTTATCTTGTGAATGTTGTTCAATTTCAATGTTCCGATCAACATGACATATTCAAGACAACAAGATTATAAAGTATTTTGATATATCATACATTTTTTTAAAAATTTAAAACGATAAAATTTGAAAGTCTTTTTTTGCTTTTTTAAGTTGTGTCTGATCAAACTAAAACAAATAAATTAAAGGAGAGGCAGTATATATAGGGGCACCTAATATGATGGGAATTTCAGCAGCAGGTTTAGGGAAAGGATAATCAGTTCCATTTGCAGGACGTATAATAAGGACACCATGGACAGTGGCTCTTGACCAATCACTATGAGCATGCCACCATAGGGTTCCTTCCTCGTTTGAAAGCTTAAGCTTTTGATTGAAACTAGTTCCAGGTCGAATTGGACATTGAGTAATAAAGGCAGGACCATCTGACCATGGATATCTTAGTTGTCTCGCTCCATGCCTACAAGTTTTAAATTCCAAATTAGCAATATTCTCTTCTTATTTTTCATTGGTTTTAACTGTATACATATATATGTAGAAGAAAGAAAAGTATTCATATATCATATATGTATAATTGTATATTATGAAAATGTTGGAAGTGTCTGAACATTCCATTTAAAAACTTAACTGTGATTGTGATACACTTTAATATACGTAGTATTAGAGCACGATTATTAAAAAATTTAAAAATTTACGTCATGCTTTCATATGGAAAAGAATCAGGATGATACATACATGAGTTTGGGGGATATATGGTGATATAATTCAGTTTAAAAAGGTATTTTCTCTTTAATAATTTAAACTATTTCGATGAGATGAACACATATTTTCAACATAAGTACTGCACATTAATTGAAAAAGAATGTTTACCAGTGGATAGTTATATTTTGGCTGCCACCGTTTTGGACATTGACATTGAACGTATCTCCCCTATTGGCATAGAGAACTGGACCTGGGAATTGGCCATTAACGGTCAAAATGTTCTTCGAACTGCAAAGCTTCGAATATGGTGCTTCTTTAATCTGCATGTGTAAAACGTTAATTGTTTTTTCTTAATGAAACTATATGTTATATTAAATTTTTCTGTGTTATAACGAAATAAAATTACTCCAAAATGGGTTGGGGGAGGGGTTGGGGTGGGGGTGGTATTACTTCATTTAACTGTGCAAGTCATTTTTCTATTAGTAACTATTTTATTTTTTTGATAGTTACTATTCTTTGAATGTGCATTAACTAACAAATCATACAAGAAATGTAAATCACAACTACGCAAACTCAAAGCAACGCAAACTCAAAGCAACGAGCTCGGCATTAGCAGGGAAAATCAATTCCAACCTCTCTGATGTGATATCATTTGTTGCACCAACTCAATCTCTATCATTGATTTTAATTAAAGAAAAGCAACCCAAAAAAGTAAAGGAGGTATATACGTACAACAAATCGATAATGATGAACAAAAGCACCGGCAGGTACTAAAAAAAGAAATCCTATAATTTGTTGAATGAAAATCTTCACTTTCAGACTCATCAATTCCTGCAAATAAATACTAATATATGAGATAAAAATGGGTAAAGGATGTTAATGTATTTATAGATGTTAATGAAGTTAACAAAAGAGAAAAAGATGTCAAATTGTGGTAGCAAACTTCACAATAAATATCATTACCATTATTAATTAATTAGAAACAAATCTAGTCGAAGTTGTCTCTCATACACACAAGTTTAAGAGTCTTCTAGTGGATGACTATGAAAGTGTATGTATGGATCTAACAAGCATATTTATAGGTAGGCTAGAAATTCTTAAAAAAAAAAAAAATTAATCCAAAAGACATCTCCATAAAATACAGCTGTCCTAGTGATTCTTAATGAATAATTTTCTCTCTTCAAGGAAACAAGCAATATGCAAAACTTGGGAAAAAATTAATTGACTTACTTATTACTTTATTTGAGAGATTTAATCACCAAATATTGATAATTAAATCTGATATTTTATTAAATTGAGGCATTGTATGATGATCATTGTCATTGTCATTTAAGATAGTAAATTAATCTCATAATCTCCAAACAATTTCTTACTTAAATCTTTAAAATTAAGGGCACTTTTCTTGAATTATAAACGGATGATGATCCCAAAATTTTCTCATTTCAAATAGTTCAATCACAAAATTGACTCATTTACCCTTATTCTGAACAACTGATGAAGTAATATTGGTGCGTTTAAATAGTTGGAGGGTATTGTAAGCTAAAAATATAATGACAAGAATATTTTCTACTAAAAAATGTAACGAGGGATAAATTTACCATATTATGAATAATTAAGGAATATTTTCTACTTTTTTCCCTTGTTAACTTAATGAATTATGATATATGGACATAAAGTGCGTAAGCTTAATGCAAGTTGACATGAACATTATTTTGATTTATGTCATGATATTAATTGTTTGAAAAACAGAAGATTATGTCATAATACTTAACTGTGGGGCTGGACATATTTTAATTTAAATCGAAAAAATAAAAAAATCGAACCAAAATTTAATTTTGGTTCGATTTTTTAGATTAATTTCGATTTCAAATTTTAGAAATTCGGTTAAACGGTTTGTTCTTCGATTTTTTTTTTTTTTAAAATTGGATGAACCGAAAAATTAAAATTATATAAACAAATTATTACTTATAATTTTTATATATCTATATATAGATATTATTATATATGTAAATATACTAAAAATATAATATAATCTGATGTAACATATAAATATATAAATTATAATCATTTAGTAATCCTAAATCCTAATAAACTACTTTGCTTTAGACCCTAACATCAACGTGAAGGCTGCAGTGGTGCTCAGTCATCCTCAGTTCGTTTGAAATTTCAACATCGCCAAAGGCAGTCAGTAGTCGTTTGCTCAGTTCGTCACTTCTGTCGGCAGTTGTTGCCGAGTGCGGCCACTGTCGTCACGCCAACGACGACGACTCAACGAGGTCGATATTTATGGTTATTTCATGCATGTTGAATTAATTATAGTTGGGAATGAAAAATAGGTTTGAAAAAAAAATTATTTTTCTAGAAAAATCACCAATTTAAATGCTCATTACTTTAATCTTTAAAATCGAAATAAAAATTCAAAATAACTGAATCAAATTTGTAAAAACCGAACCGAATCGAAATAATTTTGGTTTGATATTATGGTTATCATTTTCATCAATCCAAAAATAAAAAAACTGAACTGATATTCAACGAACAAACCGAACAAACCGAATGTCCACCCCTACTTAACTACCTATTAAATAAGCAACATTTAGTCCCGGTGCCAATATAATTAAAAAATTCCTATATTTCATTACAATTACTACTATTTTTTTTTATTTCTTCCCCCCTAAATCAAACTAACAAGACAAAATAAAATAGTATCCATAAGCATAATTATAACTATAAGTTTTAATGAAAAAGTGTATTTCTCCGTATTGAAATAGTAAACCAGAAAGAAGAAAAAAACAAAGAAGACTTTTCACAATTTGTTTGCGTGTTCTTACGAAATTTAATTTCCCCACTTTCTTCAAATTTTATTTTTCCTCCATTTTATATTCCACTATCTCCCAATTCACATTACGCCTTATATAAAGCTTAACAAAGCCCAACAAAATGAACATATATATGATAGAATAATTAATGATAAAAGACCATGTAACGTAACTAAATGAAGGAAATGGAGAGAATCAAGTTAGCTATAGGGGATGTTTGGATTGACTTTTTTTAAAGTGACTATTAAGCTAAAAGCTAAAAGTTGATAGCAATCAACTTTTGGCTTTTAAGTTTTTTTTTTTTTTTTTTGACAAACACCTTCAAAAATAAAAAGAAACTTAACGTCAAGAGCACTTAAAAATAAGTCAATTCAAACACCCACATATATCAACAAACATAAAATCAGATTTCCATTATTATATCAAATTGTTGAAGATAATGTTGGATTAGTTCAATGAATCAAATTGATTTACCTATTTCATTCCACTGATGATTTCGCTGCTGCAGTACATGACTTTGGGCCAAATACCTTAACACATTAGTTTGGTCCATATTCGAAAAAATTCTTGTAAATATTATTTCCTCTTTATATCTAGGTAAATTCCTAGAATATATCTATAAAGATATTGTTATGTATTATCTAGTATCTTGTACCTTATTTAGGATTGTATCATACCTTATTTAGGTGATTTCTTTATTACTTTGTAGTTTGTACCTTATTTAGAAGTCCTAAAGAGGGTCGTTTGGTACTTTACTTGTATATATAGGACATTGTACAAAGTCATTATTCATTCAAGAAAAAGGAGAAGAAAATTTTTCGCAATTCTTTTTGTACTTCTTCTCCGCAATTTTCTTTCAATTCTTACATAATATCAGAGAAAGATTGATTTCAATCACTTTTCATCTTCATTCTTTGTTTTCAATCACCTTATTTTAAATTCTCATTTTTTCCTATGACCAATACTGCTCAACACTTTGATAGAACATCAAAGACAACACTAATCAATGATGTTGTTTAAACTACTGAGTCTTCTACCGTTAAGATACTTAATCAAAGTCACCCTTACTATCCCGATTTCTTGAATTATCTAGGGATGAATCTCGTTTTCATAACTTTTGATGAAAAATATTATGGAGGTTGGAGGAGGTTAATAATAATAACTCTTTCAACAAAGAACAAATTGGGATTCACTGATGGGTCACTAGAAGCTCCTTCCCCAGATATCAATATCCAAAATGTTTGAAATAAGTGTAACAACATGGTGCTATCATGTCTACTAATCTCTCACTCCAAGAAAATTACAGAAAGTGTGTTGTATTTTAGCAGTGCAAAGTATCTGTGGAAGGTTCTTGAAGGAAGATTTGGATAGACGAATGAAGAAGTTATTTCAACTCTAAAAACATTTAAGTGAAATCACTCAGGTAAACATAAGTGTTTCAACTTATTTCACTAAACTCAAAAGTTTATGGGATGAGTTAGATTTCTTTAATACATATTTTGTTTCCCCTTATATTTGTCAGTGTGGTGCTGAGGAAAGAGACGAAAGGTATACCCAGATGAAAGATTGTTGATGTTAGAATTATATAGAATCTTACTTAGAAAAGGATTATATTGTCAGTGTTCTAATTTGAAAATGAATCTAATGTAGTGTCTATAAGTACTTGGGAGCTAGTTCCATTACCTTTAAGTAAAATAACTGTTGGTTGTCGATGAATTTATGCAGTGAAAGTTGGTTCGGGCGGTCAAATTGATCGACTAAAGATCATCCTTGTTACCATGGAGTACACTAAGATATTTTATCTTGATTATAGTGATACGGTAACAAACTTTTACATCATTACATATAAGTATCTCATTTAAAATTTTATGTTAATTTTTTTTTTCAGATTCAAAGTTATAAATTTCAAACTAGACTAGTTTCGGACAAAATTGGAGTGAGGTATGTCTAGGGCAATTCAAGAATGATTTGGATAAATATGGTGGTGTTTGATTTAATCCAATTAGTTAGCTAAGATGATAAGGAATCCTTATGATTTTACAGATTGAGTTTGGGAAAGTAGAACTTTCGAAATTGGTGTTAGCGTAAAGGGTGTTATTTGAAATGTCTTGAAATTAAGACGTGTTGTGAAAAAGAGGAATTCCGAGTGAAATCAGGCATTATACCTCACCCATGTTGCTATAGCGACCTGCCCAAAAGCAAAAAAAAAATCGTTACAGTGCCCAATCAACACGGTCAACGTCGCAATAGCGATGAAAATCGCTGATTTATTTTTAAATCTCCACAAAATAATTTATTTTTTTAAAAATCATTTTGAGGCAAGAAAGACGATTTTGAAAGAAAATCATCAACTAATCACCTTTTTTCTTCATTAAGGTAGGACTTTCATCCTCGTTAACTAGTAAATCAATAATCTAGTCTTAGAATTGCTAGCTTTAGTAGTTTGGGGAGAGTTAAGGACTGAGTTTTGTTGGTTTTCTTATGCAAGAAATTAAATTGAGTATAAAATTATGGTATTTTGATTAATTATTATTATTTATCCTTGCATGTCATTAATTCACTAAATTATCCATGAAATTGATAGTTTTAGGCCAGTTAAGGTACAAAATTCCTAGAATGGGGAGAAAATGATCATGAACTTGGCCTTAGCGGTTGAGTATGAGTTATAATCACCAATGTGGCAGATCATTTCATTAATTAAGTGTTTGTATGTATTTTCTCGATCGAGATCAAGCAAAAATTATACGAAAGGATAAGACTACAACTTAGTGGATTGTGCAAGCTTGGTTCAGGTAGGTGATGATCTTGTAGTTTAATCCAACTTGTACTTTATGTTCATGTTAACTACTTCTTAGTATGACTTGTTAGTACATGTTGTTTGGTGTGGTCAATTCAATGAACCTATTTTGTTGTATGATTTTGACCTACCTTATGATTAAATGAGGAATGTTTTGCTATTTGGACATTCACTCGACTTAATGATAGAATAAGGTTGCCAGACACTCGCGTATATGATTTTGATATATGGAAGGAATTTATCCCCCCTGCAGGTCATGACTAAAGTGTAGTTATTATACTCATTGCGTGTATGTACGAGATTCAGGTGAGTTTGACAGTTTTATGAGTAAATCGAGGAATATATTTATATATTTGATAATTTGTTAACTTGTCTTGACTTATTTTAACTTGTCTTGACTTACTTTGACTTTGTGGTGAATGGCTTGACTTGTTGCTTGTAATCCTAAGCTGCTTATTTAATACTTGTTTGCTAGGTTTTAGGTCAGAATGGACATGTATTAACCTGTTGTACTATTTATTGGTTAAATGTTCATATTCTCATCTTGGGTTGGCCGAATGACCCCACCAGTATACTGTTGTATTTTTGTGCTGCTACTACACCTGCTCTTATTTTTTTTGAGTGCAACATATATTTCAGCAGCTCCTTCAATATCTCAATTGTAATTCTAGCGTGTGATCCAGATTTCAGGGGTGAGCATTTTATTTAGCCTACCATGAAATTTTTTTTTATGTCATAGTCCTTTGTTTGGACATCATGCACTTTTCTTTGATTTTGGGGTTGGATTTTATTCTTGATATTCTTAGTAGGTTTTGGTAGTCAGATTCTAGAAGCGTTTTTATTTTACTATTTATTTTATTTTTTTCTAAAAAAAATTTGATTGTATGATCTTAAAATTAGTAATTAGATAGTTTTTTATATTTTCTCTAAGTGTTGATTAATTATTCCAAGGTTAGTGGTTCTTCCACAGGAGGGAGAATGGGCGGGTGATACTCAAGTCTAATTGAGTCGTGACATATACTTTCTCTCCCGTCGATAAAATTATATCTTTTTATCTTTTTCTATCCATAATTATTGTTCGATATTGGTCTCTTTATTAGTTGGATATTAAAAATGTTTTTCTCCATGGTAACCTTGAGGAGGAAGTTTATATAGAGCAGCCATCTGATTTAGTAGTTCAGGGGGAATCTAGTCTAGAGTGTTGATTGCGTCAGTCACTTTATGATCTAAAACAATCTTCTCGAGCATGGTTTGAAAAGTTCAACATAATAATTCAGAAGTTTGGTATGATTCCTCGTGAAACAGATCATTCCGTGTATAAATATTCGGCTTCAAATCTATGTATTATTTGGTGGTTTACGTTGATGATATCGTTCTTACTGACAATGATCAAGATACTATTATTATTTTGAAGTAGCACCTCTTTCAGCATTTCCAAACTAAAGACTTTGACAGACTAAAGTACTTTTTTTTATATTTTAAAGTTGCTTAGTCTAGATCAGGTATTGTTATTTCACAATGCAAATATGACTTAGACATTCTAAAAGAGATGAGAATGATGGGATGTAAACCTGTTGACACTCTTATGGATTCGAATAATAAACTCCTGCCAGGATAGAGGAAGCCACTCAATGATCAAGAATATATAAATGTCTAGTTGATAAGTTGAATTATCTCATAATGATCAGACCTGACATGTCCTATCCTGTGAGTGTTATATTTTAGTTTATGATTTTTTCCTGTGATAGTCATTGGGATACAGTTGTTTGCATTGTACGATATATTAAGTCAATTTTAGGTAAATGATTACTCTTTGAGGATCGAGGTCATTAAAAATTATTGAATATACAGAAGCTGATTGAGTAGGATCACGTTGTGATAGGCGTTCTACATTCGAATATTGTATTTTAGTAGGACGTAATTTGGTATACTGAAAGAGTAATAAACAAAGTGTGGTTACTCAACTAGTGCAAAAGCAGAATATCAAGCAATGACACTAGCCACTTGTAAGTTAGTTTGGATCAAATAGTTGTCGAGCGAGTTAAAATTCAGAAAAATCAGTAAAATGAAACTTGTGTGTGACAACTAAGCAATTTTTTATATCACATACAAGGACTAAGCATATTGAGGTTGATTGTCACTTTGTGTGAGAGAAGATACTTTTCAGAGATATTGTTACAAAGTTTGTGAAATGGAGTTGTTGACACTTAATTTTTGCCTGCCGCAGTCAAGTTTAATTCTGAGTTTCATCTAAAATAAAATTACAACATTTATTTTATTCAAAAAAAACCTTTCAAAATATTTATTTAGGTGATTTTGTGATTTTAAGTAATGATTATATATTTTGTATTTACATATAGGAAATCATATAATTTTGTTATTTTAAATAATTATTTTACGTAGAATTGAATTTAAATCAAGGGTTATTCTGAAAATTAATTCAAATGATTAAAATTTTGATTTAAATATAATTTATTATCAAAAAAATTTATTTGAAAAAATATTTGTGGGATTTTATTTGATCATGAAGCTCGGGATCGAACTTGTTGTTAATTTATTTCAAATATTATTTTAATTTAGTCAATTTATTAAATTGGACCTTAATTGAAATCAATTCGGCCATAATTGCAATGCAATTGGTCAATAGAATTTTATTTAGGTTATAATTTGAATACAATTGACTAAATTTTCATTAAATGGCTATTTAATAAATAATCCAAATTCCTAAATCCCCAATTACAATCCTAAAAGTGACCTAATTCTATCCAACCCATCCCCAAAAAAACAAATTAACTCAACAGTCCCCAAACAACCCAACAACAATTCCAGCGGCCTAAACCCTTCTGTTTTTCAATCATCATACTCTAGCCGGCCCAACATCCACCTTGACCCGACCCACCTTTGTTTTTCTTCTTCATCAGAACAAAACAACGACAATATCAACAATCTAACAACATACGCACAAACAACAGCAATATCGACCATTAACAACAATACCCAATTCAACTTCGACCCGAAAAAATTCGACCAACCCGCACCAGATCCGGCGAATCCGAACCCGGTAACCCGAAAAATAGCAACCCTTCCGGCCTAATTTCTATCCAACAACAAACCCCTTAAATCACGAGCGTCTCCATCTTATCTCTGCATTTTACAGACCTAGAGCCATCTTTTTTTACTTTTTTCCCAAGATTGTGTGTTTTCAACCTCAAAATTCAATCCAAACTAGAAGATGTCTATTCAAATCTACAGTTTAGGGATATGTTTCTCTATTTTTAAAGATGAAAATTAATATATTCTCCTATAAATAAGGATTGAGGGGAAGAAGACAAGAGAGGGAATTCTTTGGGGAAAAATTGAGGATTCGGGAGGAGCATTCCTCTAATCCTACGCAACCAAAGAATTCAAGTAGAAATTTCTTTAAAACAATCAATCCTGGCGAATTAGCAATGGGTATTGACAGTGGTGAAACTCTTTCAATTTAAGCTCGTTTGTCTCGTTTGCTGCCCCCAAGAAGTTAAACACACCTTTTCTATATTTAGTTGTTTCTTTTTTTTTTTTTATGAGTAGTGATTTCATTCAAATGGTGTGATTGTTCGCTATAGAAGCTTCGAATGCGAAATTCATTGTCTGAGCTCCATCTTCGTTGTTTCAACTCTTTGTTAAAATTTGTGGTTTCATGATTGAGTTTGTTTATTAGCTAACTGTATGTTGTAGAGTCTTGGGAGTTGTTTTATTGTGTGACTATTTTGATCTTATTAGGTGAAAATAAATGTTGTAGTGACCGTTTGGAACTCGACCATTCATAGCTTTTCAGGAGCATGATTGTTACGTGACTAATTTTGTTCCTTTGTGAACTTGTTTATGTTGTTTAGAAATTAATTGAATTTTTAAATTAAATTTCAAGAGTCCCCCTTTATCTGTGATATAAAAAAAGACAGCTTGAAAAGATTCAAGATGTAAAAGTCTCTATGTATATAGCTTTATTTGCACCTTGAAATTTATTGTACTTTTTTCCGTTGAATTCAGATTCGATGTTATCATCATCGGAATGTCTCGTCCATGACATGATAGGATATAGGTTGTTTGTGTTTGGTTCTTTTCTTATCATATTTTGATTCAAGCATTTTTTTTTTTTAAATTTAGGATTAATTTGATATGTGTAATTCTGTTAGATTGGCATTCCTTCGGGTCCTAAACTATGTGTTTAAGTGGAATAAATTTTGAAGGATGCTGTATTTCTCTATTATTTTGGGCTGTACATTATTTATTTAAGCTTATTCATATCTAAACTTGACTGAAACTTCTTTAATCTTCCTTTGTATGGAGTCATTGCATATGTCTTTATCCTTGTTGGGTTCGAAATTGAGAGAGCGTCATGTGGAGGCTATTAGTTGCAAACTATCGTAGTGATAATTCAGACGACAAAGGAAAACATACTAAAAAATATATTATTGATGTAATTTGGTCAAGTGACCTACATATTGAAAACTAATATAAAAAAATATTTAAAACTATTGGGAGAAAATCTCCCCCAAAATGACTACATTGTGGATGCTATTATGTTATGGTATGAGAAGGTGACTATTTATAGATGTCCAAAACCTTTCCTCCAAGAAAAATGTTAGCCAAATATGAAAAATAATTTTATTTTTTTCTTTCAGAAAAAGTAAAAGTAATTATGGTAACTTTTATTTTCTTTCTAAGAAAAAATAAAACTTAAATATAGTAAAAAAATCAGGGCAAAAACCCTAACAAATCTCCCTTTTTTGGCTTGATGTTCTTCACTTGATCCGTCTTCTCTTCATATCACGTACATGAACTTCGTTCTTGATATAATCTTCATTACTGCTGCTTTCCATGGTTAAAAATAAGGTTTAAAACATCATGGTTAAAAATTAATTTAAAAGTAATATTTTATTTTTATTTTTAAAGATGCAGCAGCAGGAGTGTTGAAAATATGGTTGAAACTTGTTCTACACATGTAGTTCGACAAAAATCTT
The DNA here is from genome assembly GCA_030864215.1 of Capsicum pubescens. Taxonomy (NCBI): domain Eukaryota; kingdom Viridiplantae; phylum Streptophyta; class Magnoliopsida; order Solanales; family Solanaceae; genus Capsicum; species Capsicum pubescens. The sequence continues at coordinate 43,184,200 of CM061541.1, forward strand.
CATTATCATCCAAATTGTTGCAGCTTGATTTTGAAACCGCTTTGAACCTGTTTAATCTCGTCTCACCACACCATTGGACCATTGAACCGTAAGCTTTGATATCACTTGTTGGGTTCGAAATCGAGAGGGCGTCATGCGGAAGCTTTTAGTTGCAAACTATGAGACGATAAATAAGATAACAACGAAAAACAATGCTAAAAACATAATTTTATTATATGATTTGACCAATTGGCCTACATATAAAACCTAATATTAAAAATAGTATTAAAAAGCATAAAACTAATGAGAGAGAAAATCTCCCCCTAAACTAAACTCTTAAAAGACTACAACGTGGATGCTATTATGTTATGGTATGAGAAGGGGTCTTCTATTTATAGATGTCCAAAATCTTTCCTCCAAGAAAGAGGTTAGCCAAATATGGAAAAGAATTATATTTTTTTCTTTCAGAAAAAGTAAAAGTAATTATGGTAACTTTTATTTTCCTTCTAAGAAAAAATAAAACTTAAATATAGTAAAAAAATCAGGACAAAAACCCTAACAATCCTTTCATGATCATTCATCTTTTTTTTTTTGTTTGTTTGTATTGCCTTGTATTTTGTTGGATATATTTTAGTTCAAATTATTTTCTTAACCATTTGTTAATAAGACCTGTACGCAAATAAAATATGAATTGCCTTGATTACATACTATCTTCTTGCTTTATAATATCTGTTAGGCTCAACATGTGTTCCCTTTTAGAACCGTGGAATGGAGGATTAGTCTCAGGGCTGCCGGCTGTGGGAATACTTTGGGAAACCAAAAAAAACAAAAAAAAAACATGGAATGCCCTTTGCTATTCTTAGTTTATATGATATATTAATTTTTATCTCTTTCTTTGTCGCATGTGATAACAAATCGAGTTCAATTGGACTCCATATCCTTTGCATTCAAGCATTATCGAGTTTAGGCCTCCTACAAGTCCGAAATGGACTAATAAATGAAGAAACGAGATTGATATACGCAGATATACAGTAGTATACAGCATCAAATGAAGACATGGAATGGAGATATCAATTTTATACACTGATATACAGTGGGTATACAAAACGTAGCAGCAATAAGGGCTGATATACAGTCAGTATACAGCTGGTGTACAACTGCTAAAATGGACCAAAAGTCCATGAAGAATGGGCCCAAAAGTTGGCTAGATTTGGGAAAGGCCCAAATTTTATTTCTTCTTATTCATCTCCTTGTAAATCCTATTTGATTATGTATTTGTATTAAATTATTAATTTGGTTAGCCTTTGTGAATCCTCTTTGAATCATTATTTTTGTTTGTCTTTTGCGTATTTTATTTTATAGCGTAATATTCAAAATTAATAAAAAGTATATCTTTCTTTGTGTTTTTCTTAGGATAAACTTTAAAAAAAATAATCAAAAATGACGTTTTATTTTATCGTTATGTTAAAGTAGTTCATTTGAGTTAAAAAAAAATTCATACACCTAAAATCGATTTTCTTTGCGAAAGATAAAAGTATCTTCACTCATTAGTCAAAGTTCATAATTTGTTTAAATTGATATTTTCTTTAAAGATAGATATTTTTTTTAATCAAAAAATGATATTTAAGAAAAATCATTTTTTTCTCCCTTTTATTTGAAAGAATGATTTACGAAGAAAACGAGTTTAGCTCAACTTTCTTTATAGAAAATTATCTCAAGATTCAAATAAATTATTTTCTCATTTGAATAAATAAATGTTATTTTTAATTGTTTAAATAAATAATTTTAATATCTTCTATAAAATTAAGTCTTTGCAAAAATTAGCCACTTTTAGTTAGTCAAGTTGGTTCTTTTGGTTAATCGCTTTAACGGGCGCTCCTAAGTGCCTTAAAAATCTTCTTAGGGCGTTAATTGAACCCTTACCCAGAATCTCTGGTTTTAAAAGTTTAATTCTGTTTTGAACCTTTGAAACTCTTTAAAGTTTTTTCTTATTTTTTTTTCTATAAAAATCAAGTGGCGACTCTGTGACTTTCTTAAGAATCATTTCAATTTTTTCTCAAATCTTTTGAAATAGTTTTAAGAAGGTCAAACCAATTTTTCTTTTAAATAAAATCTGAATGGGATAAAACAGAAAGACATACCCTCTATTTCTATGTCTAAACCACCCACTAATTCTATTAATTCATTACGCCAAACCAATATCCTTCTTATTTGCAATACCAATCAAGAAAACTATCCAAATTCTTACCACCCTCAAAGCTTCACTCCGAACTATCAAAATACCTCTACAACTGCTTTCACTCCCCAAAATACCTGCCCCACTTTCAGTCCCAATGCCTGTGTTCCCCAAAATCCAGTCCCCACATGTCACACCTTTTTTTTGACTCCGAAAAGATTGTATTGTAAGTTTTGAAAGGGTTTTTATTAAGTGACAAAATAAAGGTTTGTTTCGAAATAGATTATTTGTATTCAAAACTCAGAGTTTCCACTTGACATAAATTGGGTGTGCCAAGTCACCCTTGGATATCCTTTTTCAAAATGGTTTGACTCTAAAAACTGATCCGTGAACAGAGATTCTGGTTAAGGAACTCTGTTGACCGAGGGGAAGGTGTTAGGCACCCCTCGGTCTCGTGGTTTGACCACGGTCGCTTGGTGGAGCATATCGACAAATTTGACACTATGAATGTATAAACCACACAAAGCACGAAAACAAGCACAAACACATCAAACAATAATCCAAAACCAAAATAATAATGTCCAGTCCAATTATACAACCTGAAATAAAAATATACTGAAAAGTAAACCTACACTAATCCTAAACTATGATCCAATGCTTTACCCGATGCCTCGGGCCTTCATCACGGACGTCTTTTGAGTACAAAATACTTCGGGGCATTCCCTGGATAAATCAATACAAATCCCTTGGGGAATTCCCCAACCAAATGAGTACAATTTCAATTTTTGTGCGATAAAACAAATCCACTCAACACATAGCTCAAACATTCTACCAATTTCACAATCCCTAAGTTTGCCTAACGATTCACAACCTAAAACATGATACTATAGAACTTTAACAAAGTCAACATTTATTTCCAATCAAGCAATCATCACTGAACCAACATAAACCAATATTCACTTTTAACAACTTTCTATCTTTTCCCCAAAAATCCAACTTAACCCTAAATCAACTAAGTGATTAATAAACTTCACACCAGAATTAAACAATTAAATAACGATGAGAATAAATTGCCTCAACCAAAATCAACCAAAAATCACACCATTCAAAAATATTCATGAAAAAGAGAGATAAGAGATATAGAATTGGACCTCAATCGTTGATTTTATTCCAAACAATCAGTGATGGATCGAAATTCTCGGAGCAACGGAACCTCAACCCAAGTGGAACCGCAACGTTGAACCCACAACTTGAACAAAAATCACAAAAGAAGAGAGAAATATGGACTGAAATCTAGCGAACCAACTAGACCCGAACTGAAAATCACGGAACAAAGAAAAGCAGATCGGATTAGACGGAATCTGAGATGAACCAAAGTTGGGTTGACTGTCTCTCTATAGTCGGAGATCCGACTGACCCGACAGTCAAAAGAGTGGGGTCTCTCGACTAGGTTTCGCCGAAAATCCAAAAAAAATCAGAGAAAATTTTGGGGTTTTGAAGCCGGTTTCGATCGTAGACGGAGCTCCGGTCGCTGGAACAGTGATACGCGGTGATTTACTTCCCTCCTAACTCTCTGTTTGCAACCTCCTATTCCATGATCTACCCCTCCGTCATCCTTTTCTTTTCTCATGTCAACTCCGATCTCTTTCTCTCTAACTTTCCTTATTTCTCAACTATGTTTCTACTCATTTTCCACTCTTTTTGTGCGCCAGTGTATGTGAGTGTATATGTGGTGTGATAGTGAGTATTGTGAGGATTCCAAAAATGGAGAAATCCGATGGTGTCTTTAAAAGAAAATGTGATAGAGGAGGTGTTGATGGCGTTCTCTGTGAGGAAGAAAAAGGGGGAAAATGGAGTGTATGTATATTGTGAAAGGAAAAATGATCCCCATTCTGTTAAGAATAGGACAATTCAAGGCATATTCTCCTATGGGGTCCACCTTTTTATTGTTATCCTATGTGAATTGGTTTCTAATTTAAAGAAAACGTGTAGGGGGCTTGGGTGGTGATGAGGTGTCTTAATTGAATAGGTAGGGTGGCCAATTTGTTGTGGTATTGTTATTGTGTGGAGGATTAATTACATGGGGTAGGACACATGGTAAGATAAGGTACGAAATGGGTAAAAATGATATCGGGGAGGGACGAAATTAGGTGTCTACATCATGCCCCCTTTGAATGTAAACACATAGTGTTTTCAGGCAAAGAAGTAGACAACGAGAATGAATTTTGTCCCAACCATTATTGAAAGGAAGAAACAGAAGGAAGAAGGACAACCGAGTCTTGACGAACATCCTACTACCCGAGTTATGAGGGAATCAAGTGATCGGTATCTTACAAGATCGGAAGGAGGTGGACTATACCGAGTTGGAGAGTCGAGTGAGGTTCCATCGAGGTTCCGGTCCGTAGCTCTGTTATTACATTAAAGAATGAAAATTACAATTTAAAACATAAATGAAATTACAAAATCCTATATATGTAGCTTTCCTTGACTCTTGATTCGAGTTTTATCAACCTATTCTTCAGGCGGGCTCCTGAATTGCAATTTCCTCAACTTGTTGTTTGGCTTTCAATTGCTTCACCTTATTGCTTGACTTTTAATTATTTCACCCTGTTCTCCAGGCGGGCTCCTGACTTGCTATTTTTGACTTTCAATTTCTTCGCCTTATTGCTTGACTTTCAGCTTCTTCATCCTATTCCTCTGATGGGTTCCTAACTTGTAATTTTATCACCTTGTTCTTTAGGCGGGCTCCTGAAACCATAATTAAAACTAGAACAAAAATTATCCCAAACAAAGATTATAGTAAAGCAGTATTTCATTTTTGAAAGTGTGGTTCCATTTTCCAGGAGGGTCCTGAACAGAAGGTAAAATCCCATTTTTCAGGAGGGTCCTGAACATGAAAGTAAAGTCCCATTTTCCAGGAGGATCCTGAACAGAACGTAAAATCTCATTTTTCAGGAGGGTCCTGAACAGAAAATAAAATCCCATTTTCAGGAGGGTCCTGAACAGAAAGTAAAATCTCATTTTTCAGGAGGGTCCTGAACAGAAAATAAAATCCTATTTTTTCAGGAAGGTCCTGAACAGAAAGTAAAATCCCATTTTCAGGAGGGTCCTGAACAGAAAGTAAAGTCCCTTTTTCAGAAGGGTCCTGAACAGAAAGTAAAATCCCATTTTTCAGGAGGGTCCTGAACATAAGGTAAAATCCCATTTTTCAGAAGTGTCCTGAACAAAAGGTAAAATCCCATTTTTCAGGAGGGTCCTGAACAGAAGGTAAAATCTCATTTTTCAGGAGGGTCCTGAACATGAAAGTAAAATCCCATTTTTCAGGAGGGTCCTGAACATGAAAGTAAAATCCCATTTTTCAGGAGGGTCCTGGACATAAAGTAAAATCCCATTTTTCAGGAGGGTCCTGAACATGAAAGTAAAGTCCCATTTTTCAGGAGGGTCCTGAACATAAAAGTAAAACCCCATTTTTTAGGAGGGTCCTGAACAGAAAGTAAAATCCCATTTTTCAGGAGGGTCCTGAACATAAAGTAAAATCCCATTTTCTAGGAGGGTCCTAAACAAAAAGTAAAATTCCATTTTTCAGGAGGGTCCTGAACATAAAGTAAAAGTCCCATTTTTCAGGAGGGTCCTGAACAGAAAGTAAAATCCTATTTTTCAGGAGGGTCCTGAACATAAAGTAAAATCCCATTTTTCAGAATGGTCCTGAGCAGAAAGTAAAATCTCATTTTTCAGGAGGGTCCGGAACATAAAGTAAAAGTTCCATTTTTCAGGAGGGTCCTGAATAGAAAGTAAAATCCTATTTTTCAGGAGGGTCCTGAATAGAAAATAAAATTTCCCAAATATGCTTTCCCAAAGGTAGCTGAACTTATTGAACAAAAACTTTGCCCCTGTTTCATCAAAGAAAATTTGTCAGTTAGAACTTAGTGGTGGCTTGCAACACTTGGCTTCTCAGCATCTGCTCCAGCACTCGTTCCTTTCATCTTTGTTCTGAATCGCTGACACTTGCCCCTGATTTGCCGCATCATTGACCCAGACCATATCGGGGGAAATGACTTTGACTCAATCACCGGGTTTCTATTTTGCCCTGCCTCCGAGATGCACCTTTTGACATCTGATACTCCCATGAATCTAGAAACCTGTCGGTTGATAGACTACCCTTGACTTGCTTTGAATTATGATCATGTTTCTCTCATGTGTTGGCCTTAGCTTTACCTCATACAATTAGGGAGACTTGTAGCAAGTTTTGAAATCCTTTCTCGCTCATTTTGACTTAGAATAGACAAAAAAATGTAAAGAAATAATGGTGAATTTTCTTTTGACAGAAGACATAAAAGGATAAAATATAAATGAGTAAATGAAAGAAAAGGGCAATGTCACTTTTTTTAACAAAGAAGAAAACTTATCTGAAAAACGGCAACCCACTCCAATGACTATGACATGCATTTTGATTATACTGCCTGATCTTTCTATCTAAACTTCCCATTTGTTGTTGATCTCGTGCCTTTGTCGTTGCCGCTTATTCAACTTATTGGACTCATATATCTCATTCAATTGACGACATCTTAGAAGATTTTTGTCAACAAACCTCTTTTATTTTCACCTTTCTCTTGAACTCGCCATCGCCTTACGGTGCCCATGAGAGTTTTTACCAATAAGACTCTCTCATTTTTTATTTCTCTCAACTCTTCATCGCCTTATGGTGCCCGTAAGGGTTTTCACCAGTAAGACTCTCTCATTTTTATTTCTCTCAACTTACCATCGCCTTATGGTGTCCGTAAGGATTTTCACCAGTAAGACTCTCTCATTTTTATTTCTCTCAACTTACCATCACCTAATGGTACCCACGAGGGTTTTCACCAATAAGACTTTCTCATTTTTATTTCCTTCCTGATTTCTTATGTTGAGGAAAACAAGTAGTACCCCATGATGTATCATCATATCCATTGCATGCTTAGCTTAACATTATCAAAAATTGATCTGAAGGACTTTCTTTGGTTGTAACTTGGCTTTTGGATAAGGTTAGAAAAGGATGACAAGAGGCTCAAATGACACTTGAAGCAGGGGTGGGACTTACAACTTTTGGAATTGACTCAAGTAACACATTAACTCATGCCCCAGTTTTCCGTTGACTAGGTGACTCTAAAAGTTTTATTTGGTTGGACCGAGCCCGAAATAGGGCAGCCTACGTATCTTATTCTCGAGAGAGGAGAATCAGGTCGCACGTAGTTCCATCAGTTTGTTCTTTGTTTTGTTTTGATTTTTTTTCTCTTTTTTTTATTTTATTTTCGAACTCTTTCTTTTATTCTTATTTTCCTTCCATTTATCTTTGACTCTATTTTGATTCCAAAAGAGGGATATGAAAGAAAAATAAAACTAAGTTCAAACGGGTAAACAAAGGATGACACAATGTTTGGATAGAAGAATAAAATGCCTTCATCATATCAATCTTAAAAAATGCAAGTACTAAATATGCAATAGGACCAGCAAAGGATAAAGTATCATACATAATATCTTTTGACTACATCAGCATTGATAGCCATATCTGCCATTTTCCCTTCAATATCTATCAAATATAAGGCTTCATTGGGCAACACTTTCTTCACAATAAAGGGACCTTGCCAATTTGGGGAGAACTTGCCTTTTGCTTCAACCTGATGAGGAAGGATACGCTTCAACACCAACTGACCAACTTCAAAATTTTTGGGTTGTACCTTTTTGTTATACGCTCGAGCCATTCTCTTCTGATATAATTGACCATGACATACCGACGTCAGTTTTTTTTCATCAATCAAGCTCAACTGTTCCAATCGGGTTTTGACCCACTCATCATCATCAATCTCTGCTTCCACAATAACTCAAAGAGAGGGAATTTCAACTTTTGCGGGAATGACTGCTTCTGTCCCGTACACTAAAAAATATGGAGTTGCCTCTGTTGAAGTGAGAATAGTAGTACGACAACCTAGCAATGCAAACGGTAACTTCTCGTGCCATTGTCTAGACCCTTGTACCATTTTCCACAGTATCTTCTTGATATTCTTATTGGCGGCTTCCACAACGCCATTTGCCTTTAGACGATATGGAGTGGAATTTCGATGTGCGATCTTAAACTATTGGCACACTTCTTGCATTAAATGACTATTTAGATTAGCGGCATTATCTGTAATGATCATCTTTGGGATTCCAAACCTACAAATGATGTTGGCGTGAACAAAATCTACAATTTCCTTCTTTGTTACTGACTTAAAAGTTACTGCTTCTACCCACTTTGTGAAGTAATCTATGGCCACCAAAATAAATCTATGCCCATTTGACGCTTTTGGCTCAATCGGTAAAATCACGTCCATTCCCCAAGCTACAAACGGCCATGGAGCAGACATTGCATGCAACTCAGCAGGAGGTGAATGTAGAAGATCACCGTGTACTTGACATTGATGACACTTTCGAACAAATCAAATAGAATCTCTCTCCATAGTAAGCCAGTGATAACCTGCTCGAAGAATCTTCTTAGACAAGACATAAATGTTCATTTGCGGCCCGCATACTCTAGAGTGTTTTTCAACCATGATCGCCGAAGATTCTTTTGCATCTACATACCTCCTCAGATTCGGGGTTCTCTTATATAAGATTTCCCCACTTAAGAAAAATCCACTAGCCAAACGCCTAATAGTCCTCTTTTGATCGCTGGTGGTGTATGTTGGGTATTCTCCTGACTAAATGTATCGCTTGATATCAAAGAACCAAGGTTCTCCATCGAGATCTTCTTCAACCGCATTACAGTAAGCATGCTGATCACGACTCTGTATATGCACTGGATCGATGTAGGCTTTATCAGGATGTTGGAGCATTAAAGACAAAGTGGTTAAAGCATCAACAATCTCATTATGAATCCTTGGAATATGCCTAAATTTTACTGACACAAATCGTTGACATAGCTCGTGCAAGCATTGTCGATACAGTATGAGCTTCAAATCTCGCATCTCCCAATAGCCTTGAATTTGATGGACGAGCAAATCTGAATCCCCCAACACTAATAGTTCCTGGACTCCCATATCCACAGTTAACCTCAAACCAAGAATGCACGCTTCGTATTCTGCCATGTTATTGGTACAATAAAATCAAAGTTGCGCTATTACCGAGAAATGTTGCCCTAATTCAGAGATAAGAACCGCACCTATTCCAACTCCTTTCATGTTGACAGCTCCATCAAAGAGCAACTTCCAACCTAGATCAGCATCTATAACAACTTCATCGACACACAACACTTCTTCATCAAGAAAATATGTCTTTAATGGCTCGCACTCTTCATCAATGAGATTCTCAGCAAGATGATTTTCCAAGGCTTGGGCTTTCATGGCGGTTCGAGTCACATACACAATATCGAACTTGGTGAGCAATATTTGCCACTTTGCCAATCGACCTGTCAGCATAGGCTTCTGAAAGATATACTTCAAAGAATCCATACGGGAGATGAGATAAGTAGTGTAGGATGAGAGATAATGCTTCAACTTCTGTGCTACCCAAGTTAAGGCACAACACATCCTTTTAAAAAGAGTGTACCCGACCTCATATGTTGTGAACTTCTTGCTAAGATAATAAATAGCCTACTCCTTTTTGCCCGTGACATCATGTTGACCCAGGACACAACCGAAAGAATTATCCATGACTAATAAATATAAGATCAAAGGCCTACCAGGCTCCGGTGGTACCAGCACGAGCGGGTTTGACAAGTATCTTTCGATTCTATGGAACGCTTCCTGACATTCTTCAGTCTATTCTACCACAACACTCTTTTTCAGCAACTTGAATATGGGCTCACAGGTGGTTGTGAGTTGAGCAATAAACCTGCTGATGTAGTTTAGTCTACCAAGTAAACTTATCACCTCTATCCTATTCTTGGGCGGGGGCAAATCCTGAATGACTTTGATTTTTAAGGGATTCAATTCAATTCTCCGACGGCTGACTACAAACCCTAACATCTTTCCAGACGGAACTTCAAATACACATTTTGTCGGGTTGAGCTTGAGATTATACCTGCGAAGCCTTTAAAAAAACTTTCTTAAATGTTTAACATGATCAGCCTGACTTTTTGACTTAATAATCACATCATCTACATAGACCTCAATCTCCTTATGCATCATATTATGAAACATAGTGGTCATGGATCTCATTTATGTTGATCCAGCATTCTTCAAACCAAACGGCATCACTCGATAGCAATAAGTCCCCCATGGTGTGATAAAAGATGTTTTTTTCGCGTCTTCATCATCCATAATGATCTGGTGGTATCCAAAATAGCAATCCACAAAAGAGGCAACCTCGTGTTTAGCACAATTGTCCAGCAAAATATGGATGTTAGGCAATGGAAAATCATCCTTCGGACTTGCTCTGTTCAAATCACGATAATCAACACATACTCAAATTTTTCCATCTTTCTTTGGGATAAGAACAACATTGGATAACAACGTAGGATAACGAGCCACTCGAATGACTTTAGCTTCAAGTTGTTTCATGATTTCTTCTTTGATTTTGATACTTACATCAATTTTAAACTTCCTCAACTTCTGTTTCACAGGGGGGAATGTGGGATCAGTTGGCAATTTATGAGCCACTAATTCAGTGCTTAAACCAGGTATATCATCATAAAACTATGCAAAAACATCCTTATAATCAACTAATGCTTGAATCATTCCATCTTTTAGCTGTAACAAAGCATGTACACTGATTTTAGTTTCCCAGATATCTTCTTGATTCCCTAGATTGATTGGCTCAGTTTCATTCAAATTAGGATTCGGTTTGTCTTCAAACTGTTCCAACTCTTTGCTTATTTCCTCTAGTGTCTCTTCTTCATCATATTCCCCCTCTTGCTTCATTATATCTTGATTAGTTTGGATTTTAAGATCAGGCTGAAAATTCTGCATGCATGTCATGTCATTAGAATCAGCATAAAGAGAACTGTATAAAGAAACAGACAAAATCAAAATATATTAGACACAAAATAAGAGGGATATTGCATTTCATATAAAGGGGAAAGATAGGAGGGTTTAAACACAAACAAAAATAGAATATAAACAAGCTAAATTACGAATTACAACCCTGGAATAACTCGGATAAATAGAAATAAAAACAGAATAAACTACCAAAACTCCTTCCTGACGGGGAGAGAAGTGACTTCCTAATTGTTGAGACGGACAACTGGGCCTATGAACTGCACATCTGCCTTATTGGTACCTTCTATTAATTCAACCATGTCAACTTTGATCAACAGGTTCTGGAAGTCATCAACCAATTCAACTCCAAACTCTATAGGTGCCACGACACTGCTATTGATAAATAACTTACTGAGTAGGGGCACTGGGCGAGGGAGTGACCATATTTCTTTCTTTCTTTCCTTGGCTTTCTTCAGATATTCAACCGTAGGTTTGAAACCCAGACCAAAAGTGCCCATGTTCTCCCTCGGACATATGGGATGAACTATACCATGAAGAGACACTCCCAAACCTCTTCCTGTCTTGAATCCATACTTTAACATTTCATTTATCATCATGACAGAAGTGGGAGACAATTGTGGCCCTGGAATAACCTGCCCTTCAACGATACGATTCACCGATACTGTATCAAAAGTTTGATAGAAAAATGTCTCCTCTACATTATTTGCTTCAATAAGGGACAAGGGAGAATCTTCGTAGGTGGACAAATCCCCTTCACCATGAATAACCACTTCTTTCCTATCATGCTCAAACTTGATCATTTGGTGCAATGTGCATGCAACTGCGTTGGCCTTATGGATCCATGGTCTTCCCAACAACAGATTGTAAGAGGAGCCTATATTCAATACTTGAAACTCTATGGTGAACTCAACAGGACCTATAATCAATATTAGTTCTATTTCGCAAATGGAGTTTGATTTTGCACCATCAAATGCCCTGACACATACATTGTTGGGCCTGATCCTCTCAACACCAATATTCAATTTTTGCAGCATAGAAATAGGGAAAATATTTGCACCTAAACCTCCGTCAATCATGACATGAGTGACGTAAAAATCTTCGCACTTCACTGTAATGTAAAGACCCCGATTATGCCCCATACCTTCAACTCGTAATTCGTCCTCAAAGAAGCTGATTCGATTGTCCTCAAAGATTTTTCCGACCATTCTCTCAAGATGATTTACTGTAACCTCCCTAGGAACATATGCTTTATTTAATACCTTTAATATAATATCACGATGTTCCTTAGAATGCAACAACAACGATAAGAGGGAAATTTGAGCAGGGGTCTTCTTCAACTGATCTATTATTGAATACTCTGGTAATTTTATCCTTTTCAAAAATTCTTCGGCTTCTTCTTCAGTGACAATCTTTTTGATAGATGAAGGCCCACTCATGATTGGCTTGGGCTTCCTTAAACCTTCAGGCACAAAGCATCTTCCTGACTGAGTCAGACCCCTTACCTTATCTACCTCTTCCACGACTTCCTTCCCCTGATAAGTCATCACAGTCCACTTATAGTTCCAGGGGACCTTTTTTGTATCAACTATCAGAGGTTGGGTCACCGGTTTGATGATAATAGACGCTACCAGTGCTCCTTTCACCGTCAAGATAGGTTTACCCGAAGCTCCTACCACCGTCAACTTAGGTTTATCTTGACTTAAATCAACATATCTTCTGGCACCTTGCACCGTGATCTTGGGTTTCTTTGTGCTTTCTTGGGCTTTATCTTCTCCCATTCCTTCCTGGCTTAATGACATTGCTTTCAATGACTTTGTCACATTTAATGATTTGTCCTCATTGGTCTGTATTTTGACAATAGACTTATAACACCTTGACGACTCTTTCCCATCATATATCAGTTCTAACATATTGGTTTCAACAAGGGTTGTCAACAGATTCTGGTTAATGTTTGGTGCTTCCGAGGCCTGGACCAGAATTTGATTTGCATCAATTAAATCTTGGACAACTCTCTTCAAATGCCAGCATTTCTCGATATCGTTCCCCAGCATGTCAAAACAATACACATATCTTAACGAATAATCAAGATTTCTTGGAGGTGGATTTGAAAGCCTTCCTTGAATTGGGATTAAGACCTTCATCTTTCTCAACCTATCAAACAAGCTAGCATATGACTCTCCAAGAGGTGTGAACTAATTTTTGACCGCCTTCTCTTTCTTGTACTCGTGTCTGGGTTGGAAATCGGGTTTGGAGGGATTTTGGTAATTTGGTGGAGCTGATGAACGATTTTGTGGAGCTTGCGCACGCTATTGCGGGTAAGAAAGGGTTTGGGCATATGGCTGTGCACTATATACTGGGTAAGAAGGGGGTGGAATGATATATGGTGAGTTTTGTGAAGGGTAGTGATGATGGAGATGGATATATGGAGCTTGGGAATAGGCTTGGGCTTGGGGTTGGTGATAGGGGTGAGGCGGTCTTTTGGGATAGGGATAGGATCCAGCTATAACGATCGCCACATCCTCTTTCTTCTTTATACCTCCAAAAGTTCCAGAGCCATCTTGAATTGCTTGGGTGGTAGCCTTTAATGCGGAAAACTCACAATCCGTCCAGTCTTGATTCCATCCTCTATCATCTCTCCCATTTTTAGGACTTTAATAAATGACTTTCCCATCACTGGAAGTAAATGTTAAAAATAGGTCTCATCCTGTGCCTGAATGAATACCTCTACTAACTTACTCTCCTTCATTAGAGTCTTTACCCTGGTGGCCTGTTCACACCACCTTATCGCGTATTCCCGAAAGCCTTAAGTACTTTTCTTTTTCATGTTGACCAAGGATTTTTTGTCAGGAATTAGGTCGATATTATTCTGAAAATATTGTACAAACTCAGAAGCTAAGTCATCCCAGCTATTCCACTTGTCGATATCTTGATCGACAAACCATTCTGAAGCCAGATCAGAAAGACTCTCGCCAAAGAAAGCCATGAACAACTCTTCTCTTTCCCCTGCAACCCTCAATTGGTTGCAATAACATCTCAAGTATGCCACGGGATCACCGTGCCCATCATACTTCTCAAACTTGGGCATTTTAAAACCGAGGGAAAGGTTGACGTCTGGGAACATGCAAAGATCTTTATAGGTAACACTCTTATAACCTCCGGTTCCCTGCAGATTCCTTATGGCCTGTTCCAAACTTTTCAATTTTTGCGCTATGACCTCCTGTTCCTTTGTTGCGATGGGTTTCTCCGAATCAAATGGAAATGCAGGTGGCTGAGCGTACCTATACGGTTCTTTCATTCTCAAAGTAGGCTCCGACGCATAATACTGACTATCTAAAACCTTCAATACTGGCTCACTGGCAGACCGTGGAAGCACCATTGTCAGACGCACAACATATGTGGGAGTTTCAGGTGGTGGTGGAGCCATGAACACAGGCGCTGCCGGTGGCGCCGAATGAGTCACGGGCCTTGGTTGAGGAACTACTAGGGGCACACTAGAAGTGCCAGGGTAATATTATCGCAGAGTGAATCCTGGTGCGTGATCCGGTGACTCAATTGGAACAGAGAATTATGCCTGAGAGAGCGGTGGGCAATTGGGAATATTCCCAAGATCTTCAGGGAGTGGAGGAGAAGGCATGCCACTAGCCCATGCTCGGTTCAGATCTAGCAATTATTGTATAAGTCTCAATACCTCATCATTGCGTTTTGAACTTTCTTCCCTGGGATCCTGATCTGGGTCAATGAGTGAATTTTCAATCTCCCTATTAGCCATGGCAAGCTTTGCTTTTGAACTAGTGAAGTACGGATGACTAGCCAGAGTGCTACAAACCAACAAATTATCTAAAAGAACATGCTCATCAAATACAAAACCCATTAGGATTAGGTCAGGCAACAAACATAGAAATCACATTGTATACATCCTAGGTTTATGCACATTTCTACCGGACTTTGAGGGTAATGAGGCCATTTTAACATCATCTCGATTTCCCCATTACATTATCACACCTCGTTCTTTCTGCTTTTCACCTTCACTTCTCTCTTCTTTTGCATCAGTCTCTTCTTCTCTTATTGCTGTTTCTTTCTTTCCTGCTCTCGCGATCTCATTTCCTTTTATCATTCTTTATGGATTTTGTTTTTCTTTAAAAGAAGAAAATTGGGGAAAATCAAAGAATCAAAATGATTAGATCGAACCCAAAAGTAGGTTGCCTATGTATCATGTTGTACATGAATCAGATCTTGCGTAGTTCGGGCGATGCATGCATAAACACCACAAAGTTGAAGATTTTTTTTTATTAAGAAAGAACACACAAAAGGAAACAATTCCGCAACTTCACTACATTTCATAAAAGAGACAACTAAAACAAACATCGAATTTAAGAAAGCTTAAAAACTGATCAACAAAGACTAAACAACATTCTAGACCCATAAGATAACATGCGTAATACTCCTAGTAAAGACTCTTAACATTTAAAATAAACTTGACCCCGACTGAACAAAGACACAACAAGTCAAGGACAGAAAAAATAAAGGACCCAAACTAATTAAAAGATAAGAGTTGCTCCTTCAAATTGGTACGCTATGGGATGACCCTGGTTGAGATGGACCTTTTTGTGAAGTTCTCTTTCTCCCATTCAAACTCTGTAGCATATCCTGTAAAAACACCCTGATATTTGGGAAGAAGTTTCTAGCACGTATCCCCGCCTCATAGAGAGTGCACCTGGAGAGATTGTTCAGATACCTTTCTACAGTCTTGAGCGAATCTGATAACTGAACTCTCAGTGTCTCCACTTTGGACCCCGCACTTTCATCCTGACTGTCATCGACAATCCATTCTTCATGTATTCTTCCTCTAAGTTGTAAGGGCAATGGCCTACTAATACCCTGAGGTATGGTTTGCAGCCAGATCTCATATCTTTGAGTGTACCCTGGATTATCCAAACTTTCTTTGAAAGTATCCACTCCTAGCTTTGTTGTATGATTCCAGAAATGCTCGTATTTGCTCTCGCCTAAGGCTTGGTCCTTGAAGTACTCAACATCCTTTAGAAAATCCACTACTGGTGGCACATCCTGCGACCTACCCATCTGTCGCATTACCCTAGAAGGAGTGTATTGTCTGGTGTAATTAAACCCTAACATAACTAGAAGAAGTTACATCTGACAACTCAACAAGATTACTTTTGGACGAAGCCACAAATAGGTCCACAAAATATTATCCTCAGTCTTTGACTCGAGAAACTCAATCCAAGCATCGATTCCCATATGTAGCGAGAATTTATCAAAACGCATTCTCTGATTCATGGCGTTCACTCGCTCAGGCATACAACGATCAATCACATCCAACCTAATCAAAGAAGGCTCATGCAAGTGCTCTATCATCCACAATTGCAATATCAGGTTGCTTCCCTCAAAGAATCTCATCCCGTCCTTCACCTCGGTTAAAGCTTTATATATTTCTTCCAAGATCATAGGTACGAGTGTGATTGTTTCCCCTAGCTTTTTTGAAATAAGGCCATCAAAACAGTCTGCAAGTGAGTATTAACCCGTCTTTGTTCTAATGGGAAGACCAAAATTCCCAACAAGGAGAGAGTGAAGACTTCTAGATGACGTTTCTCCCAATTCTCCTTGGTTGTATAGAACTCATCCCAAAAACAATCAAAATCGTCTGAAGGCCCAAACCGAGCATACAAATAATCAAAGGATACCCAAGATTGGTTAAGGCAAGTTAAGTGGTTATTGGCCTTTAAACCATAACCATGAAGAAACTGTGTGGGAGAATGAGTCCGTGCCCGAATCATTATTTTCTTAATGTAAGGCAACTTAAGGAAACCAGATATCTCTGCCAGAGTAGGCGTCATTTCATAATTCCCAAACCTAAACACCAAACATCTTGGATCCCAAAAAGTCAATATAGCCTCTATCAGGTCTGGGCGGGGCGTAAGATCTAGGAGGGAAGTGAGAGTGCCTAACTTCTTTGCCAACCCCTGTTGCTCGACGTAGTTACACGTGCCCCACCATTTGATTAACTTTTTGGGCACCTTGCCAACCATCCAAACTTTGGACTTTGTGGAAAGATCCATCCTGTAATAACACATGAGATATTATCTCAAAAATTCGACAGGAACGAAAGATTCCCAATCCTTGGGAATTTGACGCGGACATATGTCGAAGGGACAGACCACTTTATGACTCCAATTCGCCGAACAGTATCACTGAATAGAATCAGACTACTTGGTTAAGACCTGCTAACAACACTAAATTACGAGGGGAAAGACCTAGGCTAAGGCTAAGACAAAGGCTAAAATAAAGATTACCGGATCCACCGAGGGTTACCTACGTATCTCCTCTAGGGACGAGAATTAGGTATGCATAGTTCATCCAGATTGGACAATTAAGGATTAAAACGAACTAAGACTTGACTTGAGAAACACGATTACAGGCGGACGATGAGAAATAAAATCTTTTTGGATTTTTTAATTAGACACTTCACATAACATTGACATCAACAACTATGAAAGAAAAATCTTTTTGGTATTTTTAAGAAAATGAGTGTGAAAGGTAAAAAATCTTTTTGAATTTTTGGATTGTAAAAAACAAAAGCCATAAAGAACTCTAAAACTACAAAACTCTTTTTTCACTCCTTTTTTTTCGACTCACTTTTTCATTGCCTACACACTTTATTTCTAACATATGTTTTTCCCAAATCAGTTCGTCAAATAACCCCATTACCCTCAAAGATGCAATATTTAGCGCGAAGGGATGCGTCAGAGGTAAGTCTCCTACAAAGGACCAAATGGGCCCCACTACGTCTCAATATGATGCACATAAGTATGACCTAAAGGCTGACCTACGCTGGGGTTTACTAACAAGGTTGTTCAGGAGAGCGTATAGTCGATAGTGGCTGCTTTAGCTGTCCACCTACTCCATACCAGCCAATGGCTCACCCCTAAGATAATGGTGACTCAACTATAGGTCGTGTACACAACATGTACTACAGACTTGTTGCAGAAAAAATGACTCAAGTTATGCACATGATGCCATATATAAAGCGGTAACACAAATAAAAACTGTAAACAAAGAGCACGAAAACGCACAACAATAACACAAACAATAATCACAAACAAAATGTCTATACTCCTATAGTGCCAAACTAAGACAATACGACTCCAACAAATTAGCTCGAATTCTGAAAAGGTCCCCAGTAGAGTCGCCAGAGCTGTCACACCCCTTTTTTTTTACTCCAAAAAGATTGTATTGTAAGTTTCGAAAGGGTTTTTATTACGTGGAAAAATAAAGGTTTGTTTCAAAAAGGATTATTTGTATTCAAAACTCAGAGTCTCCAATTGACATCAATCGGGTGTACCAAGTCACCCTTGGATATCCTTTTTCAAAATGATTTGACTCTAAAAACTGATCTGCAAACAGAGATTCTGGCTAAGGAACTCTGTTGACCTAGGGGAAGGTGTTAGGCACCCCTTGATCCCGTGGTTTGACCAAGGTCGCTTGGTGGAGCATATCGGAAAATTTGACACTATGAATGTATAAACCACAGAAAGCACAAAAACAAGCACAAACACATCAAACAACAATCCAAAACCAAAATAATAATGTCCAGTTCAATTATACAACCCGAAATAAAAATATACTGAAAAGTCAACCAACACTAATCCTAAACTACGCTCCAATGTTTTACCCGATGCCTTCAGCCTTCATCACGGGAGTCTTTCGAGTACAAAATACTTTGGGGCATTCCCCGGATAAATCAATACAAATCCCTTGGGGCATTCCCCAACCAAATGAGTACAATTTTAATTTTTATGCGATAAAATAAATCCACTCAACACATATCTCAAACATTCTACCAATTTCACAATCCCTAAGTTTGCCTACCCCGTGCCATTTGCCTAACGATTCACGGCCTAAAACATGATACTTAAGAACTTTAACAAAGTTGACATTTATTTCAAATCAAGCAATCATCACTGAACCAACATAAACCAATATTCACTTTTAACAACTTTCTATCTTTTCTCCAAAAATCCAACTTAACCCCAAATCAACTACGTGATTAATAGACTTCATACTAGAATTAAACAATTAAATACGACGAGTAAAAATTGCCTCAACCAAAATCAACCAAAAATCACACCATTCAAAAATATTCATGTAAAAGAGAGTAAGAGATATAGAATTGGACCTCATTCATCGATTTTATTCCAAACAATCAGTGATGGATCGAAATTCTCAGAGCAACGAAACATCAACCCAAGTGAAACCTCAACGTCGACCCCCCAACTTGAACCAAAAATCACAAAAAAAGAGAGAAATATGGGATGAAATCCGGCGAACCAACTAGACCCGAACTAAAAATTGCGAAACAAAGAAAACCAGATCGGATTGGACAGAATCTGAGATGAACCAAAGTTGGGTTAACTATATCTCTATAGTCGGAGCTCCAACTGACCCGACAATTAATAGAGTAGGGTCTCTTGACTAGGTTTCATCGGAAAACCAAAAAAAAATCAGAGAAAATTTTGGGGTTTTGAAGCCGATTTCGATCGTTGACGGAGCTTCGATGAGATTTGGTCGCCGAAACAGTGATACGTGGCGATTTTATTCCCTACCAACTCTCCATTTGCAACCTCCTATTCCACGATCTACCCCCCATCATCCTTTTCTTTTCTCACGCCAACTCCGATCTCTCTCTCACCAACTTTTCTTATTCCTCAACTATGTTTCTACTCGTTTATTCACTTTTTTTGTGTGCCAGTGTATGTGAGTGTATATGTGGTGTGACAGTGAGTATTGTGAGGATTCCAAAAATGGAGAAATCTGATGATGTCTTTTAAAAAAAATATGATAGAAGAGGTGTTGATGGTGTTCTCTGTGAGGAAGAAAAAGGGGAAAAAATGGAGTGTGTGTATATTGTGAAAGGAAAAATGATCCCCTTTTTATTAGGAATAGGACAATTCAAGGCATATTCTCCTATGGGGCCCACCTTTTTATTGTTATCCTATGTGAATTGGTTTCTAATTTGAAGAAAACGTGTAGGGGGATAGGGTGGTGATGAGGTGTCTTAATTAAATAGGTAGGGTGGTCAATTTGTTGTGGTATTGTTATTGTGTGGAGGATTAATTACATGGGGTAGGGCACATGGTAAGATAAGGTAAAAAATGGGTAAAAATGATATCGGGGAGGGACAAAATTAGGTGTCTACACCACATACCAAAACTTTGCTCACACCACTCTAAATCCTCCGATGACCCAAAATATGTATCCCGCCACCATACATGATACTGTAATGCCTCCCTCTTACCATACATTCCCCCCAAATCCATAAATTGACCACTATGAAGAGATGTAGAATGAGTGTAAGGTGCCCGAAGATAAGCATGCTAGGGAGCTTCTACTGATAAAGGAAGAGATCGCCAGGATGAAGAAAATACATGGTTCGCCCAATGCAGTAGGGTTCAGTTATGATGACCTTTGCATTCACCCTACTTGAACTTACCCGAAGGATATAAAGTCCCTAAGTTTGAGACATTCAATGGTATTGGAAACCCGATGAACCATTTGAGAGGATATTGTGACCAGATGGTAGGCGTTGGTAGAAATGAGGAATTGATGATGAGGCTCTTCAGTCAAAGCCTGATTGGAGAAGCGTTAGAATAGTTTTCTTCACAGGAACTAAAGAAGTGGCCTGAATGGAGCACTTTACCCAGAGATTTTATTGATAGATTTGCCTATAATGTAGAGATGGTTCCTGATCGATATTCTTTGAATCACATCAAGAAAAAGTATAATGAATTCATTCATGAATATGCCTATCACTGGTAGAAAGAGGCAGCAAAGTTACGACCTCCTATGAAAGAAGAAAAAATAGTCGTTGTGTTTACCCGAGCTCAGGAGGGAGAGTTTATGAAAGATGTATCAGCAGTTCATGCTACCTTTGTTGACTTGGTTAAAATTGGTGAAACAGTTGAAGAAGGACTAAGGATGATAAAAATCAACATGACCTCTGCACAACTTGGATCTTCAGGATTCCCAAAGAAAAAGAGAGAAGATATGTCTTTCGTATCCTTTGGTCCAAACCTGTGTTTTATACCCAACCTAGCCCCCAAGTTTCACAGCCAAAATTCTCTACCAATTAATCGAATTAACCAACTCCATTGCCAAATTATCAGACCACCTACCATGCTCCACTCCCAAACTTCCAAGCCTACCAAAAAAGCTTCAGTTAACCAAAATTACCATCCGGTCCCTCTCCCCGCCTACCAAAATCTTCCTCGTCCAAATAGAGAAAAGAAAGTTAGTAAAAATTTCACTACTTTGGCTGAAACCAAAACTCAACTGTTTGAAAGGCTAAATAAAGCAGATCTCATCTAACCTATCCCATCGAAACCTGCTAATGCCAATTTTGGATTTTTTTTATGTCGATCAGCATTGTGCATATCATTCAAGAGGTGTTGGACACACAACTGAGGACTGTATTAATTTAAAGCATAAGATTCAAGATTTAATTGATCAAAAGGTGATTTCGCTTCAAACACTACCACTAAATGTTACTACCAACCCACTTCCAAACCATGATGGAGCGACCATCAGTATAATAGAAATAGATGATGAGTGGATGGTGAGCAAGTCTATAATGCAGGCTTGCCCGGAAGAGAAGGATTAAGTAAAAGATATGGAAAAAGGCAGTGACTGCCTTAAGTGTTACCAAGAGGCCCAAGTTTGTTACATTCATCGCGCCTCATCAAGCCTTTTCCTTAGTTACCGCAAGAGAAGAATTTTTTGTGGAAGCCACCGTCGAGTAAGGAATGACTAGATCAGGGAGATGGTACACTTAGAGGAACGTGCCAATGATACTTATAAAAAAGTTGCTAAAAAAGGCCAATCACTAAAGAGGAAGCCGGAGAATTTTGGAGAAGAAGTACTCTATTTTAAAACATTTAGATAAGATGCTTGCTCAAATTTCTATTTAGGTACTTATGAGTTCTCAATATCATAAACACGCTCTGCTGAAAGTTCTCGAAGAAGCCCATGTGCCCGTTGGCACCAGTACTGAAAATTTAGTAGCCATGATTAGTAGAGTGGTGGGAGACCATTGCATTAGCTTTGGTGGATATGAGTTACCTTTTGAAGGAGTGATGCATAACAAGACATTGCATATCACTGTCAAATGCCAAGATAAGATCATTAATAGGGTATTAATTGATGATGGATAAGGTCTGAATATCTTCCCATTATCTGTTCCGACTCAGTTGAACTGTGATATAGGGAAAATACATCAAAACACAGTAAATATAAGAGCTTTTGATGAGAGTTAGAGAAACACCATTAGGGAAGTCAAGTTGCACCTTCAACTGAGGCCTGTAGAATTCTTAATCGAGTTTTAGGTGATGGACATTTCCACAAGTTATAATTTACTCTTAGGAAAGCCTTGGATTCATGTAGAGGGGTCCATTTCTTCAACGTTACACTAATTGGTGAAATTCGTGTTGGAAAATGATGAAGTGGTCATCCATGGTGAAAGAAGCCGAATGAGTCACCCTAATGGTTGTGTTCCTGTTATTGAAGAAGTCCCGAAAGGGAGTGAATTTTATACAATGGATATCATGAATGCAGCTGAGAAAGACTCAACTCCTTATGAGCCAATGCCTTTGATTTACAAGATGTTGGCCACTGTTATGCTGGGAAGCGGTTTTGAGCCCTGGTGCGACTTAGTAAAGAATTTGGATGGGATCATTGATCCTGTCAAAATCACAGAGAAGGTGTTCAAGTATGGGATAGGCTATGTGCCAAGTAAAAAAGGTGAAATAAAGAGGAAGAGAGAAGGCCCAAAATCGGCAAAGAGGTTACCTCCGCTCTACCAGTTATTTCCTATTTTTTTGAAGCCTATAAGCTATGGTCTCGAGGATGGAATAGGGAACTTGTTCGAAGAGTGTGATGCCATTATGGAGGATTTCCCTGAAAAGACTGAGATCAAGAAAGATGAATCAGGGGAGAAGTTGTCGAACTGAACTTCCACTCTAATCATGACTCCTCGATTGAAGTGGTAGATGAAAGGATGAAATTTAACTTTTGCATAATCGGTGGTAGTCCGAATGAGGCTCGCGACCCACCTCTCAAGTTTTATTTTCCTTATTTTTTGCTTTTATGTTTCCCAAAAGGCTCAGACCCGTACTTGTGTGGATCGTAGCCAATGTTTGTAATGTTTTAAATTTTAATGAAAGCCTCCCTTATTGCAATGACATTTTTACTGATTTCACTACATTATTAGATCGCTATAATCTAACTTATGTTGTTTATGATTTCAGTAATAATAATTTAAAACATGCCAAAGTCATGTTATGTCAAGAGCTAAATGAAAAATCACAGCAAATGATGTCTTCTTCGATTTTCTCTCGCGCACAGGAAAGAGAATTTTATACCAGGATAGTATCCGCGGTCCGAGCAACTTTTGAAGATTTAGTAAAGATTGGGGAATCATTAGAGGAAGGCATCCGAACAGGAAAAATTGCCAAAACCCCAACATCATCTGAATCTTCTGCATTCCCAAAGAAAAAAAAAGAGGATGCGACTGCAGTCTCTACTAATTCTGTTGATAAGTTAAAGAGGAAATTCAAGCCTAGGAATATTCTTTCCTCATCATCTTCATCAAGTTTTCAGCCTGTATTCTACGCTCAACCCCAATGTCAAGCTCTAATTCCAAATATTTTACCCAGTGCCAAGTTCCACAGCCAAATTATCAGCCTCATACTCAAGTTACTTTTCCAAATAACCAAATAAACCTCCAAACATCTCCAAATTATCATTAAGTACCTCCTCCTGTAAATCAGAACCATTATAACCCTCCACGTCCAAACTTTGAAAAGAAACCTCCCCAAAACTTCACGCCGCTAGCTGAAAGTCGTACCCAGCTCTTCGGAAGATTGATAAAAGCTGGTTATTTGCAACAGATCCAGCCAAAGCCTATCAATCCCAACTCCCAGTTTTATCATCCCGATCAAAATTATTCCTATCATTCAGGAGCAGCGGGGTATAATATCGAGGATTGTATTAACTTGAAACATAAGATCCAAGATTTGATCGATCAGAAGGTCATCATGCTTCAGTCACCGACACCAAATGTTAACAATAATCCATTGCCTAACCATGGGGGACCTAAAGTTAACATGATTGAAATAGAGGTTGAATGGACGTCTAACAAGGCCATCACTAAGGTAAATTCAGAAGGACTCAAAGGAACAGAAGAGATGGAGAAGATAGAGGAAGTTGTGGCCACCTTAAGTACGGATGTGGAAAAAATTATCAAGCCTGTTATGGTCCCAAAAAAAGCTTTTAAGTATGGAATAGAGTACCAACCAAGAAAAGAAGATGAGATCGAAGATAATTCAAAGGAGAGTCTGTTTAGGACCTTGCCGCTCTTGTACCAGTCATTTTCCGTACATGAGATGTCAAATGATGATGGTCTTGGGGATGGTATACGAGATCTGTTCAAAGGATCCAATGCTCTACTAGATGATTTCCCAAAGTCCGGTGGGATGAAGAAGGTTGCACCAGGAGAGGCTTTACAAAACTAAACTTCCACTCCGCTCTTAATTCATCGCCCGTCGCGGTAGATAAAAGAGCAATTACTAATAGTTTTTAAAATCGGTGATGATCCGGAGGAGGCCCCGTGATCCATCCTTTTATGTCTCAAATTTTTGTTTCATGTTTTATGATGATAGGCGAATTTACACGCCTATATCAATATATTTTGCCCATATTTTAGCCTAGTTTTGAGAACAAAGTATATATTTCATGCACTTTTAGTCCTTTTTCCTGTAAATAAGCTAACGAACATGATTAGTAAAGTTTCAGGTATAAATGATGCAGAATTCAGCATTTTATGGCTTACTTGACGCAAAAGAAAGCTCACGAAGGAAGGGAAGGGAGTTTACACGCCTAAGGACCAAAACTGCTGCATGGAAAATCTATCCCGGGCTAAAATAACATTTCTGAAGACTTTGGGGATTCGCAGTAACTTAGTTGGATTTGGACAATGATACATTAACCTAGTACAATTGGGTTATGTATTTCATTAGTTTATTTGGATTATGATAATGTTACATTAACCTAGTACAATTGGGTTAAGTATTACATTAGCCTAGTAGAATTTGGTTAGATATTTTATTTATCTAGTAGGATTAGGATATGGGTATTATAAATACCCTATCATGCTAGAGATTTTTAAGAAGGAGGGAGACCACAATACTTTCTTCCATCCCTCTCATCTTCCACTATAAACAATTCTACAACTCTTCTAATCATTCCATTAATTCTATTTTTCTTCTTCTACTCTTCTATTCTTAAATTCCACAACAAGAGAATCGTTACTTTGCCTAGGAATTCACACCTCACGCCTACCACCTAAGCTACACGAAATTACTCAATCTTGTGGTATAACAACAATGTCAATCGTGATCTCCTTCGCATTCATGGGTAACTACACTTCTCTGTTGAGGTTATGGAAGCCGTATGAGATACTATCTATTGCTGTGAGTTTGTGAGTTCGCGACACGTATACTGCTTATATCATTATTCTCTTCATCTTAGTCTACATTCTTTGTGGTTGCAAACGCAAGAATACGCCAGTATAACATTTAACTTGTTCAAAAGAAAGGTTATTTGTCTGGAAAAGAGATAATGTCAAGGTAGTAGGGTCACCCCCTAAAATTCCCTACTAAAAAGCTAGTGCCGTAACTGGACTAACCTCTTGGAGAATTCGTACCGTTAGACACGCTTTAAGCTCGAAAGAGTTAAAGTGAAATAATCCTCGAATAGGTCGAAAGACGCCTGGATTTACCATCGAATACAATTCTCTATAAGCAGTTGCATGTCAGAATTCTACACACTCATAGCCAATAGAGATGTATACCTCAGAAGGTGGACATAACCCCAACGCCTCAATTCTCATTGTTTACAACTTACATAACAATCTTTCTCTTTTACTTTGCTATTTTCAGCTTTTATTTAATTGTTTTGGTAACACATTACAATCCCCCCTTTTTACGAGACTTGCACCAAAAGTTTAGTAATTTTGCTTACTTGTTGGCCAAGCTATTCCCTGTGGGATCGACACCCAACCCAGGTTGGATTCTTTATTTGCTAACAACCGCTTTACACTCCTACGAGAGCTGTAGATTGAGCGTTATCAAAAATTGGCGCCGTTGCCGGGGAATACAAGTGTCAATCAAGTTCGTGATAATTACTAGATCCTTTGGTCAAAGATTCTCGTACTTTTATGTTTAGTTTTTGTTTTTGTCTACTGCAGATTTTTATTTTAGTGCATGCCCCATACTCGAAGTTCTGGTCAACCGTTATTACCAATCAATCCTGAACCACAACGCATTGGTAGAATGAAAGCACAAGCTGAAATCGCAAGGATGGCTGCTCAACAGGAACAAACAAGATTGGCTGCCCTTGCCGCAACCCAGGTTCAACAGCAGAACATTGATAACCCTGCACGAGCAACAAATCCTGACGATGAGGATTTAGGTGATGACGAATTACTAAACCCAAGGCATGATGCTGAAATCACAACACCTGCCAACAGAAGAGGTCGACAAGCTCGGTATAGACATGATCACCAACCTATGCAGCCAAATTTCGACGATGATGATGATGATCTTGATGGTGCCGGAGCCACTGGAGCTATAATTCCACCACCATTAGCGCCCGGATCCAAGTTCAACATCACAAGCACCATGATTCAGTTATTGCAACTCAGGGGATTGTTTGGTGGACTAGCAGGCGATGATCCGAATATGCATCTCATTAACTTTATTTCTACATGCAAGTCTTTTGACAATCCTGATGTTGGTCAGAATGCAATTCGATTACGTCTATTTCTATTGTCTCTGTCTGGGGAGGCAACACTATGGTTGAATGGGCTGACTCCTGATTCAATTACAAATTGGAGGCAATTGAGAGACGCTTTCCTAGAAAGATTCTTTCCGCCTTCCAAAAAGGCACAATTGAGAGATGAAATCAACAACTTTTGTCAGCTTCCCACTGAAGCTCTTCATAAAACATGGGAGAGGTTCAAGACAAAGCTAGCGAGATGCCCAAACCATCACATGACTAATGTTCACCTCATGGAGATATTGTATAGAGCCTTGAATTCAATAACTAAGCCAGTGGTGGATAACGCAGCTGAAGGATCCTTTATGGATCTCACCTTTGGTCAAGCAAGCAATATGCTAGATCGCATGACGAAACAAAGTAGAGCTTGGCATACCAGGGATTCCGAGGTAGCAAGCCCCACTTTATCTATAGGCATGACTGCAGACCAAAGAAGAAGACAAGAAGAACGTGATCAAGATTTAGCGCACATGAAAACACAAGTGGATCTTCTGACAAAGCATTTATTATCAGGGAAGACCGAAAAAGTGAAAGCTGTGGCGCTAAAAGGAAGAGACGAATCTGATTCGGAAGAGGAGGCCAACTACTTGAACAATTAGGGGGTTTCCGTGGGAATACCCAAGGAAACCAAGGTCGGAACTATTATGATAAATCTGGAAGCAAAGACCAAGGTAGTTGGAAGAAAAGCAATGAAAAGAGTGGTTTGTACGTTCCCCCTGGTAGACGTGATACCACCACATCTAATTCTGGAAGTATGGAAGACATGATGGCTAAATTATTGAAAGGAGTGGAAGCAACGAGCGCGGGAGTTACTGAGGTAATTAATGATTTGTCCTCCATGAAACAACTAGTTGATTCTCATTCCACTTCAATCAAGCAAATAGAGTAGCAATTGAGCCAACTTTCAGCAGCACTCAATCAAAGAAAGGCTGGCACTTTACCTAGCGATACTGTGCAAAACCCAAGGAATGATGGGTCATGCATGGCCATCACTACCAGAAGTGGTAAGGTGCTGGAACCTTCAGCAAAAGACAAGCAATTGGCTGACGAAGTTGCGGACATGGATGATAACGCAAAAGGAGAAGATGCCGCAACAACCAGTCCCGACGTCAAGGACGTCACGCCCATTGACGTGCAGCATGAAAAAATGGAAAAACGGAAGCAAGAGGAGAAGAAAACCATGGAGAGAACACTTCCATACCCACCACCACCTTTTCCCCAAAGACTGAAGAAGGTGGCGGATGACACTAAGTTCAGCAAATTCATGACTATGTTAAAGCAGCTGACCATTAATGTTCCATTGGTGGAGGCACTTGAACAAATGCCTGGGTATGCGAAGTTTATGAAGGATCTTTTGATAAAGAAGAGGGCAGCAAGTTATGAGCTGAAAGACGATGTGCATCATTGTAGTGCAATTGCTACCCGATCGATAGTTCAGAAGAAGGCCAACCCCGGAGCTTTCACTATTCCTTGCACCGTCGAATCTTTGAACTTTGCCAAAGCATTATGTGACTTAGGAGCCAGCATCAATTTGATGCCATTATCGATCTACAAGAAGTTGGGGTTAGGAGATCCTACTCCAACCAATATGAGGCTCGTCATGGCAGATAGGTCGGTAAAACGACCTGTTGGTATTCTATGCGATGTCTTGGTAAAAGTTTCTTCATTTATCTTTCCAGCAGACTTTGTCATCTTGGATTGTGAAGCAGATTCTGAGGTTCCCATAATCTTGGGGTGCCCTTTCCTTGCTACAGGAAGTGTGCTAATTGATTTGAGAGCTAATGAACTTTCATTCCGAATAAATGACGAAGTGGTTCATTTTGATGTTTGCAAAACAATGAAGCAACCCAAAGATCTTAGTGTATTTTCGGTGGCTGATATTTTCTTTGATGATGAGAAAGAACTACCTGAAGAAGAGCAAATCATTGATGATCCCTTGGAGGTTGTGCTCATGAATGGAGAGAGTGAAGATGCTGAAAATTCTGAAGAAGCCATTTGTGCTCTATCGGGATTAGGAACATATCGCTATACTCCCAAGAAGCTGGATCTTGATCTCAAGAATCGGCCTACACCACCAGCTAAGCCATCTATTGAAGAGCCACCCATGATAGAATTGAAGGAGCTGCCAAGTCATTTGAAGTACGCATTCTTAGGAAGCGGAAACACTCTTCCAGTCATTGTGGCAGCCGATTTGGGTGAGCGACAAGTTGCATCTCTTATTGCTATTCTACGCAAGTATATTAGAGCTATTGGATGGACCATTGCGGATATTATTGGTATTCCACCTGGGATTTGTACACATAAAATTCAGCTTCAAGAAAATTGCACACCCACCATTGAGCATCAAAGGCGTCTAAACCCACCTATGCAAGAAGTGGTGAAGAAAGAGATCATCAAGTGGTTAGACGCATGAGTTGTGTATCCTATTTCTGATAGTGCATGGGTAAGCCCTGTACAATGTGTTCCCAAGAAAGGAGGTATGACGGTGGTTGCGAATGCAAAGAATAAACTTATTCCACTCAGGCCCGTCACTGGATGGAGAGTATGCATGGACTACCGCAAGCTGAATTCTTGGACACTCAAGGATCACTTCCCAATGCCATTTATGGACCAAATGCTAGATCGATTAGCGGGGAAAGGATGATTTTGCTTCTTGGATGGTTATTCAGGCTATAATCAGATTTGTATTGCACCCGAAGACCAAGAGAAGACAACGTTTACATGCCCATATGGTACGTTTGCCTTCAAACGTATGCCATTCGGGTTATGTAACGCACCAGCCACCTTTCAATGTTGTATGATGTCTATTTTCTCTGATACGGTTGAAGACACTTTGGAGGTATTTATGGATTACTTTTCAGTTGTTGGTGAGTCTTTTGAAGCATGCCTGGCAAACTTGAGCATGGCATTACAAAGATGTGTAGAGTTCAACCTTGTGCTGAATTGGGAGAAGTGCCACTTCATGGTAAAAGAAGGAATCGTTCTTGGGCAGAAGATCTCTGAAAGAGGAATAGAGGTTGACCGAGAAAAAATTGAGGTTATTGAGAAGCTACCGCCTCCAATTTCGGTGAAAGGAGTTCGTAGTTTTCTTGGCCATGCTGGGTTCTATCGTCGGTTCATCAAAGACTTCTCCAAAATTGCGAGTCCATTGTGCAAACTATTGGAGAAAGATGCAAAGTTTGACTTCAATGACGATTGCTTAAAGGCATTTGAATGCCTTAAAGGAAAACTCATTGAAGCCCATATTATGGTAGCACCAGATTGGACTCTCCCGTTCGAGGTCATGTGTGATGCTAGTGGTGTAGCCGTTGGTGCTGTACTTGGTCAGAGAAAGAAGAAGCTATTTTATCCTATTTACTATGCGAGTAAGGTCCTAAATGAAGCCCAAAGGAACTACACTGTTACTGAACAAGAGCTCCTAGCGGTTACGTATGCATTTGAGAAGTTTCGTGCCTATCTATTGGGTACTAAGGTGATCATTCATATAGACCATGCAGCTCTTAGGTATCTAATGACAAAGAAGGATGCAAAACCAAGGTTGATTAGATGGGTATTGCTGCTGCAAGAGTTTGATTTCGAAGTCAAAGATAGACGAGGTTGCGAGAACTAAGTGGTTGATCACCTATCTCGACTTGAGAATGAGCATGTGGCGCAACCTAAAATTCAGATTGATGATGCATTCTCGGACGAAGAGATATTAGCGACAACAATGGAGAAATTACCATGGTATGCCGACTTTGCAAATTTCGTGGTGAGTAATGTGATACCTGCCAATTTATCTTACCACCAAAGGAGGAAGTTTATGCATGACGTACAACACTACTATTGGGATGAGCCTTATTTGTTTCGACGATGTGCGGATGGTATCATTCGACGATGTATATCCCATGAAGAGGTGCCTAATATCTTGGAAGCATGCCACACTTCGCAAGTTGGAGGACATCACGCAGGCAATCGAACGGCCAGAAAAGTATTGCAAAGTGGTTATTATTGGCCTTCGATATTCAGAGATGCCTACGATTATGTTAGAAGGTGTGACCAATGCCAGCGTCAAGGTACGATTTCATAACACCATGAAATGCCCATGACCAAAATTCTTGAGGTAGAACTCTTTGATGTGTGGGGTATTGATTTCATGGGTCCATTCGTGAATTCGTTTGGAATGAAGTACATCTTGGTTGCTGTGGATTATGTTTCGAAATGGGTTGAAGCTGTAGCATTGGCCGACAATGAGGGAAAGTGTGTTGTAGCATTCTTGAAGAAGAATATCTTCTCTCGCTTTGGAGTACCACGTACTATCATAAGCGATGGAGGATCTCACTTTTGCAACAAGCTATTCAAGTCCGTGTTGGCAAAATATGGTGTCAAGCAACATAAGGTATCCACACCTTATCACCCACAAACTAGAGGACAGGTAGAGGTTTCCAATTGAGAGATCAAGCAAATCCTTGCGAAGACGGTAAATGCTAATAGGAAGGATTGGTCTCGAAAGCTGGACGATGCACTATGGGTGTACAGGACTGCATTCAAAACGCCAATTGGCATGTCCCCTTATCAACTAGTTTATGGGAAGGCTTGTCACTTACCCATTGAGCTCGAACACAAGGCATTGTGGGCATTGAAGAAATTAAATTTGAATTGGGATGATGTGAAGAATCTGAGGTTGGAGCAGCTGAACGAACTAGATGAATTCCGTCTCCATGCATATGAAAGGTCAGACCTATACAAGGAGCGGATGAAAAAGTATCATGATCAGCGGATTGTTCGACGAAACTTCCAAAGGGGTGATATGGTACTTCTCTTCAACTCCAGATTAAAGCTCTTCCCAGGTAAGTTAAAATCCAAGTGGTGTGGTCCATACAAAGTTATCCAAGTCTACTCGTCTGGAGTAGTTGAATTGGAAGATAATAATGGTGTTGTCTTCAAGGTGAATGTCCAACGTGTTAAGCCTTATATCGGTCCTCTTGACTCGATGAATTCTATGGCCATCATCTATCTCGAGGAAGTCTAAGTACTCGAGGTAACTATGTCGAGCCACGACAATAAAAAAGGCGCTAGATGGGAGTCAACCCATCGTTTTATCGTTTTATCATTCTTTTTTTTACTTGTTTTGCTTTTGATAATGAAAATCCAAAAATAAGAGTCGTGCCACGACCAAAACTAAGGCGCTTGATGGGAGGCAACCCATCGTTCTAATCGTTTTTATTGTTTTTGAGCAAATGTAGGTGCAAGAGGTGTAAAACGAGGAGATTGGTTTCAAATTTCGATTTGGACGTATTGCATGTTAAAGTTGGTAAGTTAGGAATAGTGATGCATAAGGCTATGGATTGAGCATTGCTCATGCCAAACTAGGCATCGAGGAAGGCTAGGCCTAGGTAAAACTAGGCCACGAACGATGCACAACCTATCCTATAGCCTAAGGTCTCGGAATCTAGTGTGCTATACACTATGCGTCGCCCAGTCCTAAGTGTGCTTTTGACTATGCGCCGCCTATGCTATAGCATTAGGTCTCAGGATCTCATATGCCATAGACTATGCGGCGCATATGTCCCTAAATGCCATAGACTATGCGCCGCATATACCATGACTATGCCGAGCATTATGCGCCGCATATGTAGCATTTTTGTCTCCAAAACCGATTGTAAATGGGTCAAAACCCGACCCATTCTCTTCCTATATAAAGGGAACTTAGTCTTGAAACATAACCACACTAGAAATTAACCTAAAGGCCCCGCATTCCCTCTCCAAACCATCCCAAAATTTTTCTTTTTGCTCTTCCAATTCACAAAACCATCTCCAAAAGCTTCAAGCAAGTAAGTACTCTCTTATTCTTCATTTATTTCTCGTAAGTACTAAGTTTCTATGTCTATTATAAATTTCTACATCGTATAATATTGATTGGAGATGTTCATGTGTTTTGATCGTTGATACAAAATCATGTGAGTAAACATATACGTAGGAAAATCTTGACTTGTTTCCGACTTGAATTTGATTTTAATAGCATTGTTATACGATTTGCGGAATTGATATGGTGATGAACATTGACTATCATATTATGATCTTGTTACTTGGATACTTACATGCTAGACTATCCCGTTCATCGGGATAAGCCTTATAGTTGCCTACCGACTTAGGAGGTTGCGATTGTTGAAAACATCCATACCATGTTACAACCCCTATGTAGTAGTGTTGTTATATCTAACATGAAAGTAGTGCAATGGCTGCAAGTAGTAATACATTACTGATTTTCTTGTCGGAATATAATCCTTAAACGTATGTCGACGAAATCTGAGTAATCGACCACTTTCACTTCACTGATTTGTGTCAACAAAACTAAGTGTGGGGTGGTACCCCTACTGCTTGTTTATAGATTGTATCAACTAAGATTGTGCTACCATTAACACTATTTCTAGTCTCAGGTACAATGGCACCTAAAGCGAGGCAAGGCAAGGAGAAGGCTACCACTTCCCAAAAGGGCAAGAAGAGAGGTAGAAAGGACCAAGGAGAATCATCCTCAACACAACTACCCCGCAGAATGTTTGGAATAAAATGGGTTCTTGAGGAGGAAGCCAAAGAATGGTACAGGAACAACAAAGAAAGAAGATATGTTCACGTCGACCTGATCAACAAGGACACCTTAGCGAAGAAGGAGCCGCGTATGTTGGCAAAAATCATGGCATTGAAGCTGGATTTCATCTTCTGCGATATGGGAGAATGTAATCTTGATTTGACAAGAGAGTTTTACGCCAACTGGTCGCCGAAAACAACAGGCAACGAAGTCAAAATTCGGGGCCAAGTGTTACAGCTCAACGCGGACTGGATCAACTCTTTTCTTGGCTTACCTTCGGTCGACCCAGCACCATTCAAAGAGCTGTACAATAGGCCTCCTTATAGAGAAATTAGACACACACTTTATGGAAGTAGATCGATGGCAAGGTGGGGCAGACATAAAGACACAGGACGACACAACACCTTCCCCTATGCTTCACTGAATAGGGAAGCAAGAATCTGGATGCGTATTGTCAACTCATGCCTTATTCCTGGGACTCAATACACCAAGATATCAAGAGATAAAGTGTGTTTGGTCTATGCTTTGATGACGAATGTCCCTATCAACTTTGGGGCAATCATTCGCTCTACCATGAGGAAGGCCAGACTCCACAAAAGGTCCCACTTCACGTTTGGAAATCTGTTGACAGCAATCTTGCGGAAGGAGGATATCGAAGAGGAACCAGATGACCACAAACTCCCACATAACCCAAAGAAGGTTGACCTTACTAAGGTCAAAGATGCTGAAACAACTCATGGTGTCAACCTTACTACTGCGGAAAGACATGCTCGTGATGAGAGTTTCTTCCGTCATCTTTATGGCATGACACGATTTACTATGATGAGTGGTGGACGTGTTCCAACTGCTGCAGAGCTCCAACAGCTGGACCACAACTATCCCATGAACATGCATGCACGGGAGATGTGTGGAGTGGGCGTATACTTTGAGGAACCTCTAGATGATGATGTGCCGACTGATGACGATCGACGCTTGCCAGACTCTGACGAAGAGGAGAACTCTGACGATGATTCTTATGATGATTCCGACGAAGGGGGTATGACCCCCGGCATTGAGGAAGAGTCCGACTAACCAGGTTCCTCGTATTTATTTTCCACTGAGGGCAGTGTCCCATTTAAGTGTGGGGTGGCGGTATCGTATGCTATACTTCTCTATCGCATCTATGTTTGTTTATTTTGTTGTTTTTTTCGTGTTTTAGTTTTTTGTTTTTGTTGTTTTTTCTAGCTTCGCATGAAATTATTTTGATAGGCAGCATGAGATTATAACAAGAGTATGTGCTACAATTGTGACTATTGAGACGTTTAGGCTCTAGTTGTGACTCATTATGTGATATTGTGTGGTTCAATTCCTTCACTTGTTGGGTCGAGAGTCTATATTACTTCCAAGCAAGTCGACCATGTGCCTTGTGTGTGTGAGATAATCGTATATTCTATGTGTGTGGCTGATGCTAGAACTTGCCTGGTATGTATGCAAAGCAAAAATAAGGAGTGTAAGTTTAGGATATGATTTAGGCATTTCTTTGGCAACCTATATTTGTTTACCTTCAGTTTTACCTACCCATGGACATCATCCTAGTTAAACCCTTTTGAGCCTTTAGCCTATTTTCTTTGACAACCTTGTATGTAAGCCTAATCCATTTTTTTCAAGACCGTAATTTGATCCAAACTCCTAAGTGCTTTAAAGTGAAAAAGTCATGTGACAACATAAGAGGAAATTGGGTGAGTATGATGCTATAAATTGTAATGGTGCTTGAATGTGTTATGAAAAAGAAAGTGCTATCATAAGAGGTATGTTGTGAAAAGAAAAAGAAAAAGAAAGCTGAAAAGTGAGTTGTGCTTAAAATTGAAAAACAAAAGAGGAGAACAAGGGTGGTAGAATAAAAGAAAGAAAGGTTGAAAAAAAAAAGTGTCAATGATACAAAGTGATGTATTAAAGCGCTTAGGAACTTAGTCACTATTCCTGGCCAAAATAGTCCTACCCGTCCCTTAGCCTACATTACAACCATCAAAAGACCTACTTGATCCTAAGCTTAGCATTCTGACATTTAGTAGAGTATTACATTAAGGGCAAGCCTATGGTCATCAGTTGCTACATATGAATTCTTTGTGAGAGTGAGAGCAAGGACATTTTGATACCCATGTTTGAAAAATATGCTATACTTGTGAGTGATTATGGGTACTATAGTGTGAGACACACATGGTTGATGAGTTTTGGGTAGTTATATATGATTCCTTGTACCTTAACGTTTGCATGCGAGTTGATCACCATCACGAGTCTATGCTAGAGGTTAAATTGTTTCTACCTATAATCGAAAAGCTACTCTTTGTTGATAATTGTTGTGCTTGTCTTGACAAATGTTTTGTGTTGTTGCTGTGAAACCCTAAGTTGATGTTTAGAAGGACATGGTATTTCGTTCGAGGACGAACAAAGCTTCAAGTGTGGGGTGTTGATGATAGGCGAATTTACACGCCTATATCAATATATTTTGCCCATATTTTAGCCTAGTTTTGAGAACAAAGTATATATTTCATGCACTTTTAGTCCTTTTTCCTGTAAATGAGCTAACGAATATGATTAGTAAAGTTTCAGGTATAAATGATGCAAAATTCAGCATTTTATGGCTTACTTGACGCAAAAGAAAGCTCACGAAGGAAGGAAAGGGAGTTTACACGCCTAAGGACCAAAACTGCTGCATGGAAAATCTGTCCCGGGCTAAAACAACATTTCTGAAGACTTTGGGGATTCGCAGTAACTTAGTTGGATTTGGACAATGATACATTAACCTAGTACAATTGGGTTATGTATTTCATTAGTTTATTTGGATTATGATAATGTTACATTAACCTAGTACAATTGGGTTAAGTATTACATTAGCCTAGTCGGATTTGGTTAGATATTTTATTTATCTAGTAGGATTAGGATATGGGTATTATAAATACCCTATCATGCTAGAGATTTTTAAGAAGGAGGGAGACGACAATACTTTCTTCCATCCCTCTCATCTTCCACTACAAATAATTCTACAACTCTTCTAATCTTTCCATTAATTCTATTTTTCTTCTTCTACTCTTCTATTCTTAAATTCCACAACAAGAGAATCGTTACTTTGCCTAGGAATTCACGCCTCACGCCTACCACCTAAGCTACACGAAATTACTCAATCTTGTGGTATAACAACAATGTCAATCGTGATCTCCTCCGCATTCATGGGTAACTAAACTTCTCTGTTGAGGTTATGGAAGTCGTATGAGATACTATCTATTGCTGTGAGTTTGTGAGTTCGCGATACGTATACTGCTTATATCATTATTCTCTTCATCTTAGTCTACATTCTTTGTGGTTGCAAACGCAACCAAGAATACGCCAGTATAACATTTAACTTGTTCAAAAGAAAGGTTATTTGTCTGGAAAAGAGATAATATCAAGGTAGTAGGGT
The DNA here is from genome assembly GCA_030864215.1 of Capsicum pubescens. Classification (NCBI taxonomy): domain Eukaryota; kingdom Viridiplantae; phylum Streptophyta; class Magnoliopsida; order Solanales; family Solanaceae; genus Capsicum; species Capsicum pubescens. The sequence goes on from CM061541.1 coordinate 43,221,213, forward strand.
CACCCCCTAAAATTCCCTACTAAAAAGCTAGTGCCGTAACTGGACTAACCTCTTGGAGAATTCGTACCGTTAGACACGCTTTAAGCTCGAAAGAGTTAAAGTGAAATAATCCTCGAATAGGTCGAAAGACGCCTGGATTTACCATCGAATACAATTCTCTATAAGCAGTTGCATGTCAGAATTCTACACACTCATAGCCAATAGAGACGTATACCTCAGAAGGTGGACATAACCCCAACGCCTCAATTCTCATTGTTTACAACTTACGTAACAATCTTTCTCTTTTACTTTGCTATTTTCAGCTTTTATTTAATTATTTTGGTGACACATTACAATCCCCCCTTTTTACGAGACTTGCACCAAAAGTTTAGTAATTTTGCTTACTTGTTGGCCAAGCTATTCCCTGTGGGATCGACACCCAACCCAGGTTGGGTTCTATATTTTCTAACGACCGCTTTACACTCCTACGAGAGCTGTAGATTGAGCGTTATCATTTTACGACTCTCAAAAAAGCATGGGCCCACATTTGTGTGGGTCATAAGCCATAGTTTTTATTTATTTTCCAAAAGGCCTCCCTTTATTTAAGAAGTTATTTTTTAACTATGATTATCTAGCATGGTTTATTTTGGTAGCAATAATTTTAAAAACTTGCCAATGTCATGTCATGTCAAGGGTTAGACGAACAAGGCGAATGAAATAATGATAAACATAAAAGGTGATGAGGAGCGGTTAGTAGTAGATATAGAGGAATGTGAAAATCAAAAGAAGCCCAACCTGGAGGAGCCCTAATCCTACCTGATATGGATGGTCAAGAGTGGACCAAACCAATCAATTCTGATGCGGTAAAGATATATCATGCTTGAAAGATGTTATAGTTTTTGTTTCTTGGCTTATTTGTAATCGCTTTTATAATAGTATCAATTTTATGATGTGTAATCACCTAGAATCCTTTTCCTTTATGTACGAACTATGTTTGACCTGAATTCCCAAGAACGGGATACGTAGGCGGCCTATGTCGGCTTCGGTCAACCCCTTAGAAAATTTTATCCTTTCCCTTTATCTATGAACTACGTTTGACCTGAATTCCCAAGAAAGGAATACGTAGGCGGCCTATGTCGGCTTCATTCAACCCATTAGATTTTTTCTATATATATCCCTAGCGTAGTCTTGAACTATGTTTGACCTGATTCCTACTTCAATGGGATACGTAGGTGCCCCAACATCTCGGTCATATAACCCCAGGAAATAAAAACTAGGGAAGAATTTTCGAGAAGGAATCTCAAAAATTCACAAGAGAAGATCAACATCCAACAAAGAGAATGAGGATCAGCAAAGACTGGAGATCCACTCAAGATGATATCATCTTAGACTACTCTAAACTGGGGAAATTTTTTTGAGGGAGGCCTTAAATTTCCACCAAATACTGAAATATATTTTAAATTCCCCAACACTAGAGGTCGAAGTGGAGATTTGAGAATCACCACCTGGGATAAAGTCTAGGAAGGCTGAATCTCCGTCTTTGATAAAACTTCTGGTAGAGAGCCTCGATAATGCTGAATCCCTAGCAATCCTCCGTCAAATATCGGATATTGTCAGAATCAAGAGAAAGATGGTCGTTGAGCTAGCACATGACATGACTGGCAGAGATTTTCTAGATTTTTGCAGGAGTTTTCGAAACTATTTTCTAAAAATTAAGACAACTTTCAAAAATCTATATAAGTCTTTTACTTAATGATTGACCAGACATCAATTAGGACGGGGAGTCAGGGGTGGAAGTCCCAACATGATGGAGTACCCAAAAGATGGCGTGGAGCAAATGGAGAATCGAAGAAGGTCAACACGGAGTAGTTTCATTCAAACTAATCATTTTTCTGTGGATACAGGGATCGATATACAAAATGAGTGTTTCTTTCAAAAAATCCCTGAGCAAGTCGGGAGCCATGCCAGAGCATATAATGCTTAAGAACGGTATTTTTGGGTAGCTCAAAAATGGGTTTAATACCCATTTATCGAGGACCATTTGAATTGTCCATCTCATTTCTTGAGATCATGGAGGACAAACAAAGGCGTCTTCTTTTCTTTACGAGCATTGTATTTAGAATTTTTCTAAAAAATAGTCGCTAGCAAAAGAGACTTTGTGTTTACTAATCATCTACTTCAAGTATAGGTACATGTAGAAAGCAAGACGCAGACAAACAAACTCAGGTGAAACTGTTTTTAAATTGCTAAGAGGGCCATTTCATATCATTTCCAAAAGGGCCATTGCATATCATTACCAAGAGGGCCATTTCATATCATTGCCAAGAGAGCCATTTCATATCATTGGCCAAGAGAGACATTTCATATCATTGCCAAGAGGGCCACTACATAGCATTGCCAAGAGGACCATTGCATATCATTGCCAAGAGGGCAATTTCATATCATTGCCAAGAGGTCCATCACATATCATTGCCGAGAGGGCCATTGAATATCATTGACAAGAGGTCCATTGCATATCATTGCCGAGAGGGCCATTGCATGTTATTTGCCGAAAGGGCCATTACATATCATTACCGAGAGGGTCATTGCATATCATTGCCGAATGGGCCATTGCATATTATCGCCAAGAGACCATCTTATACCATCTCCCAAGAAGGCTATTCAATATCTATTGACGCGCTAGACACAACGCTGGCATCGAGGATATCATCAATATTCAATATATCTGTTGACACACTAGACACAACGCTGGCGTCGAGGATATCATCAACATTCATATATATGTTGACATGCAAGACATAATGCTGGCGTTGAGGATATCATCATCATTCAATATCCGTTGACACGCTAGACACAACGCTGGCACCGAGGATATCATCAATATTTAATATATCTGTTGACACACAAGACACAACATTGGCATCGAGGATATCATCATCATTCAATATCTGTTGACGCGCTAGACACAACGCTGGCGACGAGGATATCATTAGCATTCAATATATCTGTTGACACGCTAGGTACAACGCTGGCGTCGAGGATATCATCATCATTCATATATCTGTTGACACGCAAGACACAACGCTGGCATCGAGGATATCATCATCATTCAATATCTATTGACGCACTAGACACAATGCTAGCATCAAGGATATCATCAGCATTCGATATATCTATTGACATGCAAGACACAACGCTGGCATCGATGATATCATCATCATTTTATATCTGTTGACACGCAAGACATAAATGCTGGCATCGAGAATATCTTATCATTTTATAAATCAGCATCTGAATGCATCGAGAGCACACGATTTGAAGGGACATCTTTAAGTCGCTATCTAAGGATGAATGATATATAAGATTTCCTAGAAATTGTCAATTTGAGGGTCATCTATAAGTCATATTATTTGAATTATGATAGTGTGCAAGATCACCTATGATTTGATAGCCTGTAGGTATCCGTAAGCCACAACAACATCCTAATCAGATATTGTGAAAGATCGCCCAAAAATCGATAGTTCAAAGGTTATCCATAAGTCGCAACTAAATCCTTACTGGAGAATATGCAAGATTATCAAATTGATACGTCCAAGGGTTCTCTATAAGCCGCGTCATATCCAAGATCGATTATGTGCAGGATTACTCAAAGACTAACAATTTGAGAGATTATCTATATGTCATATTGTGTCCAAGGTCGGATGATGTGCAGGAACACCTGAAAGCTAGCGATTGGAGGCATATCTGTAAGCCATCTCTTATCCAAGGTCGGATAATGTGCAGGATTACCTAAAAGCTAGAAATTCAAAAGATATCTGTAAGTCGCCTCGTATCCAACATCAAATAATGCGCAAGATTATCCAAAGATTGACAATTTAAGAAAAATTTATAAATCGATCATCAGCTATAACCGGAGAAGTTATAATTCCACATACAACAAGCATTATAGGTGACCAAAAAGGTTTTCTCATCAATACAAGATTACACGGTTGTAGGGACCGTTCTGCATAAAGTATCGCTGGTGTCTAAAATGGCCACCCCACCTTAAAGACATATTCAACCGACAAATGTCATAATTATACAACAACCAAGAGGGTTGTTGTGTTTTTGCCAGTTATTTCAATCCAAACAGGTACATGAAGATATGACTCCGATTTTCAGGCCACAACTCACGTGGAGATATAGTAACAGACTACATACCTCTTTCGTGAATTATGTTTACCACTAACACTTTTTGCTTGAAGCATTGTCGAGAGCATCCGAGAGGATAAAAATCTCAAATCAAAACCACCGGTGCAGACGACTTCAGATAGGATGCAACACAACGTGGAACTCTTTCTTAGCAGCAAAACGGGACATAGTCTAAAAAGGGACGTCAAACTCTTTGGACACGAGCTAAAGAATAATCACCACCATCATCCAACCACACCCTTGTTAGAAGGCATATGGGAATTCTGGGATATTCAGGTTTCAGCTTCACCTTTGGGATATTCCTAAACTCATACCGAGGGTAAACTTTGCTTTCTTTCAAATCCGAATGACAACATACCTAGAGTTTTGAAAATTATGTCCAGGTAAATTCTTGCTTATGGATGTGAGGGATACCACATTTATGGTTAAGAGGTTACAAGCCTCTTTTGCACAACTCGATCATTAACTTGTCACATATCCCGAGTTAAAGATCATCTGAAATAGAAGACTATCTTTTCTACCGATCGAGTCAAACTACAAGCAGTCTGATTCCCTAAAGTCTCGGGGATATGTAGGCTGGGCTCTACGTAGAAAACTCAACTGTATTCCAACCTCCCCCCAAATTCCTTTATTCCCCAGTTTCTTGGTTTATCAAAAGCTCTAAAACCGTGATAGTTGGTGAATTTTCTTGAAAATCGTGCTTAAAATCAAGCTTTGTGAACTACAAGTGGCCTGAATTCTCATGTAACTTGAGATATGTAGGAAATCTGATACCGAGGTTCGGCCATAACTCCATAAACTTGTGCAAAATCCAACCTTTTTTGAATTCGAATTTGTGGTCGGACAAAAATTAGTAACGTCAACCTCCCTTTGCCCAGGGTTACTTGCATCCACCCTACCCACCCAAAGGGCGGGGGCAGTTTTTGACACTTAATTTTTTACCTCCATAACTAAGTTTAATCCGGGGTTTCTTCGATTTTCAAGTAAAATTACAACATTTATTTTATCCAAATAAAGAATTTTCAAAGTATTCATTTGGGTAAATTGATCATTTAAGTATCGATTATTTATTATCGTGATCAATTATACGAAATTTTATAATTTTATTACTTAAATGCTTATTTTAAAGAATATCGTATTTTAATCAAGGTTTATATCAAAAATAAATTCAAATGATTAACATTTCGATTTGAATATAATTTTACTCTCAAAAATTAATTTATTTGGATAAATATTTGTGTAATTTTAATAAATCAAGAAGCTCGAGATCAAACAAGGTATTAATTCGTATCGAATTTTGATTCAATTTAGTCAAACTATTAAATTTGATCCTAATTTAAATTAATTGGTCATATTTGCAATGAAATGTGACCAATCTAATTTTTAATTGGATTGCAATATTGACTAATTTTGGCCAAATCCTAAATTTTAATTGGGGGTTATATTTTAAATAACCCCCAAATTCTTAACAATTCCAACCAAACCAACCCATTTTCTTTCAACAATGCAACAACCCATCACAAGCGGCCCATTCAAAACTTGACCCAACCCACTCTTCAAATTACCCCAGCCCAGCACCACACCTCCATTCACCAGCCTAATTTTATGTCTCAACCCAGGCCCAAACTCCCTCCGACCCGGTCAATTCCCTTATATCTCCCCCTTCAGCATAACCACACTAACCCTCAACAGACGCGACAACACTGCAAAAACCTAAACCCGCCACCCCATTTTCAACACGAACCAACCTCACCTGCGACCCTAAACCCGATTCTCACAACCAACAACCCGTAACCAACCCGTTTATAACCTCTTTCATGCATCCCGTGCAAGTTCATGCGAAGAAAACCCTCGAATCTTCTAGAAATAAGTCGAGGTGTCCTCTCAACGTATCAATTTCGCAAATATCGGGTACGGGAGCACGATTCCGTACATGTATGTCACAATTTTATTGGCTCATGGTGAAAATCTATTTTGCCTAAATCTTATTGGTCCACCGATTTGGAAATCGGTATAATTTGTTAGGGGAACCCGATTGGGAGTTAAAAAATTATGAATTCTCTTTGGAAAAGGAATCCCTAAATTACCCTCAATTGGCTTCTATATAAAAAGCTCACTGTTGAGATGAAAAAGGGGATTTTTTTGGCTTCTTCCTTTTTGGATTTGGGAAAAATTGGAGGATTTTCTCTTCTTTCCAGGCTGGGGGTTCTGGGGTTCGAAATTTTGGATGGTATTTTGAGGGTTCGAAATTGGGAGGATTTTTTTTGGGGACTGGCCTCTCCTATCTGGGTTCAAAATCTTGGAAGCAAAGGGATTCGAAAGTCGAAGGGGTTGAGAAAATTTGGATTGGGGGAGTTCTTAGAAAAACTAGGTCTAAAGAGGGGGGGGGGGAAGTGAGCCATTCTGAGCAAAATCGATAAATCCTTTCATTTTAGTAAAAATTTGAAGCTTGTCGAAATTGTTCAAAGTAGCTGCTAGGCCTTTTTTTGGTGGTGACGAATCCGGTGATAGCTCGAGTCCTATTTTACTGCTCCCTAAAAGGTAATACCCTTTTCCATTTAAGATTTAACTATTTCTGCTTTATCTCGATCTTCTATAGTCGTGAATAAATTTTTTAGTATGATTGTATGCTGGGTTATTTGCTGGTTGATGGCTTTGATAGCCGTAGGTAGTTGTTTTGGTAGATTTCCGATTTAATACTCTCATTTTTTGTGAAATGCTTAAGGTTTGTATAGCTGACTTTATGTTAAAGTTTCATGTTCTGCGATTCTGTTTGAGTTGCTGGTATTTTGTTAAGGCTGGTTTTGTCGTTTAAAGTTTCATGCTTTTGATTTTGGTTTGAGTTACTGGTATCCTGTTAAGGCTAGTTTCATGGCTAAAGTTTGATTCTGTTTGGTCATTTCGGGCTGCTTGTATGTTGTCATGGTTGGCTTCAAGGTTTAAAGTTGCGTGCTTTGATCGTTTTGGGTCGATGGCGCCCTGTTCTAGCTTGTCTTATTTTAAAGTTTCGTGTTTTGTTCTTGTTTTGATAGTTTTCGGGCCGAGGGTGTTTTCTTCATTGTTGGTATTAACGTCGTCTTGTTTGTCGAGACTTCCCCATGAGTTCTTTGGCTTCCGAAATGACATAGAATGACAAGGATACGCTCGACAAAAACTGATAAATCCCATGATTCCTCGATGACCATTTCGGCTATTAGAACTCGTTTGAGTTTGACAAAAGTGGATGAGGATGATAGTAGTGCCCCGCCACTTTCCCTTTAGCTTTATCTGCCATGTCTTTTTTTGTGTGGATTCGAATCATTTATCCTTCCTTGTCTCTTGAGCTTGTTGCCAGTACATGATCGGGTTAGTGAGATGAATGCAATAATGGGGTATCTTAGTATGTTTATTTAGAAGGAATGGCCTTATTTTATTCTCCTCGTGGAAATGGAGCATCACTATTGTATGTCTATTTGAATACCTACTGTCAATGGAACTTGGATTTATAGGTAAATTTCGCTTCTTTTTTGTGTTTCAATCAGTCTCTTAACTAGATCATGGGGTTACGTTTAGGTATGAAGTTCTCAAAACAGCTTGCAAATAATTTTCTCCTATCCCATATAACATGAGAGTATCATATAGTGTGGTATAGATTGGTTTATTTGAAGCGCATGACTGTGTTTCGATTTTAGTGTTGGAAATTAATAGTGTTCTTGATTTAAGTGAGACCCTCTTTGCTTTTGTTGATTGGATTGTCTTGTATACTGTACAACATACAAGAAAAGAGGTGAAACAAACTTATCTTGGTTCATTCTTAGCATAAATTTAAGTAACTATTTTTGGGATTTATCTTCAGCTCTTCAGTTTTGTATTCCAGTTAAGCGTTTTGATAGTCAACTGATAAAATTTTCTTAGTTTCTGTGTATTCCTTCTCATAAGTAAGCACCGGAACCTATCGTTTTGTCAAAAGGAATTGATTGAGATTTACTATTAATGTACGATCCTTTAAAAAATGTTATAGCATCCCTATACTACAACAAACAAAACCAACATTACGTCCTATGCTCTCATCTAATGGTCATCACATGCGATTAGGAAAAGTGACCTTTTAACAGAATTCTTTCATGCATATGCATACTTTCATGCCAAAGTCCAGCATAATATGGCGTGTTCTTTTTGATCTCTATGTTAAAAGTTCAAAACCAATTAAACACAGTTGCATGTCGTATATATCACTAATATAGTAGCTAAGTTTCCTTTTATGTATCGAAGTAGTGATTTTTTTTAACAGCTTTGAACTTTCTGAATTTTTTTTGTTATAAAAGTAATTCATTTTTATGAACGCGTATTAATTCATATATCTTTTCTTTGCATGCACCCCCCTTGGAGCCCAAATGGGCTTCTTCTCTCTTTGCAATTCATAAATGGGCCAATGAGGCCTATCCTTCCGAGTCAAGCCCGAATGAAAGCCCAAAGTTGAGCACGTGGCATATGGATACGAGAAGTCGAAAGAGGAATAATGGATTAAAATCCCATCTTTGAAGCGGCCAAGGGATTAGAACGTTTCTTTTCTTTTATTTGTTTATTATTTTATCGTCTTTTATTTATTTGTTTATTCATTTATTCCTTCATTTCATGTGGGCCTCGAAGCCAAAGTTGTAAATTTAATGCAGATGGAGCGAGACTCGAGCCAAAGGCTCGAAAATCAAACTAAGACAGGTGAAATGGGTTGAAAACCCAACTAGATTAGGACCGGGCCGATGGTTTGGGCTTGAAAGCCTAAATCACTACTTCCCCGCTTTTCTCCCCTTTTCCTTTCGTTTACTTATTTACATGTTTCTTTGCGAACTTAGTTTTAAATCCCTAACTAAGTCATCTAAAAACTGGTTTTGCATAAACACTAAAATATCACTAAAATTGCTTTTCTTTGCAGAAATCAACTTTTTTCCAAAGTTAGTCAAATATGATTTTCAAACAGTCCGGATAACCGCAAGTTAGCAGACGTTTTAGGTGCCTAACACTACCGCTTATCTAGAATCTCTAACTTAAAACGATTTTCCTGTTTTGAATCGTTTGAAGTAACTTTTATAAAGGTTTCTTAATTCCGTTTCAAAATTAAGTAGCGACTCTCTTTCAAAAGTCAAAATTTCTCCGCAAAATATGCAGGATTAATAAAAAACTAGCAACTTAAAGGATATCTATAAGTTGCCTCATATCCAACATCAAATAAATGCGCAAGATTATCCAAAGATTGACAATTCAAGGGAAATCTATAAGTTGTATCGATACGAGAGATGCGTAAGACTTACCCAATGTCACATGCAAAGTGCTATTATTGATAACCGAAGGGGTTATCAGTCTACATACGACAAGAATTATGGATGACTAAAAGGGTTGACGCATTAGCATATGGCTACGCAGTTGCAGGGTCCGCTCTATACGTGTCGTCGGTGCCCAAGAGGGCCACCCTACTTTGAAGAGAATTTCCAACTTTTAAAGCAACTATTTTATCCAACAACGAAAGGGTTGTTGTGTCGATTATCGCAAGAATTGTCTCTGTGTCGATTATTGCAAGAATTGTCTCCTTTCTAACAAGTACATGGAGATGATGACGTCTTTTCAGGTAGAAACTCACGCGGAGATATGATAAAAGACTATAGATCCCTTAGTGAATTATGTTTATCACTATCAGTTTTATTTGAGATATTTTTGAGAGCATCTGAAAAGGATGAAAGTCTCAAACCGAAATCACAGGTGCAGACGACACCAAAAAGGACACAGCAAAACGTGAAACTTTTTCTTAGCAGCAAATTGGGACATAGTCCAAAAAGAAATATCAAACTCTTTGGATGCGAGCTAAAAGACGATTTCCACCACCATCAAACCATATCCCTATCAGAAGGCATGTAGGTATTTTTGGGATTTTTGTTTCCGTTTCACTTTTGGAGTATTTCTAAACTCACACCGAGGGTAACCTTCTCTTTCCTTCAAATCTGAGTGACAACATACTCAGAATTTCATGAATTATGTCCGAGTAAAATCTTACCTATGGATGTGAAGAGCTCCATATTCATGGTTAAGAGGTTACAAGCCTCTTTTCCGTAACTCAATTGTCTGTAACTCATCCTAAGCCAAAGGTCATCTTAGCATAAAAGACTGTCTTTTCCACCGATCAAGTCAAACTACAGACAGTTTGCTTTCCTGAGTCTCAAGGATATGTAGGCTGGGCTCTTTGTAGAAAACTCGATTGCATTCCAACGTTTCTCCAATCTCCTTATAACCCAACCTTTCAGTTTCATCAAAGTTCGAGAACTGAAATAGCTTGTGAATTTTTTTGATAATCGTGCTTAAAAATCAAGCGTTATGAACTTCAAGTGGCCTGACGTCTCATGTAACCTGAGATGTGTAGGAAACCTGATACTGAGGCCCGACTATAACTCCATAAAACTCGTGCGAAAACCAACCTCTTTCGGAAATGAATTTGTGGTCAGATAAAATTAGGAACGTCAAACTCCCTTTGTCCAGGGTTACTTGCATCCACCCTACCCAAAGGGAGGGGGCAATTTCTGACACCTAATTTTTGGCCGTCACAATCAAGTTTAATTTCGAGTTTCTTTGATCTAAAATAAAATTACAACATTTATTTTATTATAAAAAAACTTTTCAAAGTATTTATTTGGGTGATTTTGTGATTTTAAGTAACAATTATATATTTTATAGTTACATATAGAAAATCATATAATTTTATTATTTTAAATAATTATTTTACGAAGATTAAATTTAAATCAAGGGTTTTCTGAAAATTGATTCAAATGAGTAAAATCTTGATTCAAGTAAAATTTATTCTCAAAACAATTTATTTGAGAAAATATTTGTGGGATGTTATTTGATCAAGAAGATCGGGATCAAACTTTTTGTTAATTTATTTCAAATATTATTTTAATTTAGACTATTTATTAAATTGAACCTTAATTGAAATCAATTCGGCCATAATTGCAATGCAATTGGTCAATAAATTTTAATTAGATAATAATTTGAATACAATTGAGTAAATTTTCATTAACTGGCTATTTAATAAATAGTCCAAATTCCTATATCCCCAATTCTAATCCCAAAAGTGACCTAATTTTACCCAACCCATCCCCAAAATAATAAATTAACCCAATAACCCCCAAACAACCCAACAACAATTCCAACGGCCCAAACCCTTCTCCTTTTCACTCATCATACTCTAGCCGGCCCAACATCCACCTTGACCCAACACACCTTTGTTTATCTTCTTCATCAGAACAAAACAATGACAATATCAACAATCCAACAACATACGCACAAACAACAATAATATCAACCAACAACAACAATACCCGATTCAACTTCGACTCCAAAAAATCCGGCTAACCCAAAAAACAGCAACCCGTCCAGCCAAATTTCAATCCAACGACAAACCCCCCAAATCACGAGCCTCTCTCTCCATCTTATCTCTGCATTTTGTAGACGTAGAGCCATCCTTTTTGACTTTTTTGCTCAAGATTATGTGTTTTCAAATTCAAAATTCAATCCAAATTAGAAGATGTCTATTCAAATATGAAATTTAGGGATATGTTTCTCTATTTTTAAAGATTAAAAAATAATATCCTCCCCTATAAATAGGGATTGAGGGGAAGAAGGCAAGAGAGGGAATTCTTTAAGAAAAAATTGAGGATTTGGGAGGAGCATTCCTCTAATCCTACGTAACCGAAGAATTCAAGTAGAAATTTCTTTAAAACATTCAATTCCGGCGAATTAGCAATGGGTACTGACAGTGGTGAAACTCTTTCAATTTAAGCTCGTTTGTCCCGTTTGATGCCCCAAAAGGTAAACACACCTTTTCTATATTCAGTTATTTCTTCTTTTTACGAGTAGTGATTTCGTTGAAATAGTGGTATTGTTTGCTGTAGAAACTTACTGCAAAATTCATTGTCTGAGCTCCATCTTCGTTGTTTCAACTCTTTGTTAAAATTTGTGGTTTCATGATTGAATTTATTTATTAGCTAACTGTATGTCCTAGAGTCTTAGGAGTTGTTTCATTGTGTGACTGTTTTGATCTTACTAGGTGAAAATAAACATTGTAGAAATCGTTTGGAATCTGACTGTTCATAGCTTTTCAGGTGTATGATTATTACGTGACTAATTTTGTTCTCTTTGGAACTTGTTTATGTTGTTTAGAAATTGATTGAATTTTTAAATTAAATTTCAAGATTCCCCCTTGATCTGCGATATCAAAAAAGACAACTTGAAAAGATTCAAGATGTAAAAGTCTCTATGTATATAGCTTTATTTGCACCTTGAAATTTATTGTACTTTTTTCCGTTGAATTCAGATTCGATGTTATCATCATCGGAATGTCTCGTCCATGACATGATAGGATATAGGTTGTTTGTGTTTGGTTCTTTTCATATCATATTTTGATTCAAGCATTTTTTATTTTTTTTTAAATTTAGGATTAATTTGATATGTGTAATTCTGTTAGATTGGCATTCCTTCGAGTCCTAAACTATGTGTTTAAGTGGAATAAATTTTGAAGGATGCTGTATTTCTCTATTATTTTGGGTTGTACATCATTTATTTAAGCTTATTCATATCTAAACTTGACTGAAACTTCTTTAATCTTCCTTTGTATGGAGTCATTGCATATGTCTTTATTCTTGTTGGGTTCGAAATTGAGAGAGCGTCATGCGGATGCTATTAGTTGCAAACTATCGTAGTGATAATTCAAACGACAAAGAAAAACATTCTAAAAAATATATTATTGATGTAATTTGGTCAAGTGACCTACATATTAAAACTAATATAAAAAAATATTAAAAACTATTGGGAGGAAATCCCCCCCTAAACGAGACTCTTTAAACGACTACATTGTGGATGCTATTATGTTATGGTATGAGAAGGTGGTATTCTATTTATAGATGTCCAAAACTTTTCCTCCAAGAAAGAGGTTACCCAAATATGGAAAAACATTATATTTTTTTTCTTTCAGAAAAAAGTAAAAGTAATTATGGTAACTTTTATGTTCCTTCTAAGAAAAATTAAAACTTAAATATAGTCAAAAAATATGACAAAAACCCTAACAATCCTTTCATGATCATTCATCTTTCTTTTTTTTTTTTGTTTGTTTGTATTGTCTTGTATTTTGTTGGATATTCTTATTTTATATGATATATTATTTTTTAGCTCTTTCTTTGTTGCATGTGATAACAAATCGAGTCCAATTGGACTCCATATCCTTTGCATTCAAGCATTATCGAGTTTAGGCCTCCTACAAGTCCGAATGGACTAATAAATGAAGAAACGAGATTGATATACGCAGATATATAGTAGTATACAACATCAAATTAAGGCATGGAATGGAGATATCAATTTTATACACTGATATACAGTGGATATACAAAACGTTGCAGCAATAAGGGCTGATATACAGTCAGTATACAGCTGGTATACAACTGTTGAAATGGAACAAAAGTCCATAAAGAATGGGCCCAAAAGTTGGCTAGATTTGGGAAAGGCCCAAATTTTATTTCTTCTTATTCATCTGCTTGTAAATCCTATTTGATTAGGGAAAATTTCAGAAATAACAACTTTGTAGCCTTTATTATAACTTTTATTGCAACAGTTTCATAATTACGAAAAATAACAAATTGTATTTTGTATTTAAGTAAAATGTTGCTATATAAATACATATACAATTATATATGTATTACTGATAAATACATATGCACAACTGAAAAATACATATTCTTCTATTACTATGAAGTGGGTAAAATATTGCTACTTTTTCTATAAGTTGCAATTTTGAAGAAGTATTGCTACTTATTGTAATTATAGTCTTAAAGATGCTAGTTTCTGTAATTTTTCCATTTGATTATGTGTTTGTATTAAATTATTAATTTGGTTAGCCTTTGTGAATCCCCTTTGAATCGTTATTTTGTTTGTCTTTTTCGTATTTTATTTTATAGCGCAATATTCAAAATTAATAAAAAGTATATCTTTCTTTGTGTTTTTCTTAGGATGAACTTTAAAAAAATAAAAAATCAAAAATGACGTTTTATTTTATCGATATGTTAAAGTAGTTCATTTGAGTTAAAAAAAAAATCATACGCCTAAAATCGATTTTCTTTGCTAAAGATAAAAGTATCTTCACTAATTAGTCAAAGTTCAAAATTTGTTTAAATTGATATTTTCTTTAAAGATAGATATTTTTTTTTAATCAAAAAATGATATTCAAGAAAAATCACCTTTTTCTCCCTTTTATTTGAAAGAATGATTTATGAAGAAAACGAGTTTAGCTCAACTTTCTTTACAGAAAATTATCTCAAGATTCAAATAAATTATTTTCTAATTTGAATAAATAAATGTTATTTTTAATTTTTTAAATAAATAATTTTAATATCTTCTATAAAATTAAGTCTTTGCGAAAATTAGCCACTTTTAGTTAGTCAAGTTAGTTCTTTTGGTTAATCGCTTTAACGGACGCTCCTAAGTGTCTTACAAACCTTCTTAGGGCGTTAATTGAACCCTTACCTAGAATCTCTAGTTTTAAAAGTTTAATTCTGTTTTAACCTTTGAAACTCTTTAAAGTTTTTTCTTATTTTTTTTTCTATAAAAATCAAGTGGCGACTCTGTGAATTTCTTAAGAATTATTTTTAAATAAAATCTGAATGGGATAAAACAGAAATGGCGATTCTGCCGGGGATGTATCTAGGTTCTAACCAAAAGAATTTTCTAACTTGTTGTGGCTAATTTTTACATGTTTATTTGTTTAAATTTCATGTAAACTGTCATTCCATTCATATTTCTTCCATTCCGAAAAATTGACACAGTCACACGTACCGTGAGGTGTGTTTTGCGCACTCACATACTTCTTTTAAATTCTAAATTCTTGGAGAGTTGCCATATGTACGGTGTGTTCGAATCGTTTTCTGTGTGACCGTGTATCCTTCTCACTCGAGCTGTCTACTCGGAAATCTTGTGTCTAGCAAATCAAATTTTAGAAGAACTTAAGCTAGAGCTTGCCCGAATATAGGTCATGCATGCATAAGCCGTAGGTAGTTTGACCCAAGGTGTCATTCCATGAATTTAATTAGGAAACGCCCTTATGTCAAATGGGTTTACGACCTGACAACAACCGCTCATAGTATGTGCATGTGATAATGATAAATGGATCCAAGCCTAATTGTGATACCACGAGTTTGGAAAATGTGTACTTATTTTATTGTGTTTACTTGTAAGGATAGATATAGTTCCCCAAATGCCCAAGATTAGAATGGTCGAAGGTGTTCCACACAAGTTGAGGATATGGTGGAAAATTTTTGACTCGACTGAAAAATTAGTGATCACCAGGAAATTGGGGTTTCTCCCTACATTCTTCAAGATCTCCCCCAACAAGCATGTGGTTAGAGCGTTGATTCAATTTTGGCACCCAGATCGAGTTGTCTTTGCATTTAAAGACTTTGAACTCACCCCCATATTAGAGTAGATCTATTACTTCTCTAATTTGAAGTATCAAGGGAGAGGTCAGATCATCCCGCACAGTCAGTCAGGGAAGAAATTTTTTCACTACTTGGTATTAAAGAACACTGATAAACTCCATTTCATCGAAAATAATTGGGTTTCTTTGAATTATTTGTACGAGAGATACGACCATCAAGATAGTTATAAGCTATTCAAGAAGGAGTTCTCTTGCACTTCTACCCATTGGAGGGTTAGACGTCTGAATGCATTTGTCGTTGTCTTGCTAGAGACTTTGGTATTTCCACAAGAAAATGAAAAGATCATTACTTGCGTATGTTCTGTGGCTCGAGCACTTTTTAAAGGAGTTGATGGCACATAAATCACCTTGGTTCCTATGATCTTGGCGGAAATTTTTTGTGCACTTGAAAAATGTTAAAGAGGTGAAACACAATTCTTTGAAGGTTGCAATCTCCTTCTGTAGATGTGGGCAAAAGAGCATTTCTACAAGCGTGACAATATGACCGACATAATGTTTAGAGCTTCATATAAGATCGACACTTATGATGACAGAATGAGGTGGTTTGTTTCCCCGGATGGCACCGATGATTAGTTTGATTTCTTAGACTCACATACCAGTGACCAATCCAAGTGGAGATACCCCCTACTGTCATGTTCCACGACTTACATGTGGTGCAGAGGGCTTTATTCTATTGTGCTTATCGGATTAAGAGGTCTAAAATCATATGCTCCGGCACATGTACTCCGACAGTTTAGTCAGACAAAGATCATCCCTCTTCGAGCAAATATGCGAGTTTCGAAAGTCTTTTTTGGACCAAACTTGAGAGTTCCTAGGGCCAGTCAAATTCTGCATGAATGGCGTAATATTCTCATAATAGATGTGAGACGTGGACCAACAGAGTGTATGCCAGAATATCAGATATGGTATTGAGAATATTGTGGTGATATAAAACCTAGTCTAGAAGGGGAATAAGGTTTTGAGGATATTGGGATGACTATTTGGATAAGGCATTTTCGTCTTGGAACCACAGTGGTCACGCCTAAAATGTGGGATCAAATGTCCAACATAATGCAGTATTTGGAAAATGTGGGAGCGGGGCCCGGCAATGTTGAGGCATCATCTTCACGTCCTCCATTAGCATGATCAGAAACAGGGTCTTGACTAAGTTTTAGGACTGTCTTTTTCATGTATTTTGATCTTATTTCTTATGATTGTACTCAATTAATATTTCAATGAAACTTGACACTTTTATTTTCAAACTCAAAGTTTGTCTCAAATTAATGGCTTGGATCAATTTATCATAATCTCAATTACTTAACACTAGGCCAACCCTTGGCTCAAAAGGGTCACCCAACTAGGACACACTATTTACTCTTCTATTTTTGTGTGATATAATTATCTTATGTGATATAACTGTTTATGTACTATGTGCGTTGTTAAATCAAAGGTAAATTGATTCATTCCTTAACAAGTCCTTAGAAAACCCTTTAGGCATATAAGCCTACTATCTAAAGTCCGTCCAAAATATTCCAAGTGCCCAAGTTTCTCAAAAAGTCCTCACCCAATCTTCACTAACTTTATTTTTAAATGCATTCATATTCTGTCAGGAAAATCAACCATGGACTCAAGAATTCTTGCTTGTTTGAACTATGTATGACCTGATTTATCCTTTGTAAGATATGTAGGCAGCCTTTCAGCCCGGCCTCTTATGTCTTATTTTCTCAAAGAAAGTCATATGAGTCAAAAATCAGAAGACTTGGCAAAAATCTTGTCAAGACCCATTTATCCAAAAATCAATGGACAAAGTCATCCCCGTTAATTTCTTTCGAGTCAATACCCACCCGTGGATCAATTTACCTATGATGAAAGCAAGAATATGTGTTTACTTTATGTCAGAAATCTTGCATTATTTATTATTAACTGAATCTAACATATTTACCTTTGGATTAGTTTTACTAGGTAATTAAGTAAGTAGAAACTGATCTGTGTTGACAAAACTGACTGAACATCAATACTTTACTAAATTTAAGGCAAATAAAAATTCCTCCCCCGACCATCGCTTAGTTGAAGAAGAAAGAATGACCGGTAGTAGTGATGATAATGCTCTCACCAAAATTACTGTTAGGGATGGTGTGATAACGACACAAGGAGAGATGATCGCTGAACTAACTGGGAGAATGAAGGAGCTTCAAGAAGAATTTCGACGAGCAAAAGATATGACTAATCTGGCCATTGACGCTAATATGCTAGTCTTGGATACCCATACAATTCCACTCCGATTCCCTTGTATTAGCTCTCCTAATAATGAAAACTAACCAAATGACATACCCTCTGTTTCTATGCCTAAACCACCCACTAATTCTGTAAATCTGTTACGCCAAACCAATATACCTCCTACTTGCAATACCAATCGAGAAATCTATCCAAATGCTTACCACCCTCAAAGCTTCACTCCAAACTATCAAAATACCTCCATAACTGCTTTCACTCCCCAAAATACCTGCCCCACTTTCAGTCCCAATGCATGCGTTCCCAAAAATCCAGTCCCCACATACCAAAACTTTGCTCACACTACTCTAAATCCTCCGATGACCCAAAATATGTCAACCGCCACCATTCATGATAATGTTATGCCTCCCTCTAACCTTAAATTCCCTCCAAATCCATAAATTAACCACAATGAGGAGTTGGAGAAGGAGTGTATGGTACCTGAAGATAAACATACTAGGGAGCTTCTACTGATAAAGGATGAGATCGTCAGGATGAAGAAAACACATGGTTCGCCCAATGCAGTAGGGTTCAGTTATGATGACCTTTGCATTCACCCTGACTTGAACTTGCCCGAAGGATATAACGTCTCTAAGTTTGAGACATTCAATGGTATTGGAAACCCGACGACCCACTTAAGAGGATATTGTGACCAAATGGTAGGCGTTGGTAAAAATGAGGCATTGATAATGAGGCTCTTCAGTCGAAGACTGATTGGAGAAGTGTTAGAATAGTTTGCTTCACATGAACTAAAGAAGTGGCCTGAATGGAGCATTTTAGCCAGAAATTTCATTGATAGATTTGCCTACAATGTAAAGATGGTTCCTGATCGATATTCTTTGAATCGTAAAAATATAATGAATTCTTTTGTGAATATGCCTATCACTGGAAAAAAGAGGCAGCAAAGGTACGACCTCCTATGAAAGAAGAAGAAATAATCGTTGTGTTTACCTGAGCTCAGGAGGTAGAGTTTATGAAATATGTATCAGCAGTTCATGCTACCTTTGTTGACTTGGTTAAAATTGGTGAAACAGTTGAAGAAGGACTTAGGACGATAAAAATCAACAAGACCTCTGCACAACTTGGATCTTCAAGATTCCCAAAGAAAAAGAGAGAAGATGTGTCTTTCGTATCCTTTGGTCCAAACCTGAAGTTAAAGAAATCTTTTGATTCCAATTCTGGCCGAAGGACATCATCATCTATATACCCCTCAGCTACACAAAATCCCCATCCTGTGTTTTATACCCAACCTAGCCCCCAAGTTCCAAAGCCAAATTTCTCTACCAATTAACCAAATTACCCAACTCCATAGCCAAATTATCAGACCACCTACCATGCTACACTCCCAAACTTCCAAGCCTACCAAAAAAGCTCTAGTTAACCAAAATTACCATCCGGTCCCTCCCCCCGCCTACCAAAATCTCCCTCATCCTAATAGCAAAAAGAAAGTTACTAAAAATTTCACTGCTTTGGCTGAAACCAGAACTCAGTTGTTTGAAAGGCTAAATAAAGCAGATCTCATCTAACCTATCCCATCGAAACCTTCTAATGCCAATTCTAGATTTTTTTATGTCGATCAGCATTGTGCATATCATTCAAGAGGTGTTGGACACACAACTGAGGACTGTATTAATTTAAAGCATAAGATTCAAGATTTAATTAATCAAAAGGTGATTTCGCTTCAAACACCACCACCAAATGTTACTACCAACCCACTTCCAAACCATGAGGGAGCGACCATCAGTCTAATAGAAATAGATGATGAGTGGATGGTGAGCAAGTCTATAATGCAGGCTAGCCCGGAAGATAAGGATAAAGTAAAGGATATGGAAAAAGGCACTGACTGCCTTAAGTGTTACCAAGAGGCCCAATTTTGTTGCATTCATTGCGCCTCATCAAGCCTTTTCCTTAGTTCCCGCAAGATAAGATTTTTTTGTGGAAGCCATCGTCGAGCAAGGAATGACTAGAATGACTAGATCAGGGAGATGGTACACTCAGAGGAACTTGCCAATGATACATATAAAAAAGGGTGCTAAAAAATTCCAATCAATGAAGAGGAAGCCAAAGAATTTTGGAGAAGAATACAACCGAAAGAGTACTCTATTTTGAAACATTTAGAGAAGACGCTTGCTCAAATTTATATTTGGGAACTTATGAGTTCTCAATATCATAAACATGATCTGCTGAAAGTTCTCGAAGAATACCATGTGCCCATTGGCACCAGTACTGAAAATTTAGTGGCCATGATCAGTAGAGTGGTGGGAGACCATCGCATTAGCTTTGGTGGATATGAGTTACCTTTCGAAGTAGTGATGCATAACAAGACATTGCATATCACTGTCAAATGCCAAGAAAAGATCATTAATAGGGTATTAATCGATGATGGATAAGGTATGAATATCTACCCTTATCTGGTCCGACTAAGTTGAATTGTGATATAGGGAAAATGCATCAAAACACAGTAAATGTAAGAGCTTTTGATGAGAGTTAGAGAAACACCATAAGAAAAGTCAAGTTGCACCTTCAACTGGGGCCTGCATAATTCTTAATCGAGTTTCAGGTGATAGACATTTCCACAAGTTATAATTTACTCTTAGGAAGGCCTTGGATTCATGTAGCGGGGGCCTTTTCTTCAAAGTTACACTAATCGGTAAAATTCGTGTGGAAAAATGATGAAGTGGTCATCCATGGTGAAAAAATCCGTATGAGTCACCCTAATGGTTGTGTTCCTGTTATTGAAGAAGTCCCGAAAGAGAGTGAATTTTATACAGTGGAGATCATTAATGCAGTTGAGAAAAACCTAACTCCTTATGTGCCAATGTCTTTCATTTAGAAGATATTGGCCACTGTTATGTTGGGAAGTGGTTTTGAGCCCCGGCATGGCTTAGGAAAGAATTTGGATGCGATTATTGAGCCTATCGCAATCCCAGAGAAGGTGTTCAAGTATGGGATAGGCTATGTACCAAGTAAAGAAGTTGAAAGAAAGATGAAGAGAGAAAGCCCAGAATTGGCAAAGAGGCTACCTCCGCTCTACCAGTTATTTCCTGTATCAGTGAAGCCTACAAGTGATGGTCTCGAGGATGGAAAAGGGAACTTATTCAAACAGTGTGATTCCATTATGGAGGATTTCCCTGAAAAGACCGAGATCAAGAAAGATGAACTAGGGAAGAAGCTGTCGAACTGGACTTCCACTCTAATCATGACTCCTCGGTTGAAGTGGTAGATGAAAAGATGAATTTTAACTTTTGCATAATCGGTGGCAGTCTGAATGAAGCTCAGGACCCACTTCTCAAGTTTTATTTACCTTATTTTTTGCTTTTTATGTTTCCCAAAAGGCTCAGAGCCGTACTAATGCGGATCGTAGCCAATGTCTGTAATGTTTTAAATTTTAATGAAAGCCTCCTTTATTGCAATGACATTTTTACTGATTTCACTATATTATTCGATCGCTATAATCTAACTTATGTTGTTTATGATTTCAGTAATAATAATTTAAAACCTGCCAATGTCATGTTATATCAAAAGCTAAATGGAAAAATCACAGCAAATGATGATGAATGAGAGAACTTTGATGAAGAAACAATGGCCCCAGAATGATTAACAGAGAAACTAAAAGATTTTGAGGATCGGGAAAAGCCCAACCTAGAAGAAACTAAGATAGTTAATCTAGGTGATGATGGAGAAGTCAAGGAAACCAGGATCAACATTCATCTTTCAGAAGCGCAGAAAAGAGAACTCGTCGAGTTGCTTAAAGAATACATTGATATATTTTCTTGGTCCTATGATGACATGCCCGAATTGTATATAGATATTGTATCGCACAAGTTTTCAATTGACCCGAGGTTCAATCCTGTGAAGCAAAAGTTGTGGAAATTTAAGCCAAATCTGAGTTTGAAAATCAAGGAGGAAGTTACTAAGAGGATCCAAGCCAACGTGGTTGAGGTCAAAAAATATCCAACATGGCAAGATAATATTGTTTCAGTACCGAAGAAGGATGGAAAGGTCAGGATTTATGTCGATTGTAGGGACTTGAACAAAGCAGTCCTAAAGATAAATTTCCATTACCCAACATCCATATTCTCATTGATAACTGTACGAAGCATAAAATACAATCATTCATAGATCGCTTTGCCGGATATCATCAAATACTGATGGACGAGGAAGATGCAGAGAAAACAACCTTCATCACACCTTGGGGTGTTTATCACTATAGGGTGATGCCATTCGGTCTCAAGAATACTGGTGCTATATATATGAGATCCATGAAAACCATATTTCATGGTATGATCCATAAAGAGATTGAAGTGTATGTAGACGATGTGATTATTAAATCTCGCAAGAGTTTGGACCACTTGACTCATTTTGGGAAATTCTTTGATTAGTTGCGGAAGTACAATTTGAAGCTGAACCTTTAAATATGTTTTTGGGGTGCCGAGTAGAAAGCTATTGGGTTTCATATTTGGTAGAAGGGCATTGAGCTCGACCTCTCAAAAATTAAGGCAATCCAAGAACTGACTCCTCCGAAGACGAAGAAGGAAGTCATGAGTTTCTTAGGGAGATTGAGTTACATTAGCAGGTTCATATCCTAGGTAACAGTTATTTCTCCTTACACCTACCAATTTGGGGAGTGGAAGCAGAAGTCAAAAGATGACAAACACATAAAGAAGATGAGAACCTGATGATGGAAATAACGAGAGCTGAAGACTGATGAAGTCAACACAAATTAATTTTACCAAGAACTAACAATTTTTTTGTGGATGCAGGTTATCCCAAAGCCAATGAAAACCAACAAAATCACTGATAATTCACCATATTCCTTTGGTTGAAAGGAATATAAGGAAGCCAAACATCCCAAGTCCAATATGAAAGAGCTAAGATGGTCAGGTGCTGAAAACGTCTGAGTTTCCCAAAACTACCAAGTGTTCTGTGGTTGCAGGTATCATCAAATGTGGAAAGAAAAATGATGACTTACTCTCATTCCCAGCTAATCAAGGATGGATGTTTGAAATGGTACATGTAGAAGGTCCAATATGCTAGTGGAATGGTCAGTGTGATATTTTTTACAATCTTTGAACGGTTATTTGCATTCCTCCTCATCTTTCTACTGCATCATATCATGATGAATGGGTCGTGCCAATAGGGCCATACTGAGAGAGCCATGCCAAAAGGGCCTTATCGAGAGGGCCATGCCGAGAGGGACATGCCAAAACGGCCATGTCGAGAGGTCCATGTTGAAAGGGACATTCAAAGAGGACCATGTCGTAAGGGTCGTGTCCTGAAAATCATATTGCCTTCTACGACTAGTTTTGAAGAGACAAAAATCCAAGGGCATCTCCATATTGCATTTGATGCCCATGATTGATTCAAAGTCTTCTATATTACTTAATCACACAAAGGAAAAAAAGTATATTATTGAAGGATATTCTGTAGCATTTTATATATATCTGATAATCATGCAAAGACATAAATGTTTGGCATTGAAGGATATTCTAAGCATCCATATCTGATTAAATCACACAAAGGCAAAGCAATCTGGCATTGAGAGATATTCATCATCATTAAGTGCATCAATTATCAAAGATTTTACAACATTCACTATTGG
Organism: Capsicum pubescens; assembly: GCA_030864215.1. Lineage (NCBI taxonomy): Eukaryota > Viridiplantae > Streptophyta > Magnoliopsida > Solanales > Solanaceae > Capsicum > Capsicum pubescens. Next base: position 43,244,738 of record CM061541.1, read on the forward strand.
ATCTCAAGAAATATATGGTCCGAAGGATGTTTATAAGTCACTATCCGAAAACATACGCCGTACTAGATTTTTGAGAATTGGCAATCCGAGGGTCATCTGTAAGTCAAATTATTTGAAATAAGATAGTGTGAAAGATTATCCACGAGTTGACAGCCTATGGGTCATCCGTAAGTCGCAATAACTCCTTAACCGTATAGTGTGCAAGGTTACCTTAAGATCGACAGTTTGAAAATTATCCATAAATCACAACTAAATCCTTACTGAAAAATATGCAAGATTATCGAAATTGATAGGTTCAAAGGTTCTCTATAAGCCATGTCATATCCAAGATCGATTATGCGCAGGATTACCCAAAGACCACAAATTTCAGAGACATCTATAAGTCATATTATATCTAAGGTCGGATAATGTGCAGGAATATCTGAGAGCTAGCGGTTGGAGGGATATCTGTAAGTCATCTCTTATCCAAGGTTTGGTAATGTACAAGATTACTCTAAAGCTAGCAACTTAAAAGATATCTATAAGTTGCCTCATATCCAATATCAAATAAATGTGCAAGATTATCCAAAGATTGACAATTCAAGGGAAATCTATAAGTTGTATCGATACGAGAGATGCGTAAGACTTACCCAATGTCACATGCAAAAGACTATTACTGATAACCGAAGGGGTTATCAGTTTACATACGACAAGCATTATGGGTGACTAAAAGGGTTGACATATTAGCATATGGCTATGCGGTTGCAGGGACCACTCTATACGTATCGTCGGTGCCCAAGAGGGCCACCCTACTTTGAAGAGAATTTCCAACCTTTAAAGCAACTATTTTATCCAACAACGAAAGGGTTGTTGTGTCGATTATCGCAAGAATTTTCTCTGTGTCGATTATTGCAAGAATTGTCTCCTTCCTGACAAGTACATGGAGATGATGACATCTTTTCAGGTAGAAACTCACGCGGAGATATGGTAAAAGACTATAGATCCCTTAGTGAATTATGTTTATCACTAACAGTTTTATTTGAGATATTTTCGAGAGCATCCGAAAAGGATGAAAATCTCAAACCGAAATCATAGGTGCGGACGACTCCAAAAAGGACGCAGCAAAACATGAAACTTTTTCTTAGCAGCAAACTAGGACATAGTCTAAAAAGAAATATCAAACTCTTTGGATGCGATCTAAAAGACGATTTCCACCACCATCAAACCATATTCCTATCAAAAGGCATGAAGATGTCTATTCAAATATGAAATTTAAGGATATGTTTCTCTATTTTTAATGATAAAAAAATAATATCCTCCCCTATAAATAGGGATTGAGGGGAAGAAGGCAAGAGAGGGAATTCTTTAAGAAAAAATTGAGGATTTGGGAGGAGCATTCCTCTAATCCTACGTAACCGAAGAATTCAAGTAGAAATTTCTTTAAAACATTCAATTCCGGCGAATTAGCAATGGGTACTGACAGTGGTGAATCTCTTTCAATTTAAGCTCGTTTTTCCCGTTCGATGCCCCAAAAGGTAAACACACCTTTTCTATATTTAGTTATTTCTTCTTTTTATGAGTAGTTATTTCGTTGAAATGGTGGGATTGTTCGCTGTAGAAGCTTAATGCAAAATTCATTGTCTGAGCTCCATCTTCGTTGTTTCAACTCTTTGTTAAAATTTGTGGTTTCATGATTGAATTTGTGTATTAGCTAACTGTATGTCCTAGAGTCTTAGGAGTTGTTTCATTGTGTGACTGTGTTGATCTTACTAGGTGAAAATAAACGTTGTAGAGATCGTTTGGAATCTGACTGTTCATAGCTTTTCAGGGGCATGATTATTACGTGACTAATTTTGTTCTCTTTGGAACTTGTTTATGTTGTTTAGAAATTGATTGAATTTTTAAATTAAATTTCAAGAGTCCCCCTTGATCTGCGATATCAAAAAAGACAGCTTGAAAAGATCCAAGATATAAAAGTCTCTATGTATATGGGTTTATTTGTGCCTTGAAATTTATTGTACTTTTTCCCGTTGAATTTAGATTCGATGTTATCATCATTGGAATTTCTCGTCCATGACATGATAGGATATAGGTTGTTCGTGTTTGATTCTTTTCTTATCATATTTTGATTCAAGCATTTTTTTTAAAAAAAAATTTAGGATTAATTTGATATGTGTAATTCTGTTAGATTGGCATTCCTTCGAGGCCTAAACTATGTGTTTAAGTTGAATAAATTTTGAAGGATGCTGTATTTCTCTATTATTTTGGGTTGTACATCGTTTATTTAAGCTTATCCATATCTAAACTTGACTGAAACTTCTTTAATCTTCCTTTGTATGGAGTCATTGCATATGTTTTTATCCTTTGATGATCATGCATCTTTTTTTTTAATTTTTGTTTGTATTGTCTTGTATTTTGTTGGATATATTTTAGTTCAAATTATTTTCTTAACCATTTGTTAATAAGCCCTGTACGCAAATAAAGTATGAAATGCCTTGATTACATACTATCTTCTTGCTTTATAATATCGGTTAGGCTCAACATGTGTTCCCTTTTAGATTCAACCTGGAATGCCCTTTGCTATTTGTTTAATTAATTCTTGTTGGGATGCATACCATTTTGTTGATAGTCAGTTTCCTATTTTATATAATATATTAATTTTTATCTCTTTCTTTGTCGCATGTGATAACAAATCGAGTCCAATTGGACTCCATATCCTTTGCATTCAAGCATTATCGAGTTTAGGCCTCCTTTAAGTCCGAAATGGACTAATAAATGAAGAAACGAGATTGATATACGCAGATATACAGTAGTATACAGAATTAAATGAAGGCATGGAATGGAGATATCAATTTTATACACTGATATACATTGGGTATACAAAAACGCAGCAGCAACAGGGGATGATATACAGTCAATATACAGCTGGTATACAACTGAAGAAATGGACCAAAAGTCCATAAAGAATGGGCCCAAAAGTTGACTAGATTTGGGAAAGGCCCAAATTTTATTTCTTCTTATTCATCTCCTTGTAAATCCTTTTTTTTTTTTGGTTTCCCATCCGGTGTCCGGTACCCGCATTGGAGCCTGACTAATTCGGATTCACGCCGGGTAGGGCCCCATTCGGGGGGGTAGCGCTCCCAACAGAGTTTTCTCCATGCGCAGGGTCGAACTCTCGACCTCTGATTAAGGGTGGAACAACTCCATCCTCTGCACCACAACCCATGTTGGTTCCTTGAAAATCCTATTTAATTATGTGTTTGTATTAAATTATTAATTTGGTTAGCCTTTGTGAATCCCCTTTGAATCGTCATTTTTGTTTGTCTTTTGCGTATTTTATTTTATAGTGTAATATTCGAAATTAATAAAAACTATATATCTTTCTTTATGTTTTTCTTAGGATGAACTTTAAAAAAATAATCAAAAATGACGTTTTATTTTATCGATATGTTAAAGTAGTTCATTTGAGTTAAAAAGAATTTTCACCGACCTAAAATTGATTTTCTTTGTGAAAGATAAAAGTATCTTCATTAATTAGTCAAAGTTCATAATTTTTTTAAATTGATATTTTCTTTAAAGATAGATATTTTTTTTAATCAAAAAATGTTATTCAAGAAAAATTACTTCCTTTTATTTGAAAGAATGATTTACGAAGAAAAAGGGTTTAGTTCAACTTTTTTTACAGAACATTGTCTCAAGATTCAAATAATTTGTTTCTCATTTGAATAAATAAATATTATTTTTAAATATTTAAATAAATAATTTATATTTTCTATAAAATTAAGTCTTTACGAAAATTTGTCACTTTAAGTTAGTCAAGTTAGTTGAGAAAATTGAAGGAAAGATGTCATTTAAATTTTGAATGAAGGATTGGTGACATTGACCAACTTAAATGTCAAACAAAATTAGGAAACTTGATTAAGTTAATTGTGTACTTGATTAATATTTTTGAAACTTTTTAATCTTTTCAAAAATACAAATTCACCCTCACCCCCTCCTTTTCGAATCAACCATCTCTCTCCTCTTTCTCTCTCTCTCTCTCTCTCTCTCTCTCAACTCTCTCACAACCAATAGTTCTGCAAAATTTCTACCTTCATTCCCTAGCGACTTCAAGCTCCAGCGACAAATAGCTCGGCGAGTTCCATTTCGACTTTCAATCGTCAATCGACGTGACAAGTAGTGTTCTCCGGCGACAACAACCTCGAGTTCTTCGTCGTCCCATTTCTTCTTTCACAGGTAAAAAATTATGTCTTTTTAGTTATGAAGAAACAAAGGAACTTGAGACAACTTCTCTTCTACTATTGGTTAACAATTTTAATATTTCTTGCTTAAATTTGAAATGTGGACTGAATAAAATCCTAATTTCTGGCATTTCTTCTCTACTCTTTTCGGTATAAAATATTTTTTTTTGTTGTTATTGTAGTTCTTGTTGTTGAACTATTGATTCAATTTGTTGGTGATTTTTTATCATCGTTGATGTTCTTAGTGTGTGTGTGTGTTGTGTTGGTGCTGCTGGGTTGATTTTTTTATTTTTCTTGGTAAAAAATGGTGTTGCAACAAATCAACCATCTGATACAACTAATTACCCATTCGATGCAATAGATGGAAATTTAATGCAATACATGAAAATCTGATGCAACAATAAAAATATGATGCAATAGATGAACATTCTAATAGATTATTCATTTGTTGCGATAGACGACTCTTCTGTTTGGAAGAAATCTAAACAATATTGTTCTAACAGATTATTCATTTGGCAACAGATGAGTGATCTATCGCAACAGATGAGTGATTTGTTACCATCTGATGCAACAGATAGAAATCTGATGTAACAAATAAACAATCTAACAAATTATTCATTTGTTGCGACAGACGACACTTCTGTTTGGAAGAAATCTAAACAATATTGATCCAATAGATAACTTATTTGGCAAAAGATAAGTGATCTGGTGCAACAGATGAGTGATCTTTTTTATTATTTCCAACAGATTACTCACCCTCTGAAAAACATTGCATATATGTTGCAACAGATAACCTACCTGGTGCAACAAATTAATAATTTATTTTTATTGTTTTCAATGGATTACTCAACCACTGCAACAGGTCGATTATATGCTGCAACAGATAACTAACCTGGTGCAACAAATTAGTGATCTATTTTTAATATTTCCAATAGATTACTCATTCGTTGTAACAGGTATATACTGCAATAGATAACCTACCTAGTGTAACAGATTAATGATCTGTTTTTATTGTATCCAACGAATTACTCATCTGCTGCAACAGGTTGGTTATATACTGCAATAAATATCCTACCTAGTGCGATAGATAAGTGAACATTCTAATAGATCATCATCTATTGCGATAGACGACTCTTTTGTTTGGAAGAAATCTAAATAATTTTAATACAATAGATAACTCATTTGGCAACAGATGAGTGATCTGTCGCAACAAACAAGTGAGCTGTTACCATCTGATGCAACAAATGGAAATTTAATGCAACAGATGAATAATCTAATAGATCATTCATCTATTATGATAGACGACACATCTATTTGGAAGAAATCTAAATAATATTGATCCAACAGATTACTCATTTGGCAACAAATGAGTGATATTTTTTATTAGTTCCAATGAATTACTCATCCACTGCAACAGGTTGGTTATAGGCTGCAGCAGATAATCTACCCGATGCAACAAATTAGTGATCTATTTTTAATGTATCCAACGGATTACTCATCCGCTGCAACAGGTTGGTTATATACTGCAACATATATCCTAGTTGGTGCCACAGATGAGTGATCTATTTTTATTGTATCCAATAGATTACTCATTCACTACAACAGGTTGGTTATATGCTGCAATAGATATACTACCTAGTGCAATAGATGTGTGATCTGTTTTTATTGTTTCCAATAGATTACTCATCCGTTGCAATAGGTTGGTCATATGTTGCAACAGATATCCTACCTGGTGCAATAAATGTGTGGTATGTTGGAACTGTTATTTTACTATTTTACATTTTTGATTTACTATTATCCCTTTTAACGATGCATTAATTAATTATAATCTATTTTATGTTCCTGTTAATTTTAGATAATATGACTCCCAAAAGAAAAGAAATCAAATCAAGTCCAAGTAAAGGAACAAGATAAGCAGCTAGGTTATATCCACCACTCTATGAGCTTGCTTTACAAGCATTATCTCAATCATGAGCAGAAGATGATGAACATGGGGAGAAGGAATATTTCAAAAGAGAGGATCCAAATGCTAATAGCCTTTCCTCCAAAGAGTTGGTCAAAACCTTCAGTATTGATCGTTATCCTGTGAGAATGCAGTACGATGGAGCCACAGATTTAACGGATGATTTCGTGGTTAAGTCAGCCATAGGAAAATCTTTCAATGCCTTAAAAAAATACTTCGAGAACAAAAATTAGATGCTTATTTCAGGGACAACTGCTTTGGTCAATATCTTAATTTGTCGGAGGACAACAATGCTTATTTCCAAATGAAAATGGCATATGATCTTTTTAAGCGTAGGTTTATATATGAAAACAAATATAAGATGGATGAAGTGTGGATAAATTACTGTGGCATGCCTATTTGTTTTGGTTGTAAGGAGTTTGCCTTAGTTACTAGATTTAAATGTTATCCTCCTTCTCCGTCTCAAGTTATACCTATTCTAACCCCAAAAAAGCATCCCGCACACCCAAAAACGGCAAGGGCAAGTCGAATGGTCGTGATGACCTGGTGTCCCTTGTTGGTCCAATCTTTAGAAACATAAATTTGATAGAAGAGTTGAAAGGTAAAAGACTTTCAAAGAAGCACAAGCAATCATTGTTCTTAGTTTGGTTTGTACATAATGTTCTTTGGGCGAGAGGCGTTAACAACAACATACCACTTGGTTTGGTAAAGCTCTACGAGGATCTTGAGGCCTTTAACAACTATCCTTGGGGTTATGAAAGCTATAATATGTATGTCAAATATTTATTGACTCCGTTAACGCCAAGGACAGTCAACTTATATGGCTTTCCATGGGCTTTCATGATAAATATTTCTTTTATCATGACATGGTTCATTTTTTATTCAATAATGCTTTTGATTTATTGTCATTATTTTATAGGCTTGGGCATTTGAAGCCATTCCTTATTTGAGACAACAAGTGAACTACCAGGAAGAAGTTTCCTGTCCAAGAATCCTGAGATGGTTGTCAGCCAAAACTGATAAAAATGCAAAATTTCTTTCTCTTCACCCCCCGAAGAAAGCAGTAAGTCTAATTCTAATTAAGTTTTTATTTTAAATAATGATTTTTTAAAATGATTTCATCACCATTCTAATATATGTACTGATTTATTTTAGATTGTCCATCCGTGGCTTGTTCCGACCAATCGAGAGTTAAAGATGTCATTTTTTCTTACTTTACGATCTGTGCAAACTTATCGGACCCTAAAGTCATTGATAAAATAAAGGAGGAATTGTTTGGAGCAACAACTATCACAAGAAAAATAATTTTGAAGGGTGGACTTGTTTTGTTTATGATGGTAGTGGTAGTGGTGCTCCTCTTACAGTTTTTGAAATAACAAACCATTATGATTATGATCATACTGGTTATACAGGTTTTGCCACTTCTAGCGAATGTTCTGCATGTAAATGTCAAGACTGCAAAGCGAAGCATGATAGAGTGATTAGTTCTATTAATGCATTAACTTCTTTTGTAAATAAAATGACATCAAAGAGGGGTGTCATTCCATCAAAGAGGATTTCATATCCATACACTCCACTAGAGATCAAGTTGGCTCAGAGGAGAAGGAATTTTTTTTCCAAGGCATCATAAAGTATCGAAAAAAGCAAAATTGCAACTCCTCTATCTTTGTCTTGCACCTTTGATCAATGTACAAGGGCCACAAGAGAGCAACATAAGCTGGAGAAGGTGAATGTATATCATCTGTTCCAACAAACAAACAGATACATATCTGTTACAACAGATTATACATATGCTAAAAATTATCAAAAAATAGATATATCTATTGCAACTATCATATAACCTGTTGCATCAGATACATTATCAGTTGCAACATATGTTCGTCTATTTCAACAAATCAAATGGGTCTTAGTACTATTTTAATTTGTACCAACAGATGAGTCATATATTGCAACAGATGAGTTGTCTATTCGAAATTATCGTACAACTCTGTTTTACCTGTTCGAGTTTGTCCCAGTAGATGATCGATCTGATGCAACAGATAGATAATCTATTGTATATCTGTGATTATTAGAATTGACAATTCTGGTTATCCAGGTGGATGTCACAGTAGAAGCTATTGTTGAACAACATAATATCACAGTTGATAATCCATCAACTGCTTCCATGGAAGAAGAAAAAGTTGAGTGTGTCAGTTTGGAAGAACAGAAGAATTACCCATTTGAAGGGTTCAACATATCGGACGAGGCTCTAAAAAAACTATCAAAGTTGATCAACGACTATTCAGAATGGATTGTCGATGGGCTGTTAAAGCATCACGCCGGCAGGTACATAAATCTTTTTTAAAGATATTGATCTATACAATTCTTGTTGTAAAAAATAACATTAACACATATAAATCATGTAGAAAACTAAATGACAAATACTACAAAGTGAACGAATCGAGTCTTGGTTTTGATATGTTTGACTTTGTTGTTGCACATCCCTGAATGAAGAATTGGTTCTATTTGATGTCACAACCCCAAACTTACTGGAATGATGAGGTTTAAATGCCATACATATTACTATTAATTAATACTTTGTTAAATTGCATCTGTGTATTAATTTTATTGTCACGTAATTAGAAATGTTTGATAATATGTGCAACACATTGATGCTATTTTTTACTACCCCGAAAGAATAATACAGATATACGACAGACAATTATTTGTACAAAGTTTACATCAATAATGTCTACGATAGGTTTTATCAGCAACAGCCGAAAGTTTTTCGAACTGAGGAATGCTTAATCAACATCATCAAAGGTTTTAGCATTCCAGTTGGCTTACCTTAGCATTTTGTTGACGAAGTGTACATCCCAATTAATTGTGGTGATGAATTCCATTGAGTGTTAGCTGTCGTTGTTCTAAAAGAGAGTCGCATTCGAGTTTATGACTCGATATCGGTAAGGAGATGTTTTGCACCATTATCGAAGATACAAAATCTGGCCAAAATATTGCCTACTTACCTTGATATAAGTAGCTTTTTGGACCAAAATGTTTGTACTGATTGGTCGACGATTAAAACATACCGAGATAAAATGGGTAATCCATTTGATGTAGAATATGGTGAAGAAATTGCTCAACAACCCATTGGTAACATGTAAGTATCATCATGATTTAGTTTCACTTCATAAATTTCACAACGCTTACATGAACTGCAAGATATGGATTATCTATTTTTTAAAATGCAGGGATTGTGGTCTTTTTGTTGCCGCTTACGCCGAGTATTTGAGCGATGGATTACAAGTACCAAATGATAGACTTAATGCCGGATTACTCCGTAGAATATATGCTTCTCTTTCATGGAAATATAGAGAAACGAAAACTTAGAAACCGTATGCAAGCAACATTAAAGATCCACGGCGACCAAAGCCGAATTCCATAACACCGGATGAAGAACAACTTGTCCATATTGAGTTGATCTTTATAGCTTGAGTCTGTAAAAGTAATAACCTCTCCTTGGTATTTGTTGGCACCAAAGGATAAATTGTTGACTTATTTGTGGAGTAGATCATTTGTACCCATAATAATTTTTTTATATTTCATTTATTTGTTGAGTTATTTCATGTAATTTCTGAAGGCTTCGAGTTATTTTATGTTTTCTGTGAATATAATTTAACCCTTAGTTTTGAACTTATTAATTGAAATGGAATACTAGATTCAGATATCGCAACAAATAATACATCTATTGCAACAGACGACATATATGTTGGAAATTATCAAACAGATTTAGACATATGTTGCAACATGTAGGTCATCTATTGGAAATTATCAAATAGGTCTTCCTACTTTTTTGATTTGTTCCAATATATTACCTATCAGTTGCAATAGATAGACCATATGTTGTAACAAATTGTATATCTATTGCGACAGAGACAGAGACATCTGCATAATGAAATAGAGGATCAATCTTTTGCAACAGATAATCAATCTGTTGCAATAGATAATCAATCTGTTGCAATAAATAATCAATATGTTACAACAGATAGACAATCTGTTGCATTATAAAAAAATCAACTTTCGTCAAACCTAAAAAATTATTATGTTGTTTGTCTTTGTACACCATCTTCTTTATACACAGGCTCCAACCATCAAGTTAGTACCCCATAAGCCCATACCTCTTGCATGTTTTCCACTGCAGCATTGCATAGTTCAAACATTTTTATGCCGGTCAGCAAACATTCAATGTATGCAAACGAGTATGGCCCACATGCGACATTAGTTTTATTCTTTCGAAGGTGCATGCCCTTGTTTCGGCCTTCAAAATCCCATGCTTTTTTCACCAAGACTTCCGCTGGCAAATGATCCATCAGTTTACTCTGCCTAAAAAAGATGGGGAGCAACTCTAATAGTGGTTGCATATAGATAAAAAATCTTCGTCGTTGAAGACAGGTAAGTTGCAGTCATAAACCTTAATCTTTCCCTTCTCGAGAAGTATCTCAACAATGAGAAAATGTTTGACTTCCACGTTTATGACTGCAAGAATTCTCTTTGCCTTGATCCATCTCCTGCCGTGTGGATATAGCCTCTTCTCTCTAACATAGTTAATCATATCTTCCTCTCAATCATACCTAAAAACTAACCGATTAAATCTTGGCCATCGGGAGTTTCAGCGAGATCCTTGAGATAATTGTACCTATTCTTGAAATTATTATAGAAATTGAGGTCCATTATCCTGTCGGTAGTATCATAAGCATCGGGGTACGCTAAGTGTCGGTCCCTCATGAGGCAGAGAATTTCATCAACATACTATGATATAAGAAGATAATTTTTAAATAGGTTGACAATTATAAAGAATAAAAATATAGTGGAAAGAAGCAACAGATGTTCCATCTGTTGCAGAGGGTTCTCTGAATCTATTCACAGATTTCCCAGCTAACGTAACTTATGCAACAGATGTTTAATCTGTCGCAATAGAACAACCACCAGTTGCGCCAAAATACCCAGTTATAGCAACAGATGACACATTTGTTGTGTAGCTTCTTCTTCATGGAGTAAATTAGAAGGCTAGGTTAGGAAAAGTAAACTTTCCTTATCCACGTACCACTCACGCATATTTTTTATACTCTTGAAGTCTTGGCCGTTAAATATATGCATGGTGTATTCTTGTGCAGACTTTTTCTTCTTGGCATACGTAGTCTTTTGAAGTTTCATCCTTTCTAAGTCACCAAGCGTCGTGTATATGACCACCTTATTCAGTGGCCCCGGAACTTCAATAACTTTTGGTGAGGGAGGAGTTGCAATATTTTTTGTTTTCAGGTTGGAGAGTATTTGGCTAATTTTTCTTTTCTTCCTCCTAATCACCACTGTAGGAGTGTATGGCTTCCTCACCTGCTTGGATGGTATGACACCTCTCTTAGATTTTAATTCCTCGGCAGCTTTAGTGATAGCCTCTAGTTTTTCAAGGAGTTGATCCTGTCTTTCCTTGCACATATTGCATTTGCAATGAGAACATGAGGGTGAAGAGGGGTGAGAGGGACCACTGTAAAGATGGGAGGGACCGATGTATAGGCGAGAGGGACCTGTGTAAGAGTGATTCAAAATGTATTTATTTTTTCTTGAGCATCAACATGCTCATCATCACGACTGGTATCAGCATCAGGATGGATTCCACCAACATCAACAACTTCACCAGCAACACCCCCAAAAGAAGCACCCAGATCTATTGCAGTAGGTTTGTCTTGAAGAGCTTCAATATTCGGCTGACCTTGCCTAACTACTCTTCTTATGGCTGTTTCTCCAGCCAATTCCTTATTTATTAACTCCACCATTGGGTCTGCTATTGTATCAACAAGACCTAGAGTAATAAAAGAAGTCATTCCTAACTCCTGCTCAGTAGACACGATCCAAAGATGCACAACCTATAAAAAAGACAGGTACATTAATGTAAATCATATAATAATAATTTGAACTCAGTTGGGTTGGGTTACATGTTAACACAATCAACTTATGAAATAGATAATCTATCTGTCGCAACAGCTGATCTATATGTCACAACAGATTAATAATATATTGCATCAGATTACTCATTTGTTTCATAATTTATAGTATATAGGTAATCTGTTGAGTCGGGTTTAGAGAATTAGAGCAATAAATGGTTAATCTATTGTGAAATATGGATCATCTATCACAACAGATTACCCATCTATTTCACCAGTTGTAGTAGATAGGTAATCTGTTGCAACAAATGACCCATCTGTTGCAACAGATGGCACGTTTGTTTCAATATCTTTCTTTGAGTCAAATTATTTTACTCGAAAGAAGACATACTGCATCATCTGGAGGGTTAAAGTGATCAGCCTCCTTAAATCTTATGCTGCTCTTTGCAGCCAACCACCTAAGGATCCCTGGATGGGAAACCTCATTCAGTAATCCTTGAACTGCTTTCAGAGGGAAGAAATGGCTTCAAATGCCCAAGCCTAACATATGTAAATAGGAAGCAACAAAAAAAAGTCATAATAATTATTCAATATAAATTAATGGATGAGTAAACAAATAGTGATTAAATTTACCATGAAAGCCCAAGAAAAGCCATATAATGTGATTGTCTTTGGGGATAGCTTTGTCAGTAAATATTTGACAGTCAAGTAGTAGCTATCATTTCCCCAGAGATAAATGTTGAATTTCTCAAGATCACCAGCAGGATTCAACAAATCATCTTCTATCACTTTGTTGACGTCTCTTGCCAATATAACGGTATGGGCAAACCAAACTAAGCACAATTGCTCCCGGTACTACTTTGGTATGGTTTTATACTTGAGATCTTCTATCAAATGTTCCACTTTGTATCTACGCCCAGCAATGTCCAACAACCATCTATTTTTTTCTTTTCTTTGTTTGTTTGTTTTGGTGGGTAGTTGCTTGGACATGCCTTCCATCTATTTGATGGTGGTGGTTTGGCTGTCTTGCTTGCCTTGGACCTTTCGAGGGGTGTTTCCTTGATGAGAGGTTCTTCTTGACGATCACATCTCAAACTCGTCACTATGACAAACTCTTTCAAGCCAAAACAAATCGGCATGCCATATTAGTTGATCCAGATTTCATCCATCTTTTTTTCTCCCTCCTTCGAATCTTTATCATCCCTTTTATACTTGATCGTGCGCTTGATAAGACCATATACCTTGCTCATTTGGAAACGGAGGGTGTGGTCCTCAGGCAGCTCAAGAAAGTATCCAAAGTAGCTCTTCTTAAAAAGTCTGTCTTTGTTTTCATTCTTCATAATATTCCTAAATTTGTCAAAAGATTTCACCAACTGACATTTAAGAACAAAATCACTAGTTAGTTTTGCAGGGTCATCTATCGACATCGCAACTTGAAACCTATCAATACTAATAGTTTTGACAACCTCATGCTGGGATTTCGATCTTATTTCATGCCCTATTAGTGAGACATTATCATCTTGTTTATCTTCTTCTTCCTCCTCACTTTTATTTTCCTCACCAGCCTCTATATACCCTTTTCCACCACCTTTTTCATAACTTTTCTCAGCCTCATTTTTCCCTGACTGAGATTATTGAGATTGTTCAGGAAGTTCCTCTGAATCCATCTGTACTCTAGCCTTTTTTGTTGGGTGGTCAGAAGTTGATCCACTTTCAGTTTCTTTTCTTTTGGGAGACATCTTTTAACTACAAACAACAAAAAAAAATGCATTACATTTGATGTCTGCATAATTTTTTAAAAAAACTAAGAAAAATTTTAATAAATTATTATACGCCACATTACAAATAAATACTCCAATGGATAACCCATCAGTTGAAACAGATGGAGAATCTGTTCGAACACCTATTAAATATCTTCCAACAGATATTCCACCTGTTGTAACAGATAGACCACCAAGATCACCGCCAAGACCACTATAAATGCCACTAAGATCACAATGCCACCACCAAGACTACCACCATCACCACCACCACCACTAACAATGCCACCAATACCAATACCAATACCAATACCACCACCAAGACCACCAACACTACCAACAATACCACCAATACTCGCACCAAGGCCTCCAAAACCACCACCACCACTACTAAGACCAGCTACACCACCACCAAGACCACCAATACCGAAACCACCAACAACACCGCAAATACCATCCAATAATACCATGATAGTCGATAAAACACTACGACAAAAGCTAGTATTTTCTCGAATTCTTCCTACATTTTTAGCATCAAAACTTAAAATTATTAACTCATTGTTGAACATAATACAACTAAAAGTCTTCTTTTTCATCACTAATTAAAAAGGCCTAATTTTTATAAAAATAACAAATATGAAACTCTTTTCAAACTTTGTTACCTACGAAGATAGAGAAAAGGACAGATACAAGCAAGAATAGAGTAAAAAATAACACCTATATGGTAAAAAATGAGAAGAAAATTAATCTATTGTGAAGGGTTGAGTAATTTGTTGAGTAGTTGTTGTCTGTATTGTTGAGACAAAGAAAAGAGCGAGAAAACCGAGATTTCAAATTATGAAATATTTTCCCCCAAATGGATGATTTGTATTTTGTATGGGCTGATTTGTATTTTGGAAAAGAATAACAGGTTTTGAAAATTTTAATTTGGTCTGAATTGATCTTAATTAGTTTTTGAAATTTTAAAAGATATGAAACATTTAGACTCAGAGTGATGGATCGACGATCCAAGTCGGGAGGAACGCAATACCAACATCATACAATTGCAAAAACTCAGTTGAAGTTGTAGTTCACCCTGTGTACTCATCCCTATTTCTATATTAATTAATTTAGGTATTATCTCAATAATAAGTTAATACAAAATATTTCGACTCAGAGTGATGGATCGACAACTCGGGTCGGGAGAAACGCAATACCAATATCATGCAATCGCAAAGACTCAATTGTAGTTGTAGTTCATCCTATGTGCTCATCCCTAGTTCTATCTTAATCAAGTTAGGTATTATCTCAATATTATGTTAATACAAAACATTTTAACTCAGAGTGATGGATCGACAACTCGGGTCGAGAGAAACGCAACACCAACATCATGCAATCGCAAAGACTCAATTAAAGTTGCAGTTCACACTATCTACTCATCCCTAGTTCTATCTTATTCAATTTAGGTATTAGATCAATAATAAGTTAATACGAAATGTTTTGACTCAGAGTGATGGATCGATGACTCGGGTCGGGAGGAACACAATACCAACATCATGCAATTGCAAAGACTCAGTTGAAGTTTGATAACGCTCAACTTACACATCAATTTAGTGAAAAGCGATCGTTGTCAATATATTTACCCAACTTTAGAGTCGGGGTCGAATCCACAGGGAACAATGTGAGTGGCGATTAAACTAATTTGAAACTATAGCTACAAGTTGAATTCAAATAAATGATACGAAAAGATAAAATGGGGGTTTTTAATTTGTGAATTATGTCCTAATTAATTGTAATAGAGTTATTCCATCTAATGATTCATTTTGTTAGTAATTCAATGATATTAAACAAACCAGAGTTATGGTTACCAAGATGCTTGAACAATTAGGATTGTGAATCACTTATGAGTTCCAATTAATAATTTTCATTGTAAGAGTAGTTGATTCCTATTATTAACCCATTAGTTTCTCAACTTGATTGGGTAATTTATCCCTCAATTCTCTCAAACTCAAAGGATATATTATTTATTCAACTATTTTCTCATGTAGATCAATCCTGCTAAGGCATTCATCGTTAATCTAAGGTTTAGAGCCTTGAGAATTTATGTAAACCCTTTCTTTTCCCAACACACACTTTCTTTTTCGGACAAGTAATGTTTAAGGTCTCACTCTTCAAGTTTGCAACCAAGAAAAGTCATTAAAGTGAAGAAAGGTTTATACAATGTCCACTACTCATGGAACTCAATTGGATTCACAACCCAAAATCTGTTTTTCACATCAAGTCTCCCATAACCCTAGTTATGGGAGCTTAGCCACACATTTCCATAGAAGAAATAGAAAGCATCTTTGTATTATTCTTAAATAAATTCAAGATTTACTTACCAAGGTTACAAGAATTTTCTCTTGAATCTTCAATAGAGATGGAATGATTAGATCCACAAGATTTGGTTAATTCCAAAAAATACTACCTTACCGAGAGTGTCAAGTATAGAGGCTATGATAAAAGATGAAAATATAATGATATATTCCCCTAATAAAATCTAAAACTGGTATTTATATGTTCCCAAGTAAAAAGGAATTAAAATTTGCATTCAGAAAAATTTCGTCCAAGTTGGTGGTCCACCGCAAAACTGGTGGTCCATCATTTTGACCTTTACTGGATGTGCTGAAATCTGGAATTCTGTTTTAGTTATGGTAGTCAGTTTGGTGGTCAGTCGCAAGACTGGTGGTCCACCATTTTGGCCACCAGTGAGTTTTCTGAAATCTTGAATCGGTGGTCAGTTTGGTAGTCAGTCTCAAAGATAGTGGTCCACCATTTTGACCTTCACTGAGTGTCCTGAAATCCTAAATTCTTTTTTAACTTGGTGGTCGAACTGGTGGTCAGTCTCCAGACTGGTGGTCCACCATTTTGACCACCAGTGAGTTAATTTCCAGAATTTCACTGGCAATTTCACCGCATCGTGGTGCCTCTTTACACTCCATAAATTTCTACACGCGCCAATGGTTCTTAAAATACAGACTTTTATTAATCCATTAATGTTTTACATGTATCCATTGGACTTTCCACGCGCCCTTAATGGTCCAATACATTTCAGGACTCCAAATGGAGTCAATTTCCGCATTTCGGTTTTGTTGAGCCATTCTGAGCCTTATTGAGTTGTTTACACTTTATTTGAAGCTTTTATATCCTTACTATATTATCATGATCCATTAAAAAAGTATCCTAAAGCATTAAAAACCACAAAGTAGAGCTCAAAACAACACAACATCCAAGACGGTGAACTCAAAACACCAGCTAAGCATAGGCTAATTTCACTTTTATTTTTAGCTCTTTGTTTTGAATCTTTTCTTGATCCAATTGACCTATGTATATTATAACTAAGTTGTTTCACATATAAATACATAATAACAAACTTAGTAACTCATTAAAACACATTATAACTCAACACAATAGACTAGACAAACGCCTAGCTCAAGCTAGTCACACTAGTTTTCTCGATTGAACTTTAAATGTTCAAAGTGAATCAAAACTTATGTAAAAACACCATTAAGCATTATAAACCCATATTTGGACACATGAATGCACATTTATGTCATTATTAGCACATATATCATAAGAATCATCCTCAAAACAAGGCTAAAAAGGGCTAAAATATTAATGCTAGAATGCATAAATACACCCAACATCAAAGTTGTAGTTCACCCTATATACTCATCCCTAGTTCTATCTAAATTGATTTCAAAGAAATTTGTTGCAACAGACGACTGAGCTGTTAGAAATTTTCAAACAAATATTTATATCTGTTGCAACAGATGACATATCTGATTTAATTATCAAATACACATTTGCATCTGTTGTGATAGATGATTGATCTGTTAGACATTTTTAAACAAATATTGATATCTGTTGTAAGAGATGACATATCTAATTTAATTATCAAATAGACATTTTTATCTGTTGTGACAAATTACTAAGCTATTGGAATTTTTCAAACAAATATTGATATCTGTTGCAACAGATGACATATCTGTTTGAAAATTATTTTTTTTCTTTTAATTTTAAAGCATGCTTCTGTCCGAAAGAAAAAAGATAGATAAAATTACTATAGTACTACTAAAGGTGGTAAAAAATATTTCTTGGATAACTAAAAAATCTCTTTGAGTAGTTTTATCTTGTATTTTCAATGTCACCCGTCTTCCTCGTGACCCTCAAGTTATTAATGAACATTAATAAATATTTAAATTCATGTCTAGATCTAGAATTATCTCATCTCCCTTTCAGCACTAAATTTATTTTATTCATCTCTCATCTTTTTCTTTCTCTCCTCTTGAGGGTTATCACAACCGTCTCCTTTTTTCTCTCTTTTCATTCCTCTTTCTTATAAAGATCCTTTCGGATCTAAACTGATCCATATTTTTCCTCGACTGAAATTGTTGTTTTGATTTCCTTTTGACATTGCAGGTATGGTTTATTATTGCTCTTTCATTCTCGTCTTATTCTTTGCAAGTTATTTACATATATTTTTTTATTTAATTACCATTAACTCATATCATATTTATTTAAAAAATTTGAAGGAGCTTTTAAGTCTTGAATAAATGAACCATTATTTTTATTACAATATGCAAAAAAAGTCATCTGTTGAGAGAAGTTTAAAAGCCTTGTTGGCAATATCATTTTTTATGTATTTTGTTTATTTCTTTGTTGTTGATGTTGTTATTGATATTGTTGGTGGGGTTGGAACTTGTGGTGTGGTGTTGATGATGATATTGGAATAAAGAATGTTACTTCTTTGTTGTTGATGTTGCAACAGATGGTGCGACTGTTGGAACAAATCAAACCACTAGCAAGGATGGTTTGATGTATTCCAATAGACTCCACATCTGTTGCAATAGATGGATAATATTCTTTCTGTTCTTCTCTTTTTTGACATTAATTTTTCCCATCTTCTTTGTAGATATCAGGAACTGAAAGTTGATCAACTTTTGCTCGACCAACACAAGAGGCTACAGTAAAGATGGGTTCCGAGGAATAAGCTGCTTGCAGATGGAGCCACTTCATATGTGGGAGGTATGTATTACTGATAATATTATCATGAAAATGCACATAGAGTACACTAATTTTTTGAATGCTATTTTTACCGATTAGTCATTGATCATTCAAACAAGACCTTTGCAATTTTAGAGTTATGTTTGATAGGTTCGAACTGATAAGGCTTAGGGACCATGAATATGGTTTTGATACCCTATTAAGATTTAATGTCGGTTGTTGCTCATGTTTATATGTCAAGCATTGTGAAGGGATCAAGTTTTGGTGGCATTGTAAAGAGATTCAATAGAAATTGGACTAACTTTTAGGGTGCATTGGACTCTGAGAGGGCCTTTGAAGCCTTCCACTGCTTCAACCAAGAACTAAAATCAATATAGTTACTGCCCTAGCCTAAATTTATATGGTTGGGTTGCTTGGGGTGATGATTAAACGCCAGAAGGTGCGGTAGGAGAATGCCTGCGAGGATAAATGGGGGTTGATGAAAGACTATGTCATCTGAGAGCTAATTGAAGAGGAAATATAGATTGAAGAGAAAATATAGGGTAGAAAGGAACTTCTAGAAAATCCAGTCAATGAAACTGACTTAGAACATGAGAAATCTAAATCAAGTGCAAATACGAAAGTGTATCCAGTAATTTAAAATCTGTCTGTTGTTTCTCTTAAAGAAAAATAGTACAGATGGTCTCTTTGCTAGGGAGTTGCGACTAGGTAGTGTGGTCGGGATGATCACCTATATAGAAAATAGCATAACACCAAGAAAATAATTTTGTGGGCATCGAGGGTTGAAATTTTGTACAGTAAGTCAAGAAACTTACGCCAATAACAGCTGCAGTTAAAATAAGGAATCTAAGCAAAGAAGGAAATTTCTAAATTTTAAATTACATCCCATGCCTTCTTGTTTGTGGTTTTTATTAGGTCCACTTCTATTGATTGACCTGATTGAAATCACAAACAGGATTGAAAGGTAGATTGTGTATCATTACTTCCTTATGTATATAATTGATTGTGTTTTCTAGCCTTAGCATGCTTTAAACATATCTTGGAGAAGATCAGAGGCTTGTTGTAGTATGTAAATCCCGATAATTTTCAAGCTTGCCTCCAACTTGCTGATTCTGTATTCAATTTTGTCATTGAAGTTATTGAGGTCAGTGTAGAGTTCATGGTCTTTTGTGAGCTAGTCAATGAGGAACACTTTCTTCGAATTTGTGGAATTATAAAAGGCCTTCAGAAGGCTTCCAGAACACTTTCTTCAGTAGGCTTAAATGATACATGAAGTGTTCGTTGTGTTTATTTTAGGTCAAAATGTATTGATGCACACTCAAGCAGTGGTCCCTACAGTTGAACAACTCACTTTTATCGAGCGTTGTTCAATACAGCTTTCTCAACAAACCGTCGAAGGATTTGATAGATGAATTAGCTTGGAATTACGTAATTTTTTATCTAAACTAATTCTACCAATCCTATCAAATGTTACGTAACTCTATCCTCACTATCCTTCAAAACCTTTGACCGAGTTAGTGCATAAATCAAACGAGCTCAATCTCTTAGCTTTCCTGCTGATCATTCTTCTCTTATCAACAGAAAAGCTAAGAGATTGAGCTCATTTTATTTGTGCACTAACTCGAGCAAAGGTTTTGATAGGGTAGTGAGCCTGGAGTTACGTAACGTTTGATAGGTTTGGTTGAATTAGCTTATATAAAAAATTACGCAATTCCAGGATAATTCATCTCTCAATCCTTTGACAATTTATTGAGCAAGCTGCATTGAATAACGCTCGATAAAAGTGAGCTGTTCAACTGTTGGGACCACTTCTTGAGTGTGCATCAACACATTTTGACCTAAAATAACATAGCAAACTCTCCATGCATCATTTAAGCCTACTAAAGAAAATGTTCTAGAAGCCTTTTGAAGGCCTTTTACAATGCCACAACTTCGAATAAAGTATTCCTCATTGACTAGCTCACAAAAGACCAAGAACTCTAAATTGACGTCAATGACTGCAACGACAAGATTGAATACAGAATCAGCAAGTTGGAGGCAAGCTTAAAAATTATCAGGATTCACATACTACAATAAATCTCTGATCTTCTCCAAGATATGTTGAAATCATTCTAAGTCTAGAAAACACAATCAATTATATACATATTGCTAAGGAAGTAATGATACTCAATTTGTCTTTCAATCTTATTTGTGGTTCTGATCAGGCCAATCAATAGCAGTGAACCTAATCGGAACCACAAATAAGAAGGCATGGGATGTAATTTAAAATTCAGAAATTTTTTCCTTCGCTTAGATTCCTTATTTTAACTGCATCTATTATTGGCACAAGTTTTCTCGACTTACCGTACATCATTTCAACCCTCGATGCTCGCGAGGCTGCTTTCTTAGTGTTATGATATTTTCTATGTAGGTGATCATCCCAACCATGCTACCTAGTCCCATCTCCCTAGCAAAGTGTCCATCTACATTATTTTTCTTTGAGAGAAACAACAAACGAATTTACATTACTGGATACACTTTCATATTTGCACTTTATTCAGATTTCTCATGTTTTAAGTCAGTTTCATCGGCCAGATTCTCTAGAAGTTACTTTCTACTCTATGTTTCCTCTTCAATTAGCTCTGAGATGATATAATCTTTCATCAACTCCCCTTTTCCTCACAGACATTATCCTTTGGCTCCTTCTAGCGTATAGTCATCTTCTCGAACAGCCCTTCCATATGCATTTGGGCGAGGGGAATTTCTATTGGTTTTACATTCTTGTTTGATGTAGTGCGAGTCTTTGAAGGCCTTCTCAGAGTCCAATGCAACTTAAAATTAAGTTCAATCGCTATTGGATCTCTGCAATGACACCAAATATTGATCTCATCTCAAAATTTGACACGCATAAACATGAGCAACAACCGTCAGTAATTCATAACAGGGTCTCAATACCATATTCATGGGGCCCTCGGTCTTATTAATTCAAACCTATCAAACTTAACTGTACAATACAAGATCTTGTTTGGATGATCAATGCCTAATCGATTAAAAACTACGTTCACAAAAATATTGTACTTTATGTGTGTTGTCCTAATGACCTTATCAGTAATACTTAACTCCCACACATGAAGGTGGATCCATCCATAACCTGCTGCAACAGATACCACATCTGTTTAAATTATCAAATAATTATAGACATCTATTACGAAGATGATCAATCTGTTGCAATATATGACTAATCTGTTGGAAAAATCAAACAGATATATCCATCTATTACAACAGATTTTCAGTATGTTGTAAGTTATCTAATAGGTGGAATATATTTTGCAACAGATTGCCTATATGTTAGATTTATTTTAAAGCAATTTTCTTTTCTTTCTGAAATACAATAAAGATAAAATGTTATATTTAGATCCGTTATTTTAATTTACATAAGCTTTAAAAGTTACCAGTTTTATTTAAAAAGAGGTGAATAGTCTTGACTTTTTGACTAACCCATTTGAATTCAATCCTTTATAAATAAGTCCCTCCTTATTCGTTCATTCTACTCCACTTCTAGATATGATTGATCCAGATTTGTACAAGGTGATTCATCTCGAGTCCTTTAGAGAACTTGAAAGGAAGATTCATGAACTCCGGAGGGAGTTAGGCGACTTAAGACCACGGCTAAGGAGGGTCCTGCTGCTGCCGAATGACGATTGGCCGATTGACAATAATACTAATACTAATACTAATATTAATACTAATAATACTACTAATAATAGTAGTAATAATAATTAGGTTAATATTTTTTCTATTAGCGTATGTATTTTATTTTATTTATATCGGATCTACCCAAGGATATATTTTTTTATTGTATATAATGGATTCAAAAGTCTATGTTTGGTCGACTTTGGATTTTTAATTCTTATTTCATATTTAATTATCAATCTGTCTATTCCTTGTTCTCAACATGTCGATGGTTAGAGGTAGGGATTGAGCGTTTGTGGCAATCGATGACCCATATGTTGCAACAGATGGTTAATCTGATGCGACAGATGGATCATATGTTGCAACAAATGGTTATTAATAAAAAAGGGTTATTGTTATTGAGAGGGTGAAATGTCATGACTTTTCGATCATTTAATATGAAAAATGGTTCGTAAATAAATAATAAGGATATAAATGATAAACACAAGTTGTAACCGTAAAAGAACGGTTATTTAATTTTAATAACTCATCGTGACTTTTCACTATTTTTGTTTTTAAATCTGTTTTTTAAATTATTTATTTATTATATAATAAAGAAATCACAATATTGGATTAATTAATTAAGGTATATGATGATTGTTAAATAAAAGGTGAACACTCATGACTTTTTAATACATTCAAATCAATGTTGTCGATGCATCAAATTCTCCATCTGTTGCGACTGATGAATCAGCTGTTAGAAGAAATTTAAAAAGCTCCTAAAATAAATGGTCGATTTGTTGCAACAGATGGTATATATGTTGCCACAGATGGGTTATCTGATGCAACAGATATACAATCTATTGCCACAATTGAATAAAAATGATTATTATTTTATTAAAGAAACGATTATTGAAAAGGTTTCTTCAATTTTTTAATTGAGAAAAAGGTTATTTAAATTTAATAACTAATTAATAATAATAAGCTGAAAAGTCATGACTGGTCACAATAATAAAAAAACTCACCATCTTGATTTAATTAAGTCATTTTTTTCACAAGAAATAATAAGAAATGAAATAAATGATAAACACAATTTATAACCTTAAAAAAATAGTTATTTAATTTGAATAATTGATGTTAATATTAAATAGGAGACAAGTAGTGTGACTTTTCACCATTTTCATTTTTAAATCTGTTTTTTAACTCATATAATAAAAAAGTCACCAAATTTGAATTAATGATATGATGATTATTAAAAAAATGATAGATTATATGTTGCAACAGATAAATTATCTGATGCAACAGGTTGTCCATTTGTTGCAACAAATGATATATCTGTTGTCATGGATGAGTTATCTGATGCAACAAATATAGAATCTATTGTCACAACTCAATAAAAATGGTTATTGCAAAGAACTAATTAATAATAATAAGTTGAAAAGTCATGACTTATCACAATATTTAAATTCAGTCAGCAGCTTGATTTAATTAAGTCATAACTTTTCACATTAATCAACATATATTCCAACAGATAGATTATCTGTTGCAACAGATAGATTATATGTTACAACAGATAGATTATCTGTTACACAAATGGTTTAATTGAGAAAAAAATTATTTAAATTTAAGAACTAACTAATAATAATAATCTGAAAAGTCACGACTTATCACAATAATCAAAAAGTCAGTCAACAACTTTGATTTAATTAAGTCATTAACTTTTCACAGTAATAAAAAAGTCACCAATTTGAATGTAATTAATAAATGGAGGTGAACATTCGCGCCTTTGTGTCTAACTGATTCAAATTCAATCCTCTATAAATAGGTCCATCCTTACTCGTTCGTTCTACTACACTCTATTTATTTCTTGTATCCTGCCTTTCATATTACACCTTCAACCACTTTCTCTTCAAAGACCAAATACCTTTTCCCCGACTCATGCAAGTTTTTTTCGTGCTTTTTGTATAAATATAACCAATTGGTAGTATATGTTGTATTATATTCAGACTCTTTTCTTTACCTTTGTTTTTACTTTTTTTGTCAATTCATGCTTGTTCTAGATATGGCTGATCCAGTTTGAGATGTTGCTATTCTGTAAGACACCGTGCGAGAACTTCAGAGGCAGGTTAATGACCTGCAGTGGGAGTTGGCCACCATGATAGAAAGGATGGTTCGAGAGATTCACAGGTTTAGGAGGACCCTGTTGCTTCCGGTTGAAGATTGACCGGCTGATAATAATAATAATAATTAGATTATTTTTTCTTTAGTCTATGTATTTGTATTTATTTTTGTTTAGTAAAAAATATGTTTGATCGGCTTTGACATTTTAATTCCTATTTAATTTTCGTTCTGTCCATTATCTTCTCAACAAATATGTTGACGATTGGACTTAAGGAATAATTTTGAATCCAATAGCAATAGCAAGAGTTGAAACATATTGGTTATCTGTTGGGTTGTGGAAGAAGTTGATTTGTGTCGTTCCAAGAAGATTACTCATCTGTTGTAATAGATAAGTAGTCTGTTGTAATAGATAAATAGTTTATTGCAACATATAATCAGTCTGATTATTTGCAATAGATAACTAGTCTGTTTCAACAGATAAATCTTGTGCTACAACAGATTACCCATCTATTCGATTCATGTTATGGGAAATATAGAACCATAAACATGAATCCAATATATGAGTTTTTCGTTGCAGCAGATTACTCATCTGATACAACAGATGAGTGATCTGTTTAAATTGCGGGCTCTTATGTTGGATTGATGATCGAGTTCTATCCATTGTTGAAAAAATAGCAGTAGTTGTGTACCCAAATGACAAATTCGACTAAAAATTAAAATTTTACTTACCAAAGTCACCTAAGAAGTAATGTCGAAGTGGAAAGTAATGTACAAAATAAAATTTCACCTAAAAATTGGTCAAGTAGCAGTAGTAATGGTAAAAACAACAACAATGGTCGACAATAATAAGATGAAGATGATAATGAAGTAGAAGATGATGATAATGAAGCAGAAGATGATGAATAAAACAACAACAACAATGAACAACAAAAATCATGAAGAGAGAGAAAACAACAACGGATGAGAAGAGAGAGAAACAAGCCTTTTTTTCTCCGTTTTCTGTTATATTAACTAATATTTGGATCAAAGTATAAATTCAAAAACTTGTGGGTTATTTTTAAACTTTTTCAACTTTCTTTATCCATAATAAAGTAATTGTCACCTACACTCAATTATTAAGACTTGTGTCACCTACAACTCATTTTCAAACTTTTTTATCACCTACAGCTCAATGCCCCAAGTTAGTTCTTTTGGTAAATCATTTTAACGGATGCTCCTAAGTGCCTTAAAAATCTTCTTAGGACATTAATCGAATCCTTATCTAGAATCTCTAGTTTAAAAGGTTTGTTTCTATTTTGAACCTTTGAAACTCTTTAAAGTTTTTTCTTGATTTTTTTCTATAAAAATCAAGTGGCGAGTCTATGAATTTCTTAAAAATTATTTTAAATTTTTCTCAAATATTTTGAAATAGTTTTAATAAGGTCAAACCATTTTTTCTTTTAAACCAAATCCGAATAGGATAAAACAGGAGTGATTAGCTTGTAAATATTTTCACCAAGTCCCTCACCGATCTCCATATTAATTAAATTTATAATAAGCTCGATGCATATGACTTGTATGCACCAGTTTGAAGAAGAATATTAGAATATGAGTAGGAATAGAAATATTATATAGAATCCTACTTGAAAAAAAATTATAATGTTAGTGTCCTAGTTTGAAAAGGAGTCTAACATAGTGCGTTTAAATAAGGTCTCTTTATAATAATATATATACAACAATTCAATAATATTCTTCTCATATAGTTGTGATTCTTAATGAAATATGATGGTGCTTTCATAGGCTCAAGCAATATATTGTTATCTTCTCCCTTGCCTTTTATTGGGCAGACTTATTCACTTATAATTCAGGATGAGAAACAAAGAAAAATTCATGTTTCAACAGTCTACACTGATAATTTGTCATCTTTTCTTGCCTCTAATCAACCAGGAGGAAGGAAATTCAACGATTACAAGATAAAAATCTGATTTTGATCCTAAAGAGAGTGATGTAATTTGTAGTTACTGTAAGAAGATAGGTCATATAGTGGATAAATTCTACAAAATTTATGAATTTTTTGTTGCTTTTAAGTTCACAAAGTAGAGAAAATTTTAAGGTAATGCTTGAGCCAACAACAATTTCAACTTTGCTGAGGAATAGGACAGTAATGGTTAAAAATATCAGGTCCTTGACTCAGAAAAATGTGGAACAACTATTAGAACTACTTCAACAAATCAATACTGTAAAACAATAAGAATACTCCTAAGTTTTTGCCAGCTAGAGTTTTGCAGGTAAGACTAAGTTTTTCAATTCTTATGCATAGTTAGTTAACATTGAAAATAATTCTTGAATATTAGATAGTGAAAATACTCAACTATGACTCACAATAAATCAATTCATTCAAAATCTTTACCTAGAGCTCTCATGATGAGTTTTCTTAATTCATACAAAGTGAGGATAAATCATTCAAAAAGAGTCTATGCATTGTCAAATCTTGTGTTGCATAATATTTTATATATATCTTCTTTCAATTTTAATCTCTTGTCTATATAGAAATTGTGTAAATAACTCAATAATTATGTATGACTTACTCCTACTTCTTGTTTCATATTTCAAGTACCTTCTCGAAGGAGCCTATTGAAAATTGATAGAGAAAAAGGAGGCCTCTACATACTCAAATTAAGAAGTAAAATATTCTTCCACACGCTCCAGTTAAGAAAATCTCAAGTCCTAGTTTAGATTTCAATTCAATTTCTAGTAATAGAATTTTCAATTTTAATTTAGCTTCTAGTTCATGTTTTGCTTTATTTGATTTTAAAATAAAGGAGAAATTATGGCATTATAGATTGTGACATATGTCTTTGAATAATAGAAAAATATTTCTTTTCATTCTATCTCTTCTTGTCAGAATTTTGATACTTCTTGTGTGATTTATCCTATGGCAAGACAAGTCAAACTATATTTTTCTACAAGTAACATATCAACAAAAGGTATTTTTAAAATAATACATATTGACACTTGGGGATCATATAAAAAACCAACACATGATGGACATAAATTTTTTCTTATCATTGTGGATGATTTTGATAGAGGAACATGAACTTTCTTATTAAGCAATAAATCAAATACTTTCATAGTCCTCAAATCTTTCATAACTATGATCTTAAGGCAATTTTAAACCATGGTCAAAGTAATGCGTTATGACAATGCTCTTGAGTTAGGAAGTGACACAACATAATTAGAATATTTCTTTTTTAAAGGAATTCAACATTACACTTCACGTGTATCTACTACACAAAATGAAACGGTGAAAAAAAATTATAGACATTTGCTAGAGATATTTAGGATTTTTTTGTACCAATCACATCTATCTGTTCAATATTGAGGCGAGTGTGTTTTGGCTACGATCTATCTAGTCAATAGATTTTCTTCAAAAATTCTAAATAATAAAACACCTTTTGAAGTCCTTTGTAAGACCACATCTAATTATTCTAATTTTTAATATTTTGAATGTCTATGTTTTATCTCCGCTCTATCCTCTTAAAGATCTAAATTGGGACTGAAGACTACTGAATGTGTCTTTTTGGAATATTTACATGGGAGAAAAAGTTTCAAAATTTTGATTCTTGATACTAAGAAAATCATTATTTCTAGAGATGTGTTTCATGAAAATATTTTTCCTTTTACTTTTTATAAATCTAATGTATCCTACTTTTTAGTTCATACATCAATACCCACTACTGATTCTGTAGATAATGTTGACGCATATCAAAGCAAAGCCTCCTATCTCCCTCATCTATCCTTTCTACTTCATCTCCAGCATCCACTACTGTGGATAAGGTACAACCTCATGTTCCTCTTACTGTCATAAAGTAGGTACATCTACTTGTTCATCCTACAAATAATTCTTCCTCACTTAGGAGATCAACTAGAAAAAACAAAATTCCCAATCATCTATAAGACTATATTTTTAACTCTGTGCACCTGGCTGACTTAACTCTTCTTATTTCTCATCTCCTATTTTTCAGCCTCTCTTTCTGTCATAAATCTATCTGCCAGTAATTAACATATTCTAGACTCTTTGTCTAATATTCAAGAACTTACCAATTATGATCAAGTTTTATTGCATGAGGATCGAAAAAGACTATGACAAAGAGCTTCAGCCTTTTGAATGGAACAACACCTGAGACGTGGTCAAACTACCCCCGAAAAAAGAACTTTGCCTTGCAAGTGGGTTTACAAAGTCAAACAACACAATGATGGCAACACTGAAAGATTAAAGGCTAAGTTAGTAATTAAAGGAGACAAATAAAGAGAAGTTATTGAATTTAATGCGACGTTTTCTCATGTTGTCAAAATAACTACTATTCAATGTCTTCTAGATACATCTATCAAAAATAGTTAGAGGATCTATCAATTGAATGTTAATAATGCATTTTTACATGGAGTTCTCCTCATGAAGTTTCCTAGGTCAGTTCCACCATCATCATCTCATGTTTACAATCTTAAAAAATTTATCTATGGACTTCGTCAGGATTCTATAGAATGGTACTCAAGGCTTACAGTTGCTCTTAGTTTTACAGGATTCACTCATTCTCTTAATGATTATTCTTTATTTTTGAATCACTTTTTCTCTTAATGATTGTTCTTTGTTTTTGAAGAAATCTGACTCCTTTATTTTAATATTAGCAGTATATGTTGATGACATTGTTTTAATAGGATTTGGGGGACTTGCATTGTTTTCTTAGGCATAAAGGTATTGAGAGAATTTCATGGCATCATATTTTCACAATGAAAGTTCACCCTTGATCTCTTAAAGAAATTTGATGTTACATATATCTCAGTCATTTTATCTCCTCTTGATCCAATAATAAAGTTGGGGATCTTATTCCTAATCGATCTCACTGTTTATATGCATATGCTTGGTAAGTTGAACTACCTCATTCATACAAGGCCAAATCTTGCCTTCACTTTACAACATCTTAGCTAATACATGCAAGATCCTCGTTTGCCTCATCTCGTTCCTGCATTATGAATTCTTCGTTAATATTAAAGAAATTAGGTTTGGGTCTTTTTCTCAATGCATATTCTTCATTTGAGCTACTCACTTTTTATGTTGGGGTATATGTACAAATTCAGGAAAATCTGTTGTGGATTTTATATATAATTGGGAGGTTCGCAAATCTCTTGAAAGTAAAAAAATTAAATCTTTATTTCTTTGAGCTCCACATAGGCTGAGTATCTTTCCACGAGACTCACTGTGGCAGAGCTCACATGGTTGTCCTATCTCTTTAAGGATCTTTCTATTCCAATACCATTATTTTTGCCCCTCACTCAGATAGTCAGGCAATAATAAACATTGCTAAGAACCTGTATTTCACAAGAGAACAAAGCATGTTGAGCTCGATTGCCATTTTGTTCGATAAAATTTTTTAGATGCACTTATTTCACTTTCATTTGTTCGATCTTCATCTCAATTAGCAGATCTCTTTGCAAAATACTTACCAGTCCTTTTCATCATAGTGTTTTGGATAAATTGAGTGTTCATTCGTACCCTCCATCTTGAGGGAGATGTTGAAGATAATATTGGATTGATTCATTGAATCAGATTGATTTACATGTTTCATTCCATTGAGGGTTTCACTGCAGTAGTACATGACTTTAACCTTAACACATTAGTTTGGCCCATAGTCGAAAACACCCTTGTAGATATTATTTTCTTTTTATACCTTGGGTAAATCTTTAGTGATATTATTGTATATTCTCTAATATCTTCTACCTTATTTAGGATTGTATCCTACCTTATATAGGAGATCTCTTTAAGGGTTGTATATTCTCTAATACCTAATCGGTAGGATTGTATATTCTCTAATACCTAATCAGTAAAATATTACCTCATTAAGGGTGCAAATAACTATTTTTATCATTGGTTTAATCGAAGAAAAACAACAATAAAGGGGTACTTACGACAAATTGATGCTGATGAACTAAAGCAAGGGCAGGTAAAAGACCAACCAAAAAAAGATGGCTTATAATTTGCAGAACTAAAATCTTCACCTTCAACATCATTTTTTTTTTGGGTGCAACCAAATACTAATATGAGATGAAAATGTGTAAAGGATGTTAATGTATTTATAGAAGTGAAGTTACCAAATGTGTAAACAAATACTAATACTGCCGTATAGCAAAATTCAAAGCAAGTATAGCCAAACTATTTCTCATGATGTATCTGGTTTTTGAACTTTTCTTTTTTGTCTTATAGTCAATTTTGGAAGAAAGTCAGCCCCCTATACTCCTTGATTCTTCTTATTCAGATGCCAAAATTTTAATATTGAAAAAACAGAAAACATGTGAAAAAAGCTAATATCGCGTTAAGTATACATAGAAATTGATAGTGTAGAAGAGACTTTCGTAAATACGCTTTGAATTGATTGAGTCTAACTGCCGCGTACATTGCAAAAGGATGCATAAGACATTTAAACAAAGAATAATGGTAGTGTCGTCATCCTATTCCCAGATCCAACCTTTTCCAGCATATTACCAAACAGTTCAATACGCGAGTATTAGGAAATGACCGTAAAACCTTCAAACAAAAAGATTACTCCAAAATTTTAGTTTTCAAATTGAAAAAACAGAAAACATGTGAAAAAAGATAATATCGCGTTAAGTATACATAGAAATTGATAGTGTAGAAGAGACTTTCGTAAATACGCTTTGAATTGATTGAGTCTAACTGCCGCGTACATTGCAAAAGGATGCATAAGACATTTAAACAAAGAATAATGGTAGTGTCGTCATCCTATTCCCAGATCCAACCTTTTCCAGCATATTACCAAACAGTTCAATACGCGAGTATTAGGAAATGACCGTAGAACCTTCAAACAAAAAGATTACTCCAAAATTTTAGTTTTCAAATTGAAAAAACAGAAAACATGTGAAAAAAGATAATATCGCGTTAAGTATACATAGAAATTGATAGTGTAGAAGAGACTTTCGTAAATACGCTTTGAATTGATTGAGTCTAACTGCCGCGTACATTGCAAAAGGATACATAAGACATTTACTGCCGCGTACATTGCAAAAGGATGCATAAGACATTTAAACAAAGAATAATGGTAGTGTCGTCATCCTATTCCCAGATCCAACCTTTTCCAGCATATTACCGAACAGTTCAATACGCGAGTATTAGGAAATGACCGTAAAACCTTCAAACAAAAAGATTACTCCAAAATTTTAGTTTTCAAATTGAAAAAATAGAAAACATGTGAAAATAGATAATATCGCGTTAAGTATACATAGAAATTGATAGTGTAGAAGAGACTTTCGTAAATACGCTTTGAAGTGATTGAGTCTAACTGCCGCGTACATTGCAAAAGGATGCATAAAACATTTAAACAAAGAATAATGGTAGTGTCGTCATCCTATTCCCAGATCCAACCTTTTCCAGCATATTACCAAACAGTTCAATACACGAGTATTAGGAAATGACCGTAAAACCTTCAAACAAAAAGATTACTCCAAAATTTTAGTTTTCAAATTGAAAAACAAAAAACATGTGAAAAAAAATAATTGACTCGTCTATCAAAATATTATGTTAAGATTTAATACATAAACATTGATAGTGTAGAAGATTTTCGTAAAATGAACTTTGAATTGAATGAATCTAACAACCATTTATCTGAAAGCACTTTTGTTTTCAATTGTCAGATGGTTTCGATTTTTTTATTTTATTTGATTTGACTAGGTACAATTTAATAAAGGAAATATACTTTTTAAAGTTTATGATTTTAAATTAAAAATAGTACGTGTATCGAAATATTATTTAATTTTTTCACCTTAAATGTGTCATGTGAAAATTTTTAAAAGTTATAAAAAAAAGAAATATGTATTTTTTTTATACGTGACAAAAAAATGTGATTGATGATCTAACTTTTATGTTATTCTATCGGGGTTGTTTGGTATAAAGAATAAGGAATAACATGTAAAAGTCTATCAAGAGTTGTTTGGTAGCATAAACTTAAATAAACTTTTAGCTTATGATTTTAATAGTGAATTCTAGATAGATAGTCATAAATAAATTTCTAGATAGGCTAAAAACTTTTAAGGAAAAATGTTAACCCTAGTAACTTCTCTGTAAAATACGGTTATCCCAGAGATTCATAATTAATCATTTTCTCCCATCAAGGAAACAACTAAATCTGCATAACATAGAAAAAGATTGACTTACTTATTAGTTTATTTGAGAGATTTAATTACCAAATAATGCTATTAAACTTTATATTTTATTAAATTGAAATTGCATAAAATTTAAATGGTTTCAGTACCTAAGAAATTATTAATAGTATTTTTTTTTTAGAGAATGTTAATAATTATCAAAATTTATTTCGTCGTCCAGTAGCGACCAATTGTTCTTTGATTGGCATTGGTGTAACATTACCTATTGATAAGTCTCTTATTGTCATTTAAAACTAATTAGATTAATCTCATAATCTCTACATAGTTTTTTTACTAAAATAAGGCTGAGAGTATTTGTCTTGAATTTTTGATGGATGATAAAATTATTCCATTTCAAATAGTTCAAGAGCAAAATTGACCTATTTCTCCTTGTTTTAATCTAATGTTAAAAGAAAGAATATTTTTGATCCATTGAATAATTGAAGGGTTTTTAAGCTAAATTTATAATAGCGGGAGAAATTTCTACCCAAAATCATAATATACAACAAATTTAATTTATTTGAATAATTCAGGAATATTTTTAACTTTTTTCGCTTGTTAACTTAATGAGTTATGATGTATGGACATAAAGTGAGGTAATGACTACACTACAAAGATTAGCTTGATGCAAGAGTTAATTTCTAAAATAGTCACTTAACTTTTGAGAATGACTTATAGATATCACTTTAGTATCTCAGAACTATCACTATTTTTTCTAGTTTAAATTTTATGTAAGTGTACAAAATCTTTTACATTATCAAGTAATTTTTAAGATAAATGCAGTAACTTTCTTAAGTAGCATTATTTATCCTTTTCTCAAAATCAAAAGTTCTAAATTATTAATGAGTAGATAGTCATTAAAGGGAAGTTGGATTTCAATTGAGAAAAGACATAAAAACACCATTGAAGTTATCCTGAATTTTTAAAAAGACACTTAAAGTTTGTGGACATTTTATTATCCCACAAAAGTTATAAAAATCGGTGTAAATAGATCATTTTAACTGAATTTCAGCCAAGGTTCGTGTTCCACGCAAATGAGGTGCGTGAAAGAGAAATATTGACTTCAACAACAAATTAAAAAGTGTCACGTGTAAATAATTTTTTATATTCTTTATAAAATATATCTTTTAAAAAAAAAATTATTTACTTTTTTCAATTATTCCCTACCCCCTCTCTGCTCCCCCCCCAACACCCCCACCCACCCATACATAAACACCATTGTCTTCTTCGACTGAACACCTGTGTACCACTTTTCCTTATCCTCTTACTCTTCTTTATCTTTAAAAACTCTTTTATCCACTTGATTCTATTCCTTGATACAAGATTGCTCTTTTTATTTAGAACCATAAAACTCCATTAAATGGAGTTTCAATCTCATCACTAGTGTAGAGCTTTTGATTTATAAATTTAAATTTGTTGATAAATTAAATTCAATTATTGTAATAGAAAATTCGAACTTATTAAAAGATAATGATGTTTTTATTGAAAATTCGGAACAAAGAACCGACGTCGAACGAGCGGGATGGGGGTGGGGGATTATGCTTCTACAGTAAGGTGGAACAAATTAATTTAAAGGATCTAGTGAGTGTATGTTTTGATGGTGGAGATGATGATGGTGGTGGTGGTGATGGTGATAGTGGTGGGTGGGTTGTTGGGATTGAGGAGGGTGGGGTGATAAATAAAAGAGGAGAAGGTATAAAATGAAAAAGAAAATTTTATTTAAAAATATAAATAAAATATAAAATTAAATATATTTAAAATGTGACAAACAATGATTGGTGCGTGAATTTACTCTTTTTCTTGTGATTGAAATTCAACAAAAAAAAAGGTGTATCAATATTATTTTAAAATTATTAAAGGAAGTAATAGGACACCCGCAAAGTTCGAGTGTCTTTTTG
Source organism: Capsicum pubescens (assembly GCA_030864215.1). Classification (NCBI taxonomy): domain Eukaryota; kingdom Viridiplantae; phylum Streptophyta; class Magnoliopsida; order Solanales; family Solanaceae; genus Capsicum; species Capsicum pubescens. The sequence continues at coordinate 43,279,484 of CM061541.1, forward strand.
AAATCTCAAACAAATTCAATGATGTGTTTATGACTTTTCTCATTTCAATTTGTACTCTTAAACAAAATTATTTTCTTGTTTTATTGTATAACCAAATCTCTTTTCTTCTCGAACTCTTAAACAAAATTATTTTCTTGTTTTATTGTATAACCAAATCTCTTTTCTTCTTGAAATTTGTTTACCATTTTGATTCTTTCATCAAAAATTTCTTAAGAACAATGCTAAAATATTTTTTTTAACTCTTTAACATGGCAACGATTTAAATATTTTAACAAATTTTAATTTTTTTTCCCCGTTTATAAGCATCTAAAGAATTACTATACAATCATAAAGTATTATCAGTTTTGTCTCCAATATTTTGTTAGTATTTAATGTTGAATACTTTAACATAAGTTAAATTTCAATGTTAAAGATGCTTACAATGCATTCAAAATTGAATTCTACGGCCAAAAATTTGATAGAAATATTCCATGAATATAAAGAAATTCTAAGATATGTTTGTTAGGACTTGTGACGTTTGATGATTGACAAGACGTCATGAAACAAGTAAGCATAGTTGGTTCATGAAAAATTGCTTCAAAAGAGTTCAATTTGCAAGTGGACTTTTTGTGGATAAAGTCATATGAGCAAACATAGAGGAAAAGAAGTTTGTTACTTCAGATAAACATTAGGAAATTATCATGTGCTGAAAAAAAGCGTTAGTGTTTGACTACAACACTTAAGAAGAAAATCCAAGAAGCACGGGAGTCCTTGTGAAGTTAAAAATTTACTTGATTGTAAAGATCAATAAAGTTATAACTATTCAAGAACTTGCAAAACGAAATTAATGTACTCATACTGAGAGAGAAAAGGGTAGAACATGAGCAAATAAGGAAGAACAACATTTGAGAGAGTTTTGCCTAAATATTGAAGTGCAGCCTAATATAGTGAACTAGATTGAAGAACCTATATTGAAGTGCAGCTAATACAGTTAACCAGATTGAAGAAACTATTTCATACATATGTCTAACTATCTTCTATTCTAGTTAATATGTATTAGAAAGTTTACTGAGTTGAAATTTTCGTGCTTTCTTAGTGCCAGTGTGTTATAAAATTGTTAGGAGTTTAGTCTTTGAGTTGAAATAACTCAAAGACTTGGGAACATAAACCTTGGGAGGTTTGTAGTTCTTAAGAAATAGAGTTAGTCCCTAGGGTTGCTAGAGTTTTGTGATCTAATTTTCAAGTAGGGAAACTTAAAGTGAGTTTCAACAGTCTAGGGAGATTGTTGAACATTAGGAATTAGAGTGTATAATTACTTAGGTTGCAGCTCTTGTAATATTTTGTTGAGATGCTCATTGTGTTTAATGAAGCTGGATTAAATCCTGTAGAGGTACAAGTCGTATTTTTTTTACATGTTTTATGAGTTGGGTATTTTTCATGTAAGACTATCGCGTTCATTATTTACTGTCTTTACTACTTCTGGTGGAACACGTTAGGCAACGTGTTTCATCCGTAGAAAAAATTGGACATAACTCACATGAGTTATTGGAACGTATAGAAATATCAATTGATATCAGAGCAGGTTTTCTTGTGAGGGATAACACCTTAAGATAAAGAAAAATAAATTTTGTACCTCCACTCAACACAGTGAGGGATAAGATATCAATCGAATTCCATTATTCAATGAAAAATGTTACTCAGGATAGAAATAAAGGATGAAAGTATATTTGCAAGCTGTCGACTATGAACTCTAGAATAGGGTCATTAATGGACCTCAGTACCCAATTGTAATGCCCCGAAGGAACTGTCCGCACGTCACACAGTACTTAAGACTATAGATATCCCTAAGCTAACCCATGATATCTATTCAGCTTGAAACTTATATGAGAAATGAATTAACATATAAAGAAACTTGAAGGTAAACAGTTCCATATCTTAACAAAAGTCTTTAACTTGGAAATCTTTGAACAACTCTTTGAACTTAAAACTTAAACAGTCTGACAAGCCTCTACTCATGACTAGGGAGCCACCGAGATACACCCCAGCTAACTCAAACATAACTAGAAACCACATAACTAAAACACTTTCAACTACGATCAGATATTTGAGTAATGGATCCTTGGACTATGAGTACTCACCAAAAATCGGGATATAGGTGATGATGCCCGTAGTCAATCATGCTGGTGGAAATCAGCACCAGAATCTACATTATAAGACAATGTAGCACATAGACATATATGTGGATCAGTACTTTTGGAATGCACTGAATATGTGGGGGTGAATGCATAAGAAAAATAATAACTGAATGTGCATATAAACTTTCAAATGATGCATTCTAAGTGTAAATAACTCACCTTGAACTTGAATAAAACAAAGACTGCAAGATCATAAACATGAATAATAAGGCATTAAAATAAACCTTGTGAGCCGTAACACTTAGTTTATAAAAGCTTTACTTTTATTCTTTCTTATGGGAGATTCTTCTCATCGACATAAACCATGTGAGCTATCATGGAGTCTAATGTATTACCCACGTTGAGGAGAGCTGTTCTACTCTTGCCATCAAAATAAAACCTTATCTTAAGTAATCATTGAACTTTATCCATATTGGGAAAAAGTTTAACCTATGTTGGCTCATAGTTTTCAAGAATTTAGGATAAGCTCATCCGTATTCCTTTTTCAGTGCTAAATAGTACTCCCAGAATACTTATATGCTCTTACTTTAATAAGATACCTTAAACTAGTATAATGGTTTATAGTCTGAAAACCAGTTATGCTTCTTTTTACTTAAAATCATAATCAAGATGAACATTTGCGGATTTTATGTCTTATCTTTAGATCAAAAGATCAAGTTTTTATTTAAATCATGTTATGGAACATATCAATAGAGCTTAAGAGCATAAACTTCTTTTAAACTCAATACTTGTACTTAGGACTTGGAATTCATGCTTTAGTTCATAGAAATTCGTAATAAAATATCATGTTAGATAATCATCTTGAAATCATTCAACAATAGCCCAGTCATGATAATGAAATTCAAATCACAATATGAATCTTATGAGTCAAAACATGGATACATGTAAACCTTGATGCACTTAAAGCTTTCAATCACATGGGGGAAACATACTTCAAGAATAAGGTTATTTGGGTATGAACCCTAATTCAAAACAAGTAAATTAAATCTTAAAATCATGTTTTTTGGTCACAATGATGAAAGAATAACCTTGTTCATAAACCCCACATACCTAAAATTTCTTCACCCGAGAAGAGAGTTTTGAACCTTGGGACTTAAAGGATGGATTGTGTGGAATGAATCCTAGTCTTGATATTCTTGAAGATGTGAGGAGGTGATTGTTGTTAATCGATAGGAAAGAGAAGGAAAATAATGCCTCTTTAAGGGTTATAGGTCGTGGATGGAAGTTATAAGAGATGAAAAAGATTAAGAAACCCTTAGCTGAATTTTACAGAAATTGATCGTCAGTCTTTACGAGTCTATCATACGACTCGTATAGAAGGGGACAACTAGTCTTCATGACTCGTAAGCTTGGCAACATCTAGGAGGGTACACACTAGTCAACATACAAGTTCCACCTACAACTAGTATCACCTTCATATGACTCTTATCCCCCCACTCATATCTTGGACAAAATCTTAGGGAGTCCATATTGATGAATTTACGACTTACCTCCATACGTCTCGTACCTTACTTGACGACTTCTAGGGGTCAATTCATACCTACAATAGAATGTCCACCATGACATACTGTCTTGGATACTATTTCAACATATCACTCGTATGTTGTTTGTACGACTCAAAGAAATGAGTCGTCTGATGCACCGATGCTTCCAGACATGGTGTATTATAATATCTCCCCCTTGAAAACATTTTTCCTTGCATGTGATTCATCTAGGACTGGGATTTGGACAAGAATTAAGACCTACACACTAAATTTACAACCAACCTTACCACTACAAGGATCCAATTTCCCACGACATAAAATACACATATGAGCACCTAAACGGACTTAAGGAGAAAGAATTTGCTGGAAATAACACCTTACCTTAGGTAGGAACTGAATTGGAGGAAAAGAGATAAAGATTCTTTGTCATTATGTCTGCTTCAGCCTCCCAAATGGCCCCTTCAACCAACTGGATTCTCCAAATTACTTTTACTGATACTACTTCCTTATTCCTTAGCCTTCAGACCTGTCTATCAAGTATCTCAACAGGACCTCCTCATACAAAAAGTTATATTTGACCCCAATACTTTCTAGGGTAACTACTAAGTACAGATTTACAATCCACTTCTTAAGCATCGAAACATGAAACACTGGGTGAACTGCAGCCAACTTTGATGGGAGACTCAATTCACAAGCAACCTCTCCTACACGCTTCACTATCTCAAAGGGACCAACAAATCACAGACTCAACTTCCCTGTCTTTCCAAATCTCATTATTCCCTTCATAGTCGACACCTTCAAGAATATCCAATCGCCTACCTTGAACTTGAGCTCTCTCCTTCTTACATCAGCATACGATTTCTGACTGCTCTGAGAAGTTTTACAAACCTTTTCCATAGATTCAAGAATAGAATACAGCCCGATCAATGTCGATTTACCAACCTTAAACCATCCTATGGGTTACCTATACGTATGCCCATACAACGCTTCAAACGAAGCCATCTGAATGCCAACATGATAACTATTATTGTAAGCAAACTCAATCAAAGGTAGATTGCCATCCCAACTTTCTTTAAAGTCAAGTACACACACCCTCAACATATCTTATAACATCTAAATTGTACGCTCAGCCTGACTATCTATCTGTAGATAAAAAATAGTACTAAGCTAAACCTTCGTACCAAGGCCATTCTAAAGAGACTGCCAAAACTGTAAAATAAACTATGTGCCTCTGTCAAAAATGATGGACAAAGGGTATCCTATGAAGCCTCACTAACTCACAAAAATACATCTTGGCATAATCCTCCGCGGTATTCGAAGTCTTAATCGGTAGGAAATGGGCTGATTTAGTCAATCGGTCTACTATGACCCAAATTGAATTATGCGGATGTCTTGTACGTGGAAACCCTGTGATAAAATCCATATTCACTACTTCCCACTTCCAAGTAGGGACACTAATCTCTTGCAACATACTACTCGGTCTTTGGTGCTCAATTTTAACTTGCTTTCAATTTGGACACTTGGCTACAAACTTGGCTATGTCCCTCTTAATACCATTCACAAATAAATTTTTCATAAGTCGCGGTATATCTTAGTAGCACCAGATAAATGGAATACATCAAACTATAAGCCTCGACTAGTATCCTTTCTCTCAACCCATCCACATTTGGAACATAAAGTCTACCTTGATAGTGAAGTACACCATCTCCCCCTTGGGAGAAAAACTCAACCTTCTACTACTGAATTCCCTCTAATATCTGACTAAGTATGGGATGATTGCATTGTTTCTCCTTTATTTCCACTACCAAAGATGATTCTGAACTACTACTTCCCCATCATCAGTGTCGAACAGATATACCCCCAAACAGGCCAATCTATGCACTTCTTTAGCCAACTCCTGTTCTTTCTTCTTCACATGAGACTACTACCCATGGACATCCTACTTAGGACGTCTAACACTATGTTTGCCTTACCTAGATGATAGAGCACATTTATGTCATAATTCTTCAGCAACTTCAACCACCTTTTTTTATGAAGATTCAACTCCTTTTGAGAAAATACATACTGAAGGCCTTTATGGCCAGTGAAAACATCAACATGAACACCATAAAGGTAGTGCCTCCAACTTTTCAAAGAAAACATCACAACAGCTGACTCCAAATCGTAAGTTGGGTAAATCTTTTCGTGATCCTTAAGTTGTCTAGAGGCATAAGCTATCAACTTCCCATTTTAATTCAACACATAAACTAACCAAACTCGAGAAGCTTCATTATACGCTACAAATCCATCTAACCTTCTGGTAAGGCTAACACTGGTGCCGACATCAATCTATCCTTCAACTTTTGGAAACTCTTTTCACACTTATCCGACTATATGAACTTTATTTTTTGGGTCAGATTACTCAGTGGTGTGTCTATAAGAGAACCCTTCAACAAATTTTCTATACCCAGCCAAACCCAAAATGCTCCTGATATCGGATGGAGTGATCGGCCTAGGCCAGTGCTTTATTGCATTAGTCTTCTGAGTATCTAAATAAATACCAGGCCGTGAAATAACATGTCCTGAGAAGGTAACATATTCCAATCTAAACTCATGTTTACCAAACTTTTCATACAATTGACGGCCCTTGAGGGTCTGCAACACTATTCTTAAATGGTCTGCATGCTCTTTCTCACTCCTGGAATACACTAGTATGTCATCTATAAAAGCAATGACAAATATATCCAAGTACTCTTTAAAGACACTGATCATCAAATCTATGAAGGTTGTAGGAGAATTTGTTAGTACAAATGACATAACCACAAACTCAAAATGACCATACCTCATTCGGAAAGCTGTCTTTGGAATGTCTTACTTCATAACTTTCAACTGATGGTATCCCAATCTAAGGTCAATCTTAGAGAACCACCTAGCACCCTGAAGGTGATCAAATAAATCTTCAATTATAGGAATGGGATACTTGTTCTTGATGGTAACCTTGTTTAGCTGTCTATAATCTATACACATTCAGTAAGTGCCATCTTTCTTGTGCACAAAAAGGACTGGAGCGCCTCATGAAGAGACACTGGATCTGATGAAACCTTTATCTAAGAGGTCCTTAAGTTGTTTCTTTAACTCTCTAAGTTTGGTCGGAGCCATACAATATGGAGGAATAGAGATGGGTTGGGTATCAGGAAGAATATCTATACCAAATTCCATATCTCTGTCTGGAGGTACCCTTGGCAGATCTTCGGGGAATACCTCAGGAAACTCATTGACTACACAGACTGATTGAAATGTTGGGGCTTCAAACTTAGTATCTTTGACTCAAGCTAAATGATAGATACACCCTTTTGATATTAGCTTTCTAGACTTAAGATAAGAGATGAAATGACCTTTGGGAGACACAGAACTGCCTTTCTACTAAAAAACTGTTTCATCGGGAAACTGACTTTACCACAAAGGTGCGATAATCTATTGATGCATAGCATGTATGGAGCCAATCTATGCCCAAAATAATATCAAAATCTACTGTCTCTAACTCTATTAGATCCACTGGTATGATTTTATGGAGAAAGGTAATAAGACACTTCTTATAGGCTCATCTTGCAGTAACTGACTCCCCCACTGGGGTGGCAACTGAGATGGGTTTAGAAAGATTTTTAGGGCATACCTCAAAATTTATAGCAACCAATGGAGTTACATAAAAGAGATTTGATCCCGGGTCTAACAATACATATACATTAAGGTGAAAATCACGAAGCATACCAGTGACAATATCTGGTGAACTCTCCTACTTCTGATGGGATGGTAAGGCATAAAACCAATTATGGCACTAGCTGCCACCGGTACTGGATGATATGAATTATGGTAAAATTGGGCGAGCTGGTGCATTAGTAACCTGAATCTAAGGATAAACATCCCTACTTACCTTCTTAGCATACAGACACTCCTTGATTATGTGCCCATCTTGCCACAACTATAGCAACCCCTTTTGCCCATCATATACTCACCGGTATTGGTCCTGCCACACTTTGCACATGTCGGCTAACTAGGCCTCCCAACTACATTATTTTGAAACCTAGAATTCTAATTTCTGCCCTATTGTTCATGCCTGGTTTTGTGTGTAGAGGCACTGGCTAAAAATGGAGTAGGCACTAATGAATGACCCTAAAACTGCAAATGGTTTTCTCCTCCAGACCTTGGCTGACTATACTCAAACTGTCCTATCCTATCTCTCTTGTTTCTCTTTTCTCTTTTCTTCAACTTTTCAACCTCAATTTATTTCGGCATGAGTCATCAACCAAGAAATATCCATATCTCTAATTAGCATAACAGTCTTACACTCCTTAACCACCAAATCAGACACCTAGTAACAAACTTACTCATACGAGCTCTAGAGTTAGATAAAAACTCAAGAACATACTTAGAAAACTGAGTGAACTTAAGTCAATACTGCTCCATCCTCATAAAGTCCCAAATCCTATCTGCAGCTAAATTACCATTTTACTGAAGTGGGAGTGTTTTCTTTTGGTTGCCCTGAATATTGGCATTCACAGTTTGGGCCAACACTTGAAAGGCATATCGAAATTCAGCATAGGACACATTCTCATTCAGAGGGTCAGTATGTAGTGGTGGTTGATCACTATTTTTAGCGTGCATCGACTCAGTGAGAAGGCAAATTCTGTCATATAAAATCACGAGTTAAGGAAGATAGAGATAATTGTAAGCATGATAGATCATGAAAGAAAAGATGATTCCTAACTCATTTCATAAACTCCTTATAAATATGGCACAATTCTCATCTATGATCAAGATACTACGTAACAGGATTGTTTGACTCCCTAGGACTCTTTAAATTCTTAGGCTCTGATATGAAATTTGTAACACTCTGAAAGTACCCCCTGGATGCCACACGGTACGTAAGACTATGAGTAGATGAAATCTGACCCTTGATATCTATATAGCTTGAAACTTGTATGAGAAATGAACTAACATATAAAGAAACTAAAAGGTAAACAATTCCATATCTTAAAAAAATTATTTAACTTGGAAACCTTTAATCAACTCTTTGAACTAAAAACCTAAACAGTCTGAAAAACCTCTACTCATGACTAGGGAGCCACTAGGATAGACCCCAGCTAACCCAAATATAACTAGAAACCACATAACTAAAATACTTTCAACAACGAACAAATATCTGAGAAATGGGTCCTTGGACTATGAGGACTCACCAAAACTTGGGATGTAGGTGATGATGCCCGTAGTAAATCGTGCTGCTGGAAATCCGCACCAGAATCTACATTATAAGACAATGTATCATATAGACATCTATGTGGATCAGTACTTTTGGAATACAATGAATATGTGGGGGTGAATGCATAAGTAAAATAATAACAAAATGTGCTTATAAACTTTCAATGATGCATGTTAAGTGTAAATGACTCACCTTGAACTTGAATAAAAAAAAGGATGCAAGATCATATACATGAATAATAAGGCATTAGAATATACCTTGCGATACATAACACTTAGTTTATAAAAGCTTTACTTTTATTCTTTCTTATGGGAGATTCTTCTAATCAACATAAACCATGTGATCTATCACGGAGTCCAATGTGTTACCCACGTTGGGGAGAGCTGTTCTAGCTTTGCCATTTAAATAGAACCTTATCTTAGATGATAACTGAACTTTATCCATATTGTTTCACCTATTTCATCAGATAAATAAGAGAAAATCTCATTGATAGGGGGAACATCAAATCAGTAAGCAGGGTCACCAAGCACATCATCTCCTGTTTATGAAAGTAACCCTAGTACTTCATAAGAAAGGACATTGAGAAGACTGGAAACCTTATGATAAGGGGAACTATGGGTGAAACATATGGATGAACCTGGTCTACTGTAGAAATCTAATTGGGGATTAGTAAGATTACATGAGTATCCCTCAATAGTTGATTAAAGAACACTGTATAAAATGCATATTAAGTTTAATTTTATGCTCAGTCTTGTATATTTAGTTGTATGTCTCTACACTATTTTTAAGTTCAAGTAACTCATGCAATATAGTATTGTATTCATTAATATCACAAGAAAATAACTTGAAAAATGGAAACAAAATCAACTATTGAAACACTGATCGAAGTATGTGTACTAAATTTTTTTAAATATTAAAAATAATTATAAACCACTTGTACTTATTTCTTCCAGAATTCCAAAAAAGGATCAACTCCTAAAAGAACTCCATAACCATTTCTCTTTCAAAAACAAAAAGTCCAAGATAATGATAAGTTTTTTCCATAAAGGTGTCAATCTCATCTCATCACAGCTCTTCTCAAAGTCAAACTTGATTAATGATTTAGGAGTTGGTCATGCTAATTGTAATTCTGAGTGAATAACACCTATTAGAATTACTATTAATAAAGGTGCTCTTGTTGTGTATGATTAATAGAAAATTGAGGTACCAAGTAAGGAAGAATAATATTGGCTATGAATTAGGGGAAATATCTATGTGACTGTTAATATTATCGAGAGAGTTAATAAGAATATATCTTGTACGGGAGAATATCTAGGTGATCTGATGGTTAAACCCGATTCATCTAATTTTCTGTATTTTATTGATGCATATATTTAGGAAAAAGGTGTATATTGTGTAATATTTATTACCAATGATTCTTACTTGGTTTATCTAACATGTGTCTTTTGATTTTTTTAGACTCTGAACTATAATACCCCGTAATATTCTTAGCTCGGTTCGACTACTAGTTGCATGCATAAGAGACATTAATTCAGAAATTTTCACTAAGTGTTGGGGAATTAGTCATTTTTAAGGCCTCTTAACTTCGAGGATTTTTAAATGGGTCTTCCCGACCCTGAGATGTTGGTTTTTCAGTTAATTCATATTCAGGGGTGTAAGGAGTATGTCTTGGGAAAGTTTTGGATTTTTTAGACGAGGATTGGATCATGTTTGGATCACGATTCTAGCAGCTCATTGCGATAGTGCCGCGTCGCGGTTCTATCCCAATGGCATCTTTACCGTGTTGCGGTGAGCATGTGAATCGCAGTCCAGTTACAAATTTAAATATCTGAGGGGAAACTATGTCTTTTACCCTCAATCCAAGTTGTGATATCACGACTTATATCACTAGTTAGGGCATTATTTACCCCTCTTATTCAATTCTCCTATCAAATAAACCATATTCATATCCCAAGAACATCAATACAATTACTTTCTCTCCAAGAAAACCAAGAATTCAAGTTTCCAAATCCAAGAACCTTCAATAAAGCATCAAGATTGGTGTTTCTCTTTCAAGACTAAGGGTTAAGGTATGTGTGATGTTCATCCATGGGCCCTTTTCACTCAAAGAGTCCAAGAATCTCTTTTTGTTTTTAAATTATGAATTTTTCATACTTAAGCTGAATTATGTCCATGAATATCTTATTAATTTGATTGCATGCTATGATTATAAGTGTTTTCAAGTGGAATGAACCATTACATATTTTGAATATCAAAATCTTCACGATTAAATACCTAATTCGTGGGTTTTAGTACTATAACTATAATGTTGTCGTATATTTGACCCATTTTGATATGAAGTTCATGACTCTCATGTGTTTGATGAATTTCCTAAGTTGAATTTTTAATAATGATTCCCTATTATGGTTTTTTAAGTTTTTAATTGTCCTTATTCTTATTTCCATTCAGTGCTGGTGTGTTATGAACACCCGATACCTAGTTGTTTACATAATTTTAGTATCTTCAGAATGATTTCAGATAAACCATGAGTATTTTCATTCAGTCAGTTACTAAGATCAGTTGATTTCTCAGTTAAACTTAGTTTAGCTAGTATCCGCGTCATTCAGTTGGGGGTAATATTTAGCACCGAGCGAACATAGGAATGGTGTCTCCCCCGTCAGTTTAGGCATGAGGCACTAGTATTAGTCCCTAAGTTCTATACCTACGGCACCACCGTAGATTTTGAAGGGTCCCCCGTCAGTTAGGCATGACACCCTTGTCTTTTTGGACATCAGCCTTGTGGAATCCACATCGTCAGTCAGTGACTGTATCCTTGGCAAGGTACCGGCACCTTTCCATTTGGATTTACAGGTTGGACCCCGATAGCATATTGGGGAATTTCAATTTTAGCTAGCTCTCATAGTCTCAATGTCGTATTCAGTATATAATTCAGTTCAGGTTTGTTTGACAAAGGCATAAGATTTCTAGTTATTTAGTTATAAGATTTTAGTATTTTACAGATTATTTCAAAAATATTATATGCTTGGTCTTGCATTCTCAGTTATCTCAGTTTTTTATGCATTCATGTTCAGTTATCTCATGTTATTCAGTTAGTCATTCTTTCATGCATAGTTAGCCCATATATTTTAGCCTAACCTCATCTCATATACCAGTACACACATACCTTTCTTTGCACTATGATATTTAATAACATAGGTTTGGATGCTCAGTTTCGATCATACCTAGACCATCCAGCATTACAGCAGCAATAGTAGTGGTGAGTCCTCATCTTTTGAGGATAAGTTTATCTTTTATTCAGTTATTTTAGCATTTCTTTTGCTTAGTCAGTTGGAGTTAGTTGGGTTGTGTCCAATCAACTCCACAGTCAGTTAGTTAGAGGCTTTTAAGACATTTAGACAGTTAGTTTGACAACTAGTCAGTTTATCAGTATTGTCAGTTGCATTTCAGTATTTTTATCAGATGTTTACAGGCTTGTGATTGAATCAAGCTTTTAGTATTCAGAGTTATTTTGTGTTATTATTTTATCTTCTGCATACATGTTTTATTACAAGATTAATCAGTGCTCTCAGCAGGTACCAGCTTATGAGTTAACTTGTGGTCACTTATGACCGTAAGCATCGTTGTCGCGACTAGGGAGTAGCCTTGGGTCATGACAAAACTTGATATCAGAGCCTAAGTTTTTATAGTGTTCTATGGAGTCTAAAAGTTATGTTAAGTAGAGTCTTGTGCATGGCTGTGATGTGCGCGACACTTATAGGCAAGAGGCTATAAGACGTTTTAGGAAAAATTTCCCTTCTTTTAATGTTTATGTCGTGTGAAAGAGCATGAGATATATTTAAACTCTCTTTCTGACTTATCTTTCCTTCTATTATAGATAATGCATCCCAAAAAAAATAACAAAATAAGGAATGGAAATTAGCCCGCACTACCGCCTGTTCAGAAAGATCCCTTGAATGAACATGTCACTCACACCAAATTCAGGGCTGCTTATACGACTCTATCCCATTCTGTAGCTTCTCAAAACATTCAACAGGCTGCTGCCCTAGCCAATCTAATAGCAAATACCACTATAACTAGGGTCCGGGATTTCACCCATATGAATCCTCCTTTATTTTTTGGGATCTAAGTCTGAGGAAGATCCATAGAAGTTCCTTGATATAGTTCAGAAGGTGATAGATATTATGGGTGTCACTTCAAGTGAGAGTGCAGAATTAGCTTCTTATCAATTGTAGGATGTAACTCATACCTGGTATAAGCAGTGGAAGAGAGATAGAGGTGTTGAGGCAAGGCCTGTAGAGTGGGAGGAGTTTGCCATGACTTTCTTAGACAGGTTATTTCCACTAGAGTTGAGTGAATCTAAGGTGTAGGAGTTCATAAATTTGAAGCAGGGTACTATAAGTGTGAAGGAGTACTCGCTCAAGTTTACTTAGTTGGCGAGGTATGCTCCTAATGTGATGGTTGACAACAGGTCAGAACGAGTAAATTTGTTTCTAGTGTAGCTGATAGTGTAGTCAAGGAGTGTAGGACTGCCATGTTGATTAAGAAGATGGATTTATCTAGACTTATAGTTCATGCTCAGTAGATTGAGAGGAGAATATTAAGGAGAAAGAAAGAGAGAATAACAGGGTTAGGACAGGTAGTTTTATCTTTTCTCAACTGAGGTTAAAGGGTGGTAACCGTTCTCAGTTTTGTCAAAAAATTTTAGCCCCAGCTCCGTCTTCAGCTAGTGCGCTAGTGACAAAGTTTAGCAATGATAGTCGGGATAGGGCGCCAGGCTCTAAGACACAGGTTAGTGTGAACATTGGTCATACTAACCCATTTTGTCAGAGGTATGGTAAGAATCATCCAGGTGAATGCAGGGCTGGCAGTGATGTGTGTTTTGGCTGTGGCAGGCCAAGCCACAAAATTAAGGAGTGCCCGGTGGGTATGTGGAAAGGTATAAATGATCGCCTGCAAGGTCTGAATATTCTTTAGCAGAGCTAGCAGGTCATCCAACTCAGTAGGGCGCTATATTCAGTGCCACCAGTGGGTAGCGTTAGAACAGTCTGTATGCACTTCAATCTCGATAGGATCAAGAAAGTTCTCCTGATGTGGTTACGGGTATGCTATAGGTCTTTCATCTTCATGTGTATGTTTTATTATACCCTGTAGCCTTACTTTCTTTTGTAACCCCCTATATAGCTATTAATTTTGGTGTCAACCCAGAAATATTAGTAGAGCCTTTCTCAATATCTACCCTAGTGGGTAAATCTATCATAGCCAGACGGGTATAAAGAAATTGCCCAATTATAGTATCCCAGAAAAACACATCAGTTGATCTTTTGGAGTTGGAGATGACTGATTTTGATATCATTCTCAGCATAGATTGTCTCCACTCATGCTATGCTTCAGTTGACTGTAGAAACAAAGTCTTTCAATTTCAATTTCCTAATAAACCAATCATTGAATAGAGGGGTAGTACTTCAATACTGAGGGGTCAAATTGTTTTTTATCTTAAGGCAAGAGAAATGATATCTAAGGGGTGCATGTGCCATCGTGCATGAGTCAAAGACTCTAATTATAAGACTCCCAGCCTCGAGTCAGTTTCAGTAGTAAGGGAATTTCCAAAAAAATTCCCTGAAGATCTTCTCGGAGTTCCCCCCAAAAGGGAAATTGACTTTGAAATAGATCTCCTTCCAGATACCCAGACTGTCTTTATTCCGCACTACAGAATGGCTCCAGCTAAGCTAAGAAATTTCAAAGAACAGTTAAAAGATCTCTTAGATAAGGGATTTATCACGCCCAGTGTTTCTCCATGGGTGCTCCAGTCCTTTTCTTGCATAAGATAGATGGTTCTCTCAGAATGTGCATCGATTATCGCCAGTTTAACAAAGTCTTAATAGAGAATAAATATCCACTCCCCATGATTAATGACTTGTTCGACCAATTTCAGGGTGCCAATTATTTCTCTAAGATACACCTCAGATTCGGATATCATCATCTCAGAGTCAGAGAATGTGACATTCAGAAGACAGCCTTCAGAACTCGGTATGGTCATTTTAAATTTATAGTTATGTCTTTTAGACTAACGAATTCCCCAACAACTTTCATGGACTTGATGAACAGAGTGTTCAAGCAGTACTTGGACATGTTCGTCATAGTCTTCATTGATGATATTCTTGTCTACTCCCGTAATGAAAGTGATCGTGCAGGCCATCTTAGAATTGTGTTGCGGACTCTTAGAGCCCATCAGTTGTTTGGCAAATTTAGTAAGTGCAAATTTTGACTAAGATCAGTAGCTTTCCTTGGCTATATTATTTTCGGTGATGGAATTAGAGTTGACCCTCAAAACACCAAAGTAGTGAGAAACTGACCTAGACTCATCTCTCCATCAGATATCAAGAGTTTCTTGGGTTTAGCTGGCTATTAAAGATGGTTTGTTGAAGGGTTATCTTCTACTTCATCCTCTATGTCTTGATTGACTCAGAAGAAAGTCAAATTCCAGTGGTTAGATTCTTGTGAGAAGAGTTTTCAGGATTTGAAGACTCGACTCACCTTAACTCCAGTCTTGACTTTGTCAGATGGTTCAGATGGGTTTGTTGTTTACTGTGATACTTCTAGAGTTGGTCTTAGTTGTGTGTTGATGCAGAGAGGTAATGTCATAGCCTATGCCTCTAGACATCTTAAACCCCATGAAAGGAATTATATCACCCATGATTATGAGTTGGTGTAACGCCCAGAGTATATACCCCGGACGTCACATGGTGCTCATAATCTTGAAGGACCACAAGCTAACCCATGACTGGTACCTGCTGCAATAACTGAGTAATAATACTGTAATAATGCAAAAATAAGGCTAAATCTACTATAAGGTTCATAACTGAAATCAAATACTGGTAAATAAATACTGAAAACTGAACATCTGTTTGAAATAGTCTAGTCTAAAAGCCTCTAGCAGTCTAAACATGGAGTTGGTGGGACAAGCCCCCAACTAACTTTGACTACTAAAAATATATAGAAATACTAAAATAACAACTCTGTCCTTAATCTATGAGGGCTCACCACTAAGCCTTCTGCTGATAAGCTGGGCTGCTAAGTATGATCAGGAGACCCGTACGTCTGAACCTATGATATAAGATATCATAGCACAAAAGAAAGGTATGCGTCAGTACTTTGAATGTACTAGTATGCTAAGTGAGGTAAGGATGAATTCATGGGTTTATATGCATGAACAATAATTGGCTAAGTAACATGAATATAACTGAATGAGAGTACATGTATATATAAAACTGTTGTAAATACTGATTATGCAATACTATGTACATAACTACGTGTACTGTAAATGAGATCATATTAACACTGGGTACTGAAATCTGATAACTGAATGACCGATATCTGAGTTCACTGATAACTGTATTACTGTTAGCTGGGTGACTATTTCTGATAGTCCTGATTCTATAGAATTGAACTGAGTTCTATACTGAGTTGGGTGACAGTTTCTGATAGTCCTGGTGTTGTAGAACTGAACTGAGTTCTATACTGAGACTGAAACTGAAACTGTGGGAGGTAATCATCTAACCGATATGCCCCTCTCTGAACTGATTGGGGTCCAACCTGTAACCCTAGTTGGAAGGGTGTCAGTACCATGCCACGGGAAAAGACAAGTTACTGAGTCACCTTTATCTAGCAGGTGCTCTAAATGAGAATGGTGGTACCCTCAACTAGTAGGTAAGACACCTCATCAACAACTTAACTGGCAGGTTGATGTCTTAACCTATACTGGCTACGTTGTTCTGGAATGCAAGGACTGTTTCTAAGGATCACACCCTATACTGGTAGGTGAGTCCCCATCCTTGGGTTCACTCGGTACTGAATCCTACTCCCAACTAAATAGACACTGAACTGATTTCTAAACTGTACTGGGTTGGACTGAATTGTTATTGATTGTGTTAACTGACTGAACTGGACGGAGTTCACAGAGTTCTGATATCTGACTGAATACACTGAGTTCTATACTGACTGAATACTACTGATCGTGATATTTCTGAGACTATTCTGTAACTACTGTAGCTCTAGGTTAACAGCTAGATTTTTGGGTATTAAATACCCCCATGACTCGATATCATGGATAGTAAAACACAGCATAACCTTAAAAGCATAATAATACTTTCTTACTAACAATGCATTTATTTAGAAATTTTGTCAAACACTTGATGTACATTAGCTTGTGCATGAATGGAATCACATAATAACATGTCATGCTTTCACTAGTCAATTCACATAAGCATTTTAACAAACACTTGGGGAGCATGGTTATTTCATATAGCAATAAATAGGTAATAATATCATGGCTACTACATTCAACTTGTAGTTCAAGAGTTCAACATGAAGATCACATAAATCAACCCACAATTATCTAGTTTTCATGAAACTTCTAATATATCATGGAATTAAACCCCAAACATCAATTCACACATGAACACAATCCAATTCCAACATGTAAATCATGAAATAATAAATTTATAGTTTTAAAACGGGTTCTTGGACTTCATGGGTGAAAGGAACCCATGAATAAACACCTAACATACCTTGGTAATTAAATTCGTGAAGATTGATGGTGTGTTCTTGAAGATTGATTTTGAAATTTAAATGCCCTAGGGTTTGTTCTTGAGTAAATTTGAGAGAGAATGAGGGATTTTGCCTTTAGAGTAGGTTAATCTCGTGCTTTTGGGGCTGATTAAGGATGAAAAAATGACCCAAATACCCCTATGGACACGAAGTTTTAATGACTAAAAACATGCCCAGGGACGCGTTGAGCACTGTGCCGCATCGAAGGTTGACACGATAGCTAATGTGAAGCGTCAATATCATGTTGGATCACTTGAATTTGCACTGAAGACTGGTGATAAAATCCTGGTCGACACGATGGGTGACGCGGCACGTCGAGATCGCGTCAACTCACTATTTTGGTCACCCAAACATGTTTCAAATGAGGTTCGAAAAATCTGAAACTCACCCGAAGTGACCTATTGACACACCTGATCATGATTAAATCCAAGGATCGACATTTTAAGGTCATAAGGGTTGTAAAATAAGATCGCTAAATTACGAAGGATAAAATGATTCTAAGTATAAACACTTAGCTGAAATTTCTAAGTCTGGGACTTCTTTTAATGCTCTAAAGGATGAGTTAAGCTAGATTCTGCAGAGTCTTACAATATCTCCCCCTTAGGATCATTCGTCCTCGAATGAGACTAACTAAGCTGAGAATACTGATAGAGTGGGTTTACATACTGAATTATGCAAAACTGAAGCATGATTACATGACTGAGACTACTGACATACTGAGTTTTCATACTGGACATACATAACTGAATTCTGAAGACATAACACATGACTGAGTTGTTTCATGATGATATACATGATATGAGAATTCTATGCAATTGAAACTGATCTCGAGTTCATAAAGGTAATCTGAGCATAGAACTGAGTAAATTCAAGGAAAACTGTTACCTTGAGCTGAGTCTGAGTTTGGGGAGAAGAGGTAAGGATACTTGGTACGCATATCTGCTTCTGCTTCTCAAGTAGCTCCCTCAACAGACTGATTTCACCAAAGAACTTTGACTAGAGGAAATCCTTTGTTCCTCAGTCTGCGAACCTGATAATTAAGAATTTTGACTGGGATTTTCTCATAAGAGAGGTTGTTCTGGACATCCATACCCTCTATAAGGACTACAACTACTGAGTCACCTATGCACTTCTTTAGCAAGGAGACATGAATCATTGGGTGAACTAAAGCTAAGTTTGAAGAAAACTCAAGCTCGTAAGCTACCTTTTCGAAACGGCTGAGAATTCAGTAAGTACCGATATATTAGGGACTGAGCTTCCCCTTCTTGCCAAATCTCTTCACTCCCTTCATAGGAGAGATTTTCAAATACACATAATCACTAATCTCAAACTTGAGATCTTTTTTTCATACATTTGCATATGATTTCTATCGGCTCTGAGCTGTTTTAAGCCTTTCCCTGATCAACTGAACTATTTCTAACGTATCAAATACCAAGTCAGGAACTACTACTACGGCTTCACCTACTTCAAACCAACCAATGGGAGATCTATATCTCCTCTCATAATGTGCCTCAAATGAAGCTATTTGAATGCTGGAATAATAGTTGTTATTATACGCGAACTCAATCAAGGGCAAGTGGTTATCCCAACTACCCTTAAAGTAAATGGCATACACTCTTAACATATCTTTTAAAGTCTGAATGGTCCTTTCTACTTGACCATCTGTTTAAGGATGGAAGGCTTTACTTGGGTACCAAGACCCTTTTGGAAGGCTTTCCAAAAATGAAAGGTAAACTGCGTACCTCTATCTCGAATGATAGACAACAAAACTCTGTGTAATCTGACTAAATCTCTAACATAGAGCTTGGAATAATACTCGACTGAGTAAGAGGTATGAACTGGTAAGAAGTGAGTTGATTTGGTCATCCTATCCACAATGACCCAAATCAAATTATGCTGGCGACGAGTATGGAGTATACCCGTCAAAAAATCTATATTCACCTTCTCCCACTTCCATGTGGGAATAATGATCTCCTGTATAGGTTCACTAGGATTTTTATGCTTAATCTTAACCTTCTGACAAGTAGAGCACTTAGCCACAAACTCTGTAATGTCTCTCTCTATCCCACTCCACCGATAGACCTCCCATAAATCTCGGTACATCTTGTTGGCCCCTGGGTGAATCGAGTAGCGCGTACCATGTGCTTCTACAAGAATCCACTGTCTTACACCATCTAAACATGGCACACATAGTCTACCCTGGCAACGTAACACACCATCTCCCCTTTGGGAGAAAACCTCTACTTTCTGATCTCTGACTGACTCTTTCAGTTTAACTATACTGGGATCTCTGTCCTGCTTTTCTTTTACTTTGGAAACCAGAGATGATTCCAAACTATTGTGAACCCATACGCTACCCTCTTCTGAATCGACTAAGAAGACACCTAGTCGAGCAAGCTGATAAACTTCCTGAACTAACTTCTTCTTACCATCCTCCACGTGGGTAACACTACCCATAGACATCTTACTGAGAGCATCATCCACTACATTGGCTTTGCCCGAATAATACAGAACACTCATTTCATAGTCTTTCAATAACTCTAACCATCTTTCTGAGAAAATACATACTGCAGGCTTTTATGGTCTGTGAACACATCAACATGCACCCCATATAAATAGTACCTCCAAATCTTTAAGGCAAACACTACAACTGCTAACTCAAGGTCATGGGTGGGGTAATTCTTTTCATGGGGCTTAAGTTGTTTAGAGGCATAAGCTATGACCTTACCACTCTGCATCAAAACACACCCCAAACCGACTCTGGAAGCATCAAAGTATACCACAAACCCATCTGAACCATCTGGTAAAGTCAAAATTGGGTTGTAGTGAGTCGAGTCTTCAACTCCTGAAAACTCTTCTCACAAGAATCTAACCACTGGAATTTGACTCCCTTCTGGGTGAATCTAGGCATGAGGGATGCAATGGACGAAAATCCTTCAAAAAACCATCGGTAATAGCCAGCCAAACCCAAGAAACTCTTAATATCTGATGGAGAGATTGGCCTGGGCCAGTTTTTTACTTCTTTGATCTTTGGAGGATCAACTCTAATGCCATCACTGGAAATTATATGGCCAAGGAAAGCTACTGACCTTAGCCAAAATTCGCACTTATGGAATTTGGTGAACAACAGGTGGGCTTTGAGAGTTTGTAATACTATTCTGAGATGGTCTGCATAATCACTTTCACTGCGGGAGTAGACAAGAATGTCATCAATGAAGACTATGACGAACATGTCCAAGTACTTCTTGAACATATGGTTCATCAAGTCCATGAAGGCTGCTGGAGCATTAGTATGACCAAATGACATGACTAGGTATTTGAAGTGACCATACCGAGTTTTGAAAGATATTTTTAGAATGTCACATTCTTTGACTTTGAGCTGATGATAGCTTGATCTGAGGTCTATCTTAAAAAAGTAACTGGCACCCTGAAGTTAGTCAAACAAGGCATTAATTCTGGGAAGTGGATACTTGTTCTTGACTGTGACTTTGTTCAACTGACGGTAGTCAATACACATTCTTATAGAAATGTATTTCTTATGCACGAATAGAACTGGTGAACCCCAAGGGGATACACTGGGTCTAATAAATCCCTTATCTAGGAGATCCTTCAACTGTTATTTTAATTCTTTGAGTTTTGCTGGAGCCATTTTGTATGGCGAGATAGAGATAGGCTGAGTATCGGGAAAAAGGTCTATTTTGAAGTCAATTTCTCGTTCGAGAGGCACCCTGGAAAAACCTTCGGGAAACACATTTGGAAATTCACATGCTACTGGAATTGACTCAAGACTGGGAGTATTAGAACTATAATCTTTAACTCGAATAAGATGATAAATATATCCCTTAGATATCATTTTTCTCGCCCTTAGGTAAGAAACAAGTTGACCCCTAAGTGCTGAAGTACTACCCCTCTATTCAAGGACAGGTTCATTCAGGAACTAAAAGTGGACAACTCTGTTTCTATAGTCCACTAAAGCATATCATGAATGAAGTCAATACATGGCGAGAATGACATTAAAATCCGTCATCTGTAGCTCTACTAAGTCTGTTGAAGTGACTTTCTGAGATACCATAATCGAATAGTTCATGTATACCTGTCAGGCTATGATAGATTTACCCACTGGTATAGAGAATGAGAAGGACTCTACTAGGATTTTGGGACAGACTCCAAAGTCAACATCTATATAAGGAGTTACAAAGGACAAAGAAGCTCCTGGATCTAGCAAAGCATAAACATGTAAATGATAAACTTGTAACGTACCAGTGAGAACATCAGGAGAACTTTCCTGATCCTGTCGGGACTGGAGTGCATAGAGTTTGTTTGGGCACTGCTCACTAGTGTCACTGGAAGTTCCACCATACTGATTTGGGATCGGGCTGAGCTGAAGAAAGATTATACTGACCCTAAGAACCTGATTGAGGATAATATTTGATTCTATATACTGGCTTGCCACATCTGAAACACAGAACACTGCCAGCTCTGCAGACACCCTGATGGTTTCTACCACACTTCTGGTAAAGAGAATTTGTTCGGGCAATACTAACACTGCCCTGAGGTTTAGGTCCTGGTACCCTATCTTTATTGTCGTCTTTGAATTTTGGTATTGGAGCACTGGCTAAGGATGGAGCTGGAACTGAAGATTTTGGGTGGAACTGGGAATGATTTCCATCATCTGAATTAAGCTGAACGAAGTTGAAGCTACCTGTTCTAGACCTCTTGTTCTTCCTGTCCTTCTTCTTATTCTTAGCCTTCTCTATTTTCTAAGCATAGACCATGATCCTGGATATGTGCATCTTCTTAATCAGCATTGCGGTCCTACACTCCTTGACCACACTGTTAGACACACCCGACATAAACTTACTCATCTTAGATTTGCTATCTGCTACCACATGAGGGGCGTATCTAGATAACTGAGTAAACTTGAGAGAATTCTCCTTTATTGTCATGTTGCCATGCTTTAGATTAATAAACTCCAAAATCTTCGCTTCCCTCAACTCCAGTGGGAAGAACCTATCCAGAAAAGCAGTAGCAAACTCTTCATATTCTATGGGCCCTATATCTACGGCCCTCTCTACCTTCTATTGCTTGAACCATGAGTGAGCCACATCCTACAACTGATATACGGCCAATTTAGCACTCTCACTAGCAGTTACCCCCATAATATATGTGACTTTCTACACCTGATCAAGGAATTCCTGTGGGTCCTCATCTTACTTAGACCCTATAAATAATGGGGGATTTATTCGGGTGAAGTCTCAAATTGTAGTTGCAGCAGTATTGGCCACTAGGTTGGCCTGAACGGCAGCTGGACGTTTATTCTAAGCTGCCATAGAATGAGCTAGAGTGGCGAAAGCTGCTCTGAATTCTGCATAGGAAACATAATCATCTAGGGGATATGGCTGGACAGGCAGAGGTGTCAGTTGGTTTCCCATTCTTCTTTCATTAATATTTTTGGGAGGCATATTCTATAAATAGAAGAAAAACTTGAATTAGATAGAGATTTTAACTTGAGCTCATTCTCACTCGCACGATATGAATACTAAAAGAAGGGAAACTTTCCCTAAAATGCCTCATATCCTCTTATTCATAAGTGTGGCATGCTACACACCCATGTGTAAGACTCTACTAGACGCGACTTTCAGGCTTCCTAGGACTCTGTTCAACCTGGATCTAATACCAAGTTTGTTACACCCCGAGTCTGCACCCTGGATATCACACGGTGCTCATAATCCTGAAATACCACAAGCTAACCCATGACTGGTACCTACTGCAATAACTAAGTAATAATACTATAATAATGCAGAAATTTGGCTGAATCTACCATAAGGTTCATAACTGAAATCAAATAATGGTAAATAAATACTGAAAACTAAACATCTGTCTGAAATAGTCTAGTCTGAAAGCCTCTAGCTGTCTGAACATGGAGTTGATGGGACAATCCCCCAACTAACTCTGACTACTAAAAATATATTGAAATACTAAAATAACAACTCTATCCTCAAACTATGAGGACTCACCACTAAGTCTTCTGTTGATAGGCTAGGCTGCTAAGTATGATCAGGAGCTCGTGCGTCTGAACCTATGATATAAGACATCATAGCGCAACAAAAGGTATGCGTCAGTACTTTGAATATACTGGTATGCTAAGTGAGGTAAGGTTGAATGCATGGGTTCATATGCATGAATAATAGCTGGCTGAGTAACATAAATATAACTGAATGAGAGTACATATATATATATGAAACTGTTGTAACTACTGATTATGCAATACTATACATAAAACTATGTATACTGTAACTGAAATCATATTAACACTAGGTACTGAGTTTTGATAACTGAATGACTAATATCTGAGTTCACTGATAACTGTATTACTGTTAGTTGGGTGACTATTTTTTATAGTCCTAATTCTGTAGAGCTGAACTGAGTTTAATACTGAGTTGGGTAACTGTTTCTAATAGTATTGGTGCTAGAACAAAACTGAATTCTATACTGAGACTAGAACTGAAACTATGAAAGGTAACTATCTAAACGATATGCCCCTCTCTAAACTGATTGGGGTCCAACCTGTAACCCCAGTTGGAAGGGTGTCAGTACCGTACCATGAGTAAAGACAAGTTGTTGAGTCACCCTCATCTGGTAGGTGCTCTGAATGAGAATGGTGGTACCCTCAAATGGCAGGTAAGACACCTCATCAACCCTCAACTGGCAGGTTAATGTCTCAACTTATGCTGGCTACATAGTTTTGGAACATAAGGACTGCTTTTAAGGATCACACCCTCTACTGGCAGGTGAGTCCCCATCCTTGGGTTCACTCGGTACTGAATCTTGCTCCCAACTGAATAAACACTGAACTAATTTTTAAACTGTACTAGGCTGGACAGAACTGTTACTGATCGTGTTAACTGACTAAACTGGATGGAGTTCTCTGAGTTCTGATATCTGACTTAATACATTGAGTTCTGTACTGACTGAATACTACTTATGTGATATTTCTGAGACTATTATGTTACTATTGTAGCTCTAGGTAAACAACTAGATTTTCAGGTATTGAATACCCCTAGGACTCGGTAGTATGGATAGTAAAACATAGCATAACCTTAAAAGTATAATAATACTTGCTTACTAACAATGTATTTAGTTATACATTTTGTTAAATACTTGATATACATGAGCTTGTGCATAAATGGAATCATATAATAACATGTCATGCTTTCACTAGTCAGTTCACATAACCATTTTAACAAACACTTGGGGAGCATGGTTATTTCATATAGCAATGAACAGGTAATAATATCATGGCTACTACATTCAGCTTGTAGTTCAAGAGTTCAACATGAAGATCACATAAATAAACCCACAATTATCTAGTTTTCATGAAACTTGTAATAAATTATGGAATTAAACCCCAAACATCAATACACACATGAACACAATCCAATTCTAACATGTAAATCATGAAATCATAAACTTGTAGTTTTAAAAAGGATTCTTGGACTTCATGGGTGAAAGGAACCCATGAATGAACACCTAACATACCTTGGAAATTAAATTCGTGAAAATTGATGGTGTGTTCTTTAAGATTGGTCTTGAAATTTAAATGCCCTAGGGTTTGTTCTTGAATAAATTCGAGAGAGAATGAGGGATTTTGCCTTTAGAGTAGGTTAATCTCATATTTTTGGGGCTGATTAAGGGTGGGAAAATGACCCAAATACCCCTAGGACGCGGAGTTTTAATAACTAAAAATATTCCTAGGGACGCGTTGAGCGACGCACTTCATCGAGGGTCGATGTAATAGCCAACGCGATGCATTGGCTCACTAGAATTTGCACTGAAAACTGGTGACAAAATCCTGATTGACGCGTTGGGTGCCACGATGCAACGCGTCGAGATTGCGTTGACTCACTATTTTGGTCACCCAAACATGTTTCAAATAAGGTCTAAAAAATCCGAAACTCACCCGAAGTGACCTATTAACACACCTAATCATGATTCAGTCCAGGGATCGACATTTAGGGTCATAAGGGTTGTAAAATAAGATCGCCAAATTATGAAGGCTAAAATGATTCTAAGTATAAACACTTAGCTAAAATTTCTAAGTCTGGAAACTTTTTTCATGCTTTAAAGGATGAGTTAAGCTAGGATTCTGTGGGGTCTTACAGTTGTAGTTGTTATTTTTTCCTTGAAAATATGGAGGCATTATCTTTATGGGGTTCATGTTGATATGTTTACGGATCACAAAAGTTTGTAGCATGCGTTCTTGCAGAAAGATATAAATCTTTGTCAGAGAAGGTGGTTAGAGTTGTTAAAGGATTATGATATGAGTATGTTGTATCATTCGGGCAAGGCTAATGTAGTGGAAGATGCCCTTAGTAGATTGTCTATGGGTAGTGTTGCTCATGTTGAGAGTAATAAGAAGTTGTTAGTCCAGGAGGTTCATTTTCTTGCTAGAGTATGTGTTCGGCTGGTTGATTTAGCTGAGGGTAGTATATGAGTTCGAAATGGTTCAGAATCTTCTTTGGTTTTCAAAGTGAAAGAGAAGTAAGATAGGGATTCCAGTTTGGCTAAGTTGAAGGAATCAGTGAGAGATCAGAAGATAAAGGTTTTCTCCCAAGGGGGACATGGTGTGTTTCGATATCAGGGTAGATTGTGTATGTCATGTGTTGATGGTTTAAGGCAGCGAATTTTAGCATAAGTGCATGGTGCGTGTTACTCTATACACCTAGGAGCCACTAAGATGTATCGTGATTTGCGGGAAATCTATTGGTGGAGTGGTATGAAGTGGGATATTGCAAAGTTTGTATCTAAGTGTGCTAATTGTCAGCGGGTTAACGTTGAGCACCAGAGGCCTAGTAGCACATTATAGGAGATCAACATACCTAGTTGGAATGGGAAGAGGTGAACATGGATTTCATGACAGGGTTTCCTTGTACGCATCGTCAGCATGATTCGATATGGGTTATCATAGACAAAATAACCAAATTAGCCCATTTCTTGCCCGTTCATATTTCATATTCAGCTAAGGATTATGCCAAGCTCTATATTAGAGAGTTGGTTAGGTTGCATAGAGTTCTGTTGTCTATTATTTCAAATAGAGGAACTCAATTTACCTCTCACTTTTGAAAGACATCTCAGTACAACTTTTCATCCTCAGATAGATGGTCAGGCAAAGAGGACATGTTGAGAGAATATTTTATTGACTTTAAAGAGAGTTGGGATGATCACTTACCTTTGATCGAGTTTGCCTACAATGATAGTGATCACTCTAGTATTCAGATGGATCTGTTTTAGGCTCTTTATAGGAGGAGATGTAGATCTCCTATTGGTTGTTTAAGGTAGGTGAAGCTGCTTTGATAGGACCAAATTCAGTGTTTGATATAATAGAGAAAGCTCAGTTAATTAGGGAGAGGCTTAAGACATCCCAAAGAAGTCAAAAATCCTATGCCAATGTGAGGAGAAAAGACCTTGAGTTTGATGTTGGTGACTTAGTCTATTTGAAAATCTCTCCTATGAAGAGATTGGCAAGAAGAGGAAACTCCGTCCCCGATATGTTGGCCCTTATAGAATTTTGAGCTATTTTTAAAAGGTAGCTTATGAGCTAGAGTTTCTTGTAGATTTGGCATTAGTGCATCCGGTGTTTCATGTTTCCTTATTAAAGAAATGTATTGGTGATCCAGCTGTTGTAGTTCCTTTAGAAATCACAGGTGCTTAGGATAGCCTCTCTTACGAAGAAATTCTAGTTGAGATCCTTGATCGTCAGATTGTAGAATAAGGAACAAAGAAGTTCCCTTTGTCAAAGTTCTTTGGTGGAATCAGTCCATTGAGGGAGCCACTTGGGAAGCAGAGGTAGATATGCGTTCCAAGTACCCTCATTTTTTCTCCGCAAACTCAGTCTCAACTTAAGGTAATAGTTTTCCTTAGATTATCTAGTTTCCATTCTCAGTGCCAGCTATATAATCATTCTCATGTCGTTGCATACATTCACGAAATCAATTCAATTCATGTATCATGTTTTGGACTCAGTTATGTAATCATATTTCCAATTATGCATGTTCAGTGTGTGATCTCAGTTGCTTTAGTTCAGAACTCTCAGCTTAAACAGTCTCATTCGAAGACGAATGTTCCCAACGGGGAGATATTGTAATACCTCATAATATTCTTAGCTTGATTCGGCTAATAGTTGCATGCATAAGAGGCTTAAATTCTGAAAATTTCACTATGTGTTGGGGACCTAGTAATTTCTAAGGCCTCTTAACTTCGAGGATTTTTAAATGGGTCTTCCCGACCCAAGATATTGGTTTTTAAGTTAATTCATATTCAGTGGTGTAAGGTGCATGTCTCAGTGAGTTTCGTATTTTTCGGACAAGGATTGGGTCATGTTTGGATCACGATTCTAGGAACTCATCGCTATAGTGTTGCGTTGCAGTTCTATTCCCGATGGTACCTTCACCCTATCATGGTTAGCATGTAAATTAAAATCCAGTTATAAATTTAAATGCCTGAGGGGTAATTGTGTCTTTTCCCCTCAATCCAAGTCATCATATCATGACTTATATCACCAGTTAGGACATTATTTACCCCTCTTCAATTTTCCTCTAAAAAAACCCCTATTCATCTCCCAAGAACATCAATACAATTACTTTCTCTCTAAGGAAACCAAGAATTCAGGTTCCCAAATCCAAGAACCTTCAAGAAAACATCAAGATTGGTGTTTATCTTCCAAGATTAACGGTTAAGGTATATGTGATGTTCATCCATGGGCCCTTTTCACCCATGGAGTCCAAGAATCCCTTTTTGTTTTTAAATTAAAAATTTTTTATACTTAAGATAAATTATGTCTATGAATATCTTATTAATTTGATTTCATGTTATGATTATAAGTGTTTTGAAGTGGAATGAACCATTACATGTTTTGAATATCGAAATCTTCACAATTAAATACCTAATTTGTGGTTTTTAGTACTATAACTATGATGTTGTCGCATGTTTGACCTATTCCGATATGAAGTTCATGACTCTTATGTATTTGATGAATTGCCTAAGTTGAGTTTTGAAAATGATTGCCTATTATGGTTTTCAAAGTTTTTAATTATCCTTATTGTTATTTCCATTTAGTGATGGCGGGTTATGAACACCCGATACCTAGTTTCTTACATAATTTCGGTATCTTCAAAATGATTTCAGATAAACCATGAGTATTGGCATTCAGACAGTTACTATGATTAGTTGATTTCTCAATTAAACTTAGTTTAGCCCAGTATCCGTGTCATTCAGTTGGGAGTAACACTTAGCGCCGAGCGAACATAGGGATGGTGTCTTCCTCGTCAGTTTAGGCATGAGGCTCTAGTAGCAGTCCCTAAGTTCCAGACCTACGGTGCCACCATAGATTTTGAAGAGTCTCCCATCAGTTAAGAATGACACTCTCGTCCTTCAAGACATCAGTCTTGTGGAATCCACATCGTCAGTTAGTGTTTGTACCCTTGGCAAAGTACCGGCACCCTTCCAACTGGGGTTACAGGTTGGAACCCAATAGCATATTGGGGCATATCGGTTTTAGCTAGCTCCCACAGTCTCAGTGTAGTATTTAGTACAAAATTTAGTTCAGGTTTGTTTGACCAAGGCATACAGATTTCCAGCTAATCATAAGATTTCAGTATTTCAGTTTACAAATTATTTTAGAAATATTATATTCTTGGTCTTGCATTCTCAGCTATCTCGGTTTTTCATGCATTCATGTTCAGTTATCTCATGTTATTCAGTCAGTCATTATTTCAGTCACAGTTAGCCAATATATTTTATCCTAACCTCGTCTTATATACTAGTAAATTAAAAATAGTGATCGGATACCTTTCTTTGTGCTATGATGTTTAATATCATAGGTTCGGACGCTCAGTTTCTTGATCGTACCTAGACCGTCCAGCATTACAGCAACAACAGTAGTGGTGAGTCCTCATCCTTCGAGGACAAGTTTATCATTCAGTTATTTTAGCATTTCTTTTACTTAGTCAATTGGAATGGGTTGGGGGTGTGTCCCATAAACTCCACAGTCAGTCAGTTAGAGGCTTTTCAGACATCTAGATAGTCAGTTAGACAGATAGTCAGTTTATCAATATTGTTAGTTGCGTTTTAGTATTTTTATCAGATGTTTATAGACTTATGATTGAATCACGCTTTCAGTATTTAGAGTTATTTTGCGTTATTAGTTTATCTTCCACATACATGTTTTATTTCCAGATTACTCAGTGCTCTCAGCAGGTACCAGCTCATGAGTTGGCTTGTAGTCATTTGTGATCGTAAGCTCCATTGACGCGACTAGGGGGTAGCCTCGGTAGTGACATTAGATGACTGAAATAGGTTGAGCATAGTACACAAGGAGCATTAGTTTGTTATCATCAAAAAGGGAGAAATTATAGTATTCACGTATATTTGATAACTGAAAAAGTAGTGGAACATATACAAGAAAAAGGTTGATCAACATTCTCCTGCATCCAAAATCTAACTTATACAAGGACACTTTGAATTTAAGAAAATCTTAAAAAGAAAAGACCAAAAATTCTGTACAAATCATATCTTAAACAATAGTCCAAAAATGTATAGATTCAAATATCCAAGCAAGAGGGAAGTCCTTATCAAGCAAGAGTTCTTATAGACTTGGACAAAACATATTCACATAAGGAATCCACAAATATGCAGGCTCTAAATATCCAAGAATATGGGAGTCCTTCTCAAAAAGATCTTAATCGTGCTAAATTTTGATGATTGATAAAGAGATGAACCAGGTACAAGAAACATATTTCTATTATATGTTCTATTATGCAGAAGTCCATAATTCTTTGTCATACATATGATTGATTTTTTATGATGCCAAAAGAGGAAAGATAAGGGTTGTGCAGATTTTATAGTCTTGTTAACTAACCTGGCTCATTCAAGTGTTTCATTCTTTAGTTTTCACTGATGAAGATTTTTGTATTGAAATTAAATGCACAAGAGCATGAGTTTTCATCCAAGTATTCTATGATTTAGTATTCATTAGTCAAGACATTGGTATCGAAGTGCAATGCATAAAGTCCAATTTGTCATCATAAAAAAGGGGAAGTTTGTTTGGAATCTTGAAGTTTTGAAGATTGAAAAAAGGCCATGGAACAAGTAAGCTATAGATGGTTCAAGAAAAACTACTCCAAAAGAGTTCAACTTGCAAAAGGACTTTGTGTGGATAAAGTCATATGAGAAAATTAAAGGAAAGAAAGTTTGTTACTTCAGATAAACATTAAGAGATCATCAGGTGATGAAAAGAAGAGTTAGTGTTTGACTACAATACTCAAGAAGAGAGTCCAAAAAGCATGGGAGTCTTTGTGGAGTTAAAAGTCTATTTGGTTATGAAGATCAATAGAAGTTATAAATATACAAGGACTTTCAAAATGAAACTCATGCACTCATATTGAGAGAGAAAAGGGTAGAACACAAGAAAATAAGGAAGAACAATATTTTAGAGAAGTGCAGCCTAATATAGTGAACTAGATTGAAGAACCAATTTTATCCATGTGTCTAACAGTCTTCTATTGTAGTTAATATATATTAGAAAGTTTACTGAGTTGTAATTTTCATGCTTGCTTAGTGTCAGTGTGTTATAAACCGGTTAGGAGTTTAGTCTTCAAGTTGGGATAACTCAACGACTCAGGACAATAACCTTGGGAGTTTTTTGTTTTAGGAATTAGAGTTAGTTCCTAGGGTTGATAGAGTTTTGTAATCTAATTTTAAATTAGGGGAACTTGAAGTGGGTTTCAATAGTATGGGGATATTGTTGAACATTACGAATTAGTGTTTACAATTTCTTAGGTTTAGAGTTTGTAATCTTCTGTTGAGAGGCTTATTATGTTTAGTAAAGTTGGGGTTAAATACTGTATAGGTACAAACATATTTTTTTACACCTTTTGTGATCCAAGTGTTTTCCACATAAAAGTATCGTGTTTATTATTTACTGTCTTTACTGCTTTTGTTGGAACACGTTAGACAACCTGATCTATCTGTATAAAAAATCGGGCATAACTCACGTGAGTTATTAGGATGTTTAGAAATATAAATGTTGGAGGAATATATAGGCTTATGACGGTAGAAAGTCAAATTTAAAATCAAATCAATAATCTAAAAAGATGAAGATAGAAGGTTTGAAGGGAAGAAAGAGATACATAAAGAATCAATATGAAATTTTGAAAACAGATAAAATATATAAGAGAATTTGAAAGAAACCATATTAGTGTCAGTATGAAATAATATGATAGGCTAAAACTCATTAAGTAGACATCGTGCAAGAGTACATTGCAACGCTGTCTTGCTCGCCTTCATTATTGCCGACATTGCTACCTCGCGCAAGAAGATGGAAATTTGATGACTTTTTTGAAAAATACAAAAGCAGAGCAATTTGTAGGTTTTTGCTTTGAATTTTTTTTGGTAGAAAAATTTATATAATATTAAATAAAAAAATAACAACAAAAGAACATGTAACATAAGTAAATGAAAAAAAATCAGAGAGTCAAATTATTGTTATTTTTCGAGTTTAGTAAAATTCATATTATACAACAAGAACTTCAAATACACACTCAAACTAATCATATAGACAATCAAATGAAGTTGTAACTCTGTATTAAAACTTTGAACTTCAACAATAAGTTTAACCCAACGTATAAACATCAACAAAATGAAGTTCAAACTATTTTCTAGAAAATAGCAAAACCAAACATTTAAAAAATATGATGATTAGAAGATTCAAGTCCATCGAATTCACGGTGTGTACTTAAGAAAATTATTTCCCTCAAGTACCCGAGGTTATGGAATATATACCCCCAAGATAAAATAAATCACTTAGATAGAATAGCGGTGCCTCAAACTCTATCGAACTACGAACGCACTCAATGGTAGTAAATCACACTAGAGTTTTTTTAAGAAAGAGGACTGTTTTTTACTTCAAAATTTCATATCAATACCTGAGGAAAAATTCAGATATTTATAACCATCAAGGTGTTAACTCATTAAGAGAAGAAATGGTTCATAAAGGTGCACTCCTTCATAGAGGTGCAACTCTTTAGAAAAGGTGAAACTTATTACCTTTGATGATCTCTCAACTCCCTCTCTAGATAGACCTTTTGTAAGTGGATCTGACATATTATCCTTTGACTTTACATATTCAACCATGATAATTACACTAGAGAGTAGTTCTCTAATGGTATTATGTCTTCTTCTTATATTATGAGATTTACCATTATACATCATGCTCCCTGACCTACCTATTACCGCTCGAGTATCACAGTGTATGCATACTAATGCCAATAGTTTGGGCCAATAAGAAATATTATTCAAGAAATTTTGAAGCCATTTAGCTTTTTTACCTACTTTATCTGATGCGATAAATTTAAATTCCATAGTAGGGTGGGTAAAACATGTCTATTTGGATGATTTTCAAGAGACTAATCCTCCACCGAAAGTAAATACATATCCACTCATGGATTTTACTTCATTTGATCCAGTGATCTAATTTGCATCACTATTTCCTTCAATTACGACTGGACATTTGTTATAATGTAAAGCATAGTTTTGAGTATGTTTTAGATAACCCAAAACTCTTTTCATTGACATTCAATGAATTTGATTGGGATTACTCGTCTACCAACTAAATTTACTAATAGTGCAAGCTATGTGTGGACACGTACAAAATCCATGATATATATCAAACTTTTCAACACTCTTGCATAGTCTAATTATAAATCACTTTCACCTTCATTATTTTGAAGTGCAAAGCTCACATCTAATGGAGTCTTGAAAAAATTGAAATTTAAATACTTGAACTTGTCAACTACCTTTTCAATGTAATGAAACTATGACAATGCCAACCCTTATAGGTTCTATGAATTCTTATACCTAATATCACATCAACAACTCCAAGGTATCTTATATCAAATTTGCTCTCAAGCATTCATTTCATAGAATTTATGTCAGAAATGTCTCTACTTATGATCAACATATCATCCACATACAAACAAACAATGACCTTGTGATTTGGAGTATCTTTAATATAAACACATTTATCACATTCATCTATCTTGAAGTTGTTTGCCAACACGGTTTGGTCAAACTTTGAATGCTACTTCTTGGGTGCTTGTTTTAGTCCACAAAGTGACTTAACAAGTTTATACACTTTTTTTTCTTTACCAGGATCTACAAAACCCTTAGGTTATTCCATGTAAATTTCTTCCTATAATTCTCCATTTAAGAATGCAATTTTAACATTCATTTGATGAATTTCAAAATCATATACTTTCGTTAATGCAACCAACATTCGAATGGATGTTATTCTTGTTAGTACCAAAATAATCAAGGCCTTGTTTTTATCTAAAGTCTTTCATAACACGTCTTGCCTTGTATTTGTCAATAGTACCATTAGATTTCATTCTCCTTTTGAAGATTCATTTAGAATCTAAGGGTTTATTTCTTAGAGGAAGATAAACTAACTCCCAAGTGTGGCTGCTTAAAATTAATCAATCTCACTATTAATTGTCTCTTTTCAAAAGAATGAGTCCGAAGGTGACATCACTTCTTTAAATATATGAGGCTCATTTTCAAGAAAAAATATTATAAAATCCGATCCAAAGGAAGTTGACATTCTTTGACATGTACTACGCCTTGGATTCTCATCATTAAGTGTATTCTCATTTGGTTTATCTCAAGTTCGTTTAGACCCTCCGCTAGACAACTTATGTCCAGTTTTATACGAATAAATATGTTCAAAGAACTCAATATTATCTTATTCAATTCCCGTATTTTTATTGATATCTAGATATTTGAATTTATGAACAAAAATAGACATACTTAACTGTTGTTAGCATATCTGATGAACACACAGTCCACAATCTTAGGTCCTATTTTTACCCTTTTAGATATAGAAACTTGGACTTTAGCTAGACACCCCCACACTTTGATATTTATTAAGTTTAGTTTTCTTCCTTTTCATTTTTGTTATGGAGTAGAATGTGTCCTTCTATGAGCACTAAATTGAGTATTTAGTTTGCTGTAAGGATAGATTTTCCCCAAAAATTTTGCAGTAAATCTGAACTTATGAGTAAACATTCATCATTTCCTTTAACGTTTGGCTTTTTCTTTCTGCAATCTCATTTGATTGAGGTGAATACGGGACAGTAGTTTAATGGACAGTTTTATTTTCTAAATATATCTTCGCAAAAAGAGATTTATACTCTCCATCCCCATCACTTCTTATCATTTTAATTTTTTATCCAATTGATTTTCAACTTTAATTTTATATTGCCTAAAATCATCTATTGCTCCATCCTTATCATTTAGTAAATAAAAATAACAATATCTAGTGAAATTGTCAATAAAATTTATGAAATACTTTTTTCCACCACGAAATAGTGTTGATTTCATATCACAAATGTTTGTATGGATTAAGTCTAAGGGATTGGAATTCCTTTTAATAGATTTATACAGATGCTTAGAATACTTAGATTCCACATATATTTGACTTTGATTTATTGCACTCAAAGTTAAGCAACACTTTCAAACTACTCAGTTTTCAAAAGATTTTGTAATTGACATGTCCTAAATTACTATGCCACAAATCATTTAACTCTAGCAAGTAAGAAAATTCCTCAACTTTCTTCATTTCAATAGCTATTATATCAAGTTTGAAAATACCCTCATTGAGATATCCCTTTCCTACATAAGTTTCATTCTTACTTATTACAACTCTTCAAAATAAATACACACTTAAACCCATTTTTAACAAGAAGTTATCGATATTAAGTTCTTCCTAATAGCAGGAACATGGAGAACATTGTTGAGAGTTAACACCTTGACAAAAGTTATTTTAAAGAATATCTTCCCACTTCCTTAAACCTTGGTTGTTGCATTATTTCCCATGAAGATCACTTCTTTGGAACCAGCGGTATCATAAGTAGTAAAAACTTCTTTGTCCGAAAAAACATGTCTAATGGCTCCTGAATCAAACCACCATTTACTTGGATTTTCAGCCCGATTGCATTCAGTGATCATAACACACTGAGTTTCAATCTTTTTAGTTGCTTCCAGCATGTTTTCTGATATTTTTTTTGTTCTTATTCAAAACTTAACTATGTAGAGTTTTGTGCCCAACATCACTACAATTGTAGCACTTGCCTTTGAACGTTTTCTAGGTCTTCTCTATCGCTTGTCCCGAAGACTTCTTCAACTTCTTATTATTTGGAGCATCATCCTTAATAGGATTTGCAACCATCATTGATGATTTCTCATTCAACTCATTATCCTCTTCTATATTGGGATGACTCACGAGATGTTTCAAGAAAGATAATTAATTTTCAATTATTACTTTTTTCGGTATATGAGGATCTATACTTGTGAATATTTACATTTCAAGTTTGGTCATCCAAAATGACATCATTTGCTATAATTCTTTGAAGTTCACACAAAAATATTTTTTCGATTTCTCTGTCGTTTTTATTGCTAGAGCAATATCTAAACGACTTAATGACGCAACATTGGTTGTCGTTGGGACAACACCATTCATAACTAAATCAATTTGTTGTTCAGTTTCATTCATCATTTTTCTGTCAATCTTTGACATAAACTTTAGTATTTTAGAAGGCTAACAATAAAGACTTTACTCTTTAACCAACTTGTTTCTAGTCAATGATAAAGTTTTTATATCTTTAAATCATCAATTGAATAAACTTTAAAGCCTGACAATATTTCTATGACTTCAAATCAGTTTCAAATTCAAACAGAGTGAAAGCCCACAGGTTTTAAACTCCAGAAATTAATGCAGAGATTTTAATGCATCGGTGAATTCCTTCACCGATTTCTCGATGACGTTTTATATTCGGCTAATTGAGGGGGTACAAATCAAAAAAATTTAGTCTCTACAAAATTAGACCTAATACAAATTAACAAGTACTTGATTTATAAATTATGATATTCTTTTACCACCAAAAAGCATAAAAATAAATATTTATTTATTATTATTATTATATAGTTTCCTTAAGATTATTATTTTTTCGGTTTAGCAAAATATGTATCATACGACAAGAACTTCAAACACATGTACAAACTAATAATATGAACAATCAAATGAAGTTGTAACTCTGTAGTAACAACCTTGAACTTTAACAATAAGTTCAACCCAACTTCTGAACATCAACAAAATAAATTTCAAACTATTTTCTGAAAAATAGCGAAATCTAACTTTTAGAAAAAAGATAAAGATTAGAAAATTCAAGTCCACCGAATTCATGGTGTGTCCTTAAGAAAATTATTCTCCTCAAGTACTCGGGGTTATTGAATATATCCTCCCAGGTGCAGCCCTTCATTAAGGGACAACTCTTCTAAAAAGTCACAACCCATTGAAAAGATCATAACCATCCAAATCAAAATTAGGTGCCTATTCAAATTGCATCCTTTATCTTGGTGTCTTTTTAAAAAAAAAATCTATTTATTTTTCATTCACACCTCTTAAAAACTTAACAATTAGGTACTATAAATTCATAAATTTAAAAACTAGATTATCAACATTATATATATATCATTAGTCAAATTAAATATTTAATACACCTCCAATAAGCTATTTAAGAAGAGCAATTTATTACATGAAAGAAAAAACAAAGACATAAATCTCCAAACTATATGTTATAATAACAAATTAATAAAATCAATAAGCGAACGTTGTTTTTTTACTTTCTGGCCCCACACTTGAGTGTAGGTTCTACAAGATTAATCATAATTAAATTTAAGGTATTGAATTTCAACAATAGGAAAAATCAGGAGGAGGAGGAAGACGCATAAACCATACTCCTATTTCATAAATAAAAAAAATAAAAATTCAAATGACGGTCAAAATGACAATGCATAAACCATACTTCTATTTCATAAATGAAAAGAATACAAATTATTGAATAAAGAATCTGAACATATATATTCAGATGTAATATGCTATTCTCCATATTTGCAATTTACAAGAATTTGTGTATAATACAAACGAATTGAGTTGAACTTCTAAATATATCCATTATATCCATTTATGCGCACATATAGCTGTGTCGTAATTTTGACGTGTGCAAATATGCCAATAAAATGTGTAGCGTCTTATAGACTCTACTGGCAAAAATTTTTAAAGTAAATGCATAATTACACTACTGATCTTGTTCGAATTTTGCAAAAAGATATTACCCCACGATTCTTCTTTATTTTGTTGCAAATACATCATTTTTTGCTGAATCTCAGTCACAATAAAGAGAGTGGATGCACGCACCAATCAGTTGCTGTCACATGTCAAATATTTTTAATTTCATATTTTATTTATTTTTTTGATAAATTTTTTCCTTTTTATTTAATTTATCACCCCCCCCTCTTCCCCCACCCCACCCCCACCTCGCGTCCAACAGCTCCCCCTCCCCGCGTCCAGTTTCCTCTATTAAAATGGAGCTTAAAGCTCTCGTACAATCTCCATTTTATTGGAGCTTTAAGCTCTATTTTTATTTATGACAACACACTACCTTCCCACCCCCACCCCGTCCAACACCTCCTCCCCCATTCCCGTCCAGTTCCCTCCATTAAAATGGAGGTTGTACATCACATTTCCTTTTTAAAATTATGGTGATGATGATGTTGTTGTTGTTGCTTTAATTGATGTTGTTGTTGTGGTAATTGATGTTGTTGTTGTTATAATTGTTGTTGTTGTTGAGTTATGGTGATGGAGAAGAAGTTGGGGAAGAAGACAATGGTCGATGAGTGGAGTTGCGGGGGTGGGGTGAGTGGGGGGGAGGGGTTATGAAATAATTTAAAAAAATAAATAAATATTAATTTAAAAAAAGAATATAAATTATATATTAAATTATTTACATATGGCAGCTTCTAATTGGTCAAAAAAGTCATTTTTTGCCTTTTCACGCGCTTGTGGCGCGTGTATACACGTAGAGGGTCAAAATGGTGTATTTGCAACGAAATAAAGAAGATTCGTGGGGTAATAGGTCGAAGTTAAAGTTTAGGTGTCTTTTTAAAAATTTCGAACAAGATCAGTGATGTAATTATGTATTTACTCAAAACTTTAAGCACAGGTAATCTTTGGTGTAGATTGAGCAAATGTCTTTTTTTGATCATCATTTAAAATTTATCCCTATTTTTGAAAGTTGTGAAAAATATAACCAATAGAAATAACAAAATGTTAGACTATCATCTAACTTCTGCAACATTTTAGATTACAGCCTAACATTTAGTCATAAAATTTTTAATCTAATCGATAACAGATAAATGATAATGTAGTGAAAGATTATCAAATCAATTTGATTAATATATATACCTGGATTATCAACTTTAAATCTGATTGTAGCCCATCCATTCCGAACAATAGTAAAAGTGTTATGAAGTTTTGGTCTTATCTCATCGCACCTCTTCTCAAAGCCAAACTTGATTGATGATTTATGAGTCGGTTATGCAAATAGTAATCCTGAGAGAGTAGCTACCATCAAAATTATTGTTCAGAAAGGTGTTCTTGTTGTGTATGATTAATATAAAATTGAGGTACCAAGTGAGGGGGAATCATCTTGGCTATGAATTAGGGAAATTATCTAAGTGGCTGTTAATATCTTCGGGAGAGTTAAGGAGGATGTATCTTGTACGGAAGAACATTTGGGTGATCTGATGGTTGAACCAGATTCATCTAATGGGGTAAATTTTATCGATGCATCTATTTAGGAGGAAGTGTGTATTCTGTGTAATATTTATAACCCATTATTCTAACTTGGTTTATCTGACGCGTGTCTTTTGGTACTTTGTTTAGACTCGGAACTAACAAAAACAGGTTGAGCACAGTACAAAATGACCATTAGTTTGACGCGTGTCTTATAGAGTTCACGTATATTTGATGACTAACAAAGTAGTGGAACATATACATAAAACAGATTGATCAACATGCTCCTGCATCCAGAATCTAACTTGTATAAGGGCTCTTTGGATTTAAGAAAGTTTAAAGACGAAAATACCACAAAGCCTATACAAAGCATATACACGGCAAGAGTCCAAAAACGTACACACTCAAGCATCCAAGCAATATGGAAGTCTTTGTCAAGCAAGAGTTCTTACAGGCTTGGACAAAACATATTCACATAAGGAGTCCACAAATATATAGGCTATAAGCATCTAAGAAGATGAGAGTCCTTGTCAAGTAAGAGATCTTAATGGTGATAGATTTTGATGATTGATAAGCTGATGAACAATCCATGAAACATGTTTCTATTATGTCACGACCTGAGCTGAGGTCCTGGTGGAAACGGGCATCCTGAACCACGAAGACCTAAGAGACCCCTTAGAATACTATCATAAGCATAATCCATACATAAATCAAAGTGAGTAAGATATAATAATGTTCAATGGAAACTTATAATCCAAAAGGTGTCAACAAAATTATGACAATACAATACACAAATTCTGTTCTACATCAATCTACGAAGCCTCTACTGAACTGAAAATACTAATCTGACTGAACCGGGACAAAGCCCCAAGTCGGACCATAAAACTAATTGAGATTACATATAGATAGAATGTCTTACGGTGTAAGAGAGGTTCACCAAATTTCAAAAGTTTGGAAATAATCTACTATTGAGCTGGACCTCGGAACTGAGCCTCTAAACCTGCAGATAGGGGGTCAATACTCAAAAGTACTGGCATGTAGAACAATCCAAAAATAGTACATACTTCATGTAAAATAAGTGAGAGAATTTTGAAATAATTTATCATAATATATATATATATATATATAAACATTGGCATAATCAATGAGTTTCAAGACATTCTTGTAAGTCATAACTCAACTCTTTGTTTTACTTCTGAGCTAGATGGTACACCCTACAATTCTGATTATCCCACGGATTATATGGAATCCGCTCCTAACTCGGCGACTAAGCCCCCAATTCAAGTTTTTCGCCAGGATTGGAGTACGGAATAAACACTAAGTATGCCTCCTTGCAAGACATACCGTGTCACAAGAAAAGGATATGTCTCCTTGCATGACATACCTTTTAATAAAAAAAAACCACATCGATAAAAAATAATTTCGGGTTGTGAGTTATCCAAACTCGTGTCTTCTCTGGGTAACCATCTAACTCTCTTTAAGCCCAATTTTAGTTCTTTAACATCATGCTTCATGCTTCTAAAAAAATTTCACTTCAGAGTTCTATTAAGGGCACATCATAACAGGGTATAGTCATACCCAGACTTACAAGTCATATAATATCAAAACTATAGCCCTTTTCATTCAAAATTATATTTATGACCACTAAAATATTTATCAATTCACAAGAGAGTTCTTATTTTCAAAAGCATATGAAACTTATGCAAACACACTTTGAAAGACTTTAACACATGATGGACAATTCTTTTATTAATCACGTGCAGGTTCTTCATTTGGAAACTATAGCATTTAGAATAGAAATCACCTCTTTGAAAATAATGTGAAACAAACATCTATAATAAGTAAAGAGGCATTTAAACTCAAATATCATCCTCATTCGTAAAACAACCCTAACATTAGTTATACGTAAATCTCATGATAAAAAAAAAGGCTTATAATTTATGCTCTCAAATCCATTTCACAATTCATAATATGCTAAGACCATAATTTTATCATGAGGAAGGAAATGTCGCAAGTCATTCTCATAAATCACTTTTTGAACTCAAATCATGTATGCACAAGATTATAAAACAAGCTTATGGAAAAATCCCATGATAATTACGTACTTTCATAAAAATAGGTTTATGATGCATACTCTTTAAACGATTTCCAAAACCCATTATATATAAAGACATATATACTTCAAAGCTTGAAAAAAATGTTAAATCTTACGCCCATGAAATTTAGAATAGTTCCACATACCTTTGAATCGATGAAAACGTTGAAAAAATTGACCTTGAAGCTTAATTCCTCAAACCCTAGTTAGTCTCTCTCTTTTTGCTTAAGGAAGATGATTTGGGGATTTTGAGAGGTGAAATAACATATTTTAAGACCTTAATTTCATACATATATGATTAGGAATGGTTATAGGTTGTGAAAAAACCTTAACACCCTTAAAATAGAGCAAAATGGAGCAACTTATGGTGCTTGGCTTTTGCCTTGCGGCGCATAGCCAAAGCGGCACCTTAGGGTTGGTGGCGCATAGCCAAATCCAACCTTTGGGTTAGCGGCGCACAACCAAAGCCAACCTTTGGGTTGGCGGCACATTCCAAAAGCCAACCCCATCCAGTGGTTGTTTGTGTTTGTCCATGATACAAGGCCTTTGAGAAGGGTCCAATTCACGATGTACACGTATTTTTAAGTCCTAAAATCACCCCAACACATCCCACAACATCTAAACATGGTTTAACATCGATATAGGGGTCTTAAGGGTCATTTTTAAGGCATTACTTGAGTGTTAAAAGTGCGAGGTATTACATTATCTCCCTCTTGGGATCATTCATCCTTGAATGATTGGTAGGAACTTGTTGAAGCTCTGAGAGTATGGAATGAAGGAAGTAACCTCCCATTAGGAATTTTCCTCAACAAAACGTGCAAAGTTATCAAAAGATCTTCATAATAACCCCTAGTGAATCATGTAACCACGAAGCGTGAGATAATGAGAACTGACATAGAGATGACCTTGCATATAAGTTATAGGGATCATAATCATCACAACATAAGGCATGAGTTTAATTTTTGATCGGGTCTTAATTTAAATTGATACTCGACAAGAAATAAGGTTTTGCGGAACATGGGACTAGAGGTTTCCTCCACCTTACATGATACGATAAATAGACTTTAAACTTAGTGGAACTACTCAACTATGCTCGATACAATAAATATCACTCTTTACAATTTCCAACTTACAATATCCTCTCAACACACCTAACTACAGAAGTCTGAGTCCTATTGCATAGTACTTCCACATTGAAGCCTAACCCGAAGTTACAAAGGTGCTAGCTTAAGCCATGGGACCTTATACTCTACATCCCTTTAAGAACATTACTTCACCTTATCACTATAATCGAACAACCTCAGGTCTTAAATCAAGGAGAACTAACCACATAGCTCATTGGTCTATGTTTTCATCAATCACAACATTCAAGCCTATCTTTACTACACCCACTTCATGGATCTCCCTACTAAAACCTATAACTCCACTCACTTTCACAAAGATTTTCACCACATATCTCTTTTCTAACTATTTCACATAATGAAAGTTCGTATCTTTCTCCCTTTTTAACTATAACCTTAGGTCGAGTATTCACATCAAAATTTTCACAATCGAGAACATCTACTCTCATATCTAAAGCATTACTATGCTTCCATAACCACTATCATACTAACATGAGAAAGGTCACTCAGGGACTAGAACACAAACATCAAGAATGAAAGTAACACTATTCAATTAGGACTTATATTAGTGATCTACTCGAGGTGGATCCTGAGATGTAAGATACGATACAATAGGCATAAAGTACTTCATGCATCAGATATTTAGATCATAAATAGAGAGTCATCCGGACATAAACATAACACAACATGAGCTCTTAGGAATGGGCATAGTGAGAATCATGTGAGCATATATGATGATCTATATAGCATAAAGCCGGAATTCATGTAGTCAACGATTAAGACAAGGATTTATACTTGAAGCTATTGCTTCTCATTTTAAGAACCGAAAAATGGTTGAGAGTTTGTATAAACCTTATCTCTTTGGTCTAGACCCGACATAAAATGAATCAGTAACATATAGAAAGTATAGATTCATAGAACCAAGCATGATGTTAGACATGGATTTATGGATCATGAGCATCATAACATAGAGCTTGAATACTTGAAAGATTGGATTAGTGAGACATTTGTTTTTAGTTTGGAGGTCAGAACATGGATATAAGTGCATAGAAAACTTGAACCTTAGGCGTAGGCATGACTTGAATATATAAGAAATTGGCAGAATGACCTCTTAAATTAAAGTGTGAGGAGTTTTCTTGAATGGGAATAGGTTTATCATGACTCTTCGCTGAAATTTGACACCATGAGAAAATTCGGGAACTACACCAATTCATCATCTCCCTGTCAGATCAAAGTAACAATCCTACACTTGCAGACATAAGTTCTCATCAAATCTATAGCCACAACTCTAAACACAAAAGGTGGGGTATCACCATACACATAAATGCTAAACTCCTCCTGATAAACTATACTCTGAAGGCATTGCTTACCGTAATGCTACTCTTAAATTTCACTAGCTTCTATAGCCATCACCCTACAACTCATACTCTCATGAGTATATACATCCATACTCCTTATTAGATAACAATCCATTCTCCGATACTTAACATACTAGAATTAAACCTCTAATCGCATACCCTTTCAACTTAACAAAATTTTTTAAGCTAGACTAAGAGCTCACATCATCTATCTATATTTCCCCAATTCAACTCTAAAGAACACCATATAGTAGCTCTCTAGGCTTCTCCATACTAAGAAATTCAAGAACATGAACTAGGTAAATGAGGCACTTACACATAAAACCTTATCTAACCATATGCTACCTTGGGTTCAACTTATTCTTATGAACCTAACGCTCTTATCCACCTAATGAGTCAGTCGCAATTCATCGTATTAAAACTAGTCCTCACACACACACACACACATATATATATGTTTCCAAACTAGGCTATTACACACATCGAATTAAGCCTACCACTTACTCCCACAAAACATGTATCATTAGTTTTAAGCTACTATTCTTACCACCGCAATCCACATCTAAAGTTCAAGCCTATTGTCCGACACCAATCACATAGCACCCATGAAGCATGCCACATATTATACTAGTCCATCAAATGGGAAAATCAAGCAAAATCTCTTATTTCACTTAACTATGGCCCATAAGTCCATTCTCTCCACAACATTACTACTACACCTTAGAATCAACCA
Source organism: Capsicum pubescens (assembly GCA_030864215.1). NCBI lineage: Eukaryota > Viridiplantae > Streptophyta > Magnoliopsida > Solanales > Solanaceae > Capsicum > Capsicum pubescens. The sequence continues at coordinate 43,323,977 of CM061541.1, forward strand.
CACACCTTCTCACATGTAGTACTAGTTTAAAACTACTAGAGAAAAAACAATCAGGGGGAGTAAAGTCACGTAATAGGTATACTCGATCTTAATCTTATAATATAACCCATTACGATCTTATCAACATGTTCTACTTTCTCACATTAAATCTACTTACCCATGCATACATTTAGACTAATTTTAAAATTCCTTAAACATCACTAATTTTTCTCCAAGTTAGTCTATACTTATAACTTATTGACTAATCTACCCCTTTCCGTTTACCACCTATAAATAATTTCTACAACCACCATAACTATCTACTCTAGGCTCCTTCCCTATTTTGTATAAATAATAATCATAGCCAACCACTTCCTCCATAGACTACCATACAATCTACAAATCTTGATACAAGATTAGTCTATCATTATAAAATGGCAACTCATCCTTGAATTAAAGGTTATACAACTAAAACTAGCTTCTTTATGCAAAATTCACCCTCACTCTGACTTCTAAACTTGTGACTTCATATCACTAACTTCTGGACCATCTTACTACCTATAGGTCATGACACCTTAACATATACTACTACTCGGGTGGAAATACTATTCCAATATTCTGCTACATATCTCTACCCTTAAGCATGACATTTGTAGCAAGGATTTTGAAAGGAATTGAATACACTTTGTACCTTAGGATAAAAAGCACGATTTTATTAAGATAGAGGTATACACTCAAATCAATAAAATTTAAAGAACTAATGAACTCTGCTCAAGTCCTTGTGTTATCTAATAACTATATGGATAACTCAATCAGAAAGGACCACATCATTGGGGATCTAAACTCTTAGACATATTTCGCCTCGACAATGAGGCATGACCCATAAAATTAGAGCAAGGAAGAAATTTGGATAACTTTTTTATGGACGACACTATATCACGAACTAGAGTATGAAAGAATGAGAAACAACTCCTAAATGCTCGGTAGCCTCCTGATTATAAGTCTGGTGCACAACTAAGACTGTCTAACGGGCCGGGCCGGTTCAACCCGGAACCGGCCCTCTCATTCTTACCGGGTTCCGGGCCGGTTACGGGCCGGGTTTGGCCTTAACCGGTCCGGGCCGGGCCGGGCTGCACAGTAAAAATATTAAAACCCACCCGGAACCGGCCCACTTAACCCAATCCGGTCAAACCCACTAAAACCCGGTCAAACCCGGTCAAACCCGGTTAAAAACCGGTCAAATATACACTATATACGCTATATACATAATATATACATTAAATATACACTTTTATAGAAGATATATACACGTGTATACATTAAATATACACTTGTATAGAAGATATTAAAATTATAAATCGTTAAATAAAAAAAAAATAAAAAACAACGACTATACGTTAAATATACACGTCTATAGAAGATCTATTAACATTCATACACTCTATTCTATGTATATGTAATACTTTAAATGAGATATACTACAATATATATACATTACAATATATATTTGTATAGTTATATACTAATTTATAAAACATATACACATGTATACGTTAAATATACATGTCTATAGAAGATCTATTCACATATATACACTCTATTCTATGTATAGGTAATACTTTAAATGAGATATACTACAATATATATACATTACAATATATATTTGTATAGTTATATTCTAATTTATAAAATATATACACATATATACGTTAAATATACACGTCTATAGAAGATCTATTAACATTCATACACTCTATTCTATGTATATGTAATACTTTAAATGAGATATACTACAATATATATACATTACAATATATATTTGTATAGTTATATACTAATTTATAAAACATATACACATGTATACGTTAAATATACATGTCTATAGAAGATCTATTCACATATATACACTCTATTCTTATGTATAGGTAATACTTTAAATGAGATATACTACAATATATATACATTACAATATATATTTGTATAGTTATATTCTAATTTATAAAATATATACACATATATACGTTAAATATACACGTCTATAGAAGATCTATTAACATTCATACACTCTATTCTATGTATATGTAATACTTTAAATGAGATATACTACAATATATATACATTACAATATATATTTGTATAGTTATATACTAATTTATAAAACATATACACATGTATACGTTAAATATACATGTCTATAGAAGATCTATTCACATATATACACTCTATTCTATGTATAGGTAATACTTTAAATGAGATATACTACAATATATATACATTACAATATATATTTGTATAGTTATATTCTAATTTATAAAACATATACACATATATACGTTAAATATACACGTCTATAGAAGATCTATTAACATTCATACACTCTATTCTATGTATATGTAATACTTTAAATGAGATATACTACAATATATATTTGTATAGTTATATACTAATTTATAAAACATATACACATGTATACGTTAAATATACATGTCTATAGAAGATCTATTCACATATATACACTCTATTCTATGTATAGGTAATACTTTAAATGAGATATACTACAATATATATACATTACAATATATATTTGTATAGTTATATTCTAATTTATAAAACATATACACATATATACGTTAAATATACACGTCTATAGAAGATCTATTAACATTCATACACTCTATTCTATGTATATGTAATACTTTAAATGAGATATACTACAATATATATACATTACAATATATATTTGTATAGTTATATACTAATTTATAAAACATATACACATGTATACGTTAAATATACATGTCTATAGAAGATCTATTCACATATATACACTCTATTCTATGTATAGGTAATACTTTAAATGAGATATACTACAATATATATACATTACAATATATATTTGTATAGTTATATACTAATTTATAAAACATATACACATGTATACGTTAAATATACATGTCTATAGAAGATCTATTCACATATATACACTCTATTCTATGTCTAGGTAATACTTTAAATGAGATATACTACAATATATATACATTACAATATATATTTGTATAGTTATATTCTAATTTATAAAACATATACACATATATACGTTAAATATACACGTCTATAGAAGATCTATTAACATTCATACACTCTATTCTATGTATATGTAATACTTTAAATGAGATATACTACAATATATATACATTACAATATATATTTGTATAGTTATATACTAATTTATAAAACATATACACATGTATACGTTAAATATACATGTCTATAGAAGATCTATTCACATATATACACTCTATTCTATGTATAGGTAATACTTTAAATGAGATATACTACAATATATATACATTACAATATATATTTGTATAGTTATATTCTAATTTATAAAACATATACACATATATACGTTAAATATACACGTCTATAGAAGATCTATTAACATTCATACACTCTATTCTATGTATATGTAATACTTTAAATGAGATATACTACAATATATATTTGTATAGTTATATACTAATTTATAAAACATATACACATGTATACGTTAAATATACATGTCTATAGAAGATCTATTCACATATATACACTCTATTCTATGTATAGGTAATACTTTAAATGAGATATACTACAATATATATACATTACAATATATATTTGTATAGTTATATTCTAATTTATAAAACATATACACATGTATACGTTAAATATACACGTCTATAGAAGATCTATTAACATTCATACACTCTATTCTATGTATATGTAATACTTTAAATGAGATATACTACAATATATATACATTACAATATATATTTGTATAGTTATATACTAATTTATAAAACATATACACATGTATACGTTAAATATACATGTCTATAGAAGATCTATTCACATATATACACTCTATTCTATGTATATGTAATACTTTAAATGAGATATACTACAATATATATACATTACAATATATATTTGTATAGTTATATACTAATTTATAAAACATATACACATGTATACGCTAAATATACATGTCTATAGAAGATCTATTCACATATATACACTATATACGCTATATACACAATGTATACATTAAATATACACTTCTATAGAAGATATATACACCTGTATACATTAAATATACACTTCTATATAAGATATATAAACATATACACATGTATACATTAAATATACACTTGTATAGAAGATATTAAAATTATAAATCGTTAAATAAAAAAAAATAAAAAACAACGACTAAGGAGTGAATGAATTTGTGGAATTTTATTGATTGCAAAATGATCCAAAATTTATAATTTACATGAATGAAAAATCTATAAATTATGCATCATTTTTTCCAACTCATTCATGTTAATATTAATTGGAACTTGCATAGGGTAGTCGAAGTCAACGGGGGAAAAACCCTGCATTGGACTTGATTCTGCTGAGTTCTCCCGTGAAGTCATAATTTCTTCAAGTTTGAGGTCGTCGTTGGGCTCTGGTTCCATTCCTTGGTTTCTTCTTTCTGCTCTAATCCAATCTCTGAGGCAAACTAAAACATTCATTGCGTTGCTTCCCAATGAGTGTCGGTTGTCTCCAAGCTGCTGTCGTCCCTGACTGAAGGCGCTCTCTGATGCAACGGTTGACATAGGAACATTCAAGATATCTCTGGCTAATCTTGAAAGTACAGGATATTGTGATTCATTATTCCTCCACCAATCTAGCGTGTTGATCCGTCGTCTGCGATCCTCTGGTGGCGTCCGCAGATAATATTTTAGCTCTTCCCGATAAGTTGATGTGTAAGCTCTCTCATCCACACTGTTCCAACAAGTTAAATCATAAAACGAATCAGGAAAACCACTATGTGCCGGCCTTTTAGAAGCTGATGGCTCCTCGGGAGGATGAGGAGCGACAGTTGGAGTGATATTTGTAGGTACGGCTGAATCAAATAAATCAGCATAGTGATTATATAATTTTTCTATATAATCTTTTGCATCAGCCGTAGCCGTCCACAAATCAGGTTGTATTTGTTCAGAATCATGGTTAGTATTTATTTCTAAGTTAGTATAAATAAGAGTACTAAAGTGACACATATGATTATATTTCATGCACGGATTTAACATAGCAGCAACCAAGTAAATAGGGGGAATCGGGAAGAAATATTTTTTAAATTTCGTAAACATAGCGCCAACAGCTTCTTTATAACCTTCTTTATCTTTATATTGTCGGAGCAAACCAGAAATATCGGCTATTTATGCCAAAATATTACAAACAGTAGGATAATATGCACCGGAAAATTCAACCGTAGCTACATAAAATTTTTCTAAGAACTTAACAAGATCATTAATTATAACCCAATCAGAATTATGTAGCATGCAATCAGCAGAATCAGCAAATGAACCACAATGTTGGTTAAAAGCTAGTGTAATAGGAATTCTATATTTATAACAAGTTTTTAAAAATTCATACGTAGAATTCCATCTAATATCAATTTCCTCAGGCATCAAAATCGGTGCAAGTCCATTTTCTTGACATTTAACTTTAAATTCTTTAATTCTAGATCTACGATTATTTCCTTGAATAAAACCAACAGCAAGACGAATTTTTTCAATATAAACCTCAAAAAAGTCAAGACCATCTTTTACAATTAAATTATATATATGACATGCACACTTAACATGAAAAATTTCAGGAAAGGGCGGAGATAGCGTAGATTTTATTTTTGTTATAGCAGTCTTGTTGTTAGAAGCATTATCAAAAGCAATACATAAAATTTTATTTTCTATACCATAATATCCGGCAATTTTAATAATAGAATCAGCAATAAATTGTCCAGTATGTTTCTGATCTTCATCATATAAAAAAGCAAGAATACGTTTTTGCATTATGAAATTACTATCCATCCAATGACAAGTAACGGTTAAATAATCATTTTTATTTACAGCACGACCAAGATCGGAAGTTAGGGACAATCTACATTGAATATTTTTTAAGAATGTTGATAAATAAAAACAATATTGTGAATGGAGTCTAAAAATATCAGACCGACAAGTAGTTCTAGGAATACCATTAAACATAGGATTATAAATTGCTTGTATATAACGAATAAAGGCATCAGAAGAAGGAAAACTAAAAGGCAAACAACCCACAGCTACCATTTTAGCTATTTCTTCTCTGTCCCTCAATTTATTATACTTTTTCGCTACTTGACCGGTTGTTGGGTCCATTCTAGTTTGCGTTGACCCACCAACATCCCCACCACCTTTTGCAATATTCAACTCTCTAGTGTGATCTTCAGCTATATGTCTCATTAACGTACCCGTACCCCCTTGCTTACCGCCACTTCTATGCTTATATTTTTGTTGACAAATATTGCACTGCACCTCAATATCTGATATACGTTCAAAAAATTGCCATGCAATACTAGTTCTTTTACGGGGTTTTGGGGCACTGGGAGGACGGGAAGGGAGATTAACTGATTCAGATCTAACGTTAGCATGTCCTACTGCGGGTGTTTCAGCAATATTTTCATCATCTTCGTCTACATTAACTGCATCTACTTCATTTTCTTCTTCTATACCGTAATTTTCCTGAAATTCTACATAATCCATATCGTGAGCACCTACACCTATTTCTTCCTCAAAAGGTGTACCAAGCGGTACCGGAGGCGAAGTCACACGGGTATATCTATTACTTGAACTACCTCTACCGCTAGTAATTCGCTTTTTACTACCACTACCGCTTCCGGGACAAAAATTTCTAACACCTTTAGTAGCGAGGTTTTTTAATTTATCCATAATATAAATTAAATTAAACTAAAAATATTCAAAATACACAAATATAATAAAATTAAATATTAAACAATTAATACAATAAATAAAAATTAAACGTAAGAGATGGAACGACAATACCAAATTTTGGAAGTATCCGAAGATTGCGACTTTAGAAACTTCCGCTCGTACTTTGTAAACGAAAAATTAAAAATTTAAATTGAACACTTTAAAAAATTAAATATATTGAATATTTGAGAATTGAGAATTGAGATTTGAGAGAGAATGAGATTTGAGAGAGAATGAGATTTGAGAGAGTGAAAAATTGTGTGAGAAATGATTTGAAGTTGTAGGGTATTTATAGATTTATTTTGGGGATTAAAAAATATTTTTTTTTTTTTTTTTTTAAGTTAATGGGCCCAAACTAGCCGTTTGGACCCAAAAACGGTAATATAGCCGTTGGGCCAACGGCTAGTTTGGCCCAATAATTTTTTTTTTTTTTTTTTTTTAATTCCGGGCCGGTTCCGGGCCGGTTAACCGGCGGGCCTGGACCGGGTTGGTCCGGGCCGGGTTAACCGGGCCCAGTTTAAAAAAAAAAACGGACCGGAACCCGGAACCCTAAAGCCCTAGGGCTTACCGGGCCGGGTCAAACCGGTCCGGTTTGATATGTAGGGCCGGTTCGGGCCGGTTCGGGTCGGGCCAGCCCGGCCCGTTTGACAGGTTTATGCACAACACACCCATAAGCAAGACTCTACTAGATACGATTTAGTAGATATCCTGGGACCATGAATCGTTCTCTGATATCAATCTTGTCATGACCCAAGCCAAGGCCCTGGCCGCGACAGGTATCCCAAACTACGAAGGCCCGAGAGACCCCTTAGCATACTATCATAAGCCTAATCCATACATAAATCAAAGTGTGGAAGATATAATAATGTTCAATGGAAACTTATAATCCAAAACCTGTCAAAAAAATTATGATAATACAATACTCAAATTCCATTCTACACCAGTCTACGAAGCCTCTACTGAACTGAAAACACAAGTCTGACTGAACCAGGACAAAGCCCCTGGCCGGACAATAAAATTGACTGAGATTATATATAGATAGAATGCCTTATGGTGTAAGAGAGGCTCACTAAATTCTGGAAGTCTGGGAACAATCTACTACTAAGTTGTACCCCAGAACTGAGCCTCTGAACCTGTAGATAGGGCGTTAATACTCGAAAGTACTGGTATGAAGAACAATCCAAAAATAGAACATACTTCATATAAAATAAGTGAGGTCATTTTTAAAATAATTTATCATAATATATATATGTGTGTGTGTGTGTGTGTATAAACACATGGGCAGAATCAATGAGCTTCAAAACATTTTTGTAAGTCATGACTCAACTCTTTGTTTTACTTCTGAGCTAGATGGTACACCCTATATTTCTAATTATCCCACGGGCTATGTAGAATCCGCCCTTGACTCGGCGGCCAAGCCCCCAATTCAAGTTTGCCTTCAGGATTAGGGTACGTAATAAACACTAAGTATGCCTCTTTGCATGACATATCGTGTCACAAGAAAAGGATATGCCTCCTTGCATGACATGCCCTTTTATCAAAAAAAAACCCGCATCGGTAAAATACGATTTTAGGCGGTGAGTTATCTGAACTCGTGCCTACTTCGAGTAACCATCTAACTCTCTTTAAGCTAAATTTTAGTCCTTTATCACCCTGCTTCATGCTTATAAAAAAAGTTCACTTCTGAGTTCTATTAAGGGCACATCTTAATAGGATATTGTCATACTCAAACTTGCAAGCCATATCATATCAAAATCATAGTCCTTCTTATTCAAAATTATGCTTGTGACCACCAAAAGATTTATCAATTCACACGAGATTTCTTATTTTCAAAAGCATATGAAACTTATGCAAACACACTCTCTTTGGAAGACTTTAACACATGATGGTCAATTCTTTCACTAATAACATGTAGTTTCTTCATTAGGAAACCATAAAAAAAGAAATCACCTCTTTGACGATTATGTGAAACAACCATCCATAATAAGTAAAGAGGCATTTAAACTCAAGAATCATCCTCATTCGTAAAACAACCCCAACATTAGTTATACGTAAATCTCATGATAAAAAAGGGGCTTATAATTCATGCTCTCAAATCCATTTCATAATTCATAACATGCTAAGACCATAAATTTCATCATGGAAAAGGAAATTTCACAAGTCATGCGCATAAATCACTTTTCGAACTCAAATCATATATGCACAAGATTATAAATCAAGCTTATTGAAAAACCCCATGATAATTACATACTTTTATCAAGACAGATTTATGATGCATGCTCTTTAAATGATTTTCAAAATTTATTATATATATATATATGGGAAAAGTCATCAAAACCACCTTAAACTATACCCGAAAAGTCGAATACGCACTTAAACTATTGAAGTGACCTAATACACACATATACTATCAAAAGGTGAATTTAATTCCACCTTACAAGCTGATGTGACATAAAAAATAAAGATAAGAAAAAATAGGCGCGTTTATTGTAATTTGTTCCTTTTATTTTATTTTATTATTTTCACACCTTTTTTATCCTTTTTAACTCTTGCTTTACTCTATCTTCATCATTTCCCTTTTTTTTTCTTAATAGTACCCCAACAACACCATTTTCACCATAGACTACAAACTCAACATATCTTTAGAGAAAATTTAACTTATCTCTTACCCCATTTCTCTTAATATCATTACAAACCTTCATATATATATATATATATATATATTACAAACCTTATCAGATTTTATTTTTATTCTTTTTTTTCACGAAAAAAATTTATACCCATTTTATTAAAAGAAATCATTACAACTTAAATATAATCAATTACAAGGAAAAAATAATTTTTGATGAGGAGTCAATATCTCATCGAAGAAATATAAATTTTTCATTATCCTTTATCGAGAATTCTTTTTGGCAAACTCAATGTGGTATTCACTTATCCTACTTGTCCAGTCTTTTTTATCTTCTTTTTTCTGCTAAAATATCATAAATTAGCATTTAAATTAAAAATAATTATTATATTAATGATAAATTTAAAATTTTCACCAACTTACTGAATGATTTATTAATCTAATTTCTCCCACTCTATAAAACTCTAAGAAAAAAATCACCAATAAAATTAAAAGAAAAGAGAATGAGGTTTTAAAGAAAAGTAACTGTGTAGATATTGATGACGGGTTTGTTAGTGGTGGGTGATGAACAAAAAGAAATTGAAGGTGATGAAGAAGAAAAACTCGATAATGATAATGGTAGTAGATTGCAAAGAACAAGAAAAAGAAATTGAAGTGGTGTGATGGTGGATTTGCTATTGGTAGTGAAGAGAAAAATAAGTGGTGATGGTGTGGCCGGCTGACAGCGTATATGGTGTTTCCAATGAGATGTGAGATGGAGAGGGTGGGGTGGTTTATTGATGAAGAAGATATAATTATTGGAGGCTTGTAATGGTTAATTAGAAATTAATTAGTGCAAAATATAACTAATAAAAGAAAAAAAAGAGTAAAAAATATAAAATTTATAAGATTTCTGACATGGCGCTGACGTAGTGCTGATGTAACGCGCGAGTGTAACGCACCTCCCATTATATGACTGGTTAAATGTGCATCGGGTGGAATTAAATTCACTTTTCGATAGTACAAGTGTGTATTAGGTCACTTCAATAGTTTAAGTGTGTATTCGACTCTTCGAAAATAGTTTAAGGTGGTTTTGATGACTATATATGTATATATATATATATATATATATATATATGTGTGTGTGTGTGTGTGTGTATGTATGTATGTATGTATGTATATATATACTTTAAAGATTATAAAAAAGTTAAATCTTACACCCATGAAATTTAGGATAGTCCCACATACCTTTTAATCGATAAAACATTGAGAAAATTGACCCTTGAAGCTTAATTCCTCAAACTCTAGTTAGTCTCTCTTCTTTTGCTTAAGGAAGGTGAATTGGGGATTTTGAGAAGTGAAATATCGCATGCTAAGACCTTAATTTCGTCCATATATGATTAGGAATGGTTATAGGGTGTGAAAAGATCTCAACACCCTTAAAATAGAACAAAACGAAGCAACTTATGGCGCTTGGCTTTTGTCTTGCGGCGCACAGCCAAAGCCAACCTTAGGATTAGCGGCGTACAACCAAAGTCAACCTTAGGGTTGGCGGCGCACGCCAAAACCTAACCCTATCCAGTGGTTGTTTGTGTTTTTCTGCAATGCAAGGTCTTTGGGGAGGATCTAATTCATGACGCACGGTCACTTTTAAGGCTTAAAAGCACCTCCAACACAAACCACAACATCTAAACATGTTTTACCATCGATATAGTGGTCCTACAGGTCATTTTTAAGGCATTACTTAAGCGTTAAAAGTATAGAGTGCTACATATTACCTGTTCCATCATATAGAAGTCCATAATTCTTTGTCATATATAGTTGAAACAATTTTTTATGATGCCAAAAAGAAAAAGATAAGGGTTGTGGAGATTGTATAATCTTGTTAACTAATCTGGCTCAATCAAGTGTTCCATGCTTTAACTTTTACAGGTCAAGATATCTATATTGAAATGAAATGCACAAGAGTATGAGTTTTCATTCAAGTGTTCTACGCTTTAGTATTCATTGGTCAAGACATTGATATCAAAATGTGTTAGGACTTGTGAAGTTTCGATGATTGACAAGAGGCAATAGAACAAGTAAGCTATAACTGGTTTATAAAAAATTGCTTCAAAGGAGTCCAACTTGTCAGAGGACTTTTTGGGGATAGTCATATAAGAAAAAATAAAGGAAAGAAAGTGTGTTACTTTAGATAAACATTAGGAGATCATCATGTGTTGAAAAGAAGAATTAGTGTTTGACTACAATACTCAAGAAGAGAGTCTAAGAAGCATGGGAGTCCTTGTGGAGTTAAAAGTCTACTTGGTTGTGAAGACCTGTTATAACTATTTAAGGACTTTCAAAACGAGATTAATACACTTATACTGAGAGAGACAAAGGTAGAACACGAGTAAATAAGGAAGAACAATATTTGATAGATTTCTGCGTAACTATTGAAGTGCAGCCTAATACAGTGAATCAGATTGAAGAATCGGATAAAGGACCTATTTCATCTGTGTGTCTAATAGTCTTCTATTCTAGTTAATATGTATTAGAAAGTTTATTGAGTTATAATTTTCATGCTTAGTGTCAGCGTTTTATAATCTAGTTTGACAGTTTAGTCTTCGAGTTGGATAACTCAAAGACTTGAGAACATAAACCTTGGGAGGTTCGTATATTTTAGGAATTAGAGTTAGTTCCTAGGGTTGTTAGAGGTTAGTAATATGATTTTCAAGTGGGGAAACTTGAAGTGGGTTTCAACAGTCTAGGGAGATTTTTAAACATTAGGAATTGGAGTTTATTATTCCTTAGGTTATAAAGTTTGTACTCTTTTGTTGAGAGGCTAATTGTGTTTAGTGAAGTTGGGGTCAACTCCTATAGAGGTACAGGTCATGATTTTTTATACCTTTAGTGAGCCGAATATTTTTCACGTAAAACTATCGTATCCATTATTTACTGTCTTTACTGTTTCTATTGAAACACATTAGGCAACCTACTCCATTCGTTGCAAAAATCTGGCATAACTCGCGTGAGTTAATAGGACGTACAAAAATATCGATGTTGGAGGAGCATATAGGCTTATGATGGTGGAAAATCAAATAAAAAATACAAATGATGAAGATAGAAGGTTCGAAGGAAAGAAAGAGATACACAACAAACCAATGTGAAATTTTGAAAAAAACATAAAATATGTATAAAAAAAATTGGTAAGCAAACATATTAGTGTCATTATCCAATAATATGTTAGACTATAACTCAGTAAGTAGACATGGTGCAAGAGAACGTTGCAATGCTATCTTGCTCGCCTTCATTGTAGCCGCCATCGCTGCCTCACTCAAGAAGTTGGAAATTCGACGCCTTTTTTTTTTGGAAAACAGAAGAATAGAGCAATTTGTAGGTTTTGCATCGAATCTTACTTTGTAGAAAAATTCATTTAATCTTAAATTAAAAAAAAAAAACGACAAAAGAACATGTAACATAAGTAAATGAAATAAATGGGAGAGTCAAATTAGGTACTATAAATTGACAAAGATAAAAACCAGATATACAACATTATATATATTATTTGTCAAATTAAATATTTAATACACCTCCAATAAGCTATATAAGAATAGCAATTTATTACATAAAATAAAAAGCACAGACAAAAATTTCCAAGCTATATGTTATAATAACGAATTAATAAAATCAATCAGCAAATGATATTTTTTTATTTCTGGCCCTCACTTGAGTGTAGGTTCCAAAAGATTAATCATAATTAAATTTGAGGTATTGAAATTCAACACTTGGGCATGTCAGGAGGAGGAGGAAGAAGTTTCTGTTGGGAGCCTGTTCCATCTTTCACAATGAATGCCATTTCCATTCCCCAATTCACATGACGATCAAAATGACAATGCATAAACCATACTCCTGTTTCATAAAAGAAAAAAATACAAATTATTAAATAAAGAATCTGAACATGTATATTCAGATGTAATATGTTATTTTCCATATTTGCAATTTATAAGAATTTGTGTATAATACAAACAAATTGAGCTGAACTTCAAAAATCCATGTATGCACTCATATGGTTGTGTCATAATTCTGATTTGTGCTAATATGCCAATAAAATTTGTAGTGTCATATAGACTCTACTCGCAATAAATTTTAAGCATAGGTAATCTTTGGTGTAGATTGAGCAAATGTCTTTTTTAGATCACCATTTAAAATCTGTCCCTATTTTTGAATGTTGTGCAAAATATAACAAATAGGAATAACAAAATCTTAGACTATCGCCTAACTTCGGCAAAATGTTAGATCATAGTCTAATGTTTACTCGTAAAACTTTTAATTTGATCGATAAAAGATAAATGATAATGTAGTGAAAGATTATCAAACCAATTTGATCAATGTATATACCTGGATTATTCGCTTTAAATCTGATGGTAGCCCATCCATTCCTAACAATAGCAATAGTGTTCTGAAGAGGAGGATCAACAAGATTATAATTCAAAGGGTCTTTATCTCTGTCAAAGTTTCCGAGACCTGATCCAACAACATAAAAACTATATCCATGCAGGTGAATTGGATGATCAATTCCACCCAATAAACTAGTTCCCTGCAAAACAATCTCTACATTTGTTCCGTATTCAAGAACATGAACCTGTGTCCTCTGATCGGGACGTTGCAATTCCACGGGAAGAGAATCACCCGTAAAATTAAAATTAAACGGCGGAAAACTAGGAAATTCATCTCTATAAACCCCTTTAATGTTCTTGTAATAAGCTCCTAATATGTCAATACGAGGTAACACAAAGCTTATGTTGTTCACACTAGCCGCGAATCGATCCCCGTTAGGTCCACCACACGATTCATTTTGGCACGGCAACGTATTCATCGAAAATGTAAATAATAAATTGGTAGTAATGTTTAAGGGTACGTCCACGGGGTGTTGTTTATTGGCTAGGCTTTTGAATGTCCTCGTGAAATTAAACGAGGCATTCGTATCATTGAAATTCGGTAGATTTGGAAGGATTAGTGCAGAAGGTGTGTAATTTCCACGATACTGGATGATAGCAGTGGTGGTTGTGTTATCAAATGCAATTCCATTTAAGCTATTATATGCCCTCGCGGCCATATAATAGTTATCTAGGTTTTGATTTGCTTCGAGTAAAACATCCATAGTTTGGCCAGGAGAAATTGCGATGTAATTAGTTTTGAATGGTTTAACATAGGCACCATCGGTTCCTACTATAGTGAGCTGATGATTTGCAATGGAGAAAAACATGATATTGTTCATTACGGCGTTCACCATTCTGAGCATATATGTCTTGCCTTTCTCCACTGTTAGTTTGAATGTATCTGTTGAAAAAAGAAGAGAAGTTGATCATCAATAATTATCGCATCACAAAGTTGTGTTGTTCTATAACTGACGAAGGTGATCTAATGAGTAAATATTTGTTATACCATTTCTTGAGCAAGGATATAGATCTCCTGGTTGACCATTTATAAGGAATGCATCAGAGTTATTTGCATCTCCTCCACTTGCAACAAACTCATTCACTATCGCTTGCACATCACTCTTCCACCACTCCCCTGCAAATTAATCATCTTAGAAGATTAGTTACAACCTAAAAAGGTCTTTAACTTTTTGTTTGAAGTTTCATGCAAAGTCAGTTTAATAAGACAAACAAATTAAAACGGAAAAAGTATATATATACACCTAATATAAGAGGAACTTCCGCGGCAGGTTTAGGGAAAGGATAATCAGTTCCATTTGCAGGACGGATAACAAGGGCACCATGAACAGTGGCTCTTGACCAATCACTATGAGCATGCCACCATAGGGTTCCTTCCTCGTCTGAAAGACTAATCTCTTGACTGAAGTTTGTTCCAGGTCGAATTGGACATTGAGTAACAAATTCAGGACCATCTGACCATGGATACCTTGGTTGTTTCACTCCATGCCTGTAAATTTTTAATTCCAAATTGTTAGTGCACACATGGTCTAAAAACCAGGTTGGATTATGCATTTGAAATTCGAACACATATAGTTACACATCAATTAAATGCTTTGAACATAAGTACTGCACATTAATTGAAGAAGCATGTTTACCAATGGATAGTAATATTTTGACTTCCATCATTTTGGACATTAACAACGAGTGTATCTCCTGTATTAGCATAGAGAACTGGACCTGGGAATTGTCCATTAACAGTCAAAATATTCTTCGAGCTGCAAAGCTTTGAGTATGGTGCTTCTTTGATCTGCATGGATGATATACATTTTTCCCTTTGTAAGTACTTTTATCATTGGTTTAATGAAAATGGAAACAACCAAAAAAAAAGGGTACTTACTACAAATCGATGTTGATGAACTGCAGCATGGGCAGGTAAAAGACCAACTAGAAAAAGATATCCTATAATATGCTGAATGGAAATCATCACTTTCAACTTCATTTTTTTGTAGTGCAAACAAATAATATGAGATGAAAATGGTGAAGGATCTTCATGTATTTATAGAGGTAATGAGGTTACCAAAAAGGGAAAAAGATGACTTATGTAAAGGATGTTAATGTATTCAAAACTACTCATGATGTGTCTGGTTTTTGAACATTTCTTTTCTATCTTACGGTCGACCCTGCAAGAAAGTCAACCCCACTTCTGGATTCTTCTTCTTGATATTACATAAAATCTCAATTATTTTATTAATTATATTTTATCCCGATTTTTTGAAATGGTGATACATATGTTATAAGGTGATACATATAAAAAATTGATACATTTGAAACTGACAAAAATATTTATTTAAGGAAACAATAGATTCTCTTTTATTCATTATATTCTTTTATTTAAGGAAAGATATCTAATTTTTCTCTTTTTTTAGATTTAATTTAGGTGTTTTAATTATGTTTCTCTTTTTTCCTCTTTAATTATGAAAGATATATTTTTTTCCGTCTTTTTTCTCTTTTCCTGTCTTTAATTTCGCCTTTAACTTTTGTCTGCTTTTTTTAGATTTAATTTTAATTATGTTTCAATTATGCTTTTAGTCTATTTTTTTAAATATCATTACTTTTGTTTCCTACACTGACTACACCATTACCTTTCATTAATAATATAAGAATCACCCAATAATTGAAATAAATAATTGTATCTACCATATGAATCACCATAATACCATATATATATCACCCATTAATATCATTTGAATCACCTAATAATTGAAATAAAGAATTGTATCTACCATATGAATCACCATAATACAATATGTATCACCCATTAATATCATATGTATCACCCGTTAAAATCATACAAAATGTATCTATCGTATGAATCACCATAATACCTATATAATGATATCATATTTATTATTCATATGAATCACCATTAAAAGAATAAACATGTATGAAGAACTAAATAAATCTATATATGTATCAATAGATTTTTTTTTTAAATATGGGAGAGATTTTAAGAGAGGAAAAAAAAGTTGCATGCTTTAATGGGGGAGAAAAAATCAAGAAGGAAGATGATTTAATTATTGATAATTAGGGAGATATTTTAGGGAAGGAAATCTTTGGAAAAAAAATAGCTTGAATGAGTTAATGGTGGAATAAAAATAGTAAAGTTGAAAATTGAGATTTTATGTAAATTTTTAAAAAATAAGGGATATTAGATAATATAGTCTCTTGAGTACGGAATTTGTGAAATTTATCCAAAAAAAGAAAAGAAAAAGAACATGTGAAAAAAGATAATCGACTTATCCATCTAATATTAAGATTTAATACATAGAAATTGACAGTGTAGAAGACTTTTACGCTAATAATCCAAGTTTAAGTTATATATTATGTTGTTAGTGTAAGTTACTTTTATACACCTATTATTTCATCTTTATCTATTGTAATAGGTTAAGTTGTCTAATTTTCTAGATTATAAGTGAGATGTCTAATATATCGTTCGGACAATTAGTTTATCAATATGACTGAAATATATATAACATATACACTGTCAGTGTATAAGTATAAATATTATATGCATATTTGATATAAAATATATACTATCAATACATTTTGTACATAATTTATAAATTAGATAACTGAATGGTTAAATTCCATAATTATCCAGTCCGGCCCAAAATTTAAGGAATTTTACCAATAAATATCCATTGAGTAATCTTATAATGTGACAGAATACTCTACATTAAGGATGTATATAACATAAACCTCAATTTTTGTTCAACTAAAACTATATATTATTATTATTTTGGCCAAGTTAAATTCCTCCTTATAGGAGTAATTTCAAAAATGGTCATCCAACTCTTATCTTGTTCTGTCAAAGTTAATTGCTTAACTAATTTTTGTAACAGAAAAGAATTATTTAACCTTAACAATCTGAGTATTATGATGCAAGTCATTAAATTAATATTACCTATATATCTTTCTCGTGCAATATTGTATATGCATACTGCCTACATTTTTTGAAAAAAAAAAAAAAGAGCTAGAAATTTATTAATATATATATATATCTTCCTCGTCCAATATTATATACGCGTACTGTCTACATTTTTTGAAAAAAGGAAGCTAACTGTATTTCTTCATACAATTTTGAATTGAAAATTCAATATAGCTCTCGTCATAAGTCATTGACTCATGATACGTACCTACATGAGAAGGTTGAAATGCTATTCTTCAAAATGTTTCATTAGTCGAACAATTTATTTTAGTCAGAGGTTTGTGTATTAGGGGTGTGCAAAAATCGAACCGATCGATAAATCGAACCGATAAAAATGTTATTGGGTTATTGGTATTGGGTTATTGGGTTAACAGTTTTTTATTGGTTTTATAAAAAAATTTATTGGGTAAACGGTTTGGTTTCAGTTTTAGCTTATTGGGTTATCGGTTAACCGATAACCCAATAAGGATACACTAAATTATTGTTTTATCCCTATTTATGTTATATATATAAATCTCTCTATCTATCTATCTATATATATATATATAGATATGTGTATGTATATATATTATATGCACTACTTATTCACAATTCAGTGATTCACAAAGTATTAACCTATTCAGGGCAACAAAGGCGCAATATAAAGCTCGGCTATTATCGTATTGAAAAGCTTGAAGCATTTATAGCTTCCAATAATTAGGATTTAATTTTTTTTCTAACTAACATTCAGTTCAAGTTTGAAGATTCTTGTAGACTAAAATGCATTGCGTAGGATTTTGGCGATAATTAAGATTTTATTTTTTTATGTTAGTTGTTACTATTTCTATTTTATAAGTATTTTCTTATTGGTTAAACCGAAAACCGAACCGTTAAGGACCAAAAACCGATAAAAAAATATCTTATTGGTTGGTTATTGGTTTTACATATTTAAAAACCGAAAACCGATAAACCGAACCAATATACATAAAACCGAACCGATGGATGCACACCCTTATTGTGTATAGCAAACTTCAAAACAAGTATAGCTAGAGCAAAAAAATAGTCAATATGTTTCTCATGATGTATCTGGTTTTTTAACTTCCAGAATTTTGAACTTTTTGCTTTCTGTCTTATAGTCAATTTTGGAAGAAAGTCAGCCCCTTAAATTCTTCTTATTCAGTAGCCAAAACTCAAAATGGAATAATAAAAACATGTAAAAAAAATAATTGACTTGTCTATATAAATTTCGCATTAAAATTTTCATACATACAAATAGGGTGGGCGTTCGGTCGATTCGATCTGATTATTTAATATCGATTCGGTTTATCAGTTTTTGGATTTACAAAAATGACATCCGTAATCAAACCGAAATAAATTCGATTTGGTTCGGTTTTTACAAATTCGATTCGGTTATTTCCGATTTTTATTTCGGTTTGAAATATTAAAGTAGTTAGTCTCTCTTTTTTATAATTGAACATTTAAAATTGATGGGTTTTTTTAGAAAAAATATTTTTTTCAAATCTATTTTCCATTCTCAAATATAAATAATTATAAATAACTCAACATGGATGAAACGAAATGAAATAATCATAAGCTTAACATAATACATAACGTCATTAATCATTATATATAATATAATCTTGCATAAATAGTCCATAAAACAGTCCAAAGTCACCAAAATAGTCCATAAAATATTTGAGTCACTGAAACAATTCATAAACAGCCTTTGACGTATGTGAATTTGCTGTTAAATGCTAATTGCGAATGTGAATTACTAAATATTATATATATATATATATATAATATAATATTATATTATATATATATTATATATAATAAAATACATATATTATTTATTTATTTATTTATAAAATTTTGGTTTATTGGTTTAACCAATTTTTTTTTTAAACTGAAAATCGAACCGAAAAACCAAAATTTTAAAATTACAAACCGAATCTAATCCGACAAACCGAAAAATCAAAATTAAAATTAAATTTCAATTTAATTTTTTGATTTTTTCAATTTAAATCAAAATATACCCACCCCTGCATTCAAATTAGTCGTGAAAAGAGACTTTCATAAATACGCTTTGAATTGAATGAGTCTAACAGCCGAGTATCACGATTGGATGCATATGACATTTAAAAAATAAGGAAAAAATAATGATAGGGTCAAGGCATCATTTCCATCCCAAACTATACAAGAAAAGTTGAAGTCACACCTAAACTATACTAGTAACTTATTACACAGCTAAATTATAAAAAAAGTGATACTTTTTACACCCTGTTAAGCATTATACCACTTGCATGTGATGTGGTGTTTTACACGCGCTGCCACGTCAGCGCCACATCAGCATAATACGAAAAAAATAATAAATTTATTATTTTTATAATTTTTTTTCTTTTTAAGTTCTTTTTTTCTTCAAAGTAAAATTTCAACTATTATTCAATATCATCCCGACATCAAAATCAATATGCAGGATTGAAATTCACCAAAAATCAAGATTGAAAATCAAGTTATTGATTCTTCAATGGAAGTGCAGGTAAAAATCAAGTTATTGATTCTTCAATAAAAGTGCAGGTATTCTTCAATGTCCAAAACCATCTTCTTCTTCTTTTTCTTCAATAAATTCTTCAATGTCCAAAACCATCTTCATCTCTTTCTTTTTCCTTTTTCGAACTCCCAACATACTCGATCTTTACGCACACACACTTCCATTTTTTTGATTCCATACACAGACCTACTGGAAGAGACAAAATCAATGAAATAAAAAAAAATGAGTTGATCGGAGAGAGGACAGGAGAGAGAGCGAGAGTGAGAGCTGAGGATCGCCGGATTATTCACCGGAAAAGACCCAATCTTTTTTTGTTACCGTTCCGACGGATCTACCGGAAAACGACGACGCTGCTTCCTTTTTTTCTTAGATTCTTCTTTTTCTTCAATTTTCAAAAAGAAAATTAACGGGATCATATCAATACACCCAAGCAATAACTTCATTCAAATTCAATGTCATCTTCTTCTTTTTCTTCAATTTCCAAAACCATCTTCTTCAAATTGAAAAATTGATGTTCAACGTGGGAGCAATAACATTTGATTAATTTCAAACATCTCATCGGAAAATTTTCCGATTGACAATGATTTCATCCTCAATCTTTTCTATTTTTTTCTCTAAAAACTATCATGGAGGAGTGATTGTGATGAAGAAGAAAGGAAGATTGAGAGAGAAAAAAAAATTAAAGATGGGTGAGAAGAAAGAGTGTGCGCAGGGGTGGGGTTAGGGGTTTAAAGATTTTTTTATTTTTTTATTTCTCCAGACGCGTCTTTTTTTTTAAAAAAATTAATGTTATTTTCACGTCAGATTCAGGGTAGAATTAAATTCACTTTTGAGAAGAATGGGTGTGTAATAAGTCGCCACGTTAGTTTAGGTGTGTAAGTAACTTTTTGTGTATAGTTCAGGATGGTTTTGATGCCTTTTTCCAATCCCAAATCCAAGCTTTTCCAGCATATGACTCAATCAGATTAATACACGAATATTTGATATAATGACCATAAAACCTTCAAACATAAAGATTACTCCAAGCAGCCATGTCGATGATATAAGCTGGTTTAACAACTCAAATGTTGCTTCTATACTAAGAGATTAGTAAAATATGGGGGAAAATAGTTTACAATACCTTCAACTTTGATTTAAAATTCAAATACCCTTCTCCCCCTTATGAAATGTCTATTTTACTCATCACATTTTCAAGCTTTCATTAATTAAATAATATACATCACCATTGATAGCCCGACACTTAAACATATTATCTGACGCATGTTAATCTAATAAATAGGAGACGATAAAAGAATTATTTATATATATATAAAAACAAAACATAAGGAAGACAAGATGTCACGTGTCAAGCTATTAAAATAGCCACGTGGTAATTTTTAAGACAGTATTAAAAATATTGTAATAAAAATTTTGAATTGAAAAAATTAAGTATTTGAATTTGAATAAATTATCCTTTTACAAAGAAGATTTTCATTATCTTAAAAATAGAAACTAATAATTAAAGAATTCTAATAGATATATTACTATTTCAAACTTATCTCTTATAAAATTTAAATGTTATAAAATATATTTAAATATAATTTATTTACATATTAGGGAAAGATAAAAAACTATTATTATTATTATAATAATAATAATAATAATAATAATAATAATAATAATAATAATAATAACAAATAATAGTAAGGATAGAAGCAATAGTCTAAATACTAATTTGTAATTGCAGTAGTACGTATGTATATAATAATAATAATAATAATAATAATAATAATAATAATAATAATAATAATAATAATAATAATAATAATAATAATAATAATAATAATAATAATAAGGATAGAAGCAATAGTCTAAACTCTAATTTGTGATTGCAGTAGTACGTATCTATATATATATATATAAACAAAACATAAGCAAGACAAGATGCCACGTATCAAGCTATTAAAATAGCCACGTGGCAATTTTTAAGACAATATTAAAAATATTGTAATAAAAATTTTGAATTGAAAAAATTAAGTATTTGAATTTGAATAAATTATCCTTTTCAATTTTTTTTTATTATCTTAAAAATAGAAACTAATAATTAAAGAGTTCTAATAGATATATACTATTTCAAACTTATCTCTTATAAAAATTAAATGTTATAAATATATTTAAATATAATTTATTTACATATTAGGGAAAGATTAAAAACTATTAAAATAATAATAATAATATTAATAATAATAATAATAATAAAAATAATAATAATAATTAATAGTAAGGATAGAAGCAATAGTCTAAACTCTAATTTGTGATTGCAGTAGTACGAATGTATATAATAATAATAATAATATTATTATTATTATTATTAATAATAATAATAATAATAATAATAATATTCAAAATTAAATTTGAAAATACCTTTTCAATATGCAAATTTTATTTAGTTATTTAGTAACTTTGACAAAACTTAATATTGTTGTAATAAAAATTTTTAAATTAAAAATTATTGAATATTTAAATTTAAAAATGCATTATCCTTTTAAAAATGAAAACTTATGGTTAAAGAGTTTTAAATAAACTCTTACTACTTCATAAATTTCTTCCTTTTGTATACAATAAAATATATTTGAATATTAGTTATTTTAATAATAATAATAACAATAAATAGTAGTCCGTAGTGATAATGCTTACCGAAAACGTGTATAGCAATAATAATGTTGTGATGATATAATAATAATAATAATAATAATAATAATATATACAATAAAATATATTTCAATATTAGTTATTTTAATAATAATAATAATAATAATAAATAGTAGTCCGTAGTGATAATGCTTACCAGAAAACGTGTATAGCAATAATAATGTTGTCGTGTATAGCAATAATAATGTTGTGGTGATATAATAATAATAATAATAATAATAATAATAATAATAATAATAATAATAATAATAATAATAATAATAGTAATAATAATAATAATAATAACTTTTAAAAAAATAGTAACCGTAGTAGTAGTAGTAATACTTCATTTCTAAATAAATCATTTTAGCCCTTTTCATTTTGTCTCTCTCTATATATGGTGTTTTAAATTTATATGAAGATAAATGATAGAGATTATGTTGGAGATACTATTTAGAATTATAACTCAAATAATGAATTGATAAATAAAGATTTGAATTTAAAATGAAATATTCAAATTTTTGAATTGAAGGAAAGATAAAAGATCATATTCAAAATTGAATTTGAAAATACCTTTTCAGTATGCAAATTTTATTTAGTTATTTAGTAATTTTTTGAACTTTTCAATTTAAATTAAAAAGATATAAAAGATACTATTGAAAAAATAAGCTTTGAAATATAAAAAGATAACTCTATTAATTTATTTGAACTAGATAATAACTTTGTAACAAAAAAACAGAAATATATGCTATAGTTTATTTAAAACTCTTTTACAATTTCCTTAAGCCTATATATTGTAACCTCATACAATCTCTTATTTTAAAAATTTAAAATTACAACTATTTTTTTATTCAAATGAATATGTCAACTAGCAATATAAATGAAAATATATTTCATTCTGTCTCCCTCTCTCTGCTATTAATAATAGCTTCTTCTCCTTTTTTTTTCCTTTTTTTTTTTATTTTATAGTTTATTGTATTTATTTTTTTAATGCCCACGATTTCATTTATGTAAATTTTAAGGTTAAAAAATATCTTATTGATTAGTTTAATGAAATCTAATCTTTGTCGTCTTAATTGTTATTATGTTGTTCAGGAAAGCAACATGTTCAATTGATCAAATTGCAGAATTTGGAGATCTTAAATGAAGGTACGACATTAATTCAAAAATATTTATGAAGGCAATATGTTTAATGTAATGTTGCAATTGAAATTACCTTATTTGATTTGTTGTGTGGAATCTGGTGAAATTTAGTGAATTCAAAAAAGTGAGAAACACGCCATGTAAACACGCCATGTATTTGAAACATATCTTGAAAATTTGTGTTAAAAGTTCAATATTTTTGTTGTTTCTATTATGTTATTGTTGTTTACAATTAGCGTTATATTTATCTTGTGATATAAATGTAATTAAAAAAATTTAAGTTTCTATATATGTTGTATACAAATATCTCATGAATATTAAATAAATAGTTGAACTTTTTCTTTAAGGTAAAATGTTTAACATGTTTGATGTATTATTAAAAAACAACACAAATGAGTAATGATATAGATGAGTATTGTGATGGGAAGGGTAAGGATAGATAATTGCAGTGGTAGGAACGGAGCGGGTTGGGTTAGACAGTGTTTAGGGGTGGGGATAGAATTCTTTTTTTTTTCTAAAAACGAGTAAAAATATTAATTTTTTTTTAAGATTAGGTAGGAGGTGGGGGTAAGAAAAAAAATTCAAAAAAATAAAAAAAAAATCTGAAAAGCGGGGTAGGAAGGTGTTGGGTAGAGAACCGGAGTGGATGGTGGAGATTAGGGATGATAGTGTAAAGAAAAAAGTTCTTATAAAAATAAAATAAAATCTATTTATTTATTTGGGGGGTGGGGGTGTTGGGGGTGAGTGGGGTTAGAAGAAAATTCAACAAAAAATTTAAAAGTTAAAAATCATATAAAATTTTGGAGTGGGGTGGTTGGGTAGAGATGAGGGATGGATGTTAGTTTTGATGGGATGGGTGATTTTGAGAGTAGCATAAAAGCTTTAATTGAATTAATATAGAAGATATAATAATAGGTATAAATAAAATACTTAAAGATATTAATGATGAAATCAAACAATGAAAAAATTATAACAATAGAATAAAGTCTGAAATTTAAATGAAAATAATAAATTGTACTAGATTAATTTGTTTTGAATTGAAGTTGTAAATCTAAAATTTAGAATTAGAAGTTTTGTAATTATAAAGTTAAGTACTTTTAGTTTGAAATGAAATTAAAAGACAATATGTTTTCAAAAAAGTACAGTTAGCAACTCAAGTTGAATTAATAGATTAAAAAATAAAATAAAAGGTAGGAGATTTAATTACAACTTTTAATTGATTAAACATATAAAGTTAAAAGTCCAAAAATAAAATTAATAATTATTTAATATTTTATATTTATTTATTTTAAAAATAGTCAATGGAATATTAAAATAAATTACTGATATTGTTCTTCTTATATCAAAACCTGTAAAGTAATGATAATTGTGATGTATTATTAAGTATCAGTTGTTGTTTTACTATTAACGATTATTTTAAATATTTCATTGATTTTGAAATATGTTAATTTTATTTAATAAAGATTAATTAATTTTATGTGAATAAATTATATTTTTTAATGAATAATCATAAAAAAAATGTTCCGCGCATCCGCGGGTATCTATATGAGTAAAACCTAAAAGCAGTGCTTTTCTATGTGCAAGTATACCAAAACGTGCAATAAACAAAGCTACGGCATAAGTTTCCCAAACTAGTCCAATTCTCATAAACGCTCCAACTCTAGAAATGATTCCTTTTAATCCAAACATTTTGTGTCATATTACTGATAGAATTTTTTATTCTCCAGATTACTAAAATATGAACCAAGAAAATGATAAAAATGGTCCTTAATATATGGGTTGATTTGGAGTTGGTCCTTAATATAGGAGTATCTTTTTTTCTTTGGAAGGAAAGATAAAACATATATATTACTTAATATAATCAAAAGGTATAAGAGACTTGTTGAACCTAGCATTGGAATAAAAAGGTTTAGAAGTAGTAACTATTCTAAGCTTAGAGCTAGAAGGATCAGTAGTCCTTGTCTTAATTACTTGTCTATATAACATTACAAAAACTTGTAGAACCTAGCATTGGATCAGTAGTCCTTGTCTTAATTACTTGTCTATATAACATTACAAAAACTTGTAGAACCAAAAGTTGTACTGTAAAATGCTGGAGCACCATTGTTTAGGTGGGAATTATCTTGGCATATATTTCTATGGAAATCCCTCCTTGATCGATCGTCTAGAGAACCATAACAAAAGGAGGAGTTTGCTGGAATATTCTGAGGCTGCCACTATTTATGGACGAACCAAAATATGTTAACTTGTCAGCCACTACATTCTGCTCCTTGTACACATCATCAACTGATGGGTTATTCAACTGGTTAAAGAGGTGCCTGCAATCAGAAAAAATGGACACATTAAGATTGGAAAGGTCAGAGATATTGTCAAGAAGTTCGTTGACATCTATGTTAGTTTGTATAGAAGAACAATTATAGGCAAATGCCATTGGAGTCCACGAAGCAGTGCCATTGTTGTAGTTTGTAGTGTTGTTTGAGCATCCACTTCACCTGCAGAGCCTATTAGCCAGGTCCCTGCAGCATCACAATTAACTCCTCCAATTTCTTGAGTTTGATCATGAGAGTTGAAAAATTCATGTGTTTAATGTAGAGAATAGTAGAGGAAAGGTGTAGTTGGAGACACCTTCTGCTAGCCCAAGATGTTAACTAATCGGAAGATTCAACTAAGAAGAGGAAGTTATAAAAGAGAAGGAAGATATTGAATAAGAGAGCTTAGGTATAGAAGAAGACTGCTTTATATGCTTCGTATTGGATTTGTTTTTGGATTTCGTTTCTAGCTCTTCAATATTGTATGTCTCTCTATCTGAAACTGATACTTCTCTTTCAACTTTATCATTCATTTGATCCTTAGCTTCTTCATCAACTTCTAATATTTGCTCTGAGCCGGTGATTGACTTTGATACGATAGATGATTGATCAGAGACTTCAACTTCTATTCCATCTCCCTTAATGCTTTCTTCGATAAAGTCACCACTGGCATTTAGAGTTTCAGAAACTGTCTGCTCAGAGTCTACTTCAATATCCTTCATGTTCAGACTTTTATTGCCATTTTTAGGATCTGCTTCTTTGACTTCATTAATAGCAGCTACCACGTCTCCAGTCTGAACGTCTTTAATATCCTCTTGCTTTTTATCAGTGCCTTCCTCCTCCACATGATGGATTGTATTATATCTGATCCAATCTCTTTCCAAATTTATGAAAGTCAAGGCATTTATTGCTTGACTCTCAGCTTCTAAGCATCTTTCCTAGCCTTCTTCTTCTTCAACAACTTTTTTAGTATGAGTCATATTGCTCTTCGTGTCTCGACAATATCTTTTTATATGTCCTGTTTTACCACATCGATAACATCTGAGAGGTTTTCTACTGTAATTGTTAAAAGACTCTTCCTTTTTGCCAGGCGAACTCGAACCATCTGAGAATCGAGAGTGAAGCATATCTTTTATTTTTCCGTTAACATTCCTCTTGTCAGCTACAAGAGCATTTCCTTTCATTTTTTTTGACAAATTCACCAACCAATTGTTTGGCTAGTAACTCTTGCGATGACAACAAATTCTCAAATTCCTCCAAGGATGGTTGTTGAGCCCATCCCTAAATTGATGTCACAAAGGGAATATATTCTAGTTTCAAACTACGAATGATAATTCTTCTCATTCGTGCTTCAGAGATCGTCAATATTCAATAAAGAAATCTTAGAACATAATTTCTTAATCTTCAAAAAGTACTCGGCAATAGAAAAATTACCGTGAGTGGTATTCGTCAATTCATTCTCCAATATTTATAGCCGGACTTCATTCTTCTTATTAAAAGAAAGGTCGAGAGTCCTCCAAATTTCATGAGCTGATTTACACCTTATAATATGGTCAAATAAATTGGAGGAGATGGACCTCTTCAGAATGAATTCCGCCTTCGCATTAATCTGCTTCCATTTCTTAAACACACCATCATTTTCCGGTCTGTCGCCAGGAGGACTTGTGTTACTTTCATTGACAATATCTCACAAGTCCTTACCCACAAGGTATGATTCCATACATGTCTTCCATACCTTGTAATTGAACTGATTCAACAACTCCATTCCCAGTTCACTAACGCGACCGCTTAAGTCCATTTACACAAATCAGTCAAATCAACCACAAACCCGATCTTGAAATAAACACAAGTCAATTTATGACTTTGGCTCTGATACCAGGTAGAGAATAGCAGAAAAACGGTGTAGTTGGAGAGACCTTCTGCTAGCCCAAGATCGTTAACTAAGATCGGAAGATTCAACTAAGAAAAGGAAGATATAAAAGAGAAGGAAGATATTGAATAAGAGAGCTAAGGTATAGAAGAAGACTACTTTATATGCTTTGTATTGAATTTGATTTTGGATTTCGTTTCTAGCTCTTCAATATTACAAAATTCAGTGGAGTAGGATCCCGTTTCAAATTAATTAAAATCGTATAAGGTTTGATAAACGTATTAATCCCTAAATGGTAGTATTCAAGTGCTAAATTGTGTATAGCAATGGTGCTGGATTAAGCCAGTTAATGGGACTGAGCCGGTTCAACCCGGAACCGACCCGTGATTTTTAATCGATTCGTGGGCCGGTACGGTTCGGACCTATTTTAACGGATCGGTCCGGTACCGGGACCAACAGTATTTTTTTAAGAAACAACTCGGGACTGGACCATTACATGTAACCCGGTCCAACCTGGGTCAACCCGGTAAAAAATTCGGTCAAAACCTAAAAAAAAAAAAAAAGTTTTTTCTCCAATAGACACTATATATACCCACCTATATACATTTTAAATACGTTAAATAATATACACACAATATATATACACTCTATATATATATATACTACATTAGAATTTAAAAAATATATACACAATTACACATGTAATCATGTATACGACTATACGTTAGTTAAATATATATACTACTTTAGACTTTAGAGTCTATAAAAAATATACACGCATATATACATACCATTCAATATATGTATTACTTTAAATAAAACATATACTGCAAGATATATACTATAATATAATACTAATTTATAAAACATATACACATGTATACCTTAAATATATACTACTTTACAGTCTATAGAAAATATATACACATATATGCGTCCCATTCAATACATGTACTACTTTAAATAATATACATACAACATATAAACACTATATATATACTAATTTATAAAATATATACACATGTATACGTTAAATATATACTACTTTAGGGTCTATAGAAAATATATACACATATATACATACCATTCAATATATGTACTACTTTAAATAAAACATATACTACAATATATACACACACTTTATATATAGTTATATACTACTTTATAAAACATATACACATTTATACGTTAAATATATACTACTTTAGAATCTATAGAAAATATATACACATATATTCGTACCATTCAATATATGTACTACTTTAAATAAAATATATACTACAATATATATACTAATTTATAAAATATATACACATGTATACCTTAAATATATACTACTTTGGAATCTATAGAAAATATATACACACATATATGTGCCATTCAATATGTGTACTACTTTAAATAAAACATATACTACAAGATATATAATTATATACTTCAATATATATACTAATTTATAAAATATATGTACATTTATACCTTAAATATATACTACTTTAGAGTCTATAGAAAATATATACACATATATACATACCATTCAATATATGTACTACTTTAAATAAAACATATACTACAATATATATAGTACAATATATACACACACTATATATATAGTTATATACTACTATATAAAACATATACACATGTATACGCTAAATATATACTACTTTAGAGTCTATAAAATATATATACACATATATACGTATCATTCAATATATATACTACAAGATATATAATTATATACTACAATATATATACTAATTTATAAAACATAGAGAAAATGTCATATTACCCCCTGAACTATACCCAAAACGGTTGTGACACACCTCAACTTAAAGGGGGTCCTATTACCTCCCACCCTCCCCCGAACTAATTATAAGTGTAATTTTGACACCCTTAGTGCCTACGTGGCACACACATGTGCCTACGTGGACACTTCAGTGTGTTGTGCCACGTATGTGCCACATAGGCACTAAGGGTGTCAAAATTACACTTTTGATTAGTTTAGGGGGTAATAGGACCCCCTTTAAGTTGAGGTGTGTCTCTGTCGTTTTGGGTATAGTTCAGGGGGGTAATAGGACATTATCTCTAATACATATACACATGTATACCTTAAATATATACTACTTTAGAGTCTAGAGAAAATATATACACATATATACGTATCATTCAATATATGTACTACTTTAAATAAAATGAGAAAGGACAAAAACAGCCTCCCAATAAAAAAAAAAAAGACACGGAAATGGCCATGGATATAAAATCCCATTTTTTAGCCATTCGCTAGTTAAGCCGTTTTCTTTGACTTTTTTTTTTTTTTTTTTTTTTTAATTTTGTTGATATTGTATGTTTTGTTTAACTTTTGCTGTTGCTCTTTCTACTTCTTTATTATTATTATTATTATTATTATTATTATTATTATTATTCCGCTTTCTTTGACTTTTTTTTTTTTTTTAATTTTGTTAATATTGTATGTTTTGTTTAACTTTTGATGTTGCTCTTTCTACTTCTTTTTTTTTTTTTTTTTTTTATTATTATTATTATTATTATTATTATATAAAGTGTATAAATATTATTTGCTTTTTGTTGTTTTTTCCCTGTTTTTTTTTTTATTTCTTCTAGTTGTGTTTTCTTCTTTTTTCCCTTTTTTCGGTTGCTCATTTTTTCTAAAAAACTAATATATATATATTTTTTTAATTCTATCAATAAAACAATCAAATAAATTTTGTAGTTCTCTTTTAAGTTAATTAAATACTAATTTATAATATCGTAACCTAATAAAATTTTGTATTTTTTTGAAATACAATTTTTTAAAAATAACATATTTTAATGACTCATATACATGTTTTAATAAACGATGATATAATTTTTACACACATTTTGTACATATACATATTCTATATAATAGTTATACAAAAATGATACAGTTTTTATACACATTGTTTATATGTATATTATACAACTATTATACAGTTTTTATGCATATTTTATACATATACAGATTTTATACAACAATGATACAGTTTTTATATGCCTTATATATATAGTTTTTATATACATTTTATACAACAATTATATAATTTTATACACATATTATACAACAGTTATACAGTTACAGCAGTTATACAGTTTCTATACACATTCTATACATATACAGATTTTATACAACAATGATACAGTTTCTATACACCTTATATATATATAGTTTCTATGCACATTTTATACAACAATTATACAACTTTTATACACATTCTATACAACCTTTAGCTGCAATTATTATTCGAATTTATATTTTATACATCAACTATAAATTTCTATACACATTTTATATAATTTTATATATATATATTTTATACATATAAATATATTTTATACA
Organism: Capsicum pubescens; assembly: GCA_030864215.1. NCBI lineage: Eukaryota > Viridiplantae > Streptophyta > Magnoliopsida > Solanales > Solanaceae > Capsicum > Capsicum pubescens. The sequence continues at coordinate 43,355,707 of CM061541.1, forward strand.
TATATATAATTTCTATACATATATCTTATTAAATATATATTTATATAACAATTATATCATTTTTATACAATTATATTTAATTATTATTTTTTCCCAATAAAAAAAATAAAATATTTTTCAGTTAAAAATTTTATAGCAAAAAAAAAAAAAGAGTAAAAGGCTGAATGGCAAAGGGGAGGGGATGGCCAAAAATGGCCCAATGGACAAAGGGAAGATGCCAAATGGCCCAATGACCATAAAGTGACAATACTTTTGTCGACTGGACATCAAGTGTCCATAAGCCCAAACTTGGGTTATTATTTTTTTAAAAGGCTATATAATATCCTTTCCCCTAAATAAAACATATATTACAAGATATATAATTATATACTACAATATATATATACTAATTTATAATACATATATACATGTATACCTTAAATATATACTACTTTAGAGTCTATGAAAAATATAGACACATATATACGTACCATTCAATATATGTACTACTTTAAATAAAATATATACTACAATATATATACACACTATATATATAGTTACGTACTACTTTATAAAACATATACACATGTATACGTTAAATATATACTACTTTAGAGTTTATAGAATATATATACACATATATATACCATTCAATATATATACTACTTTAAATAAAACATATACTACAAGATATATAATTATATACTGCAATATATATAATAATTTATAAAACATATACACATGTATTATGTATACCTTAAATATATACTACTTTAGAGTCTATAGAAAATATATACACATATATACGTACCATTCAATTTATGTACTACTTTAAATAAAACATATACTACAATAATATATATACTATAATATATGTACTGATTTATAAAACATATACACATGTATACCTTAAATATATACTACTTTAGAATCTATAGAAAATATATACACATATATACGTCTCATTCAATATGTGTACTACTTTAAAAAATATGCTACTTAATATAATAAATTAATAATACTTGAGGTTTTCAACTTAAAAGAAATTTATATTTAGTATAAAGCTTGATAGTAAATTAGTAATATATTAAAACTAAGTACTTAATTTAAACTAGAAATTCAATTTAAATTATTAAATGGAAAAATTTACAAAGTAAGGAGTGAATGAATGTTATATTTTATTGATTGTAAAATGATTTCAAATTTATAATGTACATGAATAAAAAATCTACAAAGTATTCATCAATGAAAAATCTACAAAGTATTCATCATTTTTTTCAACTCATCCATGTTAACATTAATGAGAACTGGCATAGGATAGTAAAAATCAATGGGGGCAAAGCCATGCATTGGACTTATTCGTCTTTTGGCTTCATCTCCATTCCTTGATTTCTTCGTTCCGCTGTAATCCAATCTTTAAGGCAAACTAGAACATTCATAGCATTGCTTCCCAATGAGTGTCGGTTGTCTCCAAGCTATTGTCGTCCCTGACTAAAAGCGTTCTCCGATGCAACGGTTGATATTAGAACATTCAATATATCTCTAGCTAATCTGGAAAGCACAGGATATTATGTTTCATTATTCTTCCACCAATCCAATGCGTTGATCCGTCGTCTACGATCCTCTAGCGGTGTTCGAAGATAATACTTAAGCTCTTCCCGAGAAGCTGTTGTGTAAGCTCCCGCCTCAACACTATTCCAAACATTTAAATCATAAAAGTGATTAGGAAAACTACTATGTGCCGGTCTTTTAGAAGATGATGGCTCCTCGGAAGGATGAGGAGCGACAGTTGGAGTGATGTTTGTCGGTACAACTAAATCAAGTAAATCATCATAATGGTTATATAATTTATCTATGTAAATGTTCGCATCACTCATAGCCGTATACAAATCTTGTTGTTCTTGTTCTTCATTATCAGAATCATTATTAGTATTTATCTCTAAGTTAGAATAAATAAGAGTACTAAAGTGGCACATAGTAGTATATTTCATACATGGATTTAGTATAACACCAACCAAGTAAATAGGGGATATCGTAAAAAAATATTTTTAAAATTTAGCAAACATAGCACCAACAGCTTCTTTGTAACCTTCTTTATTCTTATATTCTTTGAGCAAAGAAGAAATATCGGCTATATATGCTAAAATATTACAAACAGTAGGATAATAAGCACCGAAAAATTCAACCGTAGCTATATAAGATTTTCCCAAAAACTTAACAAGATCATCAATTACAGCCCAATCAGAATCATGTAGCATACGTTCAGTTGAATCAGCAAATGAACCACAATATTAGTTAAAAGTTAGTGTAATAAGAACTCTATAAGCATGACAAGTTTTTAAATAATCATACGTAGCATTCCATCTAATATCATATTCTTCATGCATCAATATCGGTCTAAGTCCATTTTGTTCACATTTAACTTTAAATTCTCTAATTCTTTTTCTTCAAATATTTTCTTTAATAAAGCCAACAGCAAGCCAAATTTTTTCAATATAAAACTCAAAAAGTTCAAGACCATCTCTTACAATTAAATCAATATATATATATATATATATATATATATATATATATATATATATATATATATAAAGAAGAAACATAGAGGAGGTGATGTGGCACCTCTCTATGACCTCCATTGCTATTTATCTATTTTCTCCTTTTTTAATATTTTTTTTCTTATTTATAAATGAAAGAGTTAATAATATTCTACACTATTTATTGAGTATTATTAATAATTGGTGTAGCTAAGCTAATGGAGAATTGAAAAGTCCCATCATCTTTTAATTTTGTCCATCATGCCTTAAGAGTGGTTTAAAATCTTTTCCTCTCACACATTTAAGAGTGACTATTAAGTTTTTCTCCTTTTTTGTTATTTAAATAGGTTCATCTTTCTCTTATGCATCAAATAATGCTCTATATCTATAAATTTAAGATCTTTATATGCTATTCCTACCACCATCTTCATACCTCATTCATGATGACAATTATCACTACATTTCCCTCCTACATTTTTTTTTATATTAAGATTTCCCTATTTTTCATATGAAATTAAACTTCTTCTTTTAAGGTTTTTGTCCATCATCAGTAAGAAGCATGCGACTGTCCATTATTAGTAAGAAGCATTCTAGTATGATGTTTAACACACCTTTGATTCTTAAGAGTTTTCAATCACTTTCAAGTTTGTCCATTAGTAACAAGCATTCTCGCATGATTCTCGCATTTCTGCACTCAAAAAGATGGTCGAGTTTGATTTGAGTGTTCATTGATCCAATGAATCTTTATTCTTTGGAGTATTGAGACAAGGTGCAACGTATTTTGATCAACACATCTTTTTTAGATACAGAGAGTGTTAAAAGAAGTTCCTTCATAAGATCATCGCTTTCACGAATGTAATTACAAAATGATTTTTATCTAAGAAAATTGACTAGCCTAAAATGTTAGCAACTAAATTTTAGAAGCTACATTGATATATTAAAAGCTTTCTTTGTCTTGTGTTATAAATAATATAGATGTTATAGGAGTTTCTATGATTAGACTTATATTTTTTGTGTTTTTTTGAGTCTTTTAGAATGATAAGGTACAAATTATATTTTCTTTCATCATCTTATTTTTCAACTTCTTTTTTATATAATATAAGTTACATTATGTCATTATTAAAAGAAATCTCTTAAATTCTTAACAATCTCACCTAAATTCAAGAAATCACTTAGTACCTTTATTCCTTTTTAGTTGTGAATTAAGTTTTGCACAATCAATAGTTAGGAGTATAGTTTAACTAATATAAATATTTATTAATTCTTTAATTTTGTCCCTTTGAACACTAAATAATTAATTTTTTAAATTGACAAGTATTTAGAAATATTTATATTTAAAATATACAACAATTAAAAAGAAATGGGAAAAATGTCATATGAAAAATTTCCGTTTCATTTTAGATGTTACTTAATTCACGATTGGTGAAAAGAATTAAAAACTATTAGACAAAAAAAAAGTGATAGACCATAACATTATATGATAATCTATTTTATTTTTACTTTTGTTCACCTTATTTAAACATCTCAAAAGTTATCAAACATAAGTATCAATAAATTATTATGATAATAAAAGTAAAAAATGAGAGACTCATGCAACTCTTTTATTATGGACTATAATGCTTACTAGAGACTTGAGAGTACAGTATCTATAAATGTTATTTATTGCATAATTAATATCTTATTTATGAAAAAATAATTAACTAATAACGGATAAGATGAAAGGACTTATGTAAATTTCTAATAATAGTAGAAGAGAGGATATAAGACAATTTTTTTTTTATTTATGTATAGAGGTTACTTAGTATAGTAATTATAAATATTTTTATTTACATAATTAACGTTTTATTTATGGACAACTAAATAAAAATAGATAAGATAAGGATTTACGTAAATTCTCTATTACTAAATAAATATTATCATTTATAACAATTGAGTAATATTTATAAATATTTAAATATGAATAAGAAGTCAAAAATCTGTGTATCCTTCTTCTCAACAACTCATCTTCATTTAAATGTATGATTTCTCATAACTTTACCATTATAAAAAATATTATGTAGAGTATATAAATTCAATCAGTTCTTGATTATCGCACGAAGCGTGAATCTGTTCACTAGTTATATATATGAAAAGCACACTTAACATGAAATATTTCAGGTAACGACGGAGAGAGACTAGATTTTAACTTTGTAATAGCAGTCTTATCATTAGAAGCATTATCAAAAGCAATACAAAAGACTTTTTTTTCAATATCATAAAATTCTGCAACTTTACTAATCGAATCAGCAATAAATTCTCCAGTATGTCTACGATCTTCATCATACAAAAAAGCTAGAATACGTTTTTGAATAGTAAAATTACTATCTATCTAGTGACAAGTAATAGTTAAATAATCATTTTTATTAACAGCACGACCAAGATCAGAAGTTCGAGTAATTCTACATTGAATATTTTTTAATAATGTAGATAAATAAAAAACATATTGTGAATGAATTCTAAAAATATCGGCCCGACAAGTACTTCTAGGAATACCATTAAACATAAGATTATAAATTGCTTGAATATAATGGATAAAAGCATCTGAAGAAGGAAAACTGAAAGACAAACAATCCACAACTACCATTTTTACTATTTCTTTCCGTTCCCTCAATTTATTATAATTCTTAATTACCTGACCGGTTGCTGGGTCCATTCTAGTTTGTGTTGGCCTACCAACAGCCTCACCACCTCGTGCAATAAATACTCTCTTTCGTGATTATCTTTTATATGTCTCATTAACGTACCCGTACCCCCTTGATTGCCTTCTCTTTTATGCTCATATACTTGTTGACAAATATTGCATTGCACCTTAGTCTCTCCTTCTATACGTGTAAAAAATTTCCATGCAATACTAGTTGTTCTACGAGCTCTTGGGGCACAGAGAGGGCGATTAACCGATTCAGATCTAACATTAGCATTTCCTACTGCGAGTGTCTCACCAATATTTTCATCATCTTCTTCTAAATTAACCGCATCTACTTCATTTTCTTCTTCTATACCGTAATTTTCTTGAGCTTCTGTACAACCCATATCGTGAGCACCTACACCTACTTCTTCCTCAAAAGGTTGACAAAGCAGTACCGGAGGCACACGGGTATATCTACTACTTGAACTACCTCTACCGCCAGTAATTCGCTTTATACTACCACTACCACTTCCGAAATAAATTTTTTTGACACTTTTACCGAGGTTTCTTAATTTATCCATACTATAAATCAAACTAAAAAAAAATTAAAATACACAAAAATAATAAAATTAAATATTCAACAATTAATACACTAATTAAAAATTAAAAGTAAGAGATGGAACGACAATACTAAATTTTGGAAGTATCCGAAAGTTGCGACTTTAGAAACTTCCACTCGTACTTTGTAATCGCAAAATTAAAAAATGAAATTGAGCACTTTAGGAGATATATAGAATATTTGAAAGAGAATGAGATTTGAGAGAATGAAAATTGTGTGGAAAATGATTTGAAAGTATAGGGTATTTATAGAATTTTTTTTGGGTTTTAAAAAATATTTTAAATAAAAAAAAAATAATAAAAAAGGTCAAATAGCCGTTTTTGGGTCCAAATGGCCCCGTTGGGCCCAACGGCTACTTTGGCTCAACGATCAAAATCAGATTTAAAAAAAATAAAAATTATCCGGACCGGTTAACCGGCGGGCCTAGTTCGGACCGGGTCAATCAGGCTAAAAAAAATGGCTCAACCCGGGACCGACAGTCCAACAGCTCGAGGGCTGATCGGGCCAGGTTACTAAATGGGCGGGGTCAGGCCGGGTCAAACCGGCCCGTTTGATAGGTTTATGCTGGATTGGGAATGCTTATGAGAGAAAGTGTTATCACTCCGAGATTTCCAAATATGTCATAGAGTAAAAGAAATTAAAATGAAACTAGGTGCATATCTTGAATTTTTTGGTCCAAGTTGAAGTGTAAAGATGTTTGAGAAAATCGTGGGCATTATTGATAACAAAGTTGATATGTAAGAAAATATGATGTATTTTCAATTTTTTCCAACAGTGAATAGCATTAGGACATTGAAAAAATAATATATAGTTCTCGCTCAATTAGCAAACGAAGTTTGCTAATATCATGTGCACACATCCAAATAAAAGTCTTTAGTTTAGGGGGAACTTTAAGTTGCCAAATCTAATTGCATGTAATTGAGATTTTGACTATTTCTCCTCTACTGAAAGGTAGTATGATTTAACAGTAAACAGTCCTGGAAGTTAGTCCCTAGAATAGTCAATCACAATTAGTGAAATATAGAGGTAACTAAGTTAAAGTACTTTGTTGTTGAATCACAGTAGTATGATTCTACTGGTGAATAGTTGCTAGATATTGTCTATCCACTAGCTTCATTTTGGTATAAATTATTGAAATTCAAAGATTTCTTACATGTTTTCCACTTAGGCGATTTTATGTTTCGCATCACCATTTCTTTGAGTTGGAGTACTCCATTCCACTGTGCTTCATTACTCTTACCTCTTAACCCACCCAAAATATTAAGGGGTAGTTCGGTGTGGAGTGTATAAGATAGTACTGAATATGATGTATTAGTAATGTTGGGATTAGTATTGATGAGATTATTTTTTACGTAGTGTTTGGTTTGATGTATTAAAAATAATATGTATTGTTATATTTTTAAAATAATATTGTTTGTTCACAAAAATACCCTCGACATACTATAGCTTTGTGTATTTTCTTTGCAAAGCTTTGTTATTTATTTTTTTTTAAAAATAAAATATCAGCAATATAACTAATAACCTACTTTGAAATTTTAAGATTTAATCATTCACTTGCACGAATATTTTTTTTTCTTTTGTTATCTTTTTTTTTTATTTGTTCATCATTTGTTTGTTGTTCCCAGTTTGTGGTGTTCCTAAGTTGAAGGGAGGTACGTGTAACTTTTGAATGAGATAATAAAATTATTATTAATATAAAATTGTGTTTCGTAAAGTGTTAAAGATAAGCACAAAAAATATTTTTATTTGTGATTTATCCTATTTACAAAATTAAAGCTTGTACGCAACCATGCAATTTGTTTTGGGGTTTTGATCAATTTACTAAAATATAAGTATTTTTTAAGTTAATGGAGTAGTTTTTTTATGATTAAAATTAGAGAAAAGGCTCAAATATGCCACTGAACTATCAGAAATGACTCATTTATGTCATCCGTTAAAAGTTGGGCTCATTTATGCCATCGCCGTTACAAAACCGGCTCATCCATGCCATTACTTTTTAATAGCCGATTTTTAAAACAGCCTTGCCGCGTGGCAGCTTATTAGAGGGTCACGTAATTTTTTTTTCTTTTTAAAAAAAAATTATTATTTTTTTTGATCCATTAAAAAAAATCCACGCAACTTTTTGATCCATTGAAAATTAGTTTGATTTATGCTTTTAAAATTTGATTAATTTTTCATGAATATATTCTTAAAACATTCTCGTTCGATTCATTTTTTTTTGTCATTTTTGACATATTAAGATTGTTTTCATATTTTACTTTTAATATTAATTATTTTTTTCTTCAAGTTAATTTCAAATACAATAGTAAACGTCATTTAATAAATATATTATAATAAAATAGTTATTTTAATTGACGGGCGAGTAACTAAAAGGGAACGGAGAGAGTATACACTCCACGCTTTTTATCACTTTTTTTTTTAAAGATTCACGTTAACTAAAGCTTTTGTCATTTTTCAGTTGACACTGAAGGGATATATAAACATAAAATATTATTATTATATTATTAATAGTTAGCTTCTCATTTTGCCAACTCTACATATACTATATATGTCGTCATGTTGTCGCCTTCCTTTTTTTGCAATGATAAATGATGATGCATAAAGTGTTACGTACAAATGTTGAATACTGATTAGGGGCGGCTCAACTCTTTAGGAGAAAAGGCGGCCGCCTAAGACCCCAAAATTTGAGGGGCCTATTTTTGTTTAGTAAAAATAAATTACAAATTTTAAGAAATATATTAAATACTATTTATAGAAAAAAGAAAAATTTTATTTAAAAAAATAAAACGCAAGGCCTCCGTTTGATTTTTGCCTTAGGCCATAAATTTACTTGAGATGCCCCTGATGCTGATGATGTCATTCTATGCTTAATAAAAAAATAAAAAAATAAAAAGTTACTTACATTCGGCTGACAAAATATTTCATGTATGCTACGACATACTATATGCTTAATTAAAATAGCGTTTGGTTATAAATTTTAGTAGTAAATTTAAAAAAATAATAATCTTTAAATATTTGTTTGATCATGAAAAATTAATCAAATTTTAAAAGCATAGATCAAATTAATTTTTAATGGATCAAAAAATTGGGTAGATTCTTTTTAATGGATCAAAAAAAAAAAATTAAAAAGATTTTTTTTTTTTTTTAAAAAATAAAAAATAAAATTAAAAATGACGTGGCCCTCTAATAAGCTGCCACGTGGCAAGACTGTTTTTAAAAACCGGTTGTTAAAAAGTAATGGCATGGATGAGCCAGTTTTGTAACGGCGATGTCATAAATGAACCCAACTTTTAACGGATGACATAAATGAGCCATTTCTGATAGTTCAGTGGCATATTTGAGACTTTTTCCTTAAAATTATTTGGAGGGAACTCATCATCTTGATAAATTGAAAAGAACTAACTCACATTGAATAAATTGAAAAAGAGTTGGAAAAGATTTAAAGAAATTTGAGGGTATTTTTGTCTTTACTCATATTTATCCCATGCATTACAAATTTACAATTCATGGATTACTAATACCACCAAATGGAATGCATTAGCTATACACAAAATATTTTACACTATCAAGTAAATTGAACCTGCTATTGCAGATTACCCAATTTTTAACATAAAAATAAAAATAAAAAATTGTATAACCTGCAATAGCAAGTCAAACTTACTTAATAGTGTAGAATATTTTTGTACACTAACGGTGCATAAAACTTAAAATCAAACGGAGTAAAAATTTCCAGGGCTTGTTATAGAAACGGATGATATTTGAGTAGTTAACAATGTCAACTTTTAGTATATACGCATTGATCAACAACCAATCGGAGTGCACGTCACATAATATATGGACCTCATGAGTTTCACATGAATCCTAACTAGCTATATAGAGCAATGAGTGTACACAGAGCATATGCATCACATTCATTCTTTGATTTTTAGTGGAATTATGTGCATTAGTCGAACTTGTATTGTGACTGAGAGTTGAGATATTACTGTTTGATTCTACTTGTTGGAGGCAATTCTTTTAATATGAGATATTGTTATATGACTATTGTAGTCCATTATAACGGTTAGACCTGGTTTTTCTTTTCCTGAGTGCATGTTTATGATTATTTTGGATGATTGTTGTGGTGTATTTTCGTCATCGCTTTAAATTAGGGTCGATCGACAATGCTACTGGGTACAAATTGTTATGTAGTCATCCTTACTTTTTTTTTTCTGCACCTTACGTGTAGGTATCGAGTTGGCGGCCCCTAGACATCGATTGTGATTCCAAGTGTTAGTGTTTTTGGAGATTTGGGTAGTTATTGCTTATCTTAGAGACTATTGATATCTCTTCTATCTTATTTTTATGCTTTTCTTTCCACATTTGAGACAGTTTAGACTCTTTCATTGTGCTTTGTACTCAGAGGCTTGTACTTATGACCTCCAGATCTGGGTTATTACTTTTTAGTTGTGTTTATCTATCTGTATATTTTTAGACTTCTTGGGTTGTCATATTAATTGTTCTTTTTCATTTCTTTTAATTAGGTTATCGTATTTAGATTGGATTGGATTTAGTCTTATCTGTCATGGTGGGTGTGATAAATATCATCACGGTCTCAATTTTGGATCGTAACATATTTTTACACCGATTTACCTTTATTTTTAGCTAACAAACACGTGGCAAACTTAGAAACAAATAATCCACATCCAATTTATATACTGAATTCACTTTATAAAACCATCCATTTAACTCATCTCTATCTAAATCCTCCTGTTCAAATTCTTTTCTAACTTAGCCTCAAATCACATCTATGACCTCCAACTTTGAGTGTGCACAAATAGACACTTAAACTTATATAAAGTTGAACAAGTAGACGAATCTGTCATATGTGACATCCTACGTGGCCAATTCTTGTCTTACATGACATCCTATGTGTATTATGCCACATAGGACGTGTGTGTCTACCTGTTCAACTTTATACAAGTTTGAATGTCTACTTTACACATCTAAAGTTGAAGGTCATAGATGTGATTTGAGGACAAGTTAAAGGACATATTTATGTATTATGCCTTTTTATTTCATCATCTTCTTCTTCTCTTTTCCTTATTTTTAATAAGCAAAATAATTAAAATTGAACCACTTATTATATCACTATTAACAATAACAACTGCAGAAAAAAGAAACAATGACCAATAATTATTTCTAGTTTGGGAAAGTTGTGCCTTAAGTTGTGTTTATTGTAAGTCCTAGTATACTTGCACATAAAAAACACACTACTTTTTTGGGTCTAATAATTTTTCTATCATCTTCCATTTATTAGATTGACACATAGCAGACAATATGTTTAAGTGTCGGGCTATCAATGATGTAATGCTCGGTTTGGAAAGCTTGGATTTGGGATTAGGATGACGACACTGTCATTCATGATTCATTGCTGTTTAAATGTCATATGCATCCTATCACAATACACAACTATTAATCAAACTTTATTTTGACTTTTTTTTTTATTTTGAAATTTTTGTTAATCAATAAGAAGAATTCAGGATCACGGGATTTTCTTCCAAAATTGACCGTAAGACAAAAAAAGAAAAGTTCAAAATTTCGAAAGTTAAAAAATCAGATAGAGAAACAACTTGACTATTTTTGTAGGCTATATATAATCTGGATTTGCATATATAATCTTCACATTTTTTTTTTTGGATAGAATGACTTCAAAATCTTCAGCGCTACATATATAATCTTGGTTTCAATTATAAACGCAATAATCAAGGTAGAATTTAATAACAATAACACATAAGAAAAGAAATTATCTATTTTTTTTTCTTTTTTCTTTTCATTCAATAGTAATACCACCGGGATGAGATCGAAAATAAGGTTGCATAAAATATCTGGATAGATTTGACTCTCAAAATTTTTGCTAAATACAATTGTATTTAATTTCGATGACCTAGATAGTTTATGTAGATTCAAATGTATAGATACCATTGGAGGTTACTTGATCTGTGACACCAGTCTCTCGAATAAGTTTTTTGAAGTCAAAAAGGTTAGACTTTCTCACTTGCTGCTATATAACATCTTTCATATTTATACCCAATACCGTCAAAGTCAAGTTGAAGTCTCCTATTATTATCCAACTACCAACATCAGAGATCTCAATAAAATTAATGACCTAAAACCAAATTTGAATAAAAGAACTTAAATATATACGCGTACATACAAAAAATATTGTAATAATTTAAAGTTGTCTTTTTCTTAATTCTTGCATATTAGTTATTTTTTGGTATAATATTTTTAAAAGACACATAACATTAACTTCACATATTAATATGATTTTTAATAAAAATAAGGATATATTTTAGTGAATAATATGTTAGACATTTATTTGCAATATATTAACTTGGATGTTAGTGTTAAAATTTTCTTTATTGATATGAAGTTTGAATTGTTTAATTCAAAGCTCTAAAATATTTTTGGTAAAAATTAAATAGTTTTTTCTTTTTTTATTATTCTTTTCAGATATATTTCACAATCTTGGGAGAAGAATTCCTCAAAATATGACCCATGAATTGCATATTTCATATTGTAGTCATTTAGGCTGATTCATGTCCTTTTTTTTTTATTTGTTACATTTTTGTCCATGCTGCTTCTTTCTTTTTTTTTTGTTTGTCACTGCTTCTACATCCTTTTTTTCTCATTTGTTTAAATAGTAATTCATCTATTTTTTTTTTAATTTTACCAAAAAAGAACAATCAACAATTATAGAAATTGTATAATTATTATATAATTTTTTTTATTTTACAAATAAAATTAAAAAAATGCATTATATATATATATAAAGTTTGATCATAAATTTGAAAAATTAAATTATATTTAAAAATTACGTAAAAATACTATAAGTCACAATAATTAATAATTTAAAATATTTCAAAAAATTTATGAAGAAACTATGATTGAATATAGACTTTCTTAAATCTCAATATTTAAGAAATGTCATATAAATTGAGATGAATGAAGTATATTATTTTTCAAAAAATACGCTAGTCTAGTGAACAAGCTATGTATGACCTCCTTACCCTTGATAAGTAGAGAGAAGGAAGACGAATACAAAGAGCATAATTGACCACACAGCAAACATCACTATAATGAACTCAAAGCAACTTAACAATACCATGCATACAAACTTGTATAAACGTTTAATTGAATCGAACATTATTTCAAAGAGTAAAAATAGAGTAGAATCGAACAATTAATTTATCAAAAACAAACTATATCGAAATCTAGTTTATACATATTTTACACACACACATATATATATATATATATATATATTCTATACATATACATATACATATACATATTTTAGACAATAATGGTATAGTTTCTATGTACATCTTATATCAATACATATTCTATGCAACAATTATATAATTTTTATACATATTTTACACAACTTTTAGCCACAATTATTTAGATACTTACTTTATATAATAATTATATACTTTTTATTCACATCTTATTCATATACATATCACATACAATAATCATATAATTTTTATACGTATTCTATACGACATGTATTTGCAGTAACTATTCAGATACATATTCTATATAATAATTATACAGTTTTTATACAAATTATATACAACCTTAAGCTACAATTATTATTTAGATATATTATATACAATAACTATACACATTATATACAATATATATATATTTTTATATAAATACGTATTTTATAAAACAAATTACACAATTTCTATACAATTTTATTTAATTATTTTCTTAAAAATGATGTTTTTTGCACCCAAAAGAAGTAGCGAAAAATAATTTAAAAAAAAACTGAAGAAAGGGCCCGAATTGGGCCATATCAAAAAATGGTCAATGTTGAATTTAAATGGGTCATGTGGTCTAATTTGTCCAAAAGCTCAAATTTAAACCATTTGTTTTGAAAAAAGTCATACAATATCTTTTTTCGTAAATTTTTTGAGGCCTCAAAATTTTGAGGCCTGAAACAAACGTTTTACTAGCCTTACTCTTGAGTCTCTCCTGTCAATAGCCTTCTTTATTTTCTTAAACTTTATATCAAGTCAAAATAGATTGTTCTTTTTTAAACGGAGGGAGTAAATAATAAAGATAATTTTACTATTTATTTCTTGTGTGGTTTATTATGATGTTTAAATAAAGCTAGATTTCGATATAGTTTGTTTTAGAATTTGATAAGTTAATTGTTCGATTCTACTCTATTTTTACTCTATGAAATAATGTTTGATTCAATTAAGCGTTATACAAGTTTGTATATATGATATTGTTAAGTTGCTTTGAGTTCATTATAGTGATGTTTGCTGTGTGGTTAATTATGCTCTGTGTATTCGTCGTCCTTCTCTCTGCTTATCAAGGGTTAGAAGATCATACATAGCTTGTTCACTAGACTAGAGAATTTTTTGAATAAATAATATACTTCATTCATCTCAATTTATATGACACCTTTTAAATTTTAAGATTTAAGAATCTCTATGTTTGACCTTAATTTCTTTATATATTTTTTAAATATTTTAAATTATCAATTATTGTGACTTATTGTATTTTTTACGTCGTTTATAAATATATAATTTTATTTTCCAAATTTATGATCAAACTTAAATTATCTAACTCTCAAAAAGCGAAAAGTATCGCATAGATTAGGACAGAGGAAGTATTAATTAAATCCTAAAAAAATGATCAGTGGTTGAGTGATATTTGGGTTCAAACATTATATATGAAGTTGCATTTGTTTAAAAAACGTGAGCTTTTCGGTGCAAATTCAAGTCTTGTCCAGACATATAAATATACCTAACACCAAAAAAGAAACAAAAAAAATCCTAACAAATACATTTATCGAATAGTGAACTGATCACTCAAGGTTAAGTAGATAATTAATCTCGAAATTAATTTTAGATGAGTTTCTCATATTTGATTGGGATAACAAGCATGAGATATTTCATTTCGAAATTAGTTATTTCACCTTAAAAGTGAAACAATTAATCTCGAGGTAACTTGTTTGACCGCCAAATTACCCCTAATAGTCCCAATTATTAGAAACTCTCGAGATGAATGGATTATATCTATAGGATTCACCAAAAGTTTTAAAATTAATAATAACTAACAGTAATGGACAGTGAGTACAATTAAAATCATTGCTAGTAGTGAAAATTATGTCTGATTGCATGTCCACAGAAAATTACATGTGATGATTTTCATAGCGAGTGGCTTTCATCTTTTATTTCCACAAGAGAAGTCTTTGAAAATTAGTGTTTCTTCATTTTTATGTATAACATAAGTATATTTTTATCCCTCTATACCTCAAATATTTTTAAACTTTTCATGCTCATTTGTCACTCAACTTTTATTTTTTATTTTTCCTTGATTTTAATTTTTTTCTTATTTTAATTCATTTGTCTCAACCTTTATTTTTTAAGCTTTTTTTTCCCTCATTTTTTCCTCAAACATTATTTATTTCTTCATTTCTTTGTTTAATTCATTTGTCTCAACCTTTTTTTAATCATTTCTCATTTTTTCCTTTTCTTTTTTAGTTTTCTCCAATTTTATTTTTTTTCTTCTCATTTGTTTTTCTCAATCTTTATTTATGTGTTTTTTATTTATTCTTCTTCTCTTTTTTCTTAACCTTTATTTTTTCTTCTCATTTTTTTCTCATTTTTTTTCTTTTCTCTATTTTTTTTTTCTTCTTCTCAACTGTTATAATGTTTTGCTAATAAATAGAACGTTGGATAATCCACAAAGGGATCTTCTTTCTTTGACATCAAAGTACTAAAGACATGACTTGTTGTTTGAAAGTCCTTTGGGATACGTTTTTCCTCTAAAGCAAAAGTTATAGAACATCTCATAAATCAAGACATGATATGGTAGTGTCAAGTCTTACGCGTGGGGCATAACTTGTTGTTTGAGAATCGTTGAGTTAACTCTTGCCTCCAAGGCAAGAGTTATAGAATATCGCATAAATCAAGACACAATGTAGTAGTGTCAACACTTGCCCATTAGATGTAACTTGTATTTTTGGGATGTTCTTGGACTAAGTCTTGTCTTAGAGGAAAGACTAATAGAGTATCACATAAATCAAGACACAATATGATAGTGTCAACTCTTGTCCATGGGGCGTAGCTTGTGAGCTAAGTTTTGCCTCTAAGGAAAGAGTTATAGAACATCTTATAAATCAAGACACGATGTGATAGTGTTAACTCTTGCCCATGGGGCGTAACTTGTTGCTTGAAAGTCCTTGGACTAAGTCGTGCCTATAAGACAAGAGTTATAGAACATCTCATAAATCAAAATATAATGTGGTAGTATCAACTCTTACCCATGAGGCATAACTTGTTGGTTGGAAATCCTTGATTAAACATCTCATAAATTAAGACACAATATAGTAGCGTCAACTTTTGTTCATGGGGTATAACTTGTTGTATAAAAGTCCATGGGTTAAGTCTTGCCTCTAAGGCAAGAGTTATAAAACATTTCATAAATCAAAACATAATGTGGTAGTGTCAACTATTACCGATGAGGTGTAACTTGTTGTTTGAAAGCCCATGGGTTAAGTCTTGCCTCTAAGGAAAGAGTTATAGAACATCTAATAAATTAAAATACAATGTGATAGTGTCAACTCTTGCCCAGGGAGCACAACTTGTTGCTTGAAAGCTCTTGGTCTAAGGCTTGCTTCTAAATGAAGAATTATGGAGCACCTCATAAATCAATACACAATGTAGTAGTGTCAACTCTTGCCCATGGGGCATAACTTGTTGCTTGATGGTCCTTAGGCTAAGTGTACGTTACCTCTAAGGCAAGAGTTGTAGAGCATTTTATAATTAAAAAATACAATGTGATAGTGTTGATTCTTGCCCAATGTACGTAACTTGTTGGTTGAAAAATCCTTGGGATAAGTCGTGCCTCAAAGGTAAGAGTTTTAGAACATCTCATAAATCAAGACATAATGTGGTAGTGCAACTCTTGCCCGTGGGGCATAACTTGTTGTTTGAAAGTCCTTAAGCTAAGTCTTGCCTCTAAGGTAAGAGTTATAGAACATCTCATAAATTAAACACAACATGGGTGTGTCAACTCTTGTCCATGAAATATAACTTGTTATTTGAAAGTCCTAAGTCTTGCCTCTAAGGCAAGATTTGTAAAAACAATATCATAAATCAATATACAATGTAGTAGTGGAAACTCTTGCCCCATGAGACGTACTTTGTTGTTTGGAAGGAATCAAGAAAAGAAAAGAAGAAGAATAAAAGTTTTGGTAAAAGAAAAAATAAAGAAAAATGTTAAAAAATAAAAATAAAAATCAAAGAAAATAATAAAAAAAAAATATATATAGAAGTTGAGAGGAGAAAGAAAAAAAATAAAGTCTGAATAAATGATAAAACAAAAATAAAGGCTGAGAAAAAAAAAGAAAAAAGAAGAAGAAAACATAGAAATCAAAGAAAATTAAAATAGAGAAAAAATTAAAAAAATAGAAGTAAAGAAAAAAGTAAGGATTGAGAAAAAACTAAAAAGAAAAAAAAAGATAAAAATTAAAGTAAAATAAAAAAGAGAGAAAAAATAAAAAATAGAAGTTGAGAGGAGAAAAGAAAAAAAGAAGTAAGGGTTGAAGAAAACTAAAAAAAAGAAAAAAGAAAAATAAAGATCAAAGTAAATTTTTTTTTTTTTTAAAAAATAGAAGTTGAAAGATGAATAAGTATGGAGTTGTTTAGAAATATTTGAGATATAGAAGGGTAAATAGGTAATTGTATTATATATAAAAAAGAAGGGATGCTAGATTTGTAGGACATTTCTTATGAGGGACAAAAAAAATAAAAGTCACCCACTATGAGAGTCATTTATGTAGTTTACCCTCATGTCCTTATGGTTATCCACTTGCTTTACTAGTTCCTTTGTTTTAAAATAGTTGACCCTTGTTGACTTGATACTCTTCTTAAAAATATTTGTTAGAGATTTATTTTATCAAATTAGTCTTATTAGTTATGCTTTGAAAATATAAATTTGAGTATGTACACTTTGTTAGTCATTTAATGATAAGGGTAGTATTGAAAAAACATAACAAAATCCTCTTGATTTAGAAATAAAATAACTAAATTGAAATAAATACTTTTAAAAAGAGGGTCGACTATTTTGAAATGAAGGGAGTACTAATTTGCAATGAAATTTCGACTAATTTAGACTTTTATTGTTGAATAAGGCTAACTACTAAAAGAGAGAAAAGGTATTCCTTAGCAAGACCTTTTTCATCCCCAAAGCTTGAATCTGAAATTTTTATTTATATATTTTCATCCCATGATCTCATTGGTTTAGGGCCGGAGCCATAATGCTTATATATTTTTTTGGTAACTAAATTTTTATTATCACATAGAACGTTAAGATGAAGTTTTGAGTCTAGGTTGGACATAGTCCCAACCTCAGACTGTACAACTCACAAAGAACTCTATCAAAGCCTAAACAAATCAAGGATAAAAGTTATAGCTAAGCATGTTGTCTTCTAGTCGAGGGTACAAACTTATTCTATAATGTATTTCCTGGATTATCATCCTTAATAGTATATCATGTGTCCTCTTCTTTTGTTGGAAAATTCTTTGATTTCTTTCCAACCATAAATGATAGACAGTGGCTGCCAAACTCATCCTGAAAATTGTAATTGTTGTACTCTTACCTTTTGCATGTGTTATAACCCATCTTAGCTCTTCATTACACCCCATGCTACCTCTGTGAATAGCTTGCCATTCCAAAACTTTTTGCCATACAATTGTATTGTGGATACAAGACAGGTGAAAAAGAGAAGTTGCTGGCTCTTAGGCTCTTCCTCACATAGTCTGCAAACCAGGTTAGTATGAATGCTCCATTTATCCAATTTATCCTTTAGTATACAATATTTTATTAATTACAAGGAACAAGATAAAGTTCCATTTGTTGCTTCCTTGATTATTGCAAATAAGCTTCCTTCATTCAACCTTAACATATTGGCCCTTAAGCTGAGTATACATGTTTTTTATGGAGAAAAACTTAGCTGTCATGATCTCTTCAATATCTAGATTTATTCATTCTAACCATTTACCTGTTGTCATGATTTTCTGGACTATACAGGATATTTGTTTTGTCACTACATCCCATGGGTTCCTTCTATTAAGATAATATGCATTCACCCATCTAATCCACAACCGGTCCTTCTTTAAATTTAGATTTCATAGATCTTCAGTATGGCTGCTTTGTTCCACAAGTTAAGATCTGTTATGTTAAGGCCACATGTTGATTTAGGTCAACATAATACGTCCCAAGCAATGAGTGCATTCCTTTTTTCTTGAATGTCTCCATTCCATAAGAATCTTCTACACATTTCTTCAACTTGTTTTAGGTCCTTACTATAGGAAAGATTTGGGATCAAAAATATTATATGCCAGTTAGAACACTGATGATCAGCTGCAGTCTTCTTGCATAAGAAGGGAACTTTACTGTCCAACTGGTTATCTTCCCAATCATTTTGTCTATTAAAGATCGACATTAAGCCACTAATAATTTCTTTGTGCTTAGAGGTACTCCCAGGTATCTAAATGGAAGATGGCCAAGTGAGAAGCCTAGTTTATGCAGTATTACTTGTTGAGTATTAGTTGGAACCCCACCAAAATAAATCTTGCTCTTTGCTTGATTTTCTATCAAACCTGAAGTTGCAGAAAATTCCTTGAAGCAGTCATATAGCAAACAAGTAGATATTTTATCTCCTCTACACAATAGCAATATGTTATCTGCAAAACTCATCTGGATTATGTTCAACTTCTGACACCTTGGATGGAAGTTAAAATTAGGTTTTCTCCTTAGTGTTTTCAATAATCTAGTATAATAGTTCATACTTAGAACAAATACTTAAGGTGATAAAGGATATCTATTTCTCACTCCTCTCTTAGCATTAAATGGGGTTGATGGTATACCACTTACAACAATGGAATAAGAGACATTCTTCACACAACACATTAGCCATTGCACAAATCTTCCTGGAAAATTTAGGCCAAGCAACACTTCCTCTAAGAAAGGCCATTCTAAAGAGTTGTATGTATTTTGCATGTATATCTTGACCATGCACGTATATGAGATGCCTTTCCTTACATATCCTTTCACAAGTACGACTAAGCAACATATTATTAGTCAATATTCTACAAAGGAACAAAAGCAGCTTGACTAGTATCCACAAAATAGTCTATGACATGTTTCAGTCTATGAGTAAGCATCTTGGAAATGATTTTGTAAATTGTAGAGCAATAATATATAGGTCTATATTATTTTATAGAGCTAGAATGTTGAATCTTTGGAATCAGGGTCACAGAGGTAGTATATATGGGTTTATACATTTCACCAGTTTCAAAAAATTCTAACACAACATTTGTTACCTTTCCTTCAATGATTATCCAAGATTTCTTAAAGAAGTGGGAGTTGAATCTATCACCCCATGGTGCTTTATTATCATCAATTTGTTTTAGAACATTAGTGATATCTACAATAGTAAAAGGCTGAAAAAGTTGGATTTGCTGATTTCTGATTAAGACCGGGGCATCCTTGATCACATCAGGATGTATAGTTGCTAGGTGAGTAGTGGAAGTGCCTAGTAATCTTTTATGAAAGACCACAACTTCAGTTGTAACCTCCTTTGTACCTCTTATGATGGAACCATCCTCTACCTGCAACAGCTTAATTTAATTTTGGCTCTTTCTCCCTTCTATACTTACAAAGAAATAAGATGTATTAGAATCACCTAGCTTAAGCCATTAGACTCTAAACTTTTGATTATATATACTTTCTTCAATCAAGCTCCACTTGTTTAGTTGGACCCTGAGTTCCTTCTCTTCAGTTACAAGATCATGAGATACAAGGGTTTGTCTCATAAGACTTTGTTTGTCCAAGAGCTCCCTTCTACAACTTTGTATCATTGAAGTAACATTCTTCTAATAAGTTTTCTTCAACAGCTGTATTTCATTCCTAAAAATTTTTAGGTTTCTATAAATGCCTCTCATTCCTACACCTTTTATCAACCATGTTGCACTAACTCTAGATTAAAATTCAGAATATTGTGCTAAGTAATTATAGAATTTAAAAGGTCTTCTCCTTACATTTGGCATCTCCTCTAGGTTAATTCTTAGAGGTGAATGGTCTATAAAAAGAGGGTCTGTTACTATCACCTGCAATCTAGGCATTGTTACTAGCCATGAGGCTTTAACTATGGCTTTATCAATCCTACTATAAACATGCCATTTGTCTAGGTATATGATCTTCCTACTACTGGGAGTTCTAATAGATGACAGTCTTCCATAAAATTCTTAAAATCTCACATTTTATGCTCTTAACTTGACTTCCAACCTGTCTATCTTCCATGGTTAATATAAAGTTTAAATTTCCTATGATAAGCCATGGTTCACTGATTGTGGTGTCTAAATTTCTTAAGGTAGTTCACAATCGTTCTCTTGCTTCAATTGTATGTAGCCCATATACTGCAGTAAACTGATCCTTTCTCCAGGTAGTATACTTCACCATAAATATGCTGAGCTGAATTCTCTACTTATTGATAAGATACTTCATTAGGATCCCAGATAACCTAATGCCTTCCCCTTATATTTGTTGAAGAATTTGTAGACTATCTCCACCCAGGTAACATTTTATTAAGTAACCTATCAGCTACATTATTCTTAACTCTGTGTTCACAAATTGCTATAATAGTAACTTCATTATTTCTCAAAAAATCCTTCATTCCCTTCTGCTTCATCATTTGGTAGAAACCCCTTACATTCCATATGACTAACATACTTAAAAGGGAAGTATAGGTGGAAAGAAACCGTCTATGTCCACATCAATATCACCACTTCCTCGTCCAATTTCAAAGGAGTTACTATAGCTTGGTATTCCAAAATCAACTGGAATGTTAACTGATGGGCAAGGTATTTTACCAGCTGAAGTAGTCTTGACAGTTTGCCATCCCTTTATTGTAGGTGTTGAAGCTTCTATTTTTTTCGCATTGTTTGGTTCCATGCCTTGAACTTGTTGTTGAGTACTTTCTTTCATAGATTCCCTATGAGCCTCCATTTTTCTTTTGTTGTTGCATTTGCCTCATTGTAGGTCCTTGGTTCTTCACAGGTGGAGGATTTGTTTTACAACTATGCCAACTTGTAAACACTTTTCACAATATAAAGGCTTTCAATTGTACCAGAAAATTGGTCTATTAGTCTACCCTTAGGGTCTTGGACTTTAATAGCTTTAGAGAGTGGTCTAGTAATAGATACCTCTACCAAGATATGAGCAAATAATATCCCGCTGGCCTAAGTTATGCACTCATCTGCATACAGGGGCTTTTCCAAGCTACTCCCTATTTGACTTAGCACTACAACATTCTAACAATTCAAGGGAAAGTTAGGTAGTTTAATCCATAAAGGAATAGTAGTTAGGATTTCCTCACAGAAGTTGAATATCACTGTCCAAAGCTTAATAATAACTGGTCTCTTGAGTAGATAATATGGTCCAGATCATAGAACTACATCATTAACTTCTTAAATCTGACAACAAAACAACTATCTATGTGATACAACACTACTGGTTTAGTAGTAAAACCTTCATGTACTAGTATAAACCTTTCCATAGAACCAATAGAGGGGCTAGTTCCTGCAACACACACCACAATAGCAGATTGCTATTTGACATTCTCTTTAGCTATATCTTTAATAAAGATTACAACCACTTTCATGCCATTGATATCAGTAGGTGGAATGAAGGATAAATCCATACCTTAAGTGGCCAACCTATTGGTAGAGAATAGATTAGTCCATGATGAATCAGACGTCTTCTCCAACAAGTTAAGCTTTCTCAAATCAGTCCCTGCCTCATGAAAAGTTACTGTTCCATTGAATTTCAGTAGATTTGGCCCTTATTGAGCTGGAGTTTCACTATCTACTCGGTTGGAAGGTAGATTAGGCCAAATTGCACACTATTTTCCTTTCCTGTGTCACTGGTCATCATTGTCGGTGTAACATGAGGAGTTCCCATCAGGGTTTTGAGTTTGTCCCCAATCACAGTCCGCAAACCATTCCCAGCTCAACCAGAGCTGTAAGGATCCCACATCAAATTTCATCCTTCTATTTTTTCTCTGCTCTCTCGGTGCATTTTAGCCTAAAGAGTGACAACTATGGGTAAGAAGGCTCGACAACCATCTTAGAAGACAAATATGGAATAGGAAACTAAATCATTACAGAAGGAGAAATGGCGAGGTCTTAAATTGGCAGTTGGAGTTGAAATCGTCACTCGTTCAAGTGCAATTGAGAAGAAAACCAGTGGAATAGTAGAATCCCTAACTTCGGATTTAAATGAGTCACTCAATGGAACGGTAAAAGCAGTACCTCTTAAGGTTTTTTCAATTGATATATATATACGATGCTTTATTTATTCGACTATAACCCTGTTCTAGAAATTTTTGGTATCTTATCTTTGATATAGCATCTATCACTTTAGAATATGAAATTAAGTTGTGAAACCTAGGATTTGTCCCTTTTTAATGAAGATATTTGAATGGTTAATTAAATGTATATTTTAGTTTCGATTTAGGTTCAGTATATACTTTATTTCAGTATTTGATTATGACTTTCGGTACCACCTTGGGCATTGGGTATGGTATGATTTGGGATATGGTTACTATGAGTTTCGGTTCGAGTCCGACATCTGGTATTGTAGTTTAGGAGTCTGGTACTGATTACTATTGTTCTGGGAGTTATGGTTTCTCTGAGTTCTGGTTCGAGTCCAGCATCTAATTATGAGTTTTTTTGTATATCATATATGTGTCCTATCGTTATTATCCACTATTTTTGGTTCAAACCCGGCATATGACATCTTGTTATTATCCACCACCACCAGTTCAAACCCGACGTCTGGCCTCTCATTATTAGCTATTGGTGTCAGTTCAAGACTGGTGCACATCTAGATGACTACTATAATTTCGTGGGATGGGTTTAGTTATGAATTATTTATGTTTATTTTCATTAATTAATTCTTATGTGTCCCACCGACTTATGGGAGAACGGTTGGGTTAATTATCTTCTTCAGTATGTGTAGCCATCTTATGGGGGCTCAGTTAGGTTATATTTGATTTGCCTTTATTACTGTGTTATTTATTTTCTATATCACTTATACTTATTCCTTTATCATATTTGTGTAGCTTGGTAGTTGTTTTATCTTTCTATCCCTGTTTGTTGTTGACTTGGATTACACCCTCGCATTTTGTTATACTTTTTCTGTATTGATCTCAGTCGGCCGATGATGCCTACTGAGTATCCATTTTTTTGGTACTCATACTATATTTTTGCATCTTTTTCTTGATGCAGATCGGAGTACTAACAGTCGGTGTTGACATGGTTCCTACCTTTCAAAACTGATTTGAAGTAGGGTGATCTTGCTGTCATACGAGGTTGATCCTCTTCTATCTATTCTAGTTTAGTCTTTTGTACTCGAAACCGCTTGTATATATATGAGTATATTTTGGATTCTGTCTAGTACTCTGGATATCACTTAATAGTGGCTCTAGTACCAACCTTATCAGGTCTTGGGAGGGATTCATTTGTATATTTCATCCTTTCTTCTCTGTCATTTTGATATATTATATATGATTCCTTTCAGTTTATCACTTATCATTACTATTGTTATCAGTATATATAATCTTTTTTTGGTTTTCATACATTACCTATCGTTCTTGACTATGACTTGGCTTTTCTACTGCTGGGAGAAGGTAGGCGTCATAATGACTTAAAAAATTAGGTTGTGACAACTTGACAAAGCTGTCTTGACCCAATTTCTCAATCCATGATGACGCTTACCTAATCTCACTTGTAGGCAAGTCAAGCCACAACCCAGAATGATAGATAACGGGTTAACAGACAAAAATAAAAAAAGATTGCATGTAATGATGACAGTAGTAATAATAAGTGATAAATAGAAAGGAAACATATATAATATATCAAAATGAGAGAAGAAAAAAGGACCAAATATACAAACGAATCCCTCCCAAAACCTGGTAATGACGGTACTAGAGTCACTAGTAAAAGATACCTAGAGTACTATACAGAATCCAAAATATACATAACATATACAAGTAGTCTCGAGTACAAAAAACTAAACTAGAATAGATAGAGGAGGATCAACCTCACATGACAGTAAGCTCACCTTGCTCTGAATCAATGCTGAAATGTAAGACCCCGTGAAAATCCTAATCCATTTCAGTCTTATATTACATGCAATGAGGGTCCAATACTTAGAAAATTTAGCTAAGTGTTAAGACTTACTCTTGTTTTGGCCTCTCAATTCAGATGAATTTTATTCTGACCTTCTCGACCTTAGAATGTCGATTTCTAAATTGATTCATGATCAGGGTTATCTATAGGTTATCTCGGTGAGTTTTGAAATTTTTGAACATCATTTAAGACATGTTTGGATGACCAAAATAGTGAACCAACGTGATCAGGATGCATCACATTGGCCATCGCGTCGTCACCATCGATGCGGTGCGTTAGCAATCGCGTCGACACCATCGATGCAATACATTACCTACAGCGTCGCTGGGCACATTTTGTTTATTAAATTATGAGTTTGTGGGGGCAGTTAAGTCATTTTCCCCTTACATTATTTAGCCATAACACGAAATTAAGTCTCCCAAAAGGTAAATTCACTCATTATTTCATAAAATTCTCTCAAGAGCACACCCTAGGTTCATCAAAGTTCAAGTCCAAATCTCAAGAATTCACCAACAATTCTTACAAATTCAGAAACCAAGGTATGTTAGACGTTCATCCTTGGGTCCCTTTCTGCCCTAGCAGTCCAAGAACCGCTTTTAAATTCAAATTATGAGTTACACATGATTTATATTGAATTATGTCCATGTATGTGTTGTTATTTGAGTTTCAGGTTAAGAAAATATGAGTTTCATGTAAAATAAATCAATGGAAATGTTGTTTGATGTAGATCTTATGTCAAACCCTTGAATTGTGAATTGATTGTTGTAGTTATGATGCATTAACATGTTGTTCATTCCCATGTACAAGGTTATGCTTCCTAAGTATTTGACAAAATGTCTAAGTGAATGAGTTATGCATTGTGATCATTTAGTGATTTTAGTACTAAAATCATGCTATTACTATATGTTTAAAACTATTCCCATGCTTAAGCTATGCTTTACAATTGTTTGATGAAATGCCTCAAAGAATGGGTTTTGAATAATGACTACATGTTGTGTCCTCAAAGTTTTAGTACAATCTTGCTATTTTTGCTATCGAGTCTTGGGGGTTATGAATACCCGAAATTTAGCTGTTTACCTAGTTTTTAGTACCCATAGAATGATTTTAAAATATTCCATGAGCAATATCAGCTCAGTCAGTCATCATAATCATTTAAACTCAGATTAGTTCAATACTCCGTGTATGTTCAGAGGGGAGTAGGATTTAGTATCGAACGAATATAGGGATGGTGGCTTCCCCTCAGTTAGGCAGAGTCATTAGTAACAGTCCCTGTATTTCAAAACTACGTAGCCAGCGTAGGATATGAGGAGTCACCCGTCAACTTAGGCTTGATTTCCTCTCAGGAGTCACCCATCAGTTTAGGCTTGACTTTCTGTTCAGGGGTCACCCATCAGTATAGGATTAACTTTCTGTTTAGGGGTCACCCATCAGTTAGGCTTGAATCCATAGCCATTGTTATTACCCGAGGAACGGTACTAACACCCTTCTAACTGGGGTCACAGATTGGACCCTAATCAGCTCAGACTGGGGTATGTTGGTTAGATGGTACCTCCCACAATTTCAGTTTTAGTACTCAAATAAGAATTCAGTTCAGTCTTGCTTGACCATAGCATACAATTTATCAGTTATCCAGTTATCAGATTTCAGTATTTCAGTTTACAGACTATTTCAGAATCATGTTATATGCTTGGTCATGCATTCTCAATATTTACAATATTCACACATGCAGATCTAGTTATTGCATGCTATTCATTCAGTCAGTTGTTATTTATACAAATGAGCCCATGTATATCATCTAAACCTCATCTAGCATACCAGTACATTCAAAGTACTGACCTCATACTCATTTCTTGTGCTATGATGAATTATATCATTAGTTCGGACACTCAGGTTTCCGACCGCACTTAGATATTCCAGTGCATCAGCAGCAACAACTGTGGTGAGTCCTCATCCTTAGAGGACGAGTTATCTTATATTCAGTTATGTTAGTAGTTTAGTGAATTAGTCAGGCGGAGTTAGTTGGAGGTTTTCCCATTAACTCCACAGTCAGACAATTTAGAGGCTTTCAGACTAGTATAGAAGTTTGTCAATTTTTAGTTGTGATTATCAGTTGTTTTATCAGTATTGCCAGTATATTTCTAGACGTTTTAAATCATAATTCAGTATTGATTTCAGTTGTTAAAACCTTATGGCATTTCAGTTGAAATTCTGCACATGATGTTTATCAGTTTCATTCAGTGCTCACAGCAGGTACCAGCTCATGGGTTAGCTTGTGGTCTCTCGGGACCGTAAGCACCGTGTAATGCCCAAGGTTTACTCTCGAGGCGTTACATGAAAGGTAGGAACCACATCATCGCCGACTGCTAGTACTCGAATCTGCATTAGGAAAAAGATGTGGAAGTATAGTATGAGTACCAGAGCAACGGGTACTCAGTAAGTATCATCGGCCGACTAAGATCAATACAGAAAAAGTATAACTAAAATGAGAGGGTGTAATCTAAGTCAACAATAAATAGGGATAGAAAGGTAAATAACTACCAAGCAACACAAATGCGATAAAGGAATAAGTATAAGCGCCACAAAAAATAAATAATGCAGTAATAAAGGCAAATCAAACATAACCTAACTGGTCCCCCATAAGCTCGTTAGGCACACTAAGAGAACACAATTAACCCAACTGTGCCCCCATAAGTCGGTGGGACACACAAGAGATAATTAATGAAAATAAACATAAATAATCCAAAACTGAACCCATCCCACAAAATTATAGAAGCCATCCAGATGTGCACCCGGCTTGAATCGGCACCAATGGGTAGTAACGAGAGGCCACACACTAGGCTTGAACCAGTAATGGTGGATAATAACAAAAGACCATATGTTGGGTCTAAACCAAAAATAGTGTGTAAAAGCGAGAGGCCACATATATGATATACAAAAGAACTCATAATCAGATGTCAGACTCGAACCAGAACTCAGAGAACCATAACTACCATAACAATAGTAATCAGTACCAGAACTCCCAAATCACCATACCCAGATATCGGACTCGAACCGAAACTCATAGTAACCATACCAACTATAAAATTAAAATCAAACCATACCATACCTAATGACCAAGGTGGTACAAAAATTCACAATTAATGACAGAAGTGAAGTATATGTTGAACCTAAATCGATACTAGAATACATTTAACTAACCCTTCGCTTATCTTAATTAAAAAGAGACAAATTCAGTTCCACAACTTAATTATCCATCCTAAAGTGATAGATATTATATCATACTGAAAGATAAGATACCAAAATTTACTAGAATAGGGTCATAACCAGATAAATAAGGCATGGTATATATATCAAATGGTACGGAAACTATAAGTACTTGTCCACAACTAGCATAATAGTACACAATTATCGTAAATAAGCTCAATCTAAAGGTAGGGTAAGTCTAGCCTACCTGGACGCCAAAGCTAAAAACCTCTTCAAGAAGCCTCTGGGTAGTGTCCCACAAGAACCCGAGTTTGAATAAATATAGTACTATCATAAAAATTTACTTCTTGATGCAATCAAGCATGAATGAAAATTCATGGATAGCAAACTTTTTAAAAAGTTACATGAACAGAATATTTAAAACTCAAATGTTGAATGAAATTTCTACTTATATAAGAAAGTTTATATTTTTTAAAACTTATATTGCAATGATTTTTCATTATAATGTTAACATGATGACACCACTTAATTTTGTGTTTTTTTCATAGATTCCACGTGGAGGGGTGTGGCAACACTAGTCCTTACTCTCTATTATATTCGCACTCGGGTATTGCATAGGCCCGTGGTAAAATAAATATAATATTTTGAATATATCATAATTAATAAAAATTTATTTCTAATAAATCCTCTATTATATAATAAAAATATTTTAACATATTTAAATTTACTATCTCCGCTTTAAATATTGCTAGTCTATGAAAGTTATTATAAAGTAATATAAATATAGCATAACTTAAAGAATTTTATCAATATTAAAAATATTTTAGAATCGTAATAAATTATATTTCTACCAAATGCAATTAAGATTAAATATTCCACAATATATTTGGTATCACTAAAATTCTCAAACAAACCTCCCGAAAACTAAACTGTCAGTTTCAGCAAGTCATAAATAAATTAGGACAGTTATAAGAAAGCATACGAAAGCTCTAGACATGAAAAAAAGGTAAATTACCATGACAGTCATTACAATATCCATTACTAAAAGGACTTTCATTCACAAAAGTAAATGGTAACGAGTTATCTGAGAGCTCAAATAGGTAGGGATATTGGGCTCGCATGTCACACTCGGTCTTCCAAGTAACCTCCTTAACTAGATGGTGACTTCACTGAAACTTAACAACTGGAATGTCCCTGGAGCACAACCGTATGATATATCTGGCCAAAATGGACACTGGTTTCTCTATGAATGCCAACTCTCGCCCAACTGAACCGAGTCCCACCGAAACACGTGCAACTTTATCTAAAATATACTGTAGCAACATAGATACATGAAACATAAGGTGAATGGTTGAGAATACAAGAGGCAATGCCTATACATAAGATATCTCTCCAACTGTCTGTAGGATCTCAAAGGTTCTAATATATCTGGGGCTAAGCTTGCCCCTTCTCCCAAACCTTATCATGCTCTTTATAGACGACACTTGTAGGAAGACCCTATTACCAACTCTCAACTTTAATGGATGATATTTAAGGTCAGCATAACTCCTCTAGCATCTCTGAGCTACTCGAAGCCTATCTTAAATTACCCAACCTCGATCCATTGACTCATCAAGCAAATTTGTGCCACGAGGCCTAGCCTCCAACATCTCAAATTAGTCAATAGGATATCAACATAGTTAACCATAAAATGCCTCAAATGGTGTCATCTAAATACTCGAATGAAAGTTGTTATCATATGTAAA
This sequence comes from Capsicum pubescens, assembly GCA_030864215.1. Lineage (NCBI taxonomy): Eukaryota > Viridiplantae > Streptophyta > Magnoliopsida > Solanales > Solanaceae > Capsicum > Capsicum pubescens. The sequence continues at coordinate 43,385,721 of CM061541.1, forward strand.
CTCTGCCAGAGGTAGAAACTGGTCCCACTAACCCCCGAAATCCAACACATAAGTGCTGATCATATCCTCCAAAACCTGGATAGTCCACTCTGACTGCGCATCAACCTTGGGTTGAAATGCGATGCTAAGATTAACCTCGGTGCCTAACTCCTCCTGAAATATCATCCAAAAGCTAGAAGTAAACTGAGAGCCTCGATCTAAAATAATGGACACAGGTACCCCATGTAAGCGAACCACCCCTACCTACCAGCAGGAATTGAAACACCCCGATTCTCTGAACTGGAATGCTACACGGTGCTCATGACCTTGAGGGACAACAAACTAACCCATGACTGATATATGTACCTGTATACTGCAAATCTTGATATAATAATGCGGAATACATAAAAATGTAAGGCCATAAGGTTCAACTGAATAAAACCATGTGGGTGAAAATACCCAAAAAAACTCAATCTGAGAGCTAAGTCTGAACGTAAATCTGAACATAAATTTAAAATCCTCTAAACTATCCGAATAAGGAGTTGAAGGAACATATATCCAACTAACTCCGTAAAACTAAACTGAAGAAATAAATAAATGTATCAAATCATATTGTCCTCGAATCAATAAGGACTCACTGTGTCTCTGCAACTGGAATGCTACCGCTACTGCTAGGCTGGAGCTTGTGTCTCAGAACCTATGGTGTAACATGAAAAGAAAGCACCATAGCGCAAATGCGTCAGTACAACTGGAGTACTGAGTATATGAGGAAGGTAGGCTGAACATAAAGGGTTTCATGCATGAACAACACTGAATGACTAATACGAACGTGGGAGTGCAAACACACATATATAGAAACTGGGATCGTGAATACATGATAGCATGACCTGTAAGCTAATACATGGTTTACTGATAACTATCATGACTGATACTGCAACTGATAACATGGACGACTATATCTGACAGTCTTGTATATACTGAAATCTGAAGAACGCCCTGAGTTCTTTTACTGAGACTGATACTGAAACTATGGGAGGTAGTGTTTAACCGACATGCCCCATGTATGCCATTATGGCTAAGCTGGGGTCCAATCTCTGCCCCGACTGGAGAGGTGTCAATACCATGCCACGGGTAAAAATAACCTGTGAGTGACCCTTATCTGGCAGGTACTCATTGAGAATGGTGGGAACCCTAAACTGATGGGTTAAGACACCTCATTAACCCTAATCTGATGAGTTAAGATGTCTCAACCTATGCTAGCTACGTAGTTCTGGAACACATGGATGACTACTAAGAATTACACCCTGAATTGGCGGGTGAGTTCCCATCCTTGGGTTCACTCGGTGCTAACCTCTACTCCCATATGGAGGGACTGGACATGAATAACTGACTATACATGACTTAATCTTACTGAATTCCGTTTACTGGCAGAATGTTACTGATATCTGACAACTGACTAAGATCATGAGGTTTTCCTAAGTCACATGACTGGCTGAAGCCTATGGAATCATAGCTTGAGTTCGAATATCGTGAAACATGACATGGCTCTAGGCACACAACTATAGTTTTTGGGTACAAGTACCCCCAGGACTCGATAGGAGGAAACTGACACACATGAAATGACCAGATCACAAGATTTGATTCCACAATTCACACTACCATAAGTAAGGATTTCATAATAAGAATGATTCTCAACAAACTATCATATGATCGGGAATGCACACAATATGTATATACTTGCATAGCTTCAATAACATGGTTATTCCATATCACAACAATATCATGAGCATCTCATACAACTTCTTCAATTCAAGACAATAGCATGGGGATCACATTGAACATAAACTTAGAACATGGAATAGTCATTTAGGGCTTATTATGTCATAAAAACATGATTTCTATTCCCTTAGGTATTTTCACAAACACCTTACATGCACATCTTAGGCATAGGTGGATTCATCAAGATTACAAATATTCAACCACTAATTTCACCTGCTTATACATTAAATACCACCATATCCTCACACAAAACATACAAAGATCCCATCTTAGGCATCATCAAACTCCAACCACATGAACATCAACCACCAACAACATAAACATCATAATACATGATTTAGAAGATGGTTCTTGAGCTTCATAGACAAAAGGAGTCCATGAATCAACTCACGCATACCTTAGAAGAAAGATTCTTGATGATTGACGGAGGAATTTCCTTGAAATCGGATCTTCAAGCTTAATTATGCAACCCTAGTTGTTTTTTCTTTTTTAGTGCTCTTGGATGATAAGCTTTGAGATGTTAATAGGGTTGTAATATGTTTAGAAGCTATATATTTCGTAGGGTTAAGTTTAGGGACGTGTAAGGAGTGTTAAAAGACTTAATTACCCTTAAAATAACTCAAAATAGAGTGTTTTTGGCACCTGGAACTGACTTAGGCGGCGCCCAAGTAATTGCACAAGACAGGTTTGGCGGCGCCTAACCAATCGCCTATCCTTACTGTCTCTCACAAAAATGGGCATAACTTTTCGCTCGGGTATTGGATTAAGGCGAAATTGGTATCGTTGGAAAGCTAATTCGATTCTCTATAATTTGATGGGTATAAATCAGCCAAAATACCAAATATCAATCACGTTTTTCTTGTTCAAAGATGACCCTTGCAAAATCAAACACTAAAACTTGATGGATTCAAAAACCCTTAGCTTGTATTACCTTAAGTGATTCATATGAACATGCTTAGTGCATCATAATCTATCCTATCGCTAGGATATTCATTGTAAGTCATGCACTAAAATGCTACTCACAGGATAGGAGGTTTCATACGTAGGAAAACTTATTCACTTCCTAGCTTAGAAACATGTGGGGTATTACAATATCTCCCCCTTGGGGATATTCATCCTCGAATGAGAATTTACTAAGAAGGGATACAATAAAACAAAACCTGAACTGAACATGAAGAACTGAAACTTGATCTCATGACTGACATGCTAAACATACTGAACTCGTGCATATCTGATGCACGAACAATTGATACATGAATGCATGACTGAGTATGCAACGGTTAATAGGTACCAAGTTTATACTGGAAACATGAACATGAAACTGAATAAGCTTAAGGAGAACTGTTACCTTGAGCTTGATCGGAATTGGTGGGGAAGAGGTGAGGATACTTGGTACGCATATCTGCTTCTGCTTCCTAAGTAGCTCCCTCATGAGACTGATTTCGCCAAAGAACCTTGACTAGAGGGACTTCTTTGTTCCTTAATTTACGAGGCTGATAATCTGAGATTTCGACTGGAATCTCTTCATAAGAGAGGCTGTTCTGAATGTCGACGCTCTGAATAGGGACAACAACTACTGGGTCACCTATGCACTTCTTGAGCAGAGAGACATAGAAGACTGGATGGACTGATGCTAGATCTGAAGAGAACTCAAGCTCATAAGCTACCTTGCCGAAGCGATAGAGAATTTTGAACGGACTGACATACCGGAGACTGAGTTTTTCTTTCTTGCTGAACCTCTTCACTCCCTTCATGGGAGAGATCTTAAGATAGACATAGTCATTGACCTCGAACTCGAGATCCTTTCTACGAATATCTGCATAGGACTTCTGTCGGCTCTGAGCAGCCCGAAGTCTCTCTCTGATCAACTGAACTTTCTCTAAGGCGTCGAATACTAAGTCAGGACCTATGATTGAGGCCTCACTAACTTCAAACCAACCAATCAGAGATCTAAATCTCCTACCATAGAGAGCTTCGAATGGAGCCATATGAATACTAGAATGATAGCTATTGTTATACGCAAACTCAATCAAAGGTAAGTAGTCATCTCAACTTCCCTTGAAGTCAATTGCACACGACCTTAGCATATCTTCAAGAGTCTGAATGGTCCTCTCTACTTGACCATCTGTCTGAGGATGAAATGCTGTGCTGAGATGGACTTGGGTACCAAGATTCTTTTAGAATGCTTTCCAAAAGTAAGAGGTGAACTGGGTACCTCTATCTGAGATGATAGATAGTGGAACACTGTGTATCCTGACTAACTCCCTGATATAGAGCTTGACATAATCCTCAGTAGAATAAGAAGTACAAACAGGAAGGAAATGAGCTGACTTGGTCATTCTATCTACAATGACCCAGACTGAATCATGCTGATGATGAGTTCTAGGCAAACCCGTCACGAAGTCCATGTTCACTTCTTCCTACTTCTAAGTAGGAATGATGAACTCTTGCATGGAACCACTAGGTTTCTGATGCTCTATCTTAACCTGCTGACATGTAGAGCACTTAGCCTCAAACTCTGCAACATCTCTCTTCATCCCACTCCACCAATAGATCTCCCACATGTCGCGGTACATCTTAGTGGTCCCTGGATGAATAGAGTATCGCGCACCATGTGATTCTGTTAGAATTCATTGCCTCAATTCATCTATACCTGGAACACATAGACGACCCTGACAACGAAGAACACCATCTCCCCCTTAGAAGAAAACCTTGACTTTCTGATTCTAAACTGACTCTTTGAGCTTGACAAGGCTAGGATCCCTGTCTTACTTCTCTTTCACCTCGGAAACTAGAGATGACTCTGAACTACTATGAACACATACACCACTCTCTGAAGAATCGACTAAGTGAACACCTAGTCTGGCAAGCTGATGGATATCCTGAGCCATTTTTTTCTTGCTACCCTCAACGTGAGAAATACTACCCATGGAGAGTCTACTGAGAGCGTCAGTCACAACATTGGCCTTGCTTGGATGATAAAGAACACTCATGTCGTAATCCTTCAAGAGCTCTAACCACCTTCTCTGGCGAAGATTGAGATCTTTCTGGGAAAAGACATACTGGAGGCTTTTATGGTCTATGAAGACATCTACATGAACTCCATAGAGATAATTCCTCCAAATCTTCAAGGCAAAACTACCGCTGCTAACTCAAGATCATGAGTAGGATAATTCTTCTCATGTGGATTTAATTGTCTGGAGGCGTAGGCTATGACCTTACCATGCTACATGAGGACACAACCTAAACCCACTCTGGATACATCACAATAGACTACAAAACTGTTTGATCCATCTGGAAGAGCTAGAACTGGAGTTGAGGTGAGTCGAGTCTATAACTCTTGAAAGCTCTTCTCGCATGAATCTGACCACTGAAACTTAATCTTCTTCTGAGTCAATCTGGACATGGGAGATGTAATAGAAGAAAATCCCTCTACAAACCGCCTGTAACAGCCAGCCAAACCCAAGAAAATCCTGATATCTGATGGAGATACGGGTATGGGCCAGTTTTTTACTGCCTCGGTTTTTTGAGGATCTACTCTAATGCCATCACCGGAAATAATATGGCCAAGGAATTCTATTGATCTTAGCCAAAATTCGCACTTGCTGAACTTAAGGAATAACAGGTGATCCCTGAGAGTCTGAAGAACAATCCTGAGATGGTCTGCATGATCCCGCTCTGTGCGAGAATAAACCAGAATATCATCTATAAAGACTATGAAAAACATGTCCAAGTACTGCTTTAACACACGGTTTATCAAATACATGAAATCTGCAGGGGCATTGGTAAGACCAAATGACATAACTAAAAAATTGAAGTGACCATATCGAGTACGGAAAACTACTTTTGAAATGTCATATTCTCTAACTCTGAGCTGATGATAGCCTGATCTGAGGTCTATCTTGGAGAAGTAACTGGCACCCTAAAGTTGGTCGAATAGATCATCAATCATGGGAAGAAGATATCTATTTGTGATCGTGACCTTGTTTAGTTAACGGTAATCAATACATATCCTGAGAGAACCATCTTTCTTGCGCACGAATAATACTGGCGCACCCCATGGGGAAATGCTGGGTCTGATGAATCCCTTATCTAAGAGATCCTTCAACTGATTTTTCAGTTCCTTGAGTTCTGCTGGTGCCATTCTGTATGGAGGAATAGAAATAGGTTGAGTATCCGGAAGAAGATCTATGCCGAAGTTTATTTCCCTTTCGGGAGGAATGCATGGAAGATCTTCGGGAAAGACATATGAGTATTCATTAACAACAGGGACTGTTTCAAGGCTGGGAGATTTAGAACTGGAATCTTTAACATGCACGAGATGATACACACACTCCCTAACCATCATATTCCCCTTCCTGAGGTTGATGAACTCAAGAACTTTGGCTTCCCTCAGTTCTTGGGGATAGAATCTGTCTAAGAAGGCCGTGAAAAATTCCTCCCACTCGATAGGGCCTGCATCATCTAACCTCTCATACTTCCACTGTTTGTACCAATCATGAGCAACATCCTGTAACTGGTACGTGGCTAACTCAACACTCTCAATAGAAGTAACACCCATGATGTCAATGACCTTCTGGACTTGGTCAATGAACTCCTGAGGGTCCTCATCAGACTTAGACCTATGGAAAGATGGAGGGTTCATTCGGGTAAAGTCCCAAACCCTAGCTTCTTTGGGATTGGTCACTGGATTGGCCGAAATGACTGGTGGCCATTCATTCTGTGAAGCCATGGACTGAACAAGTGTGGTAAATGCGGCTCTAAACTCCGCATGGGAAACATGTTCATCCCAAAGGATCTTCGGGCTGACGAGCTGGATGGTTTCTTCTCTTTGGGGCCATGGTCTGGAATAAGAGAAGAATAGATTACACTGAGAGTTTAACTTGTTATTATGCTCACTAGCATGACATGAATACTGAAGAAAGGGGACTAATCCTAAAACATCTTATTGCCTCCCGCACATAAATGTGGCGTGCAACACACCCATGTACAAGACTCTACTAGATGTGGCTTTTAGACTTCCTAGGACTCTATTGAACCTTAGGCTCGGATACCAAGTTTGTAACACCCCGATTTGCTGAATCAGAATGCTACACGGTGCTCATGACCCCGAGGGACCACAAGCTAACCCATGACTGATATATGTACCTGTTTACTGCAAATCATGATATAATAATGCGGAATACGTAAAACTGTAAGGCCATAAGGTTCAACTGAATAAAACCATGTGGGTGAAAATACCCAAAACAACTCAATCTGAAAGCTAAGTCTGAACGTAAATCTGAACATAAATCTAAAAGCCTCTAAACTATCTGAATAAGGAGTTGAAGGAACATGTCTCCAACTAACTCTGTAAAACTGAACTGAAGAAAGAAATAAATGTATCAAATCATATTGTCCTCGAATCAATGAGGACTCACCATGTCTTTGCGACTGGAATGCTACCGCTACTACTGGGCTGGAGCTCGTGTCTCGAAACCTATGGTGTAACATGAAAAGAAAGCACCATAGTGCAAATACGTCAGTACAATTGGAGTACTGAGTATATGAGGAAGGTAGGCTGAACATAAAGGGTTTCATGCATGAACAACACTGACTGACTAATATGAACGTGGGAGTGCAAACACACATATATAGAAACTGGGACCGTGAATACGTGATAGCATGACCTGTAAGCTAATACATGGTTTACTGATAACTGTCATGACTGATACTATAACTGATAACATGGACGACTGTATCTGACAGTCCTGTATATACTGAAATCTGAAGAACGCCCTGAGTTCTTTTACTGAGACTGATACTGAAACTGTGGGAGGTAGTGTTTAACCGACATGCCCCATGTATGCTGTTATGGCTAAGATGGGGTCCAATCTCTGCCCCGACTGGAGGGGTGTCAATACCGTGCCACGGTTAAGGACATCCTGTGAGTAACCCTTTTCTGGCAGGTACTCAATGAGAACGGTGGGAACCCTAAACTGACAGGTTAAGCCACCTCATCAACCCTAATCTGAAGGGTTAAGATGTCTCAACCTACGATGGCTACGTACTTCTGGAACACAAGGATGACTACTAAGAATCACACCCTGAACTGGAGTGTTAGTTCCCATCCTTGGGTTCACTCGGTGCTAACCTCTACTCCTATCTGGAGGGACTGGACATGAATAACTGACTATACATGACTTAATCTTACTGAATTCCATTTACTGGTGGAATGTTACTGATATCTGACAACTGACTAAGATCATGAGGTTTTCCTAAGTCACATGACTGACTGAAGTCTATGGAATCATAGCTTGAGTTCGAATGTCGTGAAACATGACATGGATCTAGGCACACAACTATAGTTTTTGGGTACAAGTACCCCCAGGACTCGATAGAAGGAAATTGACACACATGACATGACTTGATCACAAGATTTGAGTCCACAATTCACAATATCATAAGTAAGGATTTCATAATAAGAATGATTCTCAACAAACTATCACATGATCGGGAATGCACACAACATGTATATACTTGCATGGCTTCAATAACATGGTTATTCCATATCACAACAATATCATGAGCATCTCATACAACTTCTTCAATTCAAGACAATAGCATGGGGATCACGTTGAACATAAACTTAGAAAACTTAGAACATGGAATAGTCATTTAGGGCTTATTATGTCATAAAAGAATGATTTTTATTCCCTTAGGTATTTTCACAAACACCTTACATGCACATCTTAGACATAGGTGGATTTATCAAGATTACAAATATTCAACCACCAATTTCACCTAGTTATACATTAAATACCACCATTTCCTCACACAAAACATACAAAGATCCCATCTTAGGCATTATCAAATTCTAACCACATGAACATCAACCACCAACAACATAAACATCATAATACATGATTTAGAAGATGGTTCTTGAGCTTCATGGACGAAAGGAGTCCATGAATCAACTCACGCATACCTTAGAAGGATGATTCTTGATGATTGACGGAGGAATTTCCTTGAAATCGGATCTTCAAGCTTAATTATGGAACCCTAGTTGTTTTTTCTCTTTTAGTGCTCTTGGATGATGATCTTTGAGATGTTAATAGGGTTGTAATATGTTTAGAAGCTATATATTTCCTAGGGTTAAGTTTAGAGACGTGTAAGGAGTGTTAAAAGACTTAATTACCCTTAAAATAACTCAAAACGGAGTGTTTTTGGCACGTGGAACTGACTTAGGCGGTGCCCAAGTAATTGCACAAGATAGGTTGGGTGGCGCCTAACCAATCTCCTATGTTTGGTTGGGCGGCGCCTAACCAATCGCCTATCCTTACTGTCTCTCACGAAAATGGGCATAACTTTTTGCTCAGGTATTGGATTAAGGCGAAATTAGTATTGTTGGAAATCTAATTCGATTCTCTATAATTTGGTGGGTCTAAATAAGCCAAAATACCATATATCAATCATGTTATTCTTGTTCAAAGATGACCCTTGCAAAATCGAACACTAAAACTTGATGGATTCAAAAACTCTTAGCTTATATTACCTTAAGTGACTCATATGAACATGATTTGCGCATCATAAGCTATACTATTGCTAGTATATTTATTGTAAGTCATGCACTAAAATGCTACTCATAGTATAAGAGGTTTCATATGTAGGAAAACTTATTCACTTCCTAGCTTAGAAATATGTGGGGTATTACAGGAATGATCTAATTGGTTGTACAGTCTGAACTAAGGCTCAATCATCCTATGATGAAGACACTCACGGGCAAAGTGACTAACAACCTCATAGTTATAACATTCCCCGAGGACCTGCTCTATCTAGAAGGTCCTATAAATTTGAAATGACCACTCCAACTTAAAGATCTTGACTGAGTACCCCTATACGGATGACTACTACTCTGACCACTAGAACCACTATAACCAGGCTGACCCCAGTCTGATATCTGAAGTGATGCCTGAACTAGCTAACTAGTCTGACCCTGATGCTATAATGTTGTTGCTGGGGTATCTACCATAAAACCCTCGGCCTATTTACTGTGTACTATTGTAGTTACCCTAGTAATGCAGTCTTTTATTGCTGTCCCCTTGGGACTCATGATCCATCTCCTCTATAGAATAATCGAGATCAGTAATCTTAGAAAAAGACTTTCCTGAAGTTACTAAACATTGTGTAGCCTTAAAACGCGGTAATCTCAATCCCCCTAACAAAGTACCGAACCCACTCATACTTCGTAGGCAAAATCATGTTGAGGACTATGGAGAATTTATATAGAAAATCTCATTATGTTGATCCATTTTCGTGTATTAGGTTTGAGTTGGTTTTAAATATTTATTGGTTCACTCTTTACGCAGATGGCTAGGACGCAAGGTGCGAAAGCTGGGGATTAGGACCACAAGCCTACTGCTAGTGTTTCGATTAGGGGTCGAGGTCAACCCAAAGGTATGGGGGTGGTATAGAGCAGCAACCCCAGTTTTAAATTAAGTCAGGAATCCATCACCTGATCCTGACATTGCTCCTAAGATTGAGAGAGCTCTAGATATTTTTCCACCATAGCATCAGGTAGGCCAGAAGAAAGGCCAGGCTCCACCTAATTTTATAACCTCTTTGGTCCATTGGGATTTATTAATATATTTATTGGGGTTAGATGGTAATCTACTAATCGAGGAAGCTTAGCCAGTAGCACAAAGTGGTATTGATTTAGGTCCATAGCCTGCAGTAACGGTGTATAGGGTAGAGGTTCCGCCAGTACTAGTATTTCTACAGTCGGCAGTAGCCTAACCAGTTATGTCTTCAAAGGACCATAAGATGCTGGGATGATTTTTTAGATTGACTCCACCCAGTTTTGTTGGGACCCCAGGAGAGGATGCTTATAAGTCCTTGTCCAGTTGCGAGAAAAGGTTACAAAATTTAGGATTGATCGAGTCACGTGGAGTAGACTTTATTACTTATCATCTAGACACAACAGCGAGGAAGTGGTAGAGAGGTTTTCTTGATTCTAGGCCAGCAGGATCTCCATCGGTGACTTAGACTTAATTTTTTGAGGCTTTCCTAGGGAAGTATATGACGTACGAGCCTCTTTGAGATGAGTTTTTTACATTAGGAAAAGATTCTATGTCTGTGGCCGAGATGAGGCACAATTTCATGAGTTAGCCAGGCATGCCACTATGATTCTTCCTACGGAGTATAAGAAAACTCAATGCTTTGTTAAGAGATTAAGATTACCGCTTCGTAAGACTACATAGAGTTTGGTGACTTTAGGGAAGTCTTTTTCTAAGATTGTCGAGCATTTCTATTCTCTAGAGGCGATAATTGTAAATCCCAAGGGGGAAGTGATAAGAGACCTTATTACTAGGGTACTTACAATGAAAGACACAGTGGTTCACTGTTCAGAAGTTGAGGGTTTTATGGTAGGTGCCCCCAGCAGCATCCTTATCTGCATCAGAGTCAGCCTAGTCAGCTAGTTTAGGCATCGCTTCAGATATCAAACAAGGGTTATCCCAATTATAATGGTTTCAGAGGTCAGTCATAGTAGCAGTCATCTGTAGAGGGGTATTAAGTTAAGGTCATCAAGTTGGGGTGGTCAATCCGAATCCATCGGACCTTACAGACAGAGCAGGGTGCCCGGGACATGTTAAGACTATGGGTTTGTTGGTCACTTTGCGTGTGAGTGGCCTCAACGTAGGATGATTGATACTTTATTTTAGACAACACGACTAATTAAATTAGTGTTGCCATTAGCTAGGGGTGGTGCACAGGGTTATGGTGGTGGTCCTTAGGGTTTTGGAGATGGTCCGCAGGTAGGTAGGACTGGTGGTCAGACAGGTACCCATTCTAGTAGTGGATGGGGTCATTTGTATGTTGTACCAGCTAGACCAGATGCTGAGGTCAGATGTTGCAATCACGGATATGATTTTCATATGCCATCATCCAGTTTCTGCTTTGTTTGATTCGGTTCCATATTTTCAAATCTTTCCATTTATTTTACATCACGTTTGGGTTTATGTTTGGAGTCCATATCTATGACATTACATATAGTTACCTCCGTGGGTGATTCTTTAGTAGTGAATTGTGTATATAAATCTTGTTTGGTGACTGTTCGGGAGTTTGATACTTATATTGATCTCATTGTCCTAGATATGGTACATTTTGATGTAATTCTAGGCATGAATTGTCTATCTCCTTACCATGAAGTCCTAAATTATTTTGTTAAGACCGTTACCTTAGTCTTGCCTGGCATACCCCGATTGTGTGGCAGGGTTCTCTTAGCCGCACTCAGACTGAGATTATTTTTTAAGTACAGGCTAGGAGATTAATATTGAGGAGTTGTGAGTCATTTCTTCTCATATGTTTGGGATGTTAGTGTGAGGTCCATCACTTGACTACGTTTAGTTATTTACGAGTTTCCTAATGTGTTTCCGGCCAAACTAACTAGACTTTCTCCTGAGCATGATATAGAGTTTATTATTGACCTCAAGCCAGGCACCCGACCTATTTCTATGGCTCCTTATCATATGGAACCTGCTGAGATAAAGAAGCTGAATAGTCAGCTTTAGGATCTTCTGGGTAAGCCTTTTATCAGATTGAGTGTAGTGTCGTGGGGTTCTTCAGTTCTATTTGTAAAGAAGAAATATGACTCTATGTAGATGTGTATCGACTACAGGTAGTTAAATAAGGTGATAGTGAAGAATAAGAATCCTATGCCTTATATCGATAATTTATTTGATGAGTTTCAGAGTATAACATTGTTTTATAAGATAGATTCGAGGTCTAGTTACCATCAGTTGAGATTTAGGGTTGCAGACATCTCTATGACAGCCTTCAGGATTCGTTACGGTCATTATGAGTTCCTAGTGATGTCTTTTGGGTTGCCTAATGCCCTAAAAACTTTTATGGATCTACTGAACTGTGTGTTCATGATGTATTTAGACTCCTTCATGATAGTATGTATTAATGATATTCTGGTATATTCAAGGAGTAGGAAGGAGCACGAGCAACATTTGAGGATCGTGCTCTATACTTTGAGAGATTAATGGCTTTATACCAAGTTCTCAAAGTATGTGTTCTGGCTTGACTATATAGCTTTCTTGGGGAACATAGTGTCCATAGATGGTTTATGATGGACCCAACAAAGACTGAGGCTATTCGTACTTGGGCTAGGCCTACATCACCTATTGAGGCTAACAATTTTTTCGTGTTGGCAGGTTACTATAACGTCCCGAGTCTGTACCCTAAATGCTACACGGTGCTCATAATCTCGAAAGACCACAGGCTAACCCATGACTTGTACCAGCTATAATAACTGAATAATAATGCTATAAATATGCAGAAATTAGGCAGAAATTTTCCTAAAGGTTCAATACTAAAATAAAACTAAATACGGTATAACAATACCAAAACTGAAACATCTGTCTGAAAATACTCTAGTCTGAAAAGCCTCAAAACTGTTTGATATATGGAGTTGATGGGACAAGTCCCCAACTAACTCTGGATACTAAAATAAACTGAAATGCTGAAATAATAATCATGTCCTCGAACTATGAGGACTTACCACTAACTCTAACTGTTGAAAATCTATAACTGCTAGGGATGATCGGGATCCCGTGCATAACAACCTATGATATAAAACATCATAGTGCAAGAGAAAGGTATATGCCAGTACTTTGAATGTACTGGTATGCAAAGTGAGGTAGGCTGAAATGTATGGGTTTATATGCATGAACAATACTGACTGAATAACATGAATGTAACTGAATGAGAGTACATACATGAATACATAAACTGTAACTCAGATTGTGATAGCACTGGATACTGAGTCTGAATACTGATTAACTGATATCTGAGTCTGCTAATACTGAATTACTGATAAATGAGTGACTATATCTGACAGTTTTGAATGTGGATCTGTGCTGAGTTTCGTACTAAGCCGAGTGACTGTATCTGATAGTCCTAAATGTGTAGAACTAAACTGAGTTCTATACTGAGATTGGAACTAAAATTGAGATCGTGGCAGGTAATCATCTAACCGATATGCCCCTCTCTGAACTGATTAGGGTCAGACCTGAAACCCCAGTTGGATGGGTGTCAATACCATGCCACGGGTAAAGACAAGCTGAGTCACCCTCATCTGGCAGGTGCTCTGAATGAGAACGGTGGTACTCTCAACTAGCAGGTAGATCACCTCATCAACCCTCAACTGGCGGGTTGATGTCTCAACCTACGCTGGCTACGTAGTTTTGGAACACAAGGACTACTTCTAAGGATTACACCCTCTACTGGCAGGTGAGTCCCCATCCTTGGGTTCACTTGGTGCTGAATCCTACTCCCAAGTGAATATACACTGGACTGATTTCTAAACTACTCTAAGCTGTAATGAACTATTACTGATTGTACTATTTAACTGAACTGAACTGAGTTTCGTGGATAGACGAAATACTACAGAATTCTATTAACTGACCGAGTACTACTGAGCTTCCCTGAGTTATGTAACTGACCAAATTCTACTGATCGTCACATGGCTAAATACTATTTTTTAACTGACACTGGCTCTAGGCATACAACTAAGTTGTCGGGTATTAAATACCCCCAGGACTCGATAGCATAAATTATAAGACATGGTACAATCTTGAAACATGATAAATAACTATTAGATTATCATTCATTCATTGGGACATTCTAGCAACCACTTGCATGACATGAACTTGAATACATGCTAACATGATATAATTTTATTATTTAATTCTCATGAACAACTCATCAAACACTTGAAAGGCATTGTATATGCACATAGTACTAATCAACACATGAGCATCACAATTTCAAGGCTTTAACATGAATTCATATGATACTACATACATAATAGTTGTTTTTACATAAATCTTACACTTAATCATGGAATAGAAATCCAATCAACATTATATTCATGAATACACTTGAATCCAAATCATGAAAAGCATAAAATCAAGCTACTTGAAGTTTAAAAGAGTTTCTTGGACTCCAAGGGTGGAAGGAACCCTTGGATGAACACTTGACATACCTTGGTTGCTAAATGCTTGAAGATTAATGGTGGAATCTTGAGCCTTGAATTTGAAATTCAAACACCTAGGGTTTTTGTTCTTGAGAAATTTGTGAAATAATGAGTGTATGTTGCAAATAGAAGGCTAAAATTTGTGTCTTTGGGTGCTGAAGGATGTGGCAAAAGATCCAAATACCTCTAAGGACGCGGCTTTTTAATGATTGAAAATTGAGTTGTCGACGTGCAGAACGACGCGCGGCGTCGTTGGCATCGACGCGATGGCCAACGCACCGTATCGAGTCTGTGTCGGTTCACTGGAAATTGTCACTTGGATCCAAGGAAAAATATTGATCGCCGAGATGACCACCACACCGCGCTGATATTGCGTCGATTTACTATTTTGGTTTCCCAAACATGGTTCTAACAGGGTCCAAAAAATACGAAACTCGTCCGAAAACACCTACTGATATTCCTAATCATGGATGAACCTAAAGATTGATATTTTAAGGGTATAAGAGTCGTGAAATAGAGTTTCCAACTTATGAAGTCCAAAATGACACTAAGTTTGAATACTTAGCAAAAATTTTCTAAGTCTGGGACCCCTTAGCAAGCTTAAAAGACTGAGTTGATCTTAGGATTTTGCGGGGTCTTACAATATTTCCCCCTTAGGACCATTCGTCCTTGAATGAGTCTGATTAAACTGAGAATACTGATAGAATGGACTTAGACACTAAACATGCACAACTGAAACATGATTTCATGACTGAAATTATTGATATACTGAATTATCATACTGAATATGCATATCTGATGCATGAGTACATAGCTGAACATGATTCATGAATGCATGACTATCATTACTGATAAGCTGAGTTTACATACTGAACATGCATATATGATGCATGAGTACATGAATGAACTGATTCGTGAATGCATGACTGAGTATGCAATGTTAATCGATACTACGTTGGTAGCTATATCTGAGCATGAGACTGAGTAATTCAAAGAAAAACTATTACCTTGGGCTAAGTTTGAGTTTGTAGAGAAAAGGTAAGGATACTTGGTCTGCATATCATCTTCTGTTTCCCAAGTATCTCCTTCAACGGACTGATTCCACCAAAGAACATTGACTAGAGGGGCTTCTTTGTTCCTCAGTGTGTGAATCTGATAATCAAGAATTTCGAGTAGGAGCTCTTCATAAGAGAGGCTATTCTGAATCTCTATACCCTCTATAGGGACTACGATTGCTGGGTCACCTATACATTTCTTAAGCAAGGAGACATGGAACACTGGGTGCACTTAAGCTAAGTTTAAAGGCAACTCAAGATCATAAGCTACCTTTCCGAAACGGTTGAGAATTCAGTAAGGATCAACATATCGGGGACTGAGTTTCCCTTTCTTTCCAAACCTCTTCACTCTTTTAAAAGGAAAGATTTTCAAATACACAAAATCACCAATCTCAAACTCGAGATCCTTTCTACGTACATCTGTGTATGCTTTCTGTCACCTCTGAGCTGTCTTAAGTCTTTCCCTAATAAACTAAACTTTCTCTAAGGTATCAAATACCAAATCAGGCCCTACCACTGTGGCCTCACCCACTTCAAACCAACCAATGAGATATCTACACCTCCTCTCATAAAGCTCCTTAAATGAAGCCATCTGAATACTGAATGATGTTATTGTTACATGCAAATTCATTCAAAGGAAATTTGTCATCCCAATTACCTTTAAAGTCTATCGCACATGCTCACAACATATCTTCTAAAGTCTAAATGGTCCTTTCTGCTTGACCATCTGTCTGTGGAGGAAAGGCCGTACTGAGGTAAAATCGGGTACCAAGACCCTTTTGGAATGCTTTCTAGAAATAAGAGGTAAAATAGGTACCTCTATCTGAGATAGTGGACAACGAACACCGTGCAATCTGACCAACTCCCTGAAATAGAGTTTGGTGTAATTCTCGGATGAATAAGAGGTATAGACTGGTAGAAAGTAAGCTGATTTGGTCATCCTATCTACGATGACCAAAACTGAATCATGCTGGCGATAAGTACGAGGCAAACCCATCAAAAATTCTATGTTCACTTCTTCCCACATCCAAGTGGGAATACTGAATTCCTGCATGGACCCACTAGGCTTCTGATGTTCAATCTTAACCTGCTGATATATTGAGCACTTAGACATAAACTCTGCAATATCTCTCTTCATCCCACTCCACTAATAAATCTCTCATAAATCATGGTACATCTTAGTAGCCCCTGGATGAATAGAGTAGCGCGCACTATACACTTCTGCAAGGATTCACTGTCTCAAGTCATCTACACCTGACACACATAGCCAACCCTGGCAGCGCAACACACCATCTCCCCCTTGGGAGAAAACTCCTTAATACCAAAAGGTATCTACAATACTAAAATAGTCCACAAACAACATACAATCAAAAGCCTTTACCCGCAACAACAAGACAACAACACGATACGAGAAGCAAATATAAACTTAAAGAGAGTAAAAGATAGCTAACTTGACACAAAGAGAACCCATTAGGTAGAAACTAAAGAGTGTATCAAAACTCTAAAACCTCTACAAAATAAGTTAACAAGTACCAAGTTCTTACGGTGACCGCCAAGGGAATCAACTCACCTCAAGATCCACCGTTTCCAAGCAAAGAACAATATTGGCTTTTCCAAGCCCTACACTAAGGATGTTACACTCTCAAAGAGAGAAGAAGACTTTCATATATATGTATTCTTTAAAAACTAAAGAGCAAATGACTTAATAGAAGACTATATAGAGGCTAGCTTATTATATAACAAAAATGACCACAATACCCTTAATGAAAGGGGTGGCCATAAAGTATTTTTCTAACAAAGTGTGATCCCCAAAACACCCTTAATGAAGGGTTCTTCTTCAATGCTCCACAACCGTAGGGTCATTATTCAACACTTGTAGTCTCGGGTTGGCATCAAAGTTAATCCCCCACTCAATCTTCCACACACAGGTTTACCTTATGTCATTCTCAAAATGGGTCCTCCATGCATGTTCTTGTGTCCTCGAGGTGACCAAGTCTTGAGTCTTCATGTGTTGGCATCCAATGACGTCTTCAAAAGCATAGATGGCCATTTGGCTCGTATCATCCTCCCCTTCTTAAAAAGGATTCGACCTCAAATCCATACCTTGCAAAACTAAAGATAGGACAAACAAGCACAACTTCCTCATGGCATAAGGGTTAGGGTTAGTACAACAAATAACATCATCATGCCAAGGTGGTACATACTTGAGATATAACCATGAATCCTTTGTATTAGTCAAGAAAAGTTTAGTAAGAATATTACAAAGGAAATGGCTATGACAAGTATCAAGAGATAAAGAAACTACAAAGGTCGTAATGGTATCACTAAGTCTAAAAAGTAAGACTACCCTTGTCTTAGGAACCATAAAGCACAATTGTTTCATTACCTCTTCAAATGGCCTCATCAAATGTGGTGCCACTATTGGTATCAAAGTCCACCAATCCCACATAACTTTGTCATTCAAACAAGTGGGCCAACCAACAAAACCTATACCTCTACTTAATGCAAACCCGAAACTAGCATGGGTGTCATCATAGGCAAAGAAAAATCAAGTATAAAGACATGCACGGGTGGAGACAAAGAATTTAAGAACATACACTCTCTTTTATTCAAACAAATAGACAACTTGGCATCCACAAGTTGAGATTCATGCAATTTAAGCAAATGTGTGTCAAGCAAGGATGCACATTTAGAAACATTACCCCAAGGAATCAATGACACCTTTGTCCTCGGGTTGTCAAGAAGGACTATACATTCCTTACCCTTAAGAGTACTCTCATCTTGCAAAAAGAGATTTCCATCTTTAGGAGGAATATTATCACACCATAGTGGGTTAGCATATAGGCTATAGACTTCAAGACAAGCTATACCATCATTCTCACCACTAGGTTCATTGGGAGTGATTATACCATCTTTAAACAAGACATTATACCTAAAGAGAGCATGATCTATCCCGCGGGAATATTTGGAACAAGTAAGTTGACTCTCTAAAAGTTCATTATCAAGTTTTAAATATGTTTGAAGAACATGATTATCCCTATGAGCCAAGCAAATATTAGAATCAAAGGGCAAGATCATGGGTTCACTCCTATTTCTTTGATCAACACTTTCAACATCATCACACACTTGATATTCATTAATCATATCACACACATCCTTGAGTGTTGGGCAATTTTCATACAAAAGTTGATCAACATAAATTTCACAAGATGATGTACTTTCTTTCAACACAATGGTTTCAACACTAGGTGGACATAAATCGATCTTACAAGAAGGGTCGATTTGTTCATCAATAGGATCAACTAGTGTATCCACACTCACAACAAGTACATCATCATTAAGTGGCAAAGAAACAATAGACTCACATATAGGCAAGATGCAACTCACACTCAATGGGCCACTAGCCACACAATTATCATTCACATGTACAAAAGTATAAGAGTTAGCTATTTTACCTTGATGTTCATGAGTGTGTTCGTCTTTACCTCGATGTGAAAGTCCATCACAAGCTTGGGTAGCAACTTCCTTCGAAAAGCTCTCATCGCAATTTGTTTGGACAATTAGATTTTGAGGGAAGAGTTTGGGTAACAATTAGCGTATAATTTCAATATGCTGTTGCATATCTTTAAGATCGTCATGGATGTGATTACACGTGGCCTTAAAATTATGGGCAGCCATGGTACCTAAACAAAAAAACGACAACAACAAACAAAAGAAAACAAATAAGATTAGTAGTAAAAGCTCCTTACCAACACTCGATACACTCACCTTTGTGATTCTCACAATTGGAGCGGCGCATATTGAAAGTTGCTTACACTCCGTTAGTCAATAAGATGTCAATCCTACTTGGCGGACGGAATGGATTCTTGTTTTGATTGACTCAAGACACAAAATAAAATTCACTTACGAACTTGAAACAAAGAAGTTACTACGATTACAAATGAGAAAAGCACACAAATAACGAAGACACGAAAGAAACATATTCAAAAATTAATTAACAACCTAGTAGGTGATTACTAGTTTGTCTATTAGTACTAGGATCAAGTAAATTGGAACTAATAAAACTTAGAAATCTGAAATTTTGAGCCTAAGGGTCGTTTCTTAGGGTGATGACGTGGTAACCTCCTATTGGACGTTAAAATTGTTGAAAGTTTGAGAAATTTTCTTGTCTTCAAATTGTATTGATCAAATTCCAAGTGGGGAATGGTGGAATTTCGTCTATGGGAGGGTAAAAACAAGACTTTGGAGCCCTTTTTCCAAGTTAAAAAAGTGTGTGCCTTTTTTGCACCTTTTTGGCTAAACACCTTTTTGAAAGACTTTTGGCTCTTTCCCTTTTTGTAAGTCTTGGTGGTAGACTTTCTCCCTTTTGGCAAGACAACTTTTGAAATCCTTTTGTCCCCTTTCCCCTTTGAATGTCTTAGAGTTGTGTCTTTCAAGACTAACAACAAGACACACTCTCTTTCTTCAATTTCTATGATCAAACAACCATTTTCTCTTCAACAAAATATGAAGATGGTGAAGAACACCAAGAACACAACTTTTGAATCTTGGAGTTCTATGGTTCAAGTTGGATCCCACACATCAACAACACATTTTTCAAGCTTCAACCCTCAACAAAACTTTTTTAAGCCCCAATCTCAACAACAAACTTCAACAACACTCTTTCAAGCCACCAATCCCCAAAAAACAGCAACCTTCAAAGTTCAAAAATAACTCAGAAATGACTCAAAATTTAGATCTAGACTCTATAAGTGTTAGTGAAGAAGGGAATAACACTAGAAACAATAAAACACACAAAAAATACAATAAAACTAGGATTCAAATCGGCCTAAACACAAAAAACGTGGACAAATTACTATTTTTGAGTTTTTCAGTTTTTCAACACCTTTTTTTTTTCAAGTGAGCTAGTCCAAGATTTGATCTTGTAGGAACAAGATCAAGCTATTCTTTGATACCAAATGATACCAAACGGTATCTACAACACTAAAACCTCCGCAAACAACCCACAATCACAAGCCTTTACCCGCAACAACAAGATAACAATACGATACGAGAAGCAAACATAAACTTAAAAAGAGTAAAACATAGATACCTTGACACAAAGAGAACCCATTAGGTAGAAAATAAAGAGTGTATCAAAACTCTAAAACCTTTACAAAACAAGTTAAGAAGTACCAATTTCTTATGGTGACCGCCAAGGGAATCAACTCACCTCAAGATCCACCGTTTCCAAGAAAAGAACAATATTGGCTTTTCCAAGCCCTACACTAAGAATGTTACACTCTCAAACAGAGAAGAAGACTTTTATATATTTATCCTTCAAAAACTAAAGAGCAAATGACTTAATAGAAGACTATATAGAGGTTAGCTTATTACATAACAAAAATGACCACAATACCCTTAATGAAAGAAATGGCCATGAAGTGTCTTTCTAACAAAGTGTGATCCCCAAAACACCCTTAATGAAGGGTTCTTCTTCAATGCTCCACAACTGTAGGGTCATTCTTCAACACTTGTAGTCTTGGGTTGGCATCAAAGGTAAGCCCCCACGCAACTTCCACACACGGGTTTACCTTATGTCATGCTCAAAGCGGGTCCTCCATGTATGTTCTTGTGTCCTCGAGGTTACCAAGTCTTGAGTCTTTATGCGTTGGCATCCAATGATGTCTTCAAAAGCATAGATGGCCATTTGGCTCGTATCACTCCTACCTTCTGATCTCAGACTGATTCCTTCAACTTGACTAGACTGGGATCCCTATCCTGTTTTTTCTTTACCTCAGAAACCAGGGATGATTCTAAACTACTCTGTACCCATACACTACCTTCTACTAAATCGACTAAGTAAACACCTAGTTGGGAAAGCTGATGAACTTCCTAAACTAACTTCTTCTTACCCTCCTCCACATTAGCAACAGTTTTCATAGACATCCTATTGAGAGAATCAACCACTACATTGGCTTTTACCCGGATGATATAGGATGCTCATGTCGTAGTCTTTCAACAACTCCAACCACTGATGGAGGTTTAGGTCTTTCTGAGAGAACACATACTGAAGGCTCTTATGTTCTGTGAACACATCAACTTGCACCCCATACAAATAGTGCCTCTAAATCTTTAAGGAAAATACTATTGCTGCAAACTCAAGATCAAGAGTAGGATAGTTCTTTTCATGGGGCTTAATCTGTCTAGAGGTGTAGGCTATGACCTTACCTCTCTGCATCAAAACACGCCCCAAACCGACTCTAGAAGCATCAAAATATACCACAAACCCATCTAAACCATCTGGTAGGGTCAAAACTAGAGTTGTAGTGAGTCAAGTCTTCAACTCCTGAAAACTCTTTTCACAAGAATTTAACCACTGAAATTTGACTTTCTTCTGAGCCAATCTGGACATAAGAGATGCAATAGATGAAAATCCCTCAACAAACCATAAGTAATAGCCATCCAAGCCTATGAAACTCCCTCAACTCTAATTCCATCACCGGAAATGCTATGGCCAAGAAAAGCTACTGACCTTGCCAAAATTTGCAATTACTGAATTTGGCGAATAGCTGATGGTTTCTGAGAGTCTGAAATATAATTCTGAGATGGTCTGTTGATCATGCTCACTATGGGAGTAGACAAGAATGTCATCTATGAAGACTATGATGAATAGGTCCAAGTACTGCTTGAACACACGGTTTATCAAGTCCATGAAGGCTGCAGGGGCATTGGTAAGACCAAAGGAAATGACTAAGAATTCAAAGTGACCATACCGAGTTTTAAAGGTTGTTTTTGGGATGTCACATTCTCTGACTCTGACCTGATTATAGCCTGATCTGAGGTCTATCTTTGAGAAGTAACTGGCATCCTAAAGTTGGTCAAACAAGTCATCGATTCTGGGAAGTGGATACTTGTTCTTGACCATGACTTTATTTAGCTAACGGTAATCAATACACATTCTGAGAGAACCATCTTTCTTACGCACGAATAAAATAGGAGCACCCCACGGGGACACACTGGTTCTGATGAATCCCTTATCTAGGAGATCCTTCAACTGTTCTTTTAATTCTCTGATTTCTGCAGGTGCCATTCTGTATGGAGGGATAGATATGGGCTGAGTATCTGGAAGAAGGACTATTCCAAAGTCGATTTCCTTTTCGGGAGGGACTCCGAAGAGATCTCCGAGAAACACATCTGGGAATTCACATGCTACTGACACTGATTCAAGATTAGGCAATTTTTGAACTAGAGTCCTGGACTCGAACGAGATGGTAGACACATCCCTTAGATATCATTTTTTTCTCAAAGTTGAGAAACAAGCTGACCCCTAAGTGCTGAAGTACTACACCTCCACTCTATGACGGGTTCATTCGGAAACTGAAACTGGACAATTCTATTTTTGTAGTCGACTAAGGCATAGTAGGAATGAAGCCAGTCCATGCTGAGAATGACATCAAAATAAGTCATCTCTAATTTGACTAAGTCTGCTGAAGTGACTTTCTGAGATACCATAACCAAAAAGTTCCTGTATACCCGCCGGGCTATGATAGATTTACCCACTAGGGTAGATACTGAGAAAGGCTCAGCTAGGATATCAGGACTAACTCCAAAGTCAACAGCTATATGAGGAGTAATAAAGGACAAATAAGCTCCTGGGTTTAGCAAAGCATAAAAATTTAAATGAAAAACTTGTAACGTACCAGTGACCACATCAGGAGAACTCTCCTGATCTAGTTGGGACTGAAGAGCATAGAGTCTTTTTGGGTGTTGTCCACTGGTGGCACTGGATGCGGTACTCTGCTGATTCGGGCAATCGGACTGAGCTGGGGGACGGTTATACTGACCTTGAGAATCTGACTGGGGATAATCTCTGACTCTATAGCCTAGCTTGACACACCCAAAATGCACATCACTGCTCGATCTGCAGATACCCTGGTGGTTTCTGCTATATTTATGACAAAGGGGATTGGTTCAAGCGCTGTTGACACTACCCTGAGTTTTAGGTCTTGATACCCTATACCTATTTCCATCTATGAATTTTGACACTGGAGAACTGGATGAGGACAAAGCTGGAACTGAGGATTTTGGGTGGAACTGAGAACGATTCCCACCATTTGACTTAGGCTGAGTGAAGTTAAAACTACCTGTTCTTGCTTTCTTGTTCTCCCTCTCCTTCTCCCTATTCTTAGCCTCCTCTATCTATTGAGAATGGACCATGATCATGGATATGTCCATCTCCTTAATCAGTATTGTGGTCCTACATTTCTTGACCACACTGCTAGACACCCTTGACACAAACTTACTCATCCTGGATCTGCTATATTCCACCACATTAGGAGCATATCTGTCTAATTGAGTAAACTTAAAACAATACTATTTCACTATCCTGTTTCCCTGCTTCAAATGTATAAACTCCAAAACCTTCACTTCTCTTAACTCCAATAGAAAGAACCTATCAAAAAAGTAGTGGAAAACTCCTCCCATTCTATGGGCCCTGCATCAGCGACCCTCTTTTCTTTCCACTGTTTGAACCATGAGTGATCCACATACTTGCAACTGATATGCTGCTAACTCAGCACTCTCAACAACGGTCACCCCATAATATCAATAACTTTCTACACCTGGTCAAGAAATTCCTGAGGGTTTTCATCTGACTTAAAACCCAATAAAAGATGGAGAGTTCATTCGAGTGAAGTCTCGAATCTTGGTAGCAACAGTATTGGACATTGGTTTGGCTAGAACAACAGCTAGGCGTTCATTCTGGGCTACCACAAAATGAGCTAGGGTTCTGAAAGCTGCTCTGAACTCAGCGTAAGAGACGTGCTCATCCAGAGGATCTAGTTGGATGGACTGGGGTTCTGGCTGGTTCCCCGCTCCTCTTACCTTAGTCCTCTTTGGAGGTATTTTCTATAAATAGTAGAGAAACTTGGATTATACAGAGAGTTTAACTAGAGCTCATGCTCACTCACACGACATAAAAACTAAAAGAAGGGAAACTTTTCCTAAAATACCTCGCAGCCTCTTGTCCATAAGTGTGGCATGCTACACACCCATGCACAAGACTCTACTAGATATGAATTTTAGACCTCCTAAGACTCTTTTGAACCTTAGGCTCTAATACTAAGTTTGTAAAGCCCCGAGTCTGTACCCCAGACACTACACAGTGGTCATAATCCCAAAGGACCATGAGCTAACTCATGACCGGTACCTGCAGCAATAACTAAATAATAATACTGTAAATATGCAGAAATTAGGGGCAAAAACTTGCCATATGGTTCAATATTGAAAAAAAACTGAATACGATATAACAATACCGAAACTAAAACATCTGTCTGAAAAGACTCTAAATTGTCTGAAATATGGAGTTGATGGGACAAGTCCCCAACTAACTCTGACTACTGAAATAAACTGAAATACTGAAATAATAATCATGTCCTCGAATTATGAGGACTCACCACTAATTTTGACTATTGAAAATCTGTAATAGCTAGGGATGATCGGGAGCCCGTGCATCTGAACCTATGATATAAAATATCATAGCACAAGAGAAAGGTATGCGTCAGTAGTTTGAATGTATTGGTATGCAAAGTGAGGTAGGCTGAAATGTATGGGTTCATATGCATGAACAATACTGACTGAATAACATAAATGTAACTGAATGAGAGTACATTCATGAATACTTAAACTGTAACTGAGATTGTGATAGCGTTGGATACTGAGTCTGAATACTGATTAACTAATATCAGAGTCTACTGATACTGAATTACTGATAACTGAGTGACTGTATCTACAAGTCCTGAATGTGGAACTATGTTGAGTTTTGTACTAAGCAGAGTGACTGTATCAAATAGTCCTGAATGTGTAAAACAAAACTGAGTTCTATATTGAGATTGGAATTAAAACTAAGACTATGTGAGGTAATCATCTAACTGACAGGCCCCTCTCTGAACTGATTGGGGTCCAACCTATTACCCTATTTGGATAAGTGTCAATATCATTCCATGAGTAAAGACAAGTTGATTCACCCTCATCTGGCAGGTGCTCTAAATGGGAATGATGGTACCCTTAACTGGAAGGTAGATCACCTTATCAACCCACAAATGGAAGGTTGATGTCTCAACCTATGTTTGCTATGTAGTTCTGAAACTCAAGGACTGCTTCTAAGGATCACACCCTTTACTGGCAGGTGAGTCCCTATCCTTGAGTTCACTCGGTGCTGAATCCTACTCCTAACTGAATAGACACTGGACTGATTTCTAAACTGCTCTAAACTGGACTGAACTATTACTGATCATACTATTTAAATGAACTGAACTGAGTTCACTGAGTTCCATAGACTGACGAAATACTACTAAATTTTGCTAAATGACTGAGTACTACTGAGTTTCCCTGAGTTCGATAAGTGACCGAATTCTACTAATCATGACATGGCTGAATATTATTCTGTAACTGACACTGGCTCTAGGCATACAGCTAAATTGTCGGGTATTAAATACCCCCAAGACTCGATAGCATAAATTATAATACATGGCACAATCTTGAAATATTTTAAATAACTACTGGATCATCATTCATTCATTGGGACATTCTAGCAATCACTTGCATGACATGAACTTGAATACATGCTAAAATGATATAATTTCATTATTTAATTCTCATGAATAACTCATCAAATACTTGGAAGGCATTGTATATGCATATAGTATTAATCAACACATGAGCATCACAATTTCAAGGCTTTAACATGAATTAACATGATACTATATACATAATAGTTGTTTTTACATAAATCTTGCACTTAATCATAGAATAGAAATCCAATCAACATTATATTCATGAATACACTTGAATCCAAATCATGGAAAGCATGAAATCAAGCTACTTGAAGTTTAAAAGAGTTTCTTGGACTCCAAGGGTCGAAGGAACCCTTGGATGAACACTTGACATACCTTGGTTGCTAAATGCTTAAAGATTAATGGTGGAATCTTGAGCCTTGAATTTGAAATTCAATCACCCAGGGTTTTTGTTCTTGAGAAATTTGTGAAATAATGAGTGTATGTTGCAAATAGAAGGCTAAATTTTGTGTTTTGGGGGGCTGGAGGACGTGGGAAAACACCCAAATACCCCTAAGGATGTGGCTTTTTAATGACTAAAAACTGAACTGTCGACGTGCAGACCGACGCGCTGTATCATTGGCATTGATGTGATGGCCAACACACCACATCGAGTCCGCATCGATTCATTAGAAATTTCCACTGAGAGCTAAGGAAAAATATTGATCGATGCGATGACCATCGAGATCACATCGATTCACTATTTTGGATTCCTAAACATACTTCTAACGAGGTCCAAAAAATAAAAACTCATCCGGAAACATGTACTGATATTCTTGATCATGGATCAACTTAAAAATTAATATTTTAAGGTCATAAGAGTCGTGAAATAGAGTTGTCAACTTACGAAGGCCAAAATGACACTAAGTTTGAACACTTAACTAAAATTTTCTAAGTCTGGGACCCCTTAGCAAGCTTAAAAGACTGAGTTGAGCTTAAGATTTTGTGGGGTTTTATAGTTACTATTGGTGTTTCATTAATGGTTTTTCTATTACAGCCCTATGACTAGATTGACCAGGAAGGAGGTTCCATTTTAGTTGTCTGCGAGTTGTGAGATGAGCTTTTTGAAGCTCAAGCATTTACTTACATCAACTCTTGTTTTGACTCTTCTCGTTGAGGGCGAGGGTTTTACTGTCTACTGTGATGCATCTAGTGTTTTTGTGATGTGTGTTCTAATGCAAGACGATCATGTTATTACATATGCATCAAGTCAGCTAAAGGTGCACGAGCACAACTATTCCACTCATGACTTAGAGTTAGTAGCAGTACTATTTTTACATAGGATTTGAAGGCATTATTTGTATAGGGTTCATTGTGAGATCTTTACTGACCACCATAGACTTCAGTATATTATGACCCAGAAGGAGATTAATTCAAGGTAGCATAGATGGATTGAGTTGCTGAAGGAAAATGATCTTTATTCTCTACCATCTGGGTAAGGTGAATGTGGTAGCAAATGCCTTGAGCTAGAGTCAGTGAGTATGGGTAGCTTAGCTTTCATTTTAGTTTCTCAGCGGTCGTTGGCTTTGTACATCCAATCTTAGCTGAATTAATGGTTCGTCTGTATATTTCTGACCCTCGGAGGATCATTGCCAGTTTTGAGGACAAATCTACCTTATTGGAGCAAATTTGGGGTCACCATTTTGATGATATCATGCTTTTGTAGAATTTGAGGATAGGTGTTGAAAGGGGGTTTAGGAGGGCTACCTTAGATTCTGAGGGTGTTATGAGCTTTGATGGTTGTATTTGTGTTCCAAGGGTTTGAGATTTGATTCAATTGGTTCTTCATGAGGCTCATAGCTCCAACTACTCTATTCACCCTGGGACATCTAAGATGTATAGGGATTTGAGACAGCATTACTGGTGGGGTGGTATGCGGAGAGATATAACAGAGTTTATGTCTCAATACCTTTGTTGTCAGCAGGAAAAGGTCAAGCATCAGAGTCCTAGTAAATTGCTTAAGTAGTTACCCATTCTCGAGAGGAATTTGGAGCGAGTTATGATATATTTTATAGGTGGGTTATCTCGCCTACTCGTGGTTTTGAAAGCATTTGCGTCATCTTGGATCGATTGACCAAGTTTTTTTATTTTATTCCAATTTGAGTTTTCTACAGCACTAAGAGGTTAACTCATGCTTACAATCATGAGGTGGTTCATTTACATGGGGAACCTATGTCCATTATTTTAGACTGAGGTCCTCAATTCACTTCTAGCTTCTAGAGGATGTTTCAGAAGGAGTTGGGTACCCAGGTTGACCTTAGTACTGCTTTTCATCCCTAGACTGATAGGCAGTTAGAGCAGACTATCCAGGCCTTGGAGGACAAGCTCCACTCTTATGTATTGGATTTTGGTTGTCAGTGGGACCAGTTTCTACCTTTGGTGGAGTTTGCATATTATAGAAGCTTTTATTCAAGTATTCATATGCCACCATTTGAGGCATTGTATAGTAGACGATATCGATATCCTATTGGTTGGTTTGAGACTTTTGAGGCTAGGCCTCATGACACAGATTTTCTTTGCGAGTCATTGGATCGAGTTAGGGTGATTCGGGACAGGCTTTGAGCAAATCAGAGTAAACAATGGAGCTATATTGACCGCAGATGTCGTCCATAGAGGTTTAGAGTTGATAATAGGGTTTTCTAGCTAGTATCACCCATGTAGGGTGTGATGAGGTTTGGGAGGAGAGGAAAGCTTAGCCCCAGATATATTGGACCCTTTGAGATCCTATAGATATTTGGGGAGGTAGCATATGCGTTGACACTACCTCCTACTTATTTAGCCATCCACCTAGTATTTTATGTATTTATGTTGCGACAGTATATTCCAGATAAGACGCACGTGCTTCGGTGGGACTCGATTCAGTTGGATGAGATGTTAACCTTTTTAAAGGAACTAGTGTTTATTTTGGTCAGATACGTCAGGTGGTTACGCTCCAAGAACATTTCAAAATTTAAGATTCATTGATATCACCGTCCAGTAGAGGCGGCTCCATGGGAGATCGAGCGTGATATGAGGGCCTAGTATCCCTACCTATTTGAGCCTTCAGGTATTCCCTTATCCTTTACTTTCGCGGATGAAAGTCCTTTTAGTAGTAGATATTGTAATGATCCTTATGGTCATTTCCCTTATTTTCATGCATTTTCACTGTCTAGAGCTTTTCTATAACTGCCTCAAGTTATTTAAGACTTGCTGGGACTGACAATTCAAATTTTGGGTGGTTTCTTCGAGAATATTAGTGATACCAAATATATTATGGAATATTTAATCTAAATTAATATTTGGTAGAACTATAATTTATTGCCCTTCTAAAATATTTAAGATATTAATGAAATTCTTTAGTTATGATATATTTATATTCTATGAATATTTTAAGCGAAGATAGTAAATCTAGATATGTTAAAATATTATTATATAATAGAGATTTTATTAAAAATAATTTTCTATTAATTATGATATATTTAAAATATGATATTTATTTTACCATGAACCTAAGCAATACCCGAGTATGAAGATAATGGAGAGGAAGATCTTGTGTTGCCACATCACTTCCACGTGGATGTGGTGGAGAAAGTGATCCAAATACTTCATATTAATATGCCACTTACCATGATTATAAAGTGACCACCACTAAATTAATATAAGTTAGTAGGTGGCTTTTGTCTTATTTGGCCAGACATTGGTAACATTGTGTGTATATATGTAAGAATTAGTGCATAATTTCCATTCATTATGAATGGTGAACAAACATATGAATCTGCCAAATGTGAGTTGTGCAAGGTCATATCTTGGAGTTCTTGTGTTTTCACTTTGGAAAATAAATAAATAAATACATCAAGTTATTCATGCTCGGGTTCTGGTAGGATTCTATTAGAGGCTTCTTGGAGAGACATTTTTAGCTTTGGCATCCAGGTAGGCTAGGCTTATCCTACCCTTAGATTAAGCTTATTTACGGTAATTATGTAGTATTATGCTAGCTTAGATAAGTACTTGTAGTTTGTGTACCATTTGATATATATATATATATATATATATATATATATATATATATATATATATCATGCCTTATTTATCAAATTAGGACCCATACTGGTAAATTTTGGTATCTTATCTTTTAGTATAATATAGAATCTATCACTTTAGGAGGTGAAATTAAGTTGTAGAACCCTAGATTCATATTTTTTTAATTAAGATATTCGAATGGTTATTTAAATGTAATTTTAGTTACGATTTAGGGTCAACATATACTTTATTTTTGTCACTGTGTGAATTTTGATACCACTTTGGCATTGGTTGTGGTATGACTTGGGTTTTAGTTTTACAGTTGGGTAGGGTTATTATGAGTTTTGTTTTGAGTCCAACATCTGGTTATGATGAGTTGGAATTTCTGATACAGATTACTGTTATTCTTGGAGTTGTGGTTTCTCTCAGTTTCGGTTCGATTCTGACATCTGATTATGAGTTATGTTGTATAGCATATATATTGAATCTCATTGTTTGATCTCAGTTCCATATATTTATATGTTTCTGCTTATTCTGCATCACGGCTGGGTTTATGTTTGGAGTCCTTATCTGAGCCATTAGCTACCCCATGGGTGATTCTTTAGTCGTGGATCGGGTATATAAATCTTGTTTGGTGACTGTTCAAGAGTTTGATACTTAGATCGATCTCATTATCCTAGATATGGTAGATTTTGATGTGATTCTAGGCATGGATTGACTATCTCTTTACAATGGGGCCTGAGAAGTTCCAATAAGTATGAATACACGAGCAATTACTTGTTCTGTCAAGTATATTCCATTGCAGGTTTTATTTACAATTACTTATGTCTATGTTTTTAACACTAGAGAGGAAAATAGAATCTTATGGTAGTATGTTGATACAAGTATGACCTCATAGATGGACATATTTTGAGCATGTCAAAGACCACCGAGAGAAGTCCCGAGCTTAAGTGTAAATAAAGCCTCAAAACCGCCCCTACGTATGCACTCCATGGGCAGCTCTTTGGAGCATTTTAGTTAAAGGGGAACTTTTGTCTTGTAGTCTTATTTTGTGATGTAATATAAATAGAACACCTTAGGGTTTCCTTTCACTTAGTTGAATATTTTTTATACTTGTAACATTGTAACACCTTAGTCTTCTCTTAGAAGCTCCAAACCGAAACTAGGGCTTGGCAAGTGAAGATTCACTTGTGTTTGCATATTGGCTTGAAACGTTGGTGGTTAGAGAAGGTAAAGGACCTCTTGTGTCAACGTAGAGTTAGGTTTGTGTCGTGGGTAGAGTGTTAAGGGTCAAAGAGTGTAACAATTCTTGAGTTCTTAAGATTGTCCCTTCATTTGGTCTAACTACTTATCTTGTATCTTGTTGTATCCGTTGGTTCCTTGTGGTTTTTAATGTACTATAACATCTCGAGAGCACACCCTGGGCATCACACGGTGCTTACAGTCCTGAGGGACCACAAGCTAACCCATGAGCTGGTACCTTCTGTTAGCATAGGATAACATGATCATAAGTGTGGAAGAATACTGACATGACATAAGGTTTTAATAACTGAATTAAAAACTGAAATATGAGTCTATAGAAATAACTGACTGAATCTGATAAAATACTGATAAACTGGATAACTAACTGTAATGTCTGTATACTGAATAACTAAATCTAATGTTTGATAAGCCTCTAAAAGTAAATGACTGTGAGTTGATGGGACATGCCCCAACTAACTCCAACTAACTACTAAACTAACACATGAAATAAAGTAAGTTTGTCCTAAAAGTATGAGGACTCACCACTGATACTGCTGAGGATATGATAAGTCTAATCGTGAGCTGGGAACTGAGCGTCAGAACCTATGATACAATACATCATAGAACAAAAGAAAAGGTATCCGATCAGTACTTTGAATGTACTGGTATGCTAAATGAGGTAGGCTGATATTCATGGTTTCATGAACAGAACTAATAATTAACTGAATATGCATGTAAATCATAGAGTACTGAATAGAGATCATGAAATTTGTAGGTACTAGGAATATGTGTAAATCTGTGAATACTAAGTATGCATGAAAATCCATAAGTACTGAAGATACGTGAAAATCTGTAGATACTGAGGATGCATGATCAAGCATATAACATGCACTGAGTAAAATCTGTAAATTAAAATATTGAAATAACTAAAAAATTTATGCTTTGGTTAAACGATATTAAGACTGAATAACTGAACTGGGACTGTAACTGAAACTGTATCTGAGACTGTGGGAGGTATCATCTAACCGACGCTCCCCAATTTGAGCTAATCGGGGTCCAACCTACAAACTCAGTTGGAAGAGTGTTAAAATCATGCCATGGGTACTAATATTGTCTATGTGGATCCACTATATATAATGTCCAAAGGACTAAGGGTGTCAAGCCTGAACTGATGGGTGACCCCTGCGAGATAGTCAAGCCTAATCTGACGGATGACTTCTCATATCCTACGTTGGCTACATAGTTTTGGAGTATATGGACTGCTACTAATGACTCTGCCTATCTGACGGGGAAGTCGCCATCCCTACACTTTCTCGGTGCTAAATCCTACTCCCAACTGAAAGACACTGAAATACTAGACTGTTCTGAGTTTAACTGACTGATAACTGACTATTCTGATAATGCTCATAGTATGTTCTGAAGACTATTCCGTAATGTACTGAGACTAGACTACATAAGCAGCTATGGTTTTTGGGTATTTAATACCTCCAGGACTCAAAAACAACAATGGTAAAATGACACTAAAACTTAGGGGACAAATCATGAAGGCTTTTATTAAATCAATCACTCTTGTAGGCATTTTATCAAATACTTGTAGTTTATGATTTAAAACAATCATAGAAATGTCATGGAACTTATAGAAATAGCATGAATTTGACATAATAGTATTAAATCATGGTTTAATTCAATAAATAATAATATTAAAACATAGAGGATTGAATAACAACAATAATTTGAATGAATCATGGTATAAAATCAATAGAACATGAAGATTCATGGGTGAAATCGCAATTTAAAATCAATTAACTTGCAAAGATCAAAATTTTATAATTTAAATAGGATACTTGGACTCCATGGATGAACATCTAACATACCTGGGATAGTGAATTTGGAAGAATTGATGGTGAGTTCTTGAGATTTGGCCCTGATTCTTAAGAGCTAGGGTTTGTATTTTAGAGAGAAAGCTCATGAATTTGGGAGAAAATTTAGTGAATAATGAAGTAATGGGTTAATTAGGGGTGAGTTTCATTTTTAGGACAAGTTTAGAGCTTAGGAAAAATACATAAATATCCTTAAATGAATTTAAAATGCAAGTTAAAAACTGAAGATCCTGATTTTTAGCCTTGGCTTGACGCGCCACTATCATGACAAGCCACTGTAAAAGGGACAATTGGGAATATGCATGGTCGCGCGACGCAGCGTAATCGCGTTGCCACCTTGTTTGTGACCTAGAAGCTCACCGTGACGCAGTGGAATCGCGGAGAGACACTGAAAACTGCCAAATGCCAATTTGGCCTTTGGTGCGATGCGCCAAGATCGCGTACCTTCACTGAAAATTGTCAATTGTCATTTAGACTGGCTCCACGATGCGCTAAGGATTAAAATGACGGTGTTTAATGACTAAAATTTAAAATCACCATAACTTCTTACCGGTTATCGGATTTGGGCAAATTTTATATCGTTGGAAAGCTAATTCAATTTCTTATGCAATGGCAGTCTCTAAACTGGAATATAATGAATGTTTCAAAAAAATTTATATATGAATACACATGTATTGGGACTTAGATTACGCTAAAAAAATGTGGGGTATTACAGGTACCCGTAACTTTCTTATTGTTGTAATCTTGTTGTTTATATGTTAATATAGTGAAGCTGTGTAGGGGTTATTTCAATTTACTATAGTCAATGCAATCTTGTGTTCTCTATCTATCTTGTTGAATATTGTGGTTATTGTCTTGAAAGCATGGAGAAGTCGAGTGAGGCCTTTGATTCTCTACTGTTATTGTCTTGTAGATCTCTGGATTTTCTTGTTGTATGTTTGATCTTATATCATATGATGAAGAGGTGCATGGTAGAACCAATCAACCTTGAATACTGTTACAAGATTTTAATTCAATTTTGTATGATGGCGATAGAATTGGAGGAAATCCAATGACATGGATTGAGGTTACTAATTTTGAAACATGTGTTGAAGACTGTGGCTTGATAGAGTTACCCAATCAAGGAAATAAGTAAAACTGGAAATATAGGAATATTGATGGAAGACTGTTCTCAAATATTGATTAGGATTCATCAATTAGGAGTGGTTGGATACTATGCCTTCAGGAAAAGTTGCTTTCTTACCTGAAGGTATTAGTGATTACTGCCCTACTAAGGTGAAGCATACAGATGAAAGAATATGATGAAACAAGGCATTCCAGTACTACAACATATAGGATCAACACCCTCTTCATTTGAATATAGTGAGAGATAGTTGGTTAGTGTCAACACAAAGATGCAAAATATTTCAAGTTGTACCTAAACTAAAGCAATTGAAGGAAAATTAAAGATGTTGATCAAATCTTATAGCAAGAACATTGTTGATGAGGCAAAATAGAATAGATTAACTCTCTAAGAAAGCTCAAATGCAGTTGCTGGTTAATCCATCATGTTTAAAGGATCAACAAACTAAAAAGAATTTGTATATAAAGTTCAAGCAATTCTCCTACATAGTTGAGGTGTATTCGTAACAGCTCACAAAAGATACATGGTTGAAATTAGGTAATGACAACACTAAATACTTATATTTCATTACAAAGCATAAAAGTTTGAAGCAGGCAATAACACAACTAAAGGATAAGCAAGGAAGTTGGTAACATGATTCAGATAAAATAGCCAAAATATTTGTGAAGTATTATTAGAATTTACTTGGTAGGAAAGAACCTAGAACAGTAAAGTCAAGCTCTTATTTTCTTGTTAATGGAGAAGTATTAACAGCAGACCAGCAAATAAAGTTGAACACTCCTTATATTGCAAAAGAGGTGACAATTTGTTTATTCTCAATAGATAGTAACAAAACCTAGGAACATATGGATATAGAGCTGGATTTTGTAAAGCTGCGTGGATTGTAGTTGGACAAGATATAACTGAGATTATCCTAGAATTCTTACAGATAGGTAAACTATTGAAACAACTGAACTCAACAAATATTGCACTGATTCCTAAAGTTAATCCTGAGTTGGCAAGTCAATATAGACCAATTCCATATTATAATATAGTTTACAAGTGTATTCCAAATATATTTGTAGTAGGTTGAAAGGTGCTATGGAATATTTAGTGGCAAATAACCAGACAACATTTATCAGGGAAGATTAATGATGCATAATAAGTTGATATGTCATGATATACTTAGACATTATAGCAGGAAAACCTCTCCTAGATGCTTAATGAACATAGATCTTAGGAAGTCTTATGATATGGTTGATTAGTAGTTTCTAGAGGAAGCGCTAAAGGGCTATGGATTTACAGAAAAGTTTGTGCACTGAATCATGTTGTGTGTCACCACTACAAAGTTTACTGTGAAGGTAAATGATGAAGGAAATAGTTACTTTAAAGGCAAAAAGGGATTAGACATATGATCCTATCTCACCCTTATTATTTGTCTTATTAATGGAGTACCTTTCTAGAACCTTGAAGTGTATAAGTTTGTTGTCAACTTTTAGGTTTCATCGTATGTGTAAAACCTTCCAACTCACACATCTCATCTTTGCAGATGATCTAATGGTGTTCTGGAAGGGTGCAAATGGTTTAATCATCAAAATTAAAAAAGCTTTAACTCATTTTAGTGTTGTTACAGGGTTGGTTGCAAATAAAGAAAAGTCTAATATTTTCTTAGCTGGCATGAAAGATAGTATTAAAGCTCAACTAATATCTTTGACTGGCTTCTCACAAGGTACATTTCCTATAAGATACATAGGATTACCCCTCTTCTCTAAGAAATGGACCCAAACTAGATTGTCACATACTGATAAATAAAATTATGTAGAAGATAAACACTACTTATGCAAGGAGACTTGTCATATGTAGAAAGATTGCAAGTAGTCCTTGCAGTATTGTATTCAGTACACAGTTTTTGGGATTCAATATTTATCTTGCCTTAAAGCGTAGTTAAAGAGGTAGATAGCAAATGTATAGAGCTCTTGTGAGAAAATACTGATGGAAAGAGAAAAGTACCTCTAATTGCTTGCAATAAAGTTTGTGTTCCTAAGAAGTATGGTAGAATTGAATATCAAAGAGTGTGTCATGTGGATGTGGCTTCTGTTGGAAAGTTATTGTGTCAAATAGTGCAAAAAAATACTCCTTATGCATGAAATGGGTACATGGTATATACATAAAGGATGATCTGAATTTATGGACTCATAAAGATTTATGGGACAGTAATTGATATTGGAGAAAGTTGATGTCCCTCAAAGAAGGTATGAGTAGTTGGTATGTGGAAGATAGATATGTACTCACTGTATGAGGGAATTATTCTATTACAAAGAGCTATCAAGCCACGTTAGAAAATCAAGTGAGTGTAGGCATAACTGATCTTATTTGGAATGTAATGTCACCCCCCCCCCCCCAAGAAGAGGTTCATTCTTTGGTTAGCTGTGCACAATAAGTTAGTTACAAAAGAGAGATTGTACCATATGAATATTTGTGTTGATGATGTTGCATGTTGTCTATGTGATAAACAAGCTCCTGAAACCAATCATCATTTATTTGTCACATGCAATTACTTCTGTGCAGTAAGAAATGCAGTGCTACATTGGGCACGTATTAAGTTATATGCTGTAGAGATCAAATAATTCCTAGAAGTTGTAAAGGGAAGGCATTGAAAGAAGTTTGTGAAGAAAATTATTGTTGCTCTAATTAGTGGAATAGTGTACTAAACTTGGCGTGCCAGAAATTGGAGATTGTTTAAAAATTGAAGTGGTAGCTAGAATAGATATGTTCAACTATCTCATAAAGCTATTTGGAGTAGAAGTTTTTATCAAAGATTGTGTTTATAGCTTTTTCTAGACTTGATACTTACCACATGTGGTGGAAGGAAAGGTGCTCTTAGTTTGTACTTATTCTTTTTTGCTCGTTTAATGTTATTCACATTGTTTACCATAAAAATAGTTATAAATAAAAAAATTATTTTGCACCCTTCAATGACGTAATACTTTTTGTTTATGCTTTACTAGTGAAATTGGTCGTGCTTCGCGCAATAATTAAACTTTTTATTAGATATGAAATTTTTCTTAATATTCAAGTGTTAAGAATGTGTTATGATTCTTTTTAGTTTTGAAACCCAAATAATTAAATTTAATATTTTAAATTTTATTGTATTATTTAAATTACTTAATTTTATAGTTTACTCAAAATTTTCACTCTTTTAAGAATTTAAGGTCTTCTAAATATATTTGATTTTATCTATCTCTACGTAAGTGATACAATTTTATTTTTTAATGAAAAATTTATTTAACGTGCACAAAAGATATATCAAGGACTCAATGAATAAAAAAATTGTGATTAAAAATTCATAAACTAAAAATCATGGTTCGGCTTTTGTATTTTAATTATATCGAATGTCTTAAATGCTAAGAGTAATAAAAAATATTTAAAAAAAAATTGTAAAGACACTCCAAATTAAATTACCAAGATCCTTTATTATTATTTTTAATGGATGAAATTTTCACACTTTAATAGCAACTCATTTTCATCATATGTGCAATAAAAATTTATCTTTAATCTCTTCAAAGAAGAAATTTAGCCTAGCCTTTTTAAAATCTCTTTGAAGCTCATATTTTCTGAATTTCAAAAAATATAATTAAATTTAAATTTGAAAACTCAAACCTTCAATACTCACCCTAGGCATTAGATAAGTGATGTGACATTTTTTTCCATCTTTTTTATTTATTTTTTCTAAATTTTTATTTACTTATCATTATTATACAAAAATAAATATGTCAATTACGACTTCCTTCATTGAATATTTCACTATATTTTAGACATTGCAGAAAGCTTAAAACAAAAATTTTAAATTAATACTAAAAGGAAAAAATCTAAATGAGCATTTAACATTTAACAATCCAATTGGACAGACACCGCGTCGCGGTGGAGTGCAAAATGACACTCGTCCTTTTCTAATGATGCAACACGATTACGCCGCGTCGCGCCAGAGCCTGAAATGGTGTTCGTCTTTTTTTCAGTGAGTCACCGCGTCGTGGTGGGGCTCAAAATCGAGACATTCAGTTTCGAGTTAAATTTTTAAAGGGCAATTTCATCATTTTTCCAAGCCCCAATCCATGAACAACAGATAATTAATCCTATTCTAACCATTATATGCATATTTTCATCAAAATTACTCTCCAAGGAAATCCTAGAACGCAAATATTAATCCCCAAGAAATCAAATTCCACTATTCTTTTTCCAAGATAACCCAAAATTCAAGATTCCCAATTCAAGATATTCAAGAATCTATCTTCAAAAGCACAAATAGGAACTCAAAGTTCAAGCTTCTTCAAATTTTCATCAATTCAGGTATGTGGGGTTTCAACAAGGATAGCTTTTTCATCCTTGTGCCCAAAACTAGTTTTTAATTACAAGTTACATGATTTTATATGATTACCCATGAATTTAAATTTAGAGTTCATACCCAAATATTGCTATTTGAAGATTATGAGATTTCAAGTGATTTAGATGATGAATTGCATGACTATTTTCGTATTTTCATGCGTATGATATAAATTTTCAGATTTAGAATTGAATTTCAATGCTTTCATTATTAAGCATGAACTTTATTATGATTTGAAATGAATTTGATGCATGGGTTATTAAGCCCTAGTTTGAATGTTGATATTTCAAGAATGACTATGCTCTAAGTATCTCATGAATAATTATTTTCAGATTTTATTAAAGATTTGATCTTTTGACATCAACTTAGACATGAAATCCACTTTACAGTTTCAGTTACAGTTTAAATTAACAGATATACAGTTGGTTTTCATTATAAACCATTATACTAGTTTTAAAGTAGATTTCCTACAGAATGAGCATACAAATTAAAGGGAGTAGTATGTAGCACCGAGTTGGATATGTTCACATGCCCAGAACTACAAGCCAATGTAGGTTCAGATTATCAGATTATTCCCATTTCTACATGGATAACAGATACAGATGTGATCACTTAGATTAGAATATACTCCTTGGCAAGAGTATGACACCTTTCCCCAACGTGAGATTTTTCCATAAATGAACTAGACGTTGGACACTATGATAGCTCACAAAGTATATGTCGGTTAGAAGAACCTCCCTACAACTTACAGAAAAGAGTAAAGAATAACAGAAAAGCTTTAGAAACTAAGTTTAAAGGCTCACCATTTTGTTCAAATATTATTTTATATAAGTCATTAGCTACTAGATTTCAGCTTTCAGTTTACAGATGTAAAAGTGAGTCCTTTCTACACTATACAAGTGCAACTTTTAGAACTAAGTGTTATGAATCACTAGATTTATATAGCATATTTTATCATTCATGATCATGATTCTCAGATTTCAGCTTTTCAAGCTATTATGAGTCATCTACACTTAGCATGTATTCTTTTGCAAATTTACACTAATGTTGAGATATTATTTTACTTATGCATTCACCCCATATACTCAGTACAATCCAGAAGTACTGATCCACATATATGTCTATGTGTTACATTATCTCATAATGTAGGTTTAGGTGCTCAGTTTTAGCAGCATGAGTGATTTCGAGTATCTCTATCTGCATCTTGACAGTTGGTGAGTCCTCATAGTTCGGGGACCCAGTCGTTCATTTTGTCAGCTTATTAGTATAGATGATTCAGTATTTTCAAATAATTCGAGTCAGCTGGGGGTTTGTCCCAGTGACTCTCTAGTTATTAGTAGTAGAGGCTTGTCAGACTGTTAGATATGATTCAGATTTTTAGTATTGATTGATCAGAGTCTTGATTTTAGTATTTTCAGATATTATATTCAGATAGTTTCAGCTTAGCTCATATCGAATTTTGCATTTTAGCTTTGATTGTATGTCTATATTTATTTATTATGAGCTTCAAATTTAGTAGATGACTTACAGGGTTAGCTTGAGGATACTCATAGTTTTGAGAACCATGTGACGTCTCGAAACCCATTTTTGAGGCGTTACAACCCCCTCTTTAACTCAATCTTAACATATTTTTATCACTTTTTTTTGTTGATGTGGCACCTTGCGTGAAGTTAAATATCTGAGATGCGTGAAGGAACACTATGTGCTACGTCAGTAAAAAAGATTGACAAAAATATGCTAAAATTTAGTTCAGAAGGATAATAGGGACCCCATAAAGTTAGAGTATGTCGTAGCAAATTTTATCATAGTTCAAGTGGTACTGGTACTAGATGCTTATCTCCTTACTTATAGATAGACTAAGCAATAAGAATTTAGGGAAATTAAAAGAAAGTTGAGGAGACATATTATTTAAGTAGAGAATGTAAATAGATGAAGGTTTTTTTATAACTTATGAGATATGATTTGGTGTAATAAATATGATATTTATTATTATTATTATTATTATTATTATTATTATTAACAAAATGATCAATCTATATATAATATAAAGAAAGGTCATAGAGGAGGTGATGTGGTACCT
Organism: Capsicum pubescens; assembly: GCA_030864215.1. NCBI lineage: Eukaryota > Viridiplantae > Streptophyta > Magnoliopsida > Solanales > Solanaceae > Capsicum > Capsicum pubescens. The sequence goes on from CM061541.1 coordinate 43,426,834, forward strand.
CTCTATGCCCTCTACTTTTATTTATTTTTTTCTCTTTTTTTAACTTTTTGTCATCTCTCTTTTAATTTTACAAAATTATCTCCTTAATTGATAGTAATTATATTCATAACTCTCAATCCTTTCATATTCATAATCCTCAATTATTTATTATACAAATTTATGACACATTAAAAATACATTAATAAAAATTTATTTGAGCTATATATAATGGTTTCTCTATTTTTATTTTTCCATATTCTTCATCTTTTGTCTCTTTTGTTGATTAATTTTTTGATTTGTTTATTTGATTTTGCAGAAGAAGTTATAATGAAAATGGTTAGATATTTTTGCATGGTTCAATTTTATGAGATAAAATGAATTGATATGCCTAATATAATTACAACCCTTTCTTTGTTGCATTATACATTTACTATTATTTGTTTGAATTTTTTATGATATGATTTCTTAAAAAATAAATTAATTTTTCTCTTTGCTTCTCTTTGTAGTTTTTAGAGACTTTGATTAATGTGTTATTTATAGTTTTTAAAGAATTTGATTATGTTATGTTGACAATAAGGTTCTTCTTTCCTCTTTGACTCATGTTTTTGATGATATAGTTTCATAAAAATATGATTTAATTTTTTCTCTTTGCTTCTCTTTATAGTTATTAGAAAATTTGATTGTTTGATTTCTTTGTTCTCTTTGTAGTTTAGGGAGAATTTGATTGTCTTATGTTGATAATAATGTTCTTCTTTCCTCTTTAACTCATAATTAACTATTCTTTAAAGTTTTTATTTTTATTTATATAAATTTATATTTAGTTCACGGAGACTCTCATTAAAGGTTATCCTCTCTTTTTCTCATTTTGGTTTACGAATTAACTAACATGTGACCGAAAAGAAGTATATGAAGGAAGAAATAATTCATTTTTCCATCTTTCTTTTAATGATTTTGGACGTGCTTTCTTAATTTTAACATATTTTATTTATGTATGTCAAATAATCAATCATTTAAAATTTTAATGTTTCAAATCATTAGTTATTTTTTCTATTTTTTTTCCTTTCTCCGTGAAGTATTTAACATTCTTTTTCTAAAAAAGGTACTTTTGCAGAAATTCTTATATTCATCATTTTGGTTTTGTTATTTTTTGGATGCTAGGTTGACAACTTAATTTCTCAAACAAAAACAAACGTTGGTCGCATCGTAAAATAAAGTGTCAATTTTTTTCCTATTGCCATAAGGAATTTGAATATATTTTTAATATGTATTAAATTTATTATAAGAATTTTTTATTTTTTTTATTTCCTCACATTAAAGGAGTAGTTATCTTTTGGAGAGTTACTACCCATAATTTACTTTTTAGTAATTACCACGATAATGTTCTAATGATAATTATATTAATGTTACCAAAATTTAACTGCCCTCCATATTCTTTGATAATTTTTAAAGGATGGGAGCATTGAAATATAACACAAAAGATCTATTTGTAATTTTTTAAGACTCAGACGTCTTAATTTGAATGCATATCTGAATGATTAAGATGTTGTCTCTAGATCTGAAAACTGAATGATTAAGACTATTTATTTTTCAACATCTAAATATGTAAAAAATATTTATTTGTATACATAATAAAATAAAAAGTATAATTCAAATAAAAAATTAATTATATATTATAAAAGTATGTAATTTAATACAACAAAATTATTAGTATTTGATTAAAAAAATATTTATGTTTGTCAGTGATAGTGGAGATGGCTTATAATGGTGGTTGTGGTGACAATGATTGATGTTAGTGATTAATAATGTTGGTGGTGATAATTGTGATGGTTGATATTGTAGTGACTGTTATGATGGTAGCGATTGATGGTGGTGGTGGTGGTTATGATGCGACGTTGCTTGATGTTAGTAGTTTAAGGTGTTGATTGTGTTGGCTGAAACATGAATGCATGATGATTGACGATGTGTTGGTGATAGTTAAAGATGTTATTTGTTGTGATGGTGGAGATGATTGTTAGTAGAGATAAATTGTAGCGATGGTACTGGTTGAAGTGGTAGTAGAGGTGGCATTACTAGTGACAATGGTGGTGGCGGCCAAAGAATGTGTAGAGGTTATGATGTATTAGTGGTAGTTAGTGGTGGTGCTAGTTGTGATAGATGAGTTAGTTGGTAGGAGAGATTGGCCGGTAGTGGTTGCTGATTGTGTTGCTGTTGACGGCAGTGGTGGCGATGAATATAATTAGAATAAAAGAGGTAGTAGGTGTGGTAGCGGTTGACAATTGTGGTTGGTAACGGTATTTGTTGTCGATGGTGGTTGTGACGGTGGAGGTGGGTGGTGGTTGACAATGGTGACGGTGGCAGAGGTGGTTAGTGGTGGTGACTATTGATTATGAATAGAGTGGTGAATATTATCCAATACCAGAATATTCCTTCAGACCTATTAAAACTTGGTTCTAGATCTGAATGATTAAGACCTATTCAGACCTATTCAAAGTTAAAACCTTAATAAAAAACAAATGCACTTAATGGTCTGAAGTCTTAACCATTCAGATTCAGATCTCCATTAAGTGCAAACAAATGAGGTCTAAGTCACTAAATGATATTTGACTTATTTCTTACATCTCATTTTTTGTCTCGGGTTTCATTTTTTTTATTTTTTTTTGCAAAAGTATAAGCTTCACAATAATGTTCCACTATCACAACTTAATTCTCCTTCTCACAATGCTCATTATTAGAATGAGAGCTTAAAAATGAGATGCCTAATATTTATGGATTTTATGCAACATAGATTAACATTAAATGAGCGTCAGCATAATTAATGAATACTAAAAAAAATCACTCAAACTTTTGAATTTCGTACATAATTATAACGCTATGATCCATAAAAATTCAAAAAAAAAACTACATACTAATCTTCATTGATTAGTATTTGATCTATGTGAAAAAGAATTTCATTATTTAGTATACTATTATTAATGCAATTTCAAATAAAAAATGATCAAAAATATTGTAAAAGTAATAATAAAATAAATAACTAATGACATGATTTTCAAAAATTATCTATTGTGGTTGTTAATACATGTATCCTCAAACCTGAAAATGAAAGTGCATATATTACCACTTACAAGCTAAAAAGATATTATGCAAAATTATCAATTATCAGAAGTATATGTTCAGAAAGATTTCACATCTGCTATAGAAAAGTCATAGTCCATAAACACATTTTCTTGTATATAAATGTTGATATAAAGCATGAGAGAAATATAAAGCGTAAGTAATAGAAAATAAATAGAAAGGTTGAATTTTTTTAACAAGGCCAATACTGTAGTGAACGGATAAATAACGTCATTACTGAGACTTTAAAGAGAAGAATATCATGATGTATTTTTTACATCTCATTTAATGTCATGGATTTTAAATTTTTTATTTTTTATTTCAAAAGTATAAGCTTTACAGTAATATTTCACTCTCATAACCTAATTTTCCTTCTCACATTGCTCATTATCAGAATGAAAGTTTGAATATGAAATCCGGATCCCTAATATTTATGGATCTTGTGCAAATTAGATACACAATAAATGAGAGTCGGTACAATTAATAAATTTTGAATAAAAAAAGGATCTCTTAAATTTTTTTTAATTTGTGCACATTTATGTTGGGATTGTAATATAATTCACATATTTTTCTCGTCTTAATTTACCATAAATATATTTTAATTTTTTATTTAATTCAAATACATTTATATAAATAATTACTTAATTTATGATCAAATAAACTTAATGTTGTTGGTTGAACCAATATTATTGTCATAATAGTCACTGAATTTTGTATAAAGTTTTAGTAATTATATTGTCAGTTATAACTGAAGCTTTTCACATCAACTTTTATGTTTTTCTCTTTTTTAATGGTAGATTTTAATTGATTAAAGTTTGAGAATTGTTATAAATGTATTTACATTATAGTGAATGTCTATCAAGATCTACTTTGATATCTATTAGGATTTGAAGCATCCGTCTTTTACTCAGACTAGGAGTAAATTTCTCCTATAAATAGAGGGATTTTGTTCATTGTATTTACAATCTGATGATCTCTCATCCCTCAAGAGAATAAATAAGAATTACTCTTTCTATTCTCTCTACTCTTCTTCTTTATTCTTTCTTATTTTATAATACGTTATCAGCACGAGACTCTGACAAACAAGGTGAGATGATAAATCTGAAGGATTTCAAGGTTAGTAATTCTTTATGTTATCTTTCTTTTGCTACGACTAATATAATTATTATTGGATTTGAGGAAAAATAATTGGTTTGGAACCATTTATATTTTAAATTTATTCCTCAAGAACAATATTATCAAAAAGGATGATAATATGTTGGGTTCAAGTCCCATCGATTTATGCCTAAGACGTTTTTATATGGATAAGATGTTGAGTTTGAATCTCAATACACCATATTGATGATATTATGATGGCTAAGGCAAAATAATGGGTGTTTAATGAAAAGTCATGAAATTCGACCCATTGAATATGTTCCATTTCATAAAGTGAATGTGGTAGCAATATATGATAAGTCTGAAATATGATAACTTACTTCATTCTTGAGGTGTATTTGGTAGCAGTGCATAATATGTCTGAAAGCAGACAAGTGATTGAATGCACGAATATAATAATGATCATCAAAAGTGATGATATTTTCACATGATTATATGATTATAAGATACTACATCATATGTATTCCTCGATTTGCTTCTGAAGTAGTAAAATTTTGAAAGAGGTTATAAGCTATCATAATTTGATAGGCTTAAGGCACGATTATATTCCATTCCTGGGGAATGAGAAACTTATTAATGCAAACGTGCACTTGATTGTGATTGTATCACAACTCACCTCCGAAAGAGGTTGAATAATTTTGAAATCTACTTCTGAAGTAGTAAATCTGAAATTTATTCATGTAATAGTAGGTCTGAAATTTACTAAAGAAAAAGTACATGTCATGGTAAACTTGGAGTTTACTAGAATAAAAGTTCATAAATTGATATGAACGATTGTGACATCTCGAAGATCTGCATGTATTGAAGAACTAGAAGATTCTTCAAGAATTGTTTATGTCGTTTGTTCTCATGATAAGTTGGTTGGACCAACTAATATTGGGATTGGATCCCTTCAAATCTGAAAATTTTAAAAGGTGAATAAGGGACCGTTCATCTATCATGTGATATGTTAAAATGATACATCAATAAGATGATCACATGTACATTCATTGTCAACCGGCAGTTTGACATTCATAAAGTTTCTTGCTCTACAAAATTGAGTTAAGAACATAATTTTTAGATTATGCAATCAAGAAAGTTATCTTGATGATGATGATTTGGCATTGAATGCCTTCGATAAATAGCTAAACCATAGCTAATGAGAACAAAGCTTCATGTGTTGATCTGAAATATGATATGTTGCATACAATAACACTTGTATGCATTAGACCAATAAATTATGATTATTTCTTTCCCTCAATTGGTTCAAGGTCATGAACCAACTATTCCATCTAATAGTTTTGATGTGCGGTATACGATTAATGAATGTACCATGATGCACAAAGATGGATCCATCAAAGAAGATGGAGGATGTATGTTAGCTTTCCTAACATAAGGGGGAGATTATAAGCAGCTATGAAATATGTTAGGAATTATCATCAGATCCTCATTCAAAAGATAATTCAAGTCAAATGCCGAACGCATCTCATATTTAAGCTGTAAGTGCTCCTATTTTATGTCTCTAAAGGACAAAGTCTATGCATACGGGAAGCGTGATAGATCAATCGGTTCTAAATAAAATAGTACTTGTATAGAATAAGGAGAAAATAATCATAATAAGAAGGTAATATGCGCTTGAAGAGCCTATGACATAAAACTTCATGAAACCTTAGGAGAGGTTCAGGTACCTGAAAATAATGAAGTGATGAGATCTCAAAATGTTATGTCACATTGTGAACCGATACAAAATGATATATCATCAATATCTTTGATACAATGTTGGCAAAATATTATGAAAGATTATGAGGATCTAAATTCTACGTTAATTTAAGCATGCTGACATAGAAACATTTATCAAGCGACATGAAAGAATGCATCTTGGTAAGCATAAAACTTATTTGATTTGCAGTCCAGACACTTGAAGCTAAGATGTCACACATGAAATGTTGAATATTGTCACTTGACAAAATTTATATGAAAACTTCTTTAAGGATTCAAAATATAAAAGTTCCTAGGAAACTTATTGATAATCCTTATATTGTATAAGCTTATAGCTTGAAAATTATTAAAACTCTTGGAGAGTTTTCAAAAGCAATAAGATTATTTGCTAAAATGAGAAATATACCAATTTGGATTGGTTATAAAGTATCATATCTTAGTACAATTGGTGCACTCATGTATCTTGTAAAATACTACAAAACTCAATATAGCCTTTCGCTCAATTTGTTAGCAAGGTATATTTCTACTCCTACTACGAGACATCGAAATGGGATAAGATACATTAGTTTAATGATTTTTTAAAGATTGCAGTCCCGATATTACTGGTCATGCTGATGTTGGGTACTCATCTAACCCGCATAAATCTCGGTCTCAAACATATAATGTGTTCACATGTGGGGATACTGTCATATCTTAGAGATATACAAAGCAGTCTATCTAGCCACTTTATCGAACCATGATGAGATAATATCTATTCATGAAGCAAGTCAAGAATGAGTATGGTTGAGATCCATGATACATCTCATTCGAGAAAAATGTCGCGTGAAATGTGACAATGTACCCACAATTTTATACGAAAATAATTCAACATGCATAACACATCTTGATGGATTCATAAAAGGAGATAGAACGAAGTACACTTCATCAAAACTTTTCTACATACTTGAGCTCCAAAAAAATGGTGATATTAACGTGCAACGGATTCGTTCAAGTGACAATGTGGCTGTTTTATTCACCAAGTCTCCTTCAATTGCAACTTTCAAGAAGATGGTGCACAAGATTGGGATGCAAAGGTTCAAAGATGTTCTCATTAGGGGAGTTAATACGCGCTATACTCTTTTTTCCTTACGAGGTTTTGTCCCACTGGGTTTTCCTTGTAAAGTTTTTAATGAGGCAGACGAAATGTGTATTATTTGATATGTGTACTCTTTTTTCTTCACTAGATTTTTTTTCTACTGGGTTTTTTCTATTAAGGTTTTAACGAGGCACATTATCTACCAATTAGACATTCAAGAGGGAGTGTTATAAATTTATTTACATTATAGTAGATGTCTATCAATATCTACTTTGATATCTATTAGAATTTGAAGCATCCGTCTTTTACTCAAACTAGGAGTAAATTTCCCCTATAAATAGAGGGGTTTTGTTCATTGTATTTACAATCTGATGATCTCTCATCCTTCAAGAGAAGAAATAAGAACTACTCTCTATATTCTCTCTACTCTTCTTCTTTATTCTTTCTTGTTTTATAATAAGAATATCTTTTTAGCAATTTATTGAATGAGTAGTTTCATGATCGTAACTTAATTGTAATTTTTTAAAATTATAATATCCATTAGAATATTTATAAAATAGTACATTAATTATTAAAAATATATTCAATCTTTTCTTATAGCCGCGTAAAGCACGAATAAGTCTACTAATTTAAAAATTAAGAGAAAAAAATTAAAGAATTTAACACAATTGATTATCACTCTCAATTAGAACTTTAAAAGAAATTATTTATAATGGAGTTTTAAAACAAAATAAATGTCATGAAAAAATTACTATTAAGCCTTGAAAACGTGGGCAAGTTGGGAGAGGGATTTGTTCGCAACTAAATGTTGACTGTTCATTTCCTTTACATTTTTCTTTGCCTTCATTTACTTGTAATAAGGAGGCTTTTAATTTTTATCATGTTTGTATTAAATTAGTTTTTTTTCTCATAAATATATTTAATTTTAAATAAAAAAAATATGAGTTTTTTTTAAAAAAAAGGATAAAAAAGATAAATGGATATATATATATATATATATATATTATTATTATTAGAGAAAGGGGAAAAGAATAGCTAACCAAGTAACACTGAACATAGAGAAAAAAAAGAAGTAGACATGTTATTTGTTGAAGAAGATGGAAAGAAAAACAATTAAGAAATGAGTAATGGATGTAATAAATAGATGAGTTCATAAATTGAATTGATATTTGAAATTGGGGATAAGTTATTATATTTTGAAAAAATTACAGGAACTAACAAACTTAAGACTATAATTATAATAAATAGCAACACTTTTACAAAATTACAGTTTATAGCAAAAGTAACATTATTTTATCCATTAACTAGACAAGCGCGTGTTTTACTCCCACTACTTTACCTTTTTCTTTTTTTGATCCACTATTTTCCTTCCCTCCAATCTCCTTGTGGCTTAGAGAAGCACCTGAAGAAGATGTCTGAGACAATAGAAATCAAGTATTTTTTTTTTTTAATTTTTTATAAAGTAGTTAATCACTGGGCATGAAGTATTCCCCCGTTTTCTTGTTTGTGTTTTTTTCTTTGTTATTGGTTCAGTTGTGGCTTGGTGGGTATGGCCTAATTTGTGTTTTTTTCGGGTGGAGGAAGTTTCACAGTTCAAAAATCTTCTGCTCATACAAGAAAGGGAGCAATCTTTTTAAAAATAATTTTTCATATGTATCGGAAGAGTTCTGTGGGAATGATTAATTCTTTCATTGGCTTCAAATTCTTGTGTACCTTATTGTTGATTTAGCATCGGATGTTCTCTAAATTTTCTGTCCTATGAATATTTCTAACTAATTTGTATGTTGGTTGATAGTTTGATTGTAGTTACAAGTAAGAATCTTCAACTACTAAATTCAGAATTATGTTTCTGTAAGCTTTTAGTTTTTTTTGTTTGTTTGTTTGGTTGGGGAGGAGGGGTTTTGTGAATTTATTTGTTGAAAGACTGCGAAAACTATGAAGCAGAAAGGATTGAGAAAACCTTAATCTTCAAAATTCAAAAAATACAAAAATCTGTGAAAAAAAGAAGAAAGTCAGACGAAATTGAAGAGTCAAGTAAAATACCAAGTCCTGTTGATAAAAATTCATCTGAATATGAATTCGAAGAAGAAAAAATAAAAGAGGTATTTGTATTTGTATTTTTATAGATTATGGGTCATCTGCATGTATATGTATTTTTTAATATACATATGATTATGCTTATATTTATTTTTCAGTTGGTAACATATGTATTTGTAGTATTTTTATTATTATTTAAGATATGTAGTATGTATTTTGTGTAGTTCAGTCATATGAATATGTATGGAGTTATATTTGTTACTGTTAAAATATGAAATTGTATATGTTTCTATTAAGATATGCATTTGCTACTGTTAAGATATGTAATTATTTTTGTTACTGTTAAGATATGTATTTGTTACTATTAAGACATCATGACAGGAGTTGTATTTGTCAATATTAGGATATTTATTTGATATGCATTTATATTTGTTTGTTCAATATTACTATGATATTATTTTGTAAATATATATGAGTTTATTTTTGTATTTTGGAACAGACATGTATTCTGAAAATACATATGCAGTGATATATATATATTTGTTGTAATGTAATATGTATGATGTTACAGAAAATATATACTTACTAAATATTTTGTACTTTTTTGTGAGAAGAACAAGTAATATAGATTTGAACAATTTATTTGGTATGTAGGTGCCGCGTGATCAAATATTCATGGCAAGAGCACTTTCAAAGTTTGCACCACATATAGGATGTCACACGGTCAACGATATTGAAGAGCGATACAGCCAAGTGGAAACTTGTAAGTACTGAATATACATATAACATGTATATATTTGTATATTCATTTTATAACAGATACTAATTTATTACAAAATGTATTTTACCAGGATTGTGGATTGTATATAGTGACATATGCTGAATGCCTTACTTATGGTGAAGGTGTTCCTCATGTTGAAGTCAACCCAGACCTTCTTCGTACAAGATATGCTTCACTTTTGTGGAATTATGGTTTGAGAAAAGAAAAAGATAAGGCACAAAGTGATGACAAAGCACCAATGAGGCCTGTTAGAAAAATCGGGATCAGAAGACACTGAAGTGCTAGAAGTTTGATATTTTTTTGAATATTTTATATTTGACAATAGTTAACTGTAGGTTGACAGAGACGTCATTGAATAGTTCTTAAGTTTCACATATTAATTTCAGGAAGCATGTCAAAAGTTTTTTAGAACTTGTCAGTTATATTTTGATTATTGATGTTGAATCAAATTAATTTGAATATTTCAATTTTAGTTTTATGTTTAATATCCCATTTATAATAGCTAAATTTTAAGAAAGATTATTTAAAAAACTCAAATTCAGTTGGACATTACAGGTCTGCATATGTATTTTAACTATATTTTTCAGTTTTTGCATAGGTATTTTTCTGTTCAGCATATGTATTTTACAGGTCTGCATATGTATTCATAGGTTGTTATGTGTATTTTCCATTGTCACACCCCCCCTTTTTTTTACCAAAAAGATACATTTTAAGTTTAAAAGGGTTTTTATTATTAAGTGACAAAAGATGAAATTTGTTTCGAAAAAAATTCTTTTCATTTGAACTTAGAGTCGCCACTTGGCATAAATTGAGTGTGCCAAGATACCTTTGGAAATCCTTTTCAAAATTATTTGACTCTTTAAAAACTGATTCGCAAACAGAGATTTCGGTTAAGGAATTCTGTTGACCGAGGAGAACGTGTTAGGCACCCCTTGGACCCGTTGTTCGACCACGGTTTCTCCATAGAGTATACCGGCTAACATGACACTATAAAATGCATAAACCAAACAAAAAAACAAACCAAGTAAACAAACAAATCAAATAAAATTCAAAATCAAAATAATGTCCAGTCTGAATTATGCAATCCCAAAAATAAAAAAATGAGAAAATGTAAATCCTATTCTAAACTAATCCTAGACTATGCTCTATCCGACGCCTCGGGCCTTCATCACGAACGTCCTCCGCATACAAGATACTTCAGAACATTTCCGGTGAATAAGTACAAATGATCTCAGGGCATTCGTCGGCTAAATGAACACATTTTTCCATTTTCAAGCGATAAAATGAAACAAACACAAGCACAAAAATACAATCATTACACAATCCACAAGTTCTAAATTTTCCTACCCGAGCCTATCGTTTGCCTATCAATTTCAATCCATCATGATACTATTGCGTTTAACAACATCAATACTTATTTTAAATTAAATAATCATCAATAAATCAAAATAACCAACTTTCATCTTTCATCAAAACCAATCTCTCCCCAAATTCATTCTCAAAATAATTAATTAATTCTTCGACTAGCAATCTAAGTTTTCACATTCAAATCAAACATCAACCAACAAAACGAAGATTCAGACATGTCAAACAACAAATCATACACATTCACGTAAAAATTAAAGGGAGAGAAGATAGAATTGGACCTCAATGTCGCTTTCAAAATCAATGTATTATTCCGATTAAACCCGGTAGAATCTCTATTTAAAATAACATGATTTGAACCTCAATAACAAACAACACCAACTCGAATATAGAAAGACCAACCGGACAGATTTAAACAAGCCAAAACAATGTCAGTACGGACCCTCCGAATCGCCAATTTCTACCATCTTCCGATAGATATCGCCGAAATCGGGCAGAAACAAGTTAAAGTCGACTGTTTCGAATCAGTTTAGGGTCATGATCCACAATTAGCATCTCGTTGAAACTCCTGTGAACTCCAACGGGTTGAAAATGGAGAGCAGATCTGACCTTTCGATGATAATGACCTTTTTTCGGCGAAAGCTCGCCGAAATAGTCAGCCTCTACCTATTTTCCTTTCTCCTGATCTCCCTCGTCTATCTCTTTCACTAATTTTTTATTTCTTTTCCCTTTTCGATCACAATTTCTTCTCCGTGTATGTGTGCATGCATCGATATATGAGTGTCGTGAGTGAATTTTGGTGAGGGTGATCTCGTGTATTTCTGTGTGGAGCTTCCCTTATAGCGATGTGTGTGTATGTTCTTGTAGAAGAGGGAATCTGTGTGAGTTGTGTGTGTTGATTGTGGAGAAGAAAAAATAAATTGTGTATATATATGTGTGTGTTGTTGTTGTTATTCAATGGAAAAAAATAGAGGAGTCCCCTTGATGTGTGCTACTGTATGTTCATGGAATCCCCCCTATTCTCTGCCTTATGCGTGTATATATTTCTCTTCAGTGTAAAAAAATATGTTGGAGGGGTTAAAGGGTAGGGGTAAGGGTGGTATGGTGGGGGTAGAGGTGGGGTATGTGAGGGGTAGGGTGAGTTTGTTAAATTTGTTAGGATGAGGTGTTAATTTGTTAAGGATTTATTGGAATTTTGTTATTTTTTATATTTTTGTAGGGGTATAATCACATGGGTGAAGGTCTATGGTAAAGTGAGGGTACATAGGTAAAACACACTCTCGGGGGTGAAAAAATTACGTGTCTACATCATGCCCCTCTTTGAATATAAACAAAAAGTATTTTCATGCAAAGAAGTAGACTACGAGACAGAATTTTGACTCGATCATTATTCAAAGGGAGGATTTTGGACATCCTACTTCCTCAGATTATAAGAGGATCGAGTCACAGGTATTTCAAAGGGTTGGAAGGAGATGGACCATACCGAGTTGGAGAGTCGAGTGAGGCTCTGTTGAAGTTTCGGTCCACGGCTCAGTCATTACATCAAAAATAAAAATTACAAGTTAAAAGATAAGAAAAATTACAAAAGTCCTATCTATGCAGTTTCCCTTGACTCTTGACTCGCTATCACCCTATTCTTCAGGCAGGCTCCTGACTTGCGATTTCTTCACCCTGTTCTCCAGACGGGCTCCTAACTTACAATTTCTACAACTTTTTGCGTGGCTTTCAATTTCTTCACCCTATTCCCCAGGCGGGCTCCTGACTTGCTATTTTTTTAATCTGTTGACTTTCAATTTCTTCGCCTTGTTGCTTGACTTTCAACTTCTTCACCTAGTTGCTTGACTTTCAACTTCTTTTCCTTGTTTTTTGCCTTTCAATTTCTTCACCATGTAGCTTGACTTTCCATTTATTCTCCCTGTTCTTCAGGGGGTCTCGTAAAATCACATCAAAACTAGAAAGAAAATTATCTCAAACAAAGGTTATGATAGAAATCTCACTTTTCAAAAATAAAGTCTTATTTTTCAAGAGGATCCTAGATGATGCTTTCAATAACATGAATTAAATTTCTTCCCTAGTTTATTATTAGAAAGATCTTGCGAATGTCAAATCCCATCATAACTACTTGCATGTTGCAATGATAAATCAAGATTCTGACCAAGAAATGCATCTCTTGAGAGTAAAATTAAATTACCAAGACTAGGAAGTGCGTCTCCTAAGAATTAAAGTGAGGAATTCTGACTAGAAAGTGCGTCTTCTAGAGATAAAAGTTTAAGTTAAAAAGTGTGCCACCTGACAAATGAAAACTAACAAGGAAGTGTGTCTCCTAAGGGTTAAGTGCAATGACTCGACTAGAAAGTGCATTTTCTAGAAATCAAGGGGACTGGCTCGACTAGAAAGTACATCTTCTGGGAATCAAGGGGACTGACTCGACCAGGAAGTACATCTTCTAGGAACCAAGGGGACTGACTCGATCAGGAAGTACATCTTTTAGGAATCAAGGGGACTGACTCAATTAGGAAGTAATCTTCTAGGAATCAAGGGGAATGACTCAACCAGAAAGTACATCTTCTAGGAATCAATGGGAATGACTCAACTAGGAAGTATATCTTCTAGGAATCAAGGGTAATGACACGACCAGGAAGTACATCTTCTAGGAATCAAGGGGACTGACTCGACCAGGAAGTACATCTTCTAGGAATCAAGGGGAATAACTCGACTACAAAGTACATCTTCTAGGAGTCAAGACTTAAGTTAGGAAGTACATCACGTAACAACTAAAATTCAAATTACCCAATTAAGGAAGTGTGTCTCCTTACCAATGCCACTTGAATTACCAAAATAAGAAAGTGCGTCTCCTTATCAATGTCGCTTGAATTACCCAAACAAGGAAGTGTGCCTCCTTATAAATGTCGCTTGAATTCCACAAACAAGGAAGTGCGTCTGTTTAAAAATGTTTCTTGAATTACCCAAACAAGGAAGTACGTCTCCTTACAAATGCCGCTTGAATTACACAAACACGAAATTGCGTCTCTTTACAGATGTTGTTTGAATTACCCAAACAAGAAAGTGCATCTCCTTACAAATGTCGCTTGAATTAACCAAACAATGAAGTGCGTTTTCTTGTAAATACCACTTGAATTATCCAAACAAGGAAGTGCGTCTCCTTACAAATGCCACTTGAATTGCCCAAATAAGGAAGTGTGTCTCCTTATAAATGTCACTTGAATTACCTAAACAAGGAAGTGCATCTCCTTACAAATTCCACTTGAATTACTCAAGAAAATATGTCTCCTCACAAATGTTTCTTGAATTACCCAAATAAGAAAGTGAGTCTCCTAAAGATATTGGATTATGAGTTTTACCATGGTTTTGATTACCAAACGTGTGCAACAACATTGCCTCTTGCATTTGTAGAAGTGAGAAATTACGGCCTTTGATGTTTAGACTTTGAAATCCTTGATTTGAAGGTAACATGTGTTCCTGTTTCATACAAAGAAAACTTGTGAGTTTAAAAACATGGTGACTGGTTTGTGGCTTTAGCTTTCGCGACAACCACTCTTGCCCTCGTCACATTTAACCTTGCTTCCAACCACTAGCATATGTTATTGACTTGCTGCATCACTGACCCAAACTTAGATTATTAAGAGTGACTCTGAAATAAACATAGTATCTCTACTTTTCCAAGCTTCTCAGATAAACCCTTTAAACCTTGATATTTCCATGAGTTCCTAGACTTGTCCGTTGACAATACTTTCTACATGCCTTATTTTGGATCACAATCATGTCTCTTTCAAGTGTTGGCTTTTGTCTTGCTTTGTGCAATTGAAGAAACTGGTAGCCAGTTTTAAAATCTTTTCTCACTTGCTTTGACGTTGATTTGACTTAAAGACATAATAAAAATGATTTTCCATTTGCATAAATGACTCAAGAAAATAAAAATAAAAATATATAGAAGAAAGAATAGACAATGAATGTCCTCATTGAAACAGAGAAAAGAAAAATTTATCTGAAAGTGACAGTCAACTCTAATGATTATGACATATATTTTTTATTAAGCTGTCTGATCTTTTCATCCAAACTTTCAGCAATTGTTGTTGAGTTAATGTCCTTGAAACTCAGTTTCTTCCTTATGTTAATTGCATTTAAGACCTCATTCGGCTAGTGACACCTTGAAGGGTTTTCGCCAACTAGCCTCTCTCATCTTTCTTTCTCTCAGCTCATTATCGCCTTATGGTGACCATGAGGGTTTTCACCAATAAGACTCTTATTTTTATTTCTCTCAACTTACCATCACCTTACGGTGCCTATGAGGGTTTTTACCAATAAGACTCTCTCATTTTTATTTCACTCTTGATTCCATATGCTAAGAAAAACACGTTGTTCCTAATATGTGCCATCATATCCATTGCATGCTTAGCCTTAATATTCTTAAAGATTAATTTGAAGGTCTTTCTTTGGTTGTAACTTAGATTTTAGATAAGGTTAGAAAGAAAGGATGGCATGCGGCCTAAACGACACTTGAAGTGGGGTAAGACTTACATCTTTTGAAATTGACTCAAACAATGAGGATTAACTCATGTCCCAGTTTCTTTTGGCTGGGTGATTCTAAATTGTTCATTTGGTTGGATCGATCCCAGAGTAGGATAGCCTAAGTATCTCACCCTTGAGAGAGGAGAATCAGGTCACACGTAGTTTCGATGACTTGTTTTACTTGATTCTGATTTTTTTTTCTTTTTTTCTTTTTATTTTACTGACTCATTTCTCTTTGGAACTTTTCTGCCTCCATTTTCTTGATACTCTTCTTTTTTTATTCTTTTTGGACACATTTTTTTCTCTCTTTTTTTTGAAACTTTTCTGACTTTGTTCTTTTGCTCGATATTTTTCTTTTGAACTTTGTTGACTCTATCTTGATTCCAAAAGAGGGTTATTAAAAAAAATAGGACTAAAGCTCAAACGGGATAAGCAAAGGATGACAAAATGTTTGGATAGTAGGATGAAATGCCTTCGTCATATCAATTCTTGAAAACGCAAGTACATATCATGCAATATGAAATGAAAGATTAAGATCATTTGTGACACTTTAACAACACTAAATTCAACTGGGCATGTGTGCCACTTCTTCTTCTACACTTGTCAAACATACAACTCCACTTTTGTTATACAACCCTCACATTGAATGACCCATGCTTTCGTGGAGCTGATTTTCATTCTTTTCCTCTTGGTATAGGATCACGCATCCACTGTTTCACCTAATTAAGACATGCCTTTCAATTGATGATCAAGTTATTCTTATGATTCTTAAAATAATTGCCTTAATTTTCAAAGAAGACCTCAACTTGGTCACCAAATGTCTCAGCATTCTACCTATTTTCTCAGCTATTTTTTTAACTAGCCCTCTAGTTTAAAGTTCATGCTAAAAATGGATTTAAAGATCTAGCTGAAAATTCCACCAGCATGTCATATCACTAGAACCAACATAAAATGTACTATGTAAAGAAAATAAACAAACAACACATATTTAAAACACAAAGGGAAAGAGGACACTCTATTTAATTAAAATAAAAGATAGAAGGGTTTGAACATAAATGACAAAAGGTCAAAACAAGATAGATCCCGAACTACAACCCTAAAATAATTTGGATAACAAAAACTAAAAATGAACAAGCTACCAAACCTTTTCCTAGTAAGGAAAGAAGTGACTTTCCAATTGCTGATCTTGACATCTTATCCATTGATTTGCATATCAGCATAACTAGATCTTTTCTCACTGTCAATGTTTTGCTCCATAATTTATTTATCTTGAATCATTTTTTCAAATTCTCTTTTCAAAGTACGACAATCTCCAATACTGTGACCCTAAACATCAAATTGATATGCATATCGTACATTAGGATCAAACTTCTTGACTATGGGTCAGGGTTATACACAAGGAGAGAAATGATCATTCCCCACTATATAAATCTCTATAATAAACTATCATACAACTCTCCAATTGGTGTGAAGTTATCCCTCGACTTCTGCCCTATTCCAGAGTTTGACTTGGACCAAAAATCTGGCCTAGAAGGACTTTGGTATATTTGTGGAGTTCGAGGATGACTATGAGGAGTTGGTGCACACCATTGTGAGTAAGAAGGGAATTGAACATATGGTTGTTGTAATACCCCACAAAGTTTTCTCGTAGTCCGAGCCTTAGAGCGTGTCAAGTGAAGTGTAATTTCGGCCGTAAAAGTTTGAGAAGGGACTTCCCAAGTGATTGGTGTTTAAACCATCTAGAATTTTCTTAAATTTGACTTTTTATCATATAGATAATTGAATTAGATTTCCAACGATACCAATTTCGTCTAAATACGGTATCGGGGTGAGAAGTTATGGTCGTTTTACTGAGAGTTATTGGAACCGTCCATGTGCGACGGACGATCCGAAGGATCGTCGAGTTTGCGATGGACCGTCGCTTGAACCATCGCAACCAAGGCAGTAACTCCCTTTCCTGGACTAAGTGCGACGGCCAGGACGACGGACCATCAAGGTTGCAACGGACCGTCGCTGAGACCGTCGCCACTGAGGCAGTGTGGTCTCATCCTGGACAATGTGCGATGGATGATCCGACGGACCGTCAAAAGTGCGATGGACCGTCGCTTCGACCATCACACCAAGGCAGTGTCTTTTTTTTCTGACCGACATACGACGGACGATCCGATGAACCGCCAGACTAGTGACAGACCATCGCATCGACCGTCGCAGTCCCCGTTCAGTATTTTTAACTCATTTTAAAAAGGGCTTTTTGGTCTTCTTTACTTTTTTATCAACCAGATATATTCCAAATGAAGCAAATGGCTTCATTCATCATCCAAAACACAAGAGAGCTAGGGTTTCTCCCTCAAGATCAAATCTAAAACCCTTCTCCAATAAATCCCAGAACTCACTATAGATTCTATAAATTGAGTTGAGATTTGTGTTTCCCAAGTTCAAGGGTTGCAAGAACCCTCTCTCAAGAGTAAGAAGAAGAGTTTTAAGCAAGCTTGTTCATCCAATTTCATAATCTAAGGTATGTGGGGTTTTGAACATGGGTAATCCTTTCACCCTTGTGCCCAAAGGATTATTTAAACTACAATTTTCTGCAACCTATGAGATTTTACATGAAATTAAATTAGTGTTTTTCACCAATTGTTATTGGTTGTAAGCTTTTGATCTTTCCCATGAATTTAGAGTCTAATAGCATGATTTTGCATGTTTTCTTAAGAAATTGAAGTTGGGTTTTTACCCTATGTTGTTATTCCTTGAGAATTTAAGAGTTTCAATGTTCTAGAAATTCAAGTATATGAGTATGTTGATATTTTGAGACAAATTGCTGTAATTTTCAGATTTCTACATGAATTATGAATCTATATGCTATCTATTATTCATTATGATGAGTTTTAACTTGAGATTGAATTATGGGTCATTAAGCCCTACTTGAGACTTGAAATTTTATGAAATATTGTGCTATAAACACCCATGATTTGAGTATTTTGAGATTATTAAGAAATATTTTGACCTAATGGTCATAGAGATTTGAAATCCACTCTACCACATTAGATTACAGATTTGATTGTTGGGTTCTTATGAACCATGAGATTATTTTAAAAGTGAATTTCCATGAGATGAGGGAGATAAACTAAAAGGAGCAGTATTTAGCACCGAGTTGGGTAAGCTACCATGGTTTCTTACCCTAGAACTACGTGACACCATAGGTTTTAGATTTTAGGCCTGAGGCCGAGATGATTGGGCCCGAGGTTAAGATAAGTGATCACTGAATTGAGGTTGTACTCCTTGGCAAGAGTATGATGCCTCTTCCCAACGTGAGGTTTCTTTCTTAGAAGGACAGGATGTTGTACTCCATGTAGCTCGCATGATTTATGTCGGTTAAGAGAACCTCCCTAAACTAAAGTATTTTTCATTGAGATTGAATATTTTACCTAAAGCTTTGAGATGAGATATTTTCTAAAGTGAACGAATTGGTTTTAAGTATTTTCCAAAGAAGGAAGTAGTTTTCTCTACTAATAAGAGTTGATCATTAGTTTTTAAACCAAAGTCATATGATTCTGAGTTCCAAGTGTTTGAGTTCAAAAGAGTTATAAGTCCTTGAGCAATAAAGAAGTTTTACTCTCCATAAGATATATGCATGAGTTGAAAGTATTGTTTAAAGATTTCTTCATCCTATGAGTAATGAGAATAAGAGGAGAGCATAGATTTTAAATACAAAGTATAATGACTCATGAGATTTGTGTCACATGTTTCATTCTACATGATTTATGAGCTTTATATTTTAGACTTATTCAAGCCATGTTAGTCATTCTTATTTGTATGCATGATTTGATTAAAGAGTATTGATATTGTTTTATGTAAATTCATACACCCTCATATACTCAGTATATTCCCAAGTACTGGTTTACATATACGTCTATATGCTACATTATCTTATAATGTATGTTCGGTTGCTCAGTCCCAGTCTCGTCAATAATACCGAGTACCTTCATCTATATTTCTACAGTGGTGAGTCCTCATGGTTCGAGGAGCTATCTTCAGACATTTTAGTATTTGAGTTTTATGTTATTACTTTCAGTTCAGTTTGAGTCAGTTGGGGACTTATCCCAATGGCTCTCAAGTTCATGGAGTAGTAGAGGCTTTGTCAGACTAGTTATCATGTTGTGGTTGTGTTGAGATTTCCAGTATTGTGGTCATTTGGATCGAGTATTACCTTCGTATTTTCTTTCGTTTGATATGACAGTGCCAGTGTTTTGTATATTTCTTCTTGAATGAGTTATTATGAGAAGTGATAGACTCAAAGGGTTAGCTTGGGGCTACTTGTGTCCTTAAGCACCGTGTGATATCCTGGGAGGTAATTTTTGGTTGTTACAAACTTGGTATCAAAGAGCCAGGTTTTAAAGGAGTCCTAGGGTGTCTGAAAAACCGCATTGAGTAGAGTCTTGATCATCGGTGTGTAGCGCGTCACATCTATGAGAAAGAGGCTACAAGATGTTTTAGGAGAAAGTTGTTTCTTTTTTTCAAATTCTATCATGCCTACGGTTGTCCCTCTCATCTAATAATTCATGCTCTTCTATTTTAGAAAATGCCTCTCTGAAGAGTGAATGCCCGCAGAAATGATGATGAGAAACCCCCACCTGTTGATCCTTTGAATGAGACTATGTCTCGTGCTGAGTTTTAAGTGTCCTTTCAGGTATTAGCCCAAGCAATCACCGCTAATATTCGGGCTAATAACCAGGCCGCAGTTGCAAATTAGCAGGGAGGTGATGTAGTTGCTTCTAGGATTCGTGATTTCATGCGGGTGAATATGCCAGAGTTTTATAGGTCCAAGGCAGGTGAGGACCCACAGTTGTACCTTGAGGAGGTGAGAAAGATCACGCAGGTGATTCATGTTTCTGAGGAAGAAAGTGTTGAGTTGGCGTCTTACAGGTTGAAGGACATAGCTTATGACTGGGTTGTATCATGGAGGAAGGGTAGAGGTGAGGATGCTGCTCCTATGACTTGGCAGGTGTTCCAAGATGTATTCATGGACAAGTTTTTTTTACTTGAGATGAGGGAAGGAAAGATTGAGGAGTTTATGAACTTGAGGTAGGGCTCCATGACTGTTAAGGAGTACTGCTTGAAGTTCAACCAGTTGGCCAAGTATGCTCCTGATTTGATTTCTGACACCCGAGCTAGTATGAGTAAGTTTGTGACAGGTGTTTCTGGTTTGGTGCTGAAAGAGTGTAGGACTGTGATACTGCATAAGAATATAGATCTGTCTAGGTTGATAATGCATGCAAAGCAGATAGAGGCGGATAACATTAGAGAGAGAGATAAAGTGAGGGGTAACAAGAAGGCTAGATTTGAGCAGCATGAGTATAGTCAGCCTAGGTTCCATAGAGGAAATCGCCCTCAGTTTCAGAGACGTCCATCTATTCCAGCGCCTTCATCAGCAAGTGCTCCCGTGCTTAGAGGAAGGCAGGAGCAAGGGAGCATGTCTTTTATGTATAGGTCGCAGAACAGTGTTGGTAACAGCCCCTGTTATTCTCCTTTTGCTAAGTGTGCTAGGGATCATCCCGGTGAGTGTTTCACAGATTTGAGGGGTTGTTTTGGTTGTGGAAATCAGGGCCACAGACTTAGAGATTGTCCGTATTCTAAGAAGGGGACCATAGATGCCCGACCTCAGGCACAAACTACTAGTACACCAACTCTTGTCCCTCGTTCCGCCCCTGTTCAGGGCGCTTCATCTAGCACTACTGGTGGTCAGCGCCAGAACGGATTCTATGCCTTACCATCCCATCAGGGGCAGGAGGACTCTCCTGATGTTTTCATTGGTTTGCTCCGCGTCTTTTGTTTTGATGTTTATGTGTTGTTGGACCCCGGATCAAGTCTCTCCTATGTGACCCCACTTGTGGCTGTGAATTTCAAAATGAGTCTCGAAAAGATTCCTGAGCCTTTCCTAGTCTCCATACCAGTAGGGGAGTCAGTTGTTGCTAAACAAGTGTATAGAGATTATCCTGTTACTGTTCTTCATAGAGTCATACTTGTTGATTTGATAGAGTTAGACATGGTGGATTTTAACCTTATTCTGGGTATGGATTGGCTTCATTCTTGTTATGCATCTATAGACTATCGTACCCGTGTGGTCAAGTTTTAGTTCCCTGATGAGCCAGTTTTTGAGTGGCGGGAGTTCGGTATCTCCCAAGACTCACTTTATCTCCTATCTCAAAGTCAAAAAGCTAATATCCAAGGGTTGCATCTATCACCTAGTTAGAGTCAAAGACACTAAGTCCGAGGCACCAACTATTCTTCAGTCGATATTGTTAATGAGTTTTCAGATGTTTTTTTAGAAGATCTCCCAAGGGTACCTCCAGATAGAGAGATAGAATTCGGGATTGACCTTCTTCCCAACACTCATCCCATTTCTATTCTGCCATACGATATGGCACCTGCTGAGCTTAAGGAGTTGAAAGAGCAACTCAAAGATCTTTTAGACAAAGGTCTCATAAGGCCCAGTATTTTTTCTTGGGGCGCACCTGTTCTATTTGTATGGAAGAAAGATGGTTCTTTACGTATGTGCATTGACTATTGTCAACTTAACAAGGTCACAGTCGAAAATAAGTTCCCTCTTCTGAGAATTAATGAACTGTTTGATCAGTTGTAAGGTCCAAGTTATTTCTCCAAGATAGACCTTAGATCCGGCTATCATCAACTTAAAGTGAGGGAATGTGATATTCCAAAGACAGCCTTCTGAACCCGCTATGGTCACTTTGAGCTTCTAGCAATATCTTTCGGGATAACCAATGCCCCAACAACTTTTATGGACCTCATGAATAGAGTGTTCAAGCAATATCATGATATGTTTGTCATAGTGTTCATAGATGAATCCTTGTCTACTCCCGCAGTGAGCATGATCATGCAGATCACCTTAGAATTGTCTTACAAACTCTTAGAGGTCACCAGTTGTTTGTCAAATTCAGTAAGTGTGAATTTTGGCTAAGGTTTGTAGCCTTTCTGGGTCATATTGTTTAAGCCGAAGGTACTAGAGTTGATCCCCAAAAGACAGAAGCTATAAGAAATTAGCCTAGACCTATCTCTCCTTCTGACATTAGAAGTTTCTTGGGTCTATCTGGCTACTACCATCGTTTTATTGAAGGTTTCTCTTCAATTTCGTCTCCCATGACCCAGTTGACCCAAAAGAAAGTTAAGTTCCAGTGGTCAGATTCCTATGAGAAGAGTTTTTCAGGAGTTGAAGACTCGACTTACTTCAGCCCCTGTGTTGTCTTTGCCTGATGGTACAAATAGTTTTGTGGTGTATTGTGATGTCTCTAGAATTGGTTTGGGTTGTGTGTTGATTTAAAGAGGTAAGGTTATAGCCTATGCCTCTAGACAGTTAAAACCGCATGAGAAGAATTACCCAACCCATGATCTTGAGTTTGCTGTTGTGGTCTTTGCTTTGAAAATCTGGAGACACTATTTTTATGGTGTTCATATTGATGTGTTTACTGATCATAAGAGCCTGCAGTATGTGTTTAATCAAAGGGATTTGAATCTTAGGCAGAGGACGTGGTTATAGTTGTTAAAAGAGTATGATATGAGTGTGTTGTATCACCCAAACAAGGCCAATGTAGTAGCGGATTCCCTTAGTAGATTGTCTATGGGTAGTGTTGCTCATGTAGAGGAAGGTAAGAAAGAGTTAGCTCATGATATTTATTGTCTAGCTAGATTGGGTATTAGGTTGCTTGATTAAGCTGAGGGAAGTACTTTGGTGCAAAGTAGTTCCGAATCCTCTTTAGTTTCGGAAGTAAAGGAGAAGCAAAATATAGATCCTAGTTTGGTCAGACTGAAGGAGGCAGTTAAGGACCAAAAAGTAGAGGTTTTCTCCCAAGGGGAGATGGCGTGTTAAAATTGCAGGGTAGATTGTATGTTTCATGTGTTGATGATCAGAGGCAGAGGATTATGGCTGAAGCGCATGGGGCACAGTATTCTACTCATCCCAGCACTACCAAGATGTATCGTGACTTGCGGAAAATCTATTGGTGGAATGTATGAAGAAGGATATAGCTGAGTTTGTAGCAAAGTGTGCAATGTGCCAACAGGTTAAGATAGAGAACCAAAGACCTGGTGTGATGCAAGAGTTTGGTATACCCACTTGGAAATGAGAGGTGATGGATATGGACTTCGTGACCGGGTTACCTCTTTCGCATCGTCATCATGATTCTATTTGGGTTGTTATAGATAGTCTGACTAAGCCCGCGCACTTCTTGCCCGTGCATACATCTTATACAGCTGAGGATCATGCTAGATTGTATATCTGGGAGTTAGCCAGGCTGCACGGAGTTCCCTCGTCTATCATTTTGTATAAGGGTACTCAAATTTACTTCTTAGTTTTGGAGGGCGTTTCAGCAGGGTCTTAGTACCCAAGTTCTTTTGAGTTCCGCTTTTTATCCGCAGGAAGATGGTCAGGCTGAGAGGACCATTTAGACCCTAGAAGATATGTTGAGGGAGTATGCTCTTGATTTCAAAGGTAGTTGGGATGAGCATTTGTCATTGGTAGAGTTTGCATATAACAATAGTTACCATGCTAGCATCGAGATGGCACCATTTGAGGCCTTGGATGGTAGAAGATGTAGATCACCCATAGGTTGGTTTGAAGTGGATGAAGCTGCCGTGATTGGGCCTGATGCAGTATTTGAAGCTATGGAGAAAGTTAAGTTGATTAGAGAGAGGTTAAAGACAGTTCAGAGTCATCAAAAGTCATATGCCGATGTGAGAAGAAGAGATCTTGAGTTCTAAGAGGGTGATTTGGTGTACTTGAAGATTTCACCCATGAAAGGGGTGAAGAGGTTTGGTAAAAAGGGAAAGCTTAGTCCCCGTTATGTTGGCCCGTATAGAGTTTTGAGCCGTGTTGGGAAAGTAGCCTTATGAAGTTGAGTTGCCTACGGAGTTGTCAGCTGTTTATCCTATTTTTCATGTCTCTATGCTTAAGAAGTATATTGGTGATTCTATTTTGGTAGATCCATTAGAGAGTGCAGATATTCAGAACAGTCTTTCATTCGATGAGATTCCCATTGAGATCCTAGATTTTTAGATCTGTAGACTGAGGAACAAAGAGGTTTCCTTGGTCAAGGTATTGTAGCGGAACCAGTCAGTTGAGGGCGCTACTTGGGAGGCAAAAGCAGACATGCGAGCCAAGTACCCGTACCTATTTTTCCGCAAGTTCAGATCGATCCGAAGGTATTATTCTTCCTTAATTCAGCCCTTCTAAATCTAAAGTTCAGCTATAAATTTATTCATGCATGAGTTCTTGCAATTTCTGAAGTATTCAAGAGTTTAGAGAGATTTTGAGCCGTTTAGAAAATTGCTTCAGCTATGTGTACTCTGTTTTCTTGTTTTCCTAGTCTAACTAGCGACATTTGAGGACGAATGTTTCCGAGAGGGAGATATTGTAAGACCCCACAAAGTTCCCTCGTAGTCCGGGCCTTATAGCGTGTCAAGTGAAGTGTAATTTCAACCCTAAAATATTGAGAAGTGACTTTCCAAGTGATTGGTGTTTAAACCATATAGAATTTTCGCTTGGACCATCGGAACCAAGACAGTAACTCCTTTTCCTAGCCCAAGTGCGACGGCCAGGACGACGGACTGTTAAGCTACGACGAACCGTCGCTGAGATCGTCGCCACTGAGGCGGTGTGGTCTCATCCTGGCCAACGTGCGGTGGACGATCTGACGGACTGTCAAGACTGCGATGAACCATCGCTTCGATCGTTACACCAAGGCAGTGTATTCTTTTTTTGACTGACGTGCGACGGATGATCCGATGGACCGTCAGACTAGTGACAGACCATCACTTCGACCGTCGCAGCCTCCGTTCAGTATTTTTAAATTATTTTAAAAAGGGGTTTTCGGTCTTCTTCACTCTTTTATCAACCAGATATATTCCAAACGAAGCAAATGGCTTTATTCATCATCCAAAACATAAGAGAGCTAGGGTTTCTCCCTCAAGATCAAATCTAAAACCTTTCTCCAAGAAATCCCAGAACTCACCATAGATTCTACAAATTGAGTTGAGATTTGAGTTCCCCAAGTTCAAGGGTTGCAAAAACCCTCTCTCAAGAGTAAGAAGAAGAGTTTGAAACTAGCTTGTTCATCCAATTTCATAATCTAAGGTATGTGGGGTTTTGAACATGGGTAATCATTTTATCCTTGTGCCCAAAGGCTTATTTAAACTACAATTTTCTGCAACTTATGAGATTTTACATAAAATTAAATTAGGGTTTTTAACCAATTGTTATTGGTTGTAAGCTTTTGATGTTTCCCATGAATTGAGAGTCTAATAGCATGATTTTGCATGTTTTCTTAAGAAATTGAAGCTGGGTTTTTACCCTATGTTGTTATTCCTTGAGAATTTAAGAGTTTCAATGTTCTAGAAATTCAAGTATATGAGTATGTTGATATTTTGAGACAAATTGTTGTAACATCCAAATTTTTACATGAATTATGAATCTAATGCTATCTATTATGCATTATGATGAGTTTAACTTGAGATTGAATTATGGGTCATTAAGCCCTACTTGAGACTTGAAATTTTATGAACTATTGTGCTATAAGAACCCATGATTTGAGTATTTTGAGATTATTAAGAAATATTTTGACCTAATGGTCATAGAGCTTTGAAATCCACTCTACCACATGAGATTACAGATTTGATTGTTAGGTTCTTATGAACCATGAAATTATTTTGAAAGTGGATTTCCATGAGATGAGCGAGATAAACTAAAGAGGGTAGTATTTAGCACCGAGTTGGGTAAGCTACCATGATTTCTTACCCCATAACTACGTGCGATCGTAGGTTTGAGATTTTGGGCCTGAGGCCAAGATAAGTGATCACTGAATTGAGGTTATACTTCTTGGCAATAGTATGATGCCTCTCCCCAACGTGAGGTTACTTCCTTAGGAGGACAAGACGTTGGACTCCATATAGCTCGCATGGTTTATGTCAGTTAAGAGAACCTCCCTAAACTCAATTATTTTCCATTGAGATTGAATATTTTCCCTAAAGCTTTGAGATGAGATATTTTCTAAAGTGAACGAATTGCTTTTGAGTATTTTCCAAAGAAGAAAGTAGTTTTCTTTACTAATAAGAGTTGATTATCAGTTTTTAAATCAAAGTCATATGATTTCGAGTTCCAAGTGTTTGAGTTCAAAAGAGTTATAAGTCTTTGAGTAATAAAGAAATTTTACTCTCCATGAGATATATGCATGAGTTGAAAGTGTTGTTTAAAGCTTCCTTCATCTTATGAGTAATGAGAATAAGAGGAGAGCACAAATTTTAAAGCCATAGTATAATGACTCACGAGATTTGTGTTACATGTTTCATTCTACATGATTTATGATCTTTACATTTTAGACTTATTCAAGCCATGTGAGTCATTCCTATTTGCATGCATGATTTGATTAAAGAGTATTGATATTGTTTTATGTAAATGCATACACC
This sequence comes from Capsicum pubescens, assembly GCA_030864215.1. NCBI lineage: Eukaryota > Viridiplantae > Streptophyta > Magnoliopsida > Solanales > Solanaceae > Capsicum > Capsicum pubescens. The sequence goes on from CM061541.1 coordinate 43,454,037, forward strand.
CCCATATACTCAGTACATTCCCAAGTTCTGATCCACATATACGTCTATGTGCTACATTGTCTTATAATGTAGGTTCAGGTGCTCAGTTCCAGTCTCGTCAGTGATTCCCGAGTACCTTCGTCTATATTTCTACAGTGATGAGTCCTCATGATTCGAGGACCAATCTTCAGAAATTTCAGTATTTGAGTTTTTATGTTATTACTTTCAGTTCAGTTTGAGCCAGTTGGGGACCTGTCCCAACGGCTCTCGAGTTCATGGAGTAGTAGAGTCTTTGTCAGACTAGTTATCAAACTGTGGTTGTGTTGATATTTACAGTATTGTGGTCGTTTGGACCGAGTATTACCTTCGTATTTCCTTTTGTTTGATATGACAGTGCCAGTGCTTTATATATTTCTTCTTGAATGAGTTATTATGAAAAGTGATAGGCTCAAAGGGTTAGCTTGGAGCTACTTGTAGACCTAAGTACCGTGTGACGTCCCAGGAGGTGATTTTGGGTCGTTACAGTTGTACATTGTATACTGGATATAGAGGTGGGGAAATGGAGTATAATGGATTTTGGTAGTGATTTTGTAGAGCTTGGGCGTAAACTTGTGTTTGAGCCTGAAGGTAACGATAACGTGGTATTCTTGATTATGCCTGTTGTCCAACTACAATTGCAGCTATATCTTACTCATTCTTTTTCCCTCTAGCATTTTCTGAACCCTTTTGAATTACTTGGGTAGTTGTTTTCAATGTTGCAAAGCTCACAATATGGTCAGTCTTAATTCCATCCTCTATCATCTCCCCCATTTTGAGGACCTTAATAAATAGCTTGCCTAATGTAGGTAACAACTGTTGATAATATGTTTCATCTTGTGCTTAAATAAACACCTACACTATCTTTTTTCTTTCTTTCATTGGCAGTTTCACCCTAGCAGCTTGTTCACGCCATCTAATCGTATATTCTCTGAAACTTTTAATACTCTTCTTCTTAATGTTAGTTAGGGACTTCTTATTAGGAATTAACCCCATATAGTATTGGAATTATTGCACGAACTCATTAGCTAGGTCATCCCAACTATTCCACTTGTCGATGTCTTAATCAACAAACCATTTTGAAGCTAGACTCGAAAGACTCTCACCGAAATAAGCCATGAGTAATTCTTTCTTCCCTCCATCACCCCTTAGATGGTTACAATAATGCCTCAAATGTTCCATCGGGTCACCGTGCCTAACGTACCTCTCAAACTTTGGTATTTTAAAACTAAGAAGGAGATTATCATCTGGGAACATGCACAAATAATTATAAGATACACTTTTATAACCCCCGAACTCCTGCAAGTTTCTCATGGATTGTTCTAAACTCTTAAATTTTTGTGTCACGCCCTCTTGTTCTTCTGTCACAACAGGTTTTTTAGTGTTAGGAGGAAATTCAGGAGGTTGAGTGTAGCCATAAGGACCAGTCGACTTATATATAGGCTCGGGAGCATAATGCTGATCACCAGAAATATTCAATATAGGGTCTCTTGCAGAGTGAGGAATCACAACTGTTGGATAGACATTAAAAGCAGGAGCTTCAGGCAGGGGTGGCGTCGTAAAAGCATAAACAACAGGTGGGGCTGAGTATATCGTAGCTTTGTGTTGAAGAGTGAGGAAATGAATATTGGAAGTGTTAGGATATTGTTGCCCCAGAGTAGATCTTGGTGCATGTTGTAGCGCGTCAACAAAATTAGGAAACTGTGCATGTGACACTGGAGGCAAGCTAGAAAGATATTCCAGATTATCAGTGGGAAATAGAGGAGGCGAAAATCCATTAGCCCAAGCTCGATACATTTCTACCATTTTCTACCTTAATTTTTGAATCTCTTCATTAGCTCCTAAATTCTCATTCTCCGAACTTCCTATCTGATTAATGACAACAACCTCGGTATCCTTGTTGGACATAACTTTCTCTTCGACTTGGTGCAATATGGAGGACCAGCCAAAATGCCACAAACCAACCACCTTAAACTAACTGACAAGAGATAGAAATTGCATTAGAGTTCAACACTTTTTCAAAACCTTTATTTTCCTTTTGAAAAGATCACCGAATCCAAGAAGGACGCTTACGTATCTCACTCCCGAAAAAAGAGAATCAGGTGTGCGTAGTTCATGAAGTTTTGGCACAATATGACCGATCAAACTCTCTTTCTTTTCTTTTCTTTTTTGAAACTTCGAGAAGAAAAGAAACTAACAAATTGTCAAAAGAATTGACGAAATCTTTTTTTTGAATTTTTCAGTTTAAACTCCCTATACAAAATGAAACCTATGACTATCAAAGAAAAATCTTTTTGGGTTTTCGATTTTGAATTTCATATGAAAATGAAACTTGAAACTATTAAAGAAAAATCTTTTTGTGGTTTTCTTTTAAAGATGTATATGACACCTACTCTAAATGAAGAGTTAAGAAAATCTTTTTGAATTTTTGAAATAAGATCACCGAATCCTAGAAGGGCTGCCTACGTATCTCATTCACGAAAGAGGAGAATCAGGTGTGCGTAGTTCGTCCAGATTGGACAATTATAGATTAAATAACAAACTAAACCTTGACTTAAGAGACACGACCAAAGACAGACGATGAAAAAAGTCAATAAAATCTCTTTGGGTTTTTTTAATTTGACACTTCACATAAAACTGACACCAACAACTACGAAAGAAAAATCTTTTTAGTATTTAATGAAATGTACAAAATTTTTACCATCTTTTTCTTGAATTTTTCTTTTATAAAAAACTCCTATTGAAAAATAAATATTTTTTGAAATTTTCAAATTATGAATGATTGTTAAAAGAAACAAAGGCAAAATCTTTTTGATATTTTAGTTTTTGAGTAAATGGTTGCAAAAGGTAAAAAATCTTTTTGAATTTTTGAATTGTGAAAAACAAAAGCCATAAAGAATACAAAAAAACTACGAAACTCTCTTTTTTTTTCTTGACTCACTTTTTTTTTTTTCTGAACTTTTCCTTGCCTACACACTTTTCTTTAATTCTAGCACATGTTTTCCCCAAATCAGTTCATTAAACGATCATGTAACCCTCAAAGATGCAACAATTAGCACATACGGATGCTTTAGGGGTGAGTCTCCTACAAAGGACCAAGTGGGTCCCGCTAGGCCTCAATATGATGCAGATAAGCATGACCTAAAGGCTGACCTACGTTGGGATCCACTAATAAGGTTGTTCGGGAGAGAGTATGGTCGATAGTGGCTTCGATAGCTTTCCACCCACTCCATACCAGCCGACGGCTCCCCCTCCTAAAATAAGGTTGACTCAATTAGATGTCATGTACACAATGTGTACTACAGAACTTGTTGCAAAAAAAATTAACTCGAGTTATGCAAATGATGTCAGATTTAAAGCAGTAATAGATAACAGGAAAAATTGTAAACACGTAGCAAGTAGGCACTCAACAATGATAAAACAAATACAAACAATAATACAAACAATAACACAAACAACATCAATACACCCATAATGTCAAACTAAGCCGATACAACTCCAAAAATAAGCTCGAATTCTGAAAATATTCCCCAGCGGAGTCGCCAGAACTTTCACACCCTTTTTTTTTACCAAAAAGATTCATTCTAAGTTTAAAAGGGTTTTAATTATTAAGTGATGAAAGATGAAATTTGTTTCGAAAAATATTCTTTTCATTTGAACTCAGAGTCGCCACTTGGCATAAATCAAGTGTGCCAAGTCACCTTTGGAAATCCTTTTCAAAATGATTTGACTCCTTAAAAACTGATCCGCGAACAGAGATTCTGGCTAAGGAATTCTGTTGATCGAGGGAAAGGTGTTAGGCACCCCTCGGACCCGTGGTTCGACCAAGGTTGCTCCGTAGAGTATATCGGCTAACATGACACTATAGAATGCATAAACCAAACAAAATACACAAACCAAGCAAACAAACAAATCAAACAAAATTCAAAACCAAAATAATGTCTAGTCTGAATTATACAATCCAAAAAAATATATAGAAATGTAAATCCTATTCTAAACTAATCCTAGACTATGCTTTACCCAAAGCCTCGGGCCTTCATCACGAACATTATCCACGTACAAGATACTTCGGAGCATTCTCCGATGAATAAGTACAAATGGTCTCGGGGCATTCCCCAGCTAAATGAATACATTTTTCCAATTTCAAGCAATAAAATGAAACAAACTCAAGCACAAAATTCAATCATTCCACAATCCACAAGTTCTAAATTTGCCTACCCGAGCTTACCGTTTGCCTATTAATTTTAATCCATCATGATACTATTGTGTTTAACAACATCAATACTTATTCCAAATTAAATAATCATCAATGAATCAAAATAATCAATATTCATCTTTCATCGAAATCAATCCCTCCCCGAATTCATTTTTAAAATAATTAATCAATTCTTTGACTACCAATCTAAGTTTTCACATTCAAATCCAACATCAACCAACACAAAATAAAGATTCAAACATGTCAAACAATAAATCATTCATATTCACGTAAAAACTAAAGGGAGGGAAGATAGAATTAGACCTCAACGTCGCTTTCAAAATTGATGTATTATTTTGATTAAACCCTGTAGAATCCGCATCCGAAATACCTCGATTTGAACCTCAATAAAGAACAACACCAACTCAAATATATAAATACCAACCTGACAGATTTAAACAAGCCGAAACAACGTTAGTCTGGACCCCCTGAATCGCCAATTTCTACCTTCTTCCAATAGATATTGCTGGAATCAGGCAGAAATAAGTAAAGTCGACTGTTTTGAGTTGGGTTAGGGTTGGGATCCATAATTACCATCTTGTCGGAACTCCGATGAACTATAACGGGTTGAAAATGGAGAGCAGATCTGAACTTCCGGCGATAATGACCTTTTTTGGGTGAAAACTCACCGGAACAGTCAGCCTCCACCTATTTTCCTTTCTCCCGATCTCCCTTGTCTATCTCTTTCTCTGATTTTTTTTTTCTTTTCGATCACAGTTGTTTCTCCGTGTATATGCGCTCACCAATATATGAGTGTCGTGAGTGAATTCTGGTGAGGGTGATCTCGTGTATTTCTGTGTGGAGCTCCCCTTATGGTGATGTGTGTGTATGTGTTTGTAGAAGAGAGAATCTGTGTGTGGGGGGTGTGTTGATTATGGAGAAGAAAAATAAATTGTGTTTGTATATGTGTGTGTTGTTGCTATTATTCAATGAAAAAAAAAATAGAGGAGTCCCCTTGATGTGGGCTACTTACTGTGTGTTCATGGAATCCCCCTTATTCTCTGCCTTGGACGTGTATATATTTCTCTTAAGTGGAAAAAATATTTTTTTTTGGGGGGGAGGGGTAGGGGGTTACGGGTAGGGGTAGGGGTGGTGAAGTGAGGGTAGGGGCCAGGGGTATGTGAGGGGTAGGATGAGTTTGTTAAATTTTTTAGGATGAGGTGTTATTTTGTTATGAATTTATTGGAATTTTATTATTTTTTGTATTTTTGTGGGGGTATAATCACATGGGTGAAGGTCTGCGGTAAAGTGAGGGTAAATGGGTAAAACACACTCTCGGAAGGGATAAAATTACGTGTCTACATCCATATTTTTTTAGCTTTGTATATGTATTTTATGCAGATCTATACATATATCTTTCATAACACATATGAAAATACATTTTTTATTGTAATCAAATACATATATATTTACATAGAATTTTTAGCAAGTACATATACGTAAATGCACATGTATTAATTATTTGTAATGTAATTATATCTTTTTTCTGCTTATACATTTACCCAGATATGTATTGTTATTTATATACAATACTTCAAAAATAGTCTTATTTTCAGTATTTTTTCACATTCATACAATACATTTTCAGTATTTTGATTACCTATATGTATATGTATATAGTTGTCATTTTTGTTATAGAGATTTTGTGTCTTATATGTGTATATATTAATATGAGTCAGATATATAGTTATGTAAATACATATGCAGGTATATATATATATGTTTTATACGATAAATACTTATGCAGATCTGTATGTCTATTTATTTTGTATATTTCTGAATATGTATATGTGATATAGATATTTGTCTTTTAAAAATAAAAGCTAGAGATAGAATAGTGAAAAAAAAATACACAAAAAAAAGACAAAAATGAAAATTGAAAATTCAAAAAAATAAAGTGAAAAAAAAGAAAAAGAAATATATAGAAACTAGAAATAGAAGTGTAAAAATAAAAGCAAAAAAAGTAAAAATAGAAAAAAGAAGGAGAAAATGAAAATAGGAAAAGAAAAAGGAAAATATGAGAAAGGAAAAAAAATAAGAAAATGAAAAGGAAAAAAATAAAGAAAAAAACAAAAAAGGAAAAAAAAAAAAAAAGAGAAATAGAAGAGAGAAAATAAAATGGAAAGAAAAAATGGTAAGAGAAAAAGAAATCAAAATAAAAAAAATATAAAAGTAAATAGAAGCTAGAAATAGAAGTGTCAAAATAAAAGTGAAAAAAAAAATAGGAAAAGAAAAAAAATATGAGAAAGGAAAAAAATAAGAAAAAAATAAAGAAAAAAACGAAAAAGGAAAAAAAGAAGAGAAATAGAAGAGAGAAAATAAAGTGGAAAGAAAAAAATAGAAAAAAATCAAAATAAAAACAATAAAAAGAGAAGAAGAAAAACAAACTAACAAGAAAAAAAAGTTACAGATATAAGAAAGTGAAAGGGAGAAAAAAACAGTAATGAAATTTTATAAAACGGTAATGATGTTTTATTTTGAATTTTTGAAGATTATGAAGATAATTATCTTCAGATTTGAGTTTGATTTGGAAAAGGAATATATTAATTTAAATAAAAGTAATCTATGGAAAAGGAATCTACTGCTTTAAATAAGAGTAATTTATGAAAAAAGAATTTACTGCTGTAAACACATGAGATAATTATTTCTTATTTAACTCAACTAATTTGAGTAATAGAAGGACAGTAAATATTGTTGTATATGTATTTTAATAGCAACATTTTCATAAAATAAAATACAAGTTGCTATTTCAGGTAATTATAAAACAGTTGTTATGAAACTCCTAATTATTAGCTTAAGTTTGCAACTTATGAAACTTTTCCTTATATTTTTAAGTTGTCATATGTTTGTCAGTTAAAGATAAGGTAAATTAGCATAAAAATATAATTAAAGAATTATATTTGGACCTAAAGAATGATGGTAAGGATATATTTAGACTAAAAAAATATAATGAAAGTTGAAAGGTATACATAAACTATTTTAAATATTATGAGAGTGTAGTTGATCTTTTCCCATTATTAAAAATTACTTTAACCTCATTGCAATTACCGTTATTTTTATCTTTTTCCTCTCTAAATCAAACAAACTAATAATGCAAAATCAATTAAATATAAACAATAATCATAATCAATAGTATAATCCTTAAATGAAAAAGGAACACACGAACAATGATATAGGAACATCTAATGCAATAAAGTAAAAGAAGAATAGTCAAATTCGGTACAATATATCTGCAAACATAAAACTAGATTTACATTATTATGCCATGATCAAAATAAATATTTAATACACCTTCAATAAGCTATATAAAATAGAAATTTTATTACATGAAAGAAAAACAAAGAAACAAATATCCAAGCAATATGTTACAGTAACAATAACAAATTAATAGAATCAAAATAAGCAATTCTTTTTTTTCTGTCCTCTCATTAGAGTAGTTTTTAATAGATTAATTATAGTTAAATTTGAGGTATTGAAATTCAACATTTGGGCATATCAGGAGGGGGAGGAAGAAGTTTCTGTTGGGAGCCTTTTCCATCTTTCACAATAAATGCCATTTCCATTCCCCAGCTCACATGACGCTCAAAATGACAATGCATAAACCATACTCCTGTTCCATAAAAGGGGGAAAAAGGCATATTATTAAATAAAAAAATTAAATACACACACGTGTGTGTAATACGTCATATTCTATGTTTGAAATTTACAAAAATCCGTGTTTAATATAAAAAAAAAAAATGATTGGAACTGCAAAATATATCCATGTATGCTCATAATCGTGTCACCGTTTTGATGTTGTCGTTTTGACTAGATCAACATGCAAAAGATATGACGATAAAATTTGTGGCGTCATATAGACTCTACTCTCCTTAAAATTAGCTTGTGAAAATATAAATTATCCAACTCATTTAAGTTTGATTTGACCATTATTGACTCAACCAAATTTGATCATCTAATTTAGCCCACTTAGAAGTTGCTGATTTCGTCTAAAATGTTTTCCAAATTGACCTAGGAAACACCTTACCATAATTCTATCTTTTTTTCCTGAAAAAATATATTATAATTTTTATTTTTGTCTAGTAATTAAATAAATTATAAAAAGAGGAAGTAATTAGAACTTGGTAAGATGTATGTTGCCTATGACTCTTTGTTTAGCCATATTGACCCAACACATTTCAACACCTATAATCTTTGGTGTAGTTTGCGTAAATATCTTTTTTAGACAATTATTTAAAACTTGTTTCTATTTTTAAAGTTGCTCAAATATAATCATTGGGAAAAAACATTTTAAATAATGATCTAGTATTTCTCATATAATTTTAGTTTGCTCGATAAAAATCTTTAAATCCTAATCTAAAAGATCCACAAGTTACGAGAGACATAACAATAAAATCAATAATAGTAACAAATAGATGATAATGTAGTGAAAGATAATCAAAGCAATTTGATCAATATATATACCTGGATTATCAGCTTTAAATCTAATGGCAGCCCATCCGTTCCTAACAATAGCAATAGTGTTCTGAAGAGGAGGATCAACTAGATTATACTTCAAAGGATCTTTATCCTTGTCAAAATTTCCAAAACCTGATCCAACAACATAAAAACTATATCCATGCAAGTGAATTGGATGATCAACTCCACCCAATAAACTAGTTCCTTGCAAAACAATCTCTACATTTGTCCCATATTCAAGAACATGGACCTCCGTTCTTCGATCGGGACGTTGCAATTCCACGGGAAGAGAATCACCCGTAAAATTAAAATTAAAAGGTGGAAAACTAGGAAATTCATCTCTATAAACCCCGTTAATGTTCTTGTAATAAGCTCCTAATATGTCAATACGAGGTAACACAAAGCTTATGTTGTTCGCACTAGCCGCGAATCGATCCCCGTTAGGTCCACCACACGATTCATTTTCGCATGGCAACGTATTGACTGAAAATGTGAACAATAAATTGGTAGTCACATTTAAGGGTACATTCACAGGGTGTTTTTTATCAGCTAGGCTTTTGAACGTCCTCGTGAAATTAAACGAGGCATTTGTATCATCGAAATTCGGGAGATTTGGAAGGACTGGTGTAGAAGGTGTGTAATTTCCACGGTACTGGATGATAGCGGTGGTGGTTGTGATGTCAAATTCAACTCCATTTACGCTATTATATGCCCTCGCGGCCATATAATAGTGATTAGGGTTTTGATTTGCTTCGAGCAAAACATCCATAGTTTGGCCAGGAGAAATTGCGATGTAATTAGTTTTGAATGGTTTAACGTAGGCAGCATCGGTTCCTACGACAGTGAGTTGATGATTTGCAGCGGAGAAAAACATGATATTGTTCATTACAGCGTTCACCATTCTGAGCATATATGTCTTGCCTTTCTCCACCGTTAGCTTGAATGTATCTGTTGAAAAAAGAAGAAAAAATTGATCATCAATAATACTTAAATAGTACTCACAAAACTATGCCGCTCTATTGACTAGTTTGAATTGTATAAATACGTAAATTAATATAATGACTCTTCTCATTTCTCCTTTTGAATTCTGCTAATGTTAGACTTTGAAAAGTATAATCTTAAGAGAATTACTGTGCCACCTAAAAAATAAGTACAAGTGAATCGTTCACATTAAGTTTTTTTTTCTTTTGAAAAAAGGGATTGGTAGTAGCCTGCTAGCTAGTTTGTTACAAGAAGTCAATGTAATTTTTTTTGCAATATTAATGTACACAAGTTAATTAGATCTTCCAATGATATGCTACTTTATAAAATATTTTATATAATACTTTTGTAAAATCTTAACAGATAAATTATTTTTCTAGCCAATTAGACAAAATATGAAGAAAAAAAGTCAAGGAGTTAGTATATATTAATATTTGTTATACCATTTTTTGAGCAAGGATATAGATCTCCTGGTTGACCATTTATAAGGAAAGCATCAGATTTAGTTGCATCTCCTCCACTTGCAAGTAACTCATTCAATATCTCTTGCACATCACTCTTCCACCACTCCCCTGCAATTTAATCATCTTAAAGATTAGTTACAACCTAAAAAGGTCTTTAATTTTTTGTTTGAAGTTTCATGCAAAGTCAGTTTAATAAGACAAACAAATTAAAACGGAAAAAGAATATATATCCACCTAATATAAGAGGAACTTCCGCGGCAGGTTTAGGGAAAGGATAATTGGTTTTATTTGCAGGGCGGATAACAAGGGCACCATGAACAGTGGCTCTTGACCAATCACTATGAGCATGCCACCATAGGGTTCCTTCCTCGTCTGAAAGACTAATCTTTTGACTGAAGTTTGTTCCAGGTCGAATTGGGCATTGTGTAATAAATTCAGGACCATCTGACCATGGATACCTAGGTTGTTTTACTCCATGCCTGCAAATTTTAAATTCCAAGTAGTTAGTACATTATTTCGTCGGACCATGGTCTAAAAATGTGTGTTCATGCCATCTAAATATACTTAAGTTTCATAATCATCGTACACATCAATATGGTATCATCAGGGAATGTAAAAGAATTTTTATGTTGTGCTTGTCTCACGAAAAAGAGTAGGGATGACATATACATGATGAGCTTGGGAACGTATGTATTGCGATATGATTCAATAAATAAAAGTATTTTCTCTGTAACCAGGTAAGCTTTTAGCTGATATGATTACACAGTAATTTAATCATAATTACACATCAATTAAATAAGAATGTTTACCAATGGATTGTTATATTTTGACTTCCATCATTTTGGACATTGACAACGAGTGTATCTCCCGTATTAGCATAGAGAACTGGACCTGGGAATTGACCATTAACAGTCAAAATGTTCTTCGAGCTGCAAAGCTTTGAGTATGGTGCTTCTTTGATCTGCATGGAACATTATTGAGTTATGTGTTTGATATGACATAAAATGTTAGTTATTCTTAATTATAATATATAGTATTATTTATTACTTCTTAATTTGATTGAAATGTTTCCTCATCGTGGAAAATATTAGTACATCATTGAAGGGTGCAAAACATTTTTCCCTTTCTAACTACTTTTATCATTTGGTTTCAATTAAAGTAAAACAACCAATAAAAAGTTAAAGGGGGTATATACTTACGACAAATCGATGTTGATGAACAAAAGCATGGACAGGTAAAAGGCCAACTAGAAAAAGAAATCCTATAATTTGTTGAATGAAAATCTCCACTTTCAACCTCATTTTTATTTATTTTTTGGTGCAAATAAACAATATGAGATGAAAATGTGTTAAAGAAGTTAATGTATTTATAGAGGTGAAGCTACCAAAAGAGAAGAAGATGACAATATTGTCGTAGAAAACTTCAAAACAACTATGGTCACCATTATTATTAATTAATCATCATTTCAAAATAGTCAAGCTGTTTCCTATAATGTGTCTGGTTTTTTACCTTTCAAAATTTTTGAACATATCTTTTCTGTCTATTGTCAATTTTGCAAGAAAGTCAACCCTACTGCGGAATTCTTCTTATTCAGTAGCAAAAATTTCAAAGTGAAAAATGAAAACATGTGTGTAAAAGATAATTGACTTGGACTTCAATTTTTTTTGGTTTAATCGTTGTGTTCGGGCTAGTTTGCGAGTAGGGAGACTAACTCCTAAGGACATCTACCAGACTACCATCTTCCACCAATAACAGGTACCAGATAACGTTGTTTATCAAAACAACAGTAAACGGAAGAAACCACCTAATATTTTTATTTCTTTTGAAATTTCAACTTGAGATATTGTTATGAACCAATTGTCCCACATTGAAAAAAATAGAGAAATGCTAAGGGGATTATAGCCAAATGGGTTCTCCCATCTATTAGGCTAGTTTTTTGGGTTGGGCTCTCCCGTTTGGTTTATAACATTGGTGCTTTCATTGAGAGTCCCACGCGTTGGGTCGTGACTCGGAGTGGTGGCCTGCGCACTACGAGTGGTGGCCTGGACCCAAGAGGGGTGTCAGCCGTGACCAACGAGGATCGATCCACGTGTGGGGAGCCGTGTGTTGGGCCGTGACTCGTAGTGGTGGCCTGTGTGCCAGTAGTGGTGGCCTTGACCCAAGAGAGGTGCCAGCCGTGACCAATGAGGATCGATCCACGAGTGGAGCCACGACTCGGAGTGATGGCTTGTGCGCCAGGAGTGATGGCATGGACCTAAGAGAGGTGCCAGCCGTGACCAACGAGGTCGTTGGTTCTCAAGCGGAGGCGATATATTGTCATGAACCAATTGTCCCACATTGAAAAAATAGGGAAATGTTAAGGGGATTATAAGCCAAATTGGTTCTCCCACCTATTAGGCTAGTCTTTTGAGTTGGGCTCTCCCGTTTGGTTTATAACAGATGTCATAATTTTCAACCCATCTAATTGCGTTAGGATTTACTACATATGTATTGATAGTGTATGTATTACTTGTTGTTACAGAAAGTTATCTGTAATTTTCTTTTGAGTGAGTCAATGTATAATTTATTTATTTATTGAGATTGTTAGAGAAGGAAAACTGATACGGGAATTCCTAGCTCGAGACCTTTCACACGAAGCCAAGCACGTGAGTTGCAACGACTCCAAGCCTTGTTCACATTCTTGTCCATGTGTGAGGCCCTAGTGAGCCCATCTAAGGGACTATATTTAATAAAATGTAAAGAGGCCCACCAAGACACCCCAAACCCACCTACTTAAATGCCAAGGGTAATTTGGTCTTTGTCCCTTCTTTCTAAGTGACTATATAAGCCATGTAATAGGGCTAGTCTTGCTTTAGTTCATTCCTATTATTCAAGAAACAAAGACTTGTAAATTTTTTACTTCTCTTTCTCATCATTTGGAGAGGCCAAAACCAAATTCTCACTAGTAGAGTGATACTAGTGTTGTATCTTGGCTAGAAACTAGGTTCTTGAGGTTCTTTGAGTTCCTCTTGGTCCAAGTAAGAACTTGGTATTGATATTTATTAGTCTTAGGGTCCTTTCTCTTATTAGGGTTCTTAGATTAATGAATATTGTGTGTCAAGTTTCTATCTCTTTCTTTGTAAATCTTGTTAACATTGTGTTGTTGAATATAAAAGCCTAGTGAAGCCGTGTGGGGCTTTTTCGATTCACTAGCAATATTGTCTTTGTTATTCTTGTTGTTAAACTCACTTTTCTAGTTCAAACAAGTGTTGCAAGCCTAGTGAAGCCGTGCGTGGCCATTTTCGATTCACTAGCACTTTGTTGTTCATCTTGTTGTTCTTGTGTTGGTTGGAATCTCTTGATACACACTTAGCATTGTATCATTTGGTATCAAAGCTCAAGGCTAGGTTTTGTTCTTACAAAAACAATCTTGGAAAGCTCTTACCAAAAAGTGTGTTCTTGAACATTTTGGTAAAAAAATTGGTTGTAGATCTACAAAAGTTTTACTTGTTTAGTTGTTTCTTGTGTTGGTTTCTTTCTCATTAACACAAAGGGTGTCTAAATCTAAAGTTGAGCTTAATGAAAAAGAGAATTGTGTTGTGAAAAAAAAAAAACTTGGAAGTGACTATTGTGGTGTATTGTTGTTGTGTTCTTGAAGGTGTTGATGTTGTGTTCATCCTAAACTTCTCCTCATCTTATGTCTTAACTTCTATAAAGATAAATATATCCAAAAAGGTTGTAAGACAAAATTGAAAATTGTTTGTGAGAAGACTTGCCAACATCACCTGTTCAAGACTTGACAACCATTTTTCCTTAAAACAAGGAACCTTGTCTTGTGGGACTAGTGAGGTCAAACATCACTTTTTGAGTTTGAAAAAAAAAAGGGTTTGAAAAATGTTACAACACTTTATGTTTTCCATCCCAATAACAAGTCATCCATTACAAAAGATCTAAGGGGACTAAGAGTTCAAGTTGATGAACTATTTATGTGGACCCGCGGCCATTGACATGCTGCCACGTCACCCTAGTTACTGTTCACGTGATAATTAAGCTCAAATTTGGATGTTCTAGTTTCTAATTATTGATTCCTAGTTTCCTCTAATTGACTTGAGAACTAATTAACAAACTAGTACATTCCTACTAGCTTGTCAATTAGTCACTTGAAGCCTTGTGTTCGTGTCAACGTTTGTTTGTGTGCTTTTGTCGTTTGAATACGTTGTAACTCTTGGCTCTAGTCCGACAAGAATTCTTTGAGTTTCAAACAAGAATCCATTCCAGGCAAGAGCATACTCATACCTTACGGATTCACGGGTTCCTAGCCAATCTACAACTCTTGTGGAACTTGAGTGTGAGTGAACCAAGAGAGTGTGAGTGAGGAGAGGGATTTTAAACTAACTTATTTGTTGCTTGTGTAGGTGATACCTTGATAATTGAGGGAACCACATCTCAAACCGTGGATTCTAATGAAATGGAGAATATGAGGGTCACTCTTGAGGCTATGACCTGAGCTCTTGAATGGTTGAGTACGGAAGTGGGAGCCATAAGAGGAGAAGTGAAACTATTAGTGAGAGGTTAGAACAAGTGGAGAGTCAAAGGAACTCTCGTCCTTCTACTCCTCGACATGTTTTGTCAAGTGGACATGATAGAAATTCCTCCGCCACCGTTACTCCCGAAACATGGCCACAATTGCTAAATCCTTCACTAGCTCCACTAAATACCGCAAGCCAAACCACTTATAACCCTCTAAATCGAGACTCCAATAGACCAACCCATTTCCAAATGTCTCAAGTTCCGCAAGAGGTACTCGGACATCAAATGCCTCCACAAAATCCGAACCCCCCTTCTAAGCTCCACTAAAACAAAGACCACCACCTTCACAAAATCCAATTCCTCCGAATCAAGTTCCAAATGTCCAAAATCGTCCCGTCCACCTTGAGGAATATGGTAGAGAGGATTATGAAGGGTATGGAGCCTTTGACGATGCCTACATGAGGTAAAAAGAGATGAGAGGAGGTCGTGTGGATTCAAGGAGATACCGAGGGTATGGAGAAAAGGGAAACCGACACCTAGAGAGAGACATAGGCATCAATACCATCAAATTGAGCCTACCTATCTTTAAGGGTGAAAGTGACCCCGAGGTGTATCTTGCTTGGGAGTCGGCGTGTGATAAAGTGTTTCAAGTGAATGATATCTCGGAGGAGAAGAAGAGTTGTTATGCCATAGCTCATTTTGAAGGCTATGCTAACACTTGGTGGGAATACGTCAAACGGTTCGGCAACGAGTTGGAAGAAGGACAACCACCACCATGGTTTCTATTGAGGTGCCTAATGAGGCAACGGTATCTTCCCGAAAGTTATCTTCATGAGTTGCTTGCTAGGTTGTACAATTTGCGACAAGGGAATCGAAGTGTTATGGCATACTATGACAAGTTTCATCAACTCATGTTGAAGCTTGATTATCGGGGAGAACAAATTGGCCATGACATCATTCGGTTCAAGTATGGGTTGAACAAAGAGATCTCCACTCATTTGACGCTTCACAAGTTTGATACCGTTGAAGGGATTTTCCAAGCGGCTCTTGAGATTGAAAGGGAGCTTAAAGAGAGGTCGACGTTCAAGGCAAAGGGACCATCAACCTCGGGTTGGCCGAGGAGCAAAGATATGGTCAACCATCTTCGGGTTGGCCCAAAAACAAGGACCAACCCGCCACTACAAGGTTGTCCGAGCCTAAAACTATAACGCCCCGAAAAACGGATCTCGGAGCGTCACACGGTGCTTGAGGATACGAGTAGCCCCAAGATAACCCTTTGAGCCATTTTCATTCAGTTCAACATAAATCAACGGGGTTTCCATAAATAACCCTCAAATATCAACAGAGTAATCATCATCCAAGAATAAAATAATTTCAGAAAGATAACAAAATACGACTTATTAGTCAACTCCCAACATCTATACTAGTCTGACAAGCCTCTAAGAAAATCAATAAAACCAGCGAGCCATTGAGACATGCCCTAACTGACTCATACTCAGTTATCAAATGTAAATAATTCTATGAAACCAACATCAGACATCACGTCCTCGGAACATGAGGACTCACCACAACAGAGGATATAGGAAAGTGTGCCTGAAGAATCACTGTCGAACCTGGAACTGAGCACCTGAACCTACATTCCGAGAAAATGCAGCCCACATCCGAAGATGTGGGTCAGTACCATGGAAAGGAATTGAGTATATGGGGGTGTATGCAGTTGTATAAACATCATCATCATAAATATTTATAAGAAATATACAGGATGTATGAAAGACTCACATAGCCCGAAGAAAATCATCATAATCATGAGAGGATGAAATAAGTATAATAACACATGTGAGTCATCATATAATTTGTCAATCACTTTCAGTTCATCAAGAATATCAATTCTCATAATGTAAATATCATTTAAATCTTTCGAAAGAATAACTTTCACAATTCCACTTTCAAATCACTTCACCATTCACCATAGACACAAGGAAACACACACACACTGGGAGATCCTATAACCGACATAAACCATGTGAGCTACATGGAGTCCAACGTACAACCTACGTTGGGGAGAGCCATCCTATCCTTGCCATCGGAGTAGGACTATCGATATCAAATCCACACAAACTAGTGATCACTCTATAAATCAGCCTAAGGCTCACTCCTTCGGGGGCACGTAGTTCTAGGGAAGTACGGTCGCTTTATACCCCCACTCGGTGCTAAATATTTCTCCCAGACTTAGCTCAGATCATTTCAAAGACAATCCACAACAAAACAATTTCAGTAATATATAAATATACATCGGGAGCCATCATATTTTCCATCTATCAAAATCAACCACGTTGTGGATTTCTTTCACACTCGAGTTCGAAACAACTCCATTAAGACCAAAAGGTCAAATCATTCAAAATATCTCAAATATTCAACATCAACGTGCTTATAACACACACTTTCTCAAAAACACACAATTTCCAATGGGGATTCACGACCCAAATATCAAAATCATGATAAATATCATTCAAGATTCATGTTTTATATCACCACACATATAAATTCATCTTTCAAAATCATAAACATCAAGATTTAATAATAATCATCATAAGATATGGGTTCATGCTTCAAATTCGTAAAAATCAAATAAAAATCATGCCTTTGTAAAGAAAAATACTTTTGGGCACAAGAACGAAAGAGAGTTCTTATTGAAAAACCCCACATACCTTGAATGATGAACTTTAGATCGATACTCATTTTTGAGATGTTAATCGTGTCTTTGAATGATGGTTCTTGGAGTTCTTGAACTAGGAACTTGGAATCTTGAATAAATTTGCAGAATTAATGGTGAACTTTGGAGGTTCTTGAAGTTGGATGTAGGAGCTTAGGGTTTTCTTTTTTAGGGAATTTGATGAAATATAACATATAATGCTTCTAATAGGCTTTAATATAGGGTTTGGATGGATTTGGGTGAGGGGGAATGACCAAAACGCCCCTAAAAATCAAATAATTCTCGAATTTGTCCTTTAGTGGACTGTTTTGATAGTCTGAAGTAGATCAACCATAACGTTTTACTCCGATATCCAAATTGGATGAAACCAATTTCATTAGAAAGAGGACTCTCATATCTTTCCGTTGATATATAGTATCTCACCCATATCATTGTGTACTAGGAGTTATGATCGTTTGAAGTTGACACAAAAATACGTCAGGCCTCAGTACTTTTTCCTGCACGTTTTACTGTTCACCACTATTTACGGTTCGATCGGAATGTTCATAACTCGTCGCTCGGGTGTCCGTTTTGGATGATCCATATATCGTTGGAAAGCTTATTCAATACTATACGCAATGGTGGGTCATAATCTAAGAAATTCCGCATAGAAAATTTATAATTCTTTCTAGAAGATAGAATCCAACACGTTTATGCACAAAATTTCAACGAAAAATTTCCCAGGGTATTACAAAAACAGTCCATAAATTTCCTACCCTGCAAGAAGCTCACAAGTATCCTAATCCTAAAGGGTTCCAATGTTTCAAGTGTCAAGGTTGGGGACATAAAGCCAATGAATGTCCAAACCGGTGCAATGTGATCCTAAGGGAAGGGAGATTGTATTACTTTGGTGAGAAAGTGGGTCTTAAAAAAGAAGAGAATAAGGCCGAGCCTCAAGATGGAGAGAAACCCAAAAATGAGCCACATGATTATGATGATTGTGAGGATGCTTATCCGCAAGAAGGGGAGTGCGTGGTTCCAAACTTTGTAGTGAGGCGTGCCATGATTAGTAAGGCGATAGATGACCCTAGCCAATGGGAGAATTTATTCCATACTAAATGTCTTGTGAAGGGAAGTGTGTGTACTATGGTGATAGATAGTGAAAGTTGTGTGAATGTGGTTAGTGTTGCAATGGTGAACTTCTTGAAATTGCCGACTACACCTCACACTAGTCCTTATAAGTTGCAATGGTTGAATAAATGCGGTGAGTTAAAGGTCACAAGGCAATGTGTGATATGTTTTAAGGTAGGCAACTACCATGACGAGGTGCTTTGTGATGTGATACCAATGCAAGCTTGTCATTTGTTGTTAGGAAGGCCTTGGCAATACGATAGGTCGACCAAACATGATGGAAGGTCCAATCGGTATACACTTGAGAAGGATGGCCGAAAGGTCGCTCTTCATCCATTATTGCCTTCCCAAGTGAATGAATTATACCAAAAGAGACGGGAATTGAGAAAAAAGGGAAAGAAGGCCGAGAGTGAGGGAAAAAAAGGGGAACCCGAGAGTGAGGGAGTAGGGGAAACCGAGGGGCTCCTAATTTCTAAGGGGCAAGGAAGTGTGGTGATGATGGCTAGGAGGAAAGAATTATTTGTGGATCATGACGAGGACACTCCGATGCTCCTCTTGGCTCATTGTTTTAACACTAACGCCTCTAACATTTCCATTTCTCCTCCTATTTCTCATGTTTTGCAGGATTACGAGGACGTCTTCCCAAAGGAATTACCGCAAGTATTGCCCCCACTTCAGGGAATTGAGCACCAAATAGATTTTGTGCCGGGTTCATAATTGCCCAACAAATCGGCTTATAGGAGCAACCCGATGGATACCAAAGAATTGCAACGCCAAGTTGAGGAACTCCTCAACAAAGGATATATCAAGGAGAGTTTGAGCCCTTGTGCGGTTCCTGTGCTACTAGTTTCCAAGAAAGATGGGACTTGGCATATGTGCGTTGATTTCCAAGCCATCAATAAGATAACGGTAAAATATCGTCACCCTATTCCTAGGTTAGATGATATGCTTGATGAATTAAGTGGTTCGTGTTTGTTTTCTAAAATTGATTTGAGGAGTGGCTTTCACCAAATTCGTATGCAACCGGGTGATGAATGGAAAATTGCCTTCATGACCAAATTCGGTCTCTATGAATGGATGGTTATGCCATTCAGCCTAACAAACGCTCCAAGTACTTTCATGAGGCTAATGAATCATGTGATGAAGCCATTTATTGGAAAGTTTGTTGTTGTTTATTTTGATGATGTATTGGTGTATAGTAAGTCCTTAGATGAGCATATAAAGCATTTACAATGTGTGTTTGATGTCCTCCAAAAGGAGAAGTTATATGCTAATCTAGAAAAGTGTTCTTTTGGTGTCCATGAGGTTGTATTTCTTGGGTTATGGTGAGCTCAAGAGGAGTCGAAGTGGATGAATCTAAGATTGACGCCATTAAAAATTGGCCAACTCCCAAAACCGTAGGTGAAGTGAGAAGCTTCCATGGGTTGGCTAGTTTTTATAGATGTTTTGTCAAAGAATTTAGCACCATTGTCGCCCCCTTGACCGAAGTGATTAAAAAGGATCGGCCTTTCAAGTGGGGAGATGACCAAGCTAAGGCCTTCGAGGACTTGAAAGCTATGCTCATCTCAGCCCCTTTTCTACAATTGCCGAATTTTGACAAGACTTTTGAGGTCGAATGTGATGCAAGCAAAGTCGGCATAGGCACTATTTTAATGCAAGAATTGAAGCCTATTGCCTACTTTAGCAAAAAGCTCAAAGGGGCAACTCTAAACTACTCAATGTACGAGTTGTATGCCTTGATTAGAGCCTTGACAACTTGGCAACATTATTTGTGGCCTAAAGAATTCGTGATCCGAACGGATCATGAATCCTTGAAGCATCTACGGGCACAAAACAAGCTTAACCGGCGGCATGCCAAATGGATTGAATTTCTTGAAACTTTCCCTTATGTTATTCAATACAAGAAGGGTAAAGACAGTGTGGTTGCCGATGCTTTGTCCCGAAAACATGTGCTTGTGTCTACTTTGTCGTCTAAGTTGATGGGGTTTGAAAGCCTCAAGTCTTTATATCCCGAGGACCCTCACTTCGCTCCTATCTATAGGGAAAGTGAAGAGTTGGAAAGGGATAGATGGGTTACGGATAGGGGTTCCCATCCCTATACCAAATTTGATGGATACTTGTTTAAAGGTAGACGATTGTGTGTTCCCTCAAGTTCGTGGAGAGAATTATTTGTGAGGGAAGCACACAATGGCGGTCTAATGGGCCATTTTGGGGTCGAGAAGACCCTCGGAATTTTGGAAGAACAATTTTATTAGCCTAGAATGCACAAGGATGTGGCCCGGATTTTTGGCCAATGTGTTGAGTGCAAAGGAGCCAAGTCACGGCTCCAACCCCACGGGTTGTACACCCCATTATCCACCCCTTTGCGTCCTTGGATTGACATATCAATGGACTTCATGTTGGGATTTTCGAGGACTAGAAGGGGGCGGGATAGTATTTTTGTCGTGGTGGATCGGTTTTCCAAGATGGCTCACTTTATTCCTTGTTCTAAATGTGATGATGCGCCTAGCGTAGCCTCTTTGTTTATTGATAATGTTGCAAAACTTCATGGTGTTCCGAGGACCATACTGAGTGATAGGGATTCTAAATTCCTAAGCCACTTTTGGAAGTCTATGTGGGGTAGACTCGGTACTAAGTTGTTGTTTTCGACTTCATGCCACCCACAAACCGATGGCCAAATGAAAGTAGTAAATAGGACCTTAGGGTCTATGCTACGGTCCATGGTTAAAGAAAAAATGACTTCTTGGGAGGAGCACTTACCGTTGATTGAGTTTGCTTATAATCGCGTTATACACTCGAGCACGGGGATGACACCCTTTGAGTGTGTATACGGCATCAACCCCCTCACCCCTTTGGATTTAACCCCTTTGCCAAGTGATCTTGTGATAATCTTAGATGGAAGCAAATGGGCCGAGGCCATGAAAAAGCTACATAAGAAGGTGAGGTTGCGGTTGGAGAAGAAAAACCAAGAGTTGCGAGGCGAGCCAACAAAGGAAGAAGAAAGCTCATTCTTGAACTGGGAGATTGGGTGTAGGTGCACCTAAGGAAGGATAGATTCCCATATCAAAGGAATGCTAAGTTGATGCCACGGGGTGATGGCCCGTTCCAAGTATTAGAAAGGATCAACGATAATGCCTACAAGATTGATCTACCCCCGGAATATCAAGTGCACAACACTTTCAACGTGTGTGATTTCTCTCGAGTGGAAACAGTGGAGGATGGCAATGATCCAAATTTGAGGACAAATTCCCTTCAAGATGGAGAGGATGATACGGGAATTCCTAGCTCGAGACCTTTCACACGAAGCCAAGCATGTGAGTTGCAATGACTCCAATCCTTGTTCACATTCTTGGCCATGTGTGAGGCCCTTGTGAGCCCATCTAAGGGCCTATATTTAATAAAATATAAAGAGGCCCACCAAGACACCCCAAACCCACCCACTTAAATGTCAAGGGTAATTTGGTCTTTGTCTCTCCTTTCTAAGTGATTATATAAGCCATGTAATAGGTCTAGTCTTGCTTTAGTTCATTCCTATTATTCAAGAAACAAAGACTTGTAAATTTTTTACTTCTCTTTCTCATCATTTGGAGAGGCCAAAACCAAATTCTCACTAGTAGAGTGATACTAGTGTTGTATCTTGGCTAGAAACTAGGTTCTTGAGGTTCTTTGAGTTCCTCTTGGTCCAAGTAAGAACTTGGTATTGATATTTATTAGTCTTAGGGTCCTTTCTCTTGTTAAGGTTCTTAGATTAATGAATATTGTGTGTCAAGTTTCTATCTCTTTCTTTGTAAATCTTGTTAACATTGTGTTGTTGAATATAAAAGTCTAGTGAAGCCGTGTGGGGTTTTTTCAATTCACTAGCAATATTGTCTTTGTTGTTCTTGTTGTTAAACTCACTTTTCTAGTTCAAACAAGTGTTGCAAGCCTAGTGAAGTCGTGTGTGGCCATTTTCGATTCACTAGCACTTTGTTGTTCATCTTGTTGTTCTTGTGTTGGTTGGAATCTCTTGATACACACTTAGCATTGTATCAAAAACTCTATTAAATCCTTCCTTTTATAGGAGTAATTTTTTAGATCGAACACTTAACTTTTATGGAAAAAATTCATAAATAGCAAACTTAAGCTCATAATTTGGTTTCATAACAACTGTTTCATAATTACCTGAAATAGCAACTTGTATTTTGTATTTTATAAAAGTGTTGCTACTAAAATACATATTTTGTTACTTAAATAAATAAGGAATAATAAATTCCTTTTTCATAAATTCCTCTTATTTAAAGCAGTAGATTCCTTTTTCATAAATTAATCTTATTTAAATTAGTAGATATCTTTTCCAAATCAAACTCAAATCTGAAGATCATTATCTTCATGATCTTCAAAAAAAAAAAATCTTGTTAGTTTCTTTTCATCTTCTTTTTTTTATCGCTTATTTTTTTATTTTAATTTCTTTTTCTTTTTCATTCCACTTTATTTTTTCTCTTCTATTTCTCTTCTTTTTTTTCTTTTTTCATTTTTTTCTTTATTTTTTTCTTTTTCGTTTTCTATTTTTTTTTGTTTTCCTATTTTCATTTTTTTCTTCTTTGTTTCTATTTTTTTATATATTTTTTATTTTTTTCACTTTTATTTTTACACTTCTATTTCTCTTTCTTTTTTTTTCCTTTTCACTTCTCTTTTTTGGATTTTTCTTTTTCTTTTTGTTTTTTTTCATTCTTTTACTTTTCTATCTCTATCTTTTATTTTTAAAAGACGAATATCTATATCACATATATATATTCAAAAATATGTACAAAATAAATAGACATACAAATTTGCATGTGTATTTACAGTACAAAACATATATATATATATATATATATATATATATATATATCTGCATATGTATTTACCGAAATACATATCTGACTCATATGTATATATAAACATATAGGACACAAAATGTAACACCCCGCATTTCGGGCTACAATATAGACCATGATTTCGATGCGTTGATAATCCCGAAGCCATAAATCCTATGCCAATATGGCATGATAATTATTTGTGTAGTATGTGAATCCATTCAAGCTTGAATTTAGACCACAGAGGTCCTTCAACTCAAGGACGAGTTGAAACTATTTCGATCGATTAAGTTTTAGTGGATGTTGTAATTTGTGTCAGCTTCCATTGATCATAACTCTCTGTATATGTCGAATTAGAGAGCCTACTATGTTTCAAATGATAGTTCTTCGAGTTAGCTTTCCAACGATACCAATTTTGCTAAAATCCGACACCCGAGCAAGAAGTTATGGCCTTTCAAAGTAGTAGGCGGCGCCTATGTAAACATAGGCGATAGCATAGGCGGCGCCTATGTAAACATAGGCGATAGCATAGGCAGCGCCTATGTGAAGGTTTCAAGTGACTTAAACACTCCATTTTTGGGGCAAAATGGTCCTTTTCCACCCTTACTTAGCCCTAAACACGAAATTCAGCTCCCAAAGACCCCAAAATACACCTTCATTCATCAAAATTGTTCAAGAACTCTCTCTAGAGTTTCAAAATAAAAACCCAAGCAACTCAAGATTCAACCGTGGGTTTTAGAAACTAATTTCATATTTGGAATCCTCTCAACGTAGGCTTCAAGAAGCACCTAATATTCGTAGTAATCGAGGTACGTGGGGTTATCTCAAAAATCTCATGGGCTTTAAAAATTCATGTTTTCAAATGGGGGTTTTGAAATTTCGAATATGATTATGTTTTAAACATTTTATGATATTGATTTGGCCCTTAGGTCTACTCCCAAAGTGATTTGCTATAGGATATATGTATATGCATGTATTCCGAAAAGATGTTAACTTGAGAGCATGAATGATATGAAATTTCCTCTCTTGATGTGAATTTGTTTTAAATGTTCATATGATGTAAATTGTTGAAAACATCTTGAAGAGCATGACATGAAATGTTTTGAGAATTGATATGATTTTGACTTGAAAACGAGAAGGTTATTCATGTTGAATACAATGGTTGAATGAGAAGAATGATGTGATATTGATGGCTTGCAAGTCGGGTATGACGATACCCTACAGAGTATGACATGTGATTGATTTGAACAAAGTTTGAATGCATTGATTTTCATGAGAAAGGTGGATGCCCGAAGAAGGCGTTTGAGTGAAAGGGCTCATCGCTGGAAACCGTAGTTACCGATGCGGGTCATATGATATTGTATCCTACATAGGAGGATAGTAAAATAATTGGGACATCTCACATGGGGGGATTTCCTGCGGTGTACTCACATGGGGGGTATACCGGCTCCAAATCCTAGCGGCTACTTGGATTGGAGGCTTGGCCACCGAGCACCAGAGGTGGATTCCACATAGCCGTGGAATTACAATTGTAGGGTATTCCACCTAGCTCAATCGCATTACATTGGTATTGAAAACTATTACATTATGCCCATGTGTTTTCAAATAACTTGATATGAAACTTCTTTATAATGGCTCTCACCTATATTATGTAAAAATATTATATTTCTGTTTTGATTTCTCTGCGTACTAGTACTTTTGTATTGACCCCATCTCCTCCCAGGTTCGGAGGCACAGTCTAGGGATCCAGATAACCAATAGATCTCTTCCGACAGATTTACAGAATCAAGTGGTGAGCGTTCTATGTTTCGGAAGGCCTGATGTCTGTCAGTTCATTTATCATTTAGTAGTTTTGGGACTACTGGGGGCCTTGTCCCAGTTTTCAGACAGTAATTTATTTCAGTCATGTAGTAGAGATTTTGCAGACGGTTGTTCAGATGTCGATAGATGTTGTGGGACATTAATTTCCCCTTTATTGATTTTTCATTTGACTTATGACCATGTTTCCGTAATATTGCGCATCTTCCGCATTTCTTATTATCATATTAATTATGTCCATGATTACCAGATAGATAGGGGTGTTTCGGGCCTTCATAGTTCGGAATGCTCGTCACGGCTAGGGCCCCGGTTCGGGCCGTGACACAAAATCTCTATAACCAAAAACAACAACTATATACATATACATATAAATAATCAAAAAATACATGATACATATCTTAAATAGTAAAAAATACAAATAAGTACATATGTTACCCTCTAAAATGACATAGAACAGTTCAAAAATAAATTCAACACTGTACAAAAATAAATATATGAATATGCATTTGTATATATAAAATACATTTGTGACATAATACATCTGTTTAATTGTGCTTGAACTACATATTTCTTCTTCTTCATGTAGACACCACAAATATTCTTCTGACAAAAAATTCTTGTACTGCTCCTTTGATAACATCGCCTTAATACGTTCTTCAAATTCATTGACTGTGTGACATCCTATATGTGGTGCAAACCTTGAAACTTGCCATGAATATATGATCACACGACACCCATAAAACAAAATAATGACATAAATCTATATTACATGTACTTTTAAAAAAAAATACGAGATACATAGTATGCATATGTTTTCTTTTACATAATACATATTACATTACAAAAAATACATATAGTTCTGCATATATATTTACAGAATATATGTCTGATCCATATGTATATTATCATATAAAAATACAAATATGACTCTGATATGTATTTACGAAATACATATTAGATTCATATCAAACATTAACAAACATAACTATAACATATATATTCATATGTATTCGCGAAATACAAATGTGACTCATATAAAACAATAAATACAAATGCACATCTTAAACAGTAACAACTATAACTATATACATTTACATATAACTAAATAAAAAAATACATAATACATATCATGAACATTAACAAAAAACTACAAAAATATATATAATACCCTCTAAAAAATATATCAATATAGCCATATGTGTATAAAAAATACATATACTTCACATGACCTATAAGCTAATAAAAATACAAATACAAATATCTTTAAAATTTCAAAATAAAGCACTATTAATATTTTTTTTCTCTCAATAACTGTGATTAAATTTCAAAATAAGGCATCCGAAAAAAGAAGTGAAAAGGGGGGGGGGGGGGGGGGAGAAGAAAGATAAATAGAAGTGTAAAAATAAAAGTAAAAAAATAAATAAAAAAGAAATAGAAAAAAAGAAGAAGAAAACGAAAATAGGAAAAGAAAAAAATATGAGAAAGGAAAAAAAAACGAAAAAAATAATGAAAAAACGAAAAAGGAAAAAAAGAAGAGAAATAGAAGAGAGAAAATAAAGTGGATTGAAAAAAATGAAAAAGAAAAAGAAATCAAAATAAAACAAATAAAACGATAAAAAAAGAAGATAAAAAAAAAATTAACAAGAGAAAAGTTAGAGATATATGAAATGATGCTTTATTTTGAAATTTTGAAGATTATTTAGATAATAATCTTCGGATTTGAGTTTGATTTGGAAAAGGAATTTACTAATTTAAATAAGAGTAATTTATGAAAAAGGAATCTACTAATTTAGGAATCTACTAATCTGTGTGAAAAAAAAAAATGATTTCCGTGAAGTTTGTTTTTTGGGTAAATTGGAGAGAGGTAAAATAATGGAGTGAAAAATAGGAAAGAAAGAGTGAAACATGCATGTGTAGAGTTAATGGACAAAAAAAAATGCTACTTTTGCTATAAAATGTAATTTTTAAAAAATATTGCTATTTATTATAATTATGATCTTAAGTTTGTCACTTTATGTAATTTTTTTCTTACTTTATAGTTTATTGTACCAAAATTGTTAAAAACTAATTTAAACTTTTACCTAAGTATTACGAAAGTTACAACATTAGAAGAATGTTAGTACTTATTTTCCTCATGGAGTAGTTGTCTTTGTACAATTACAAACTTTTCAAAATTCGTTATTTAGCTACCCATTGTTTAGATCTAAAATTAGTATTTCTTTTTCCAGTTTTCTTCTAAATGTGTTCATTAGTCAAACAATTTTCTTTTTTTCACATAAGAGGGCTGTATTTTATCCCATATATAGTTGGTTAAACTTAGACCATTAAGCACATAAACTCGAATTCAAAAATTAGGTAAATTTCAATTTGAAGACATTGGCTGGTGTAGTTCTTTCCCTGTTATTTTCTTCTGGTCTGTCTGACTTTTCTCTTGAAATTAATCAGTATTATTATATCTGCGGCTGCTTAATTTACTCATCTTCATTTACTTTTTTTGACATTTCAAACGTGTAATTTCTGTTCTAATCTAATTTTGACTGGAAAATGCTGCATGCCCAAATTAAGATATTCAGAGCTAAAAAGCAACTAATAGTTACTTGTCTTTTAATTACTTTGCTGATTGAAAAGGTCAACAAAATAACAACCTAACAACAAATATGCAGCCAGCTAAGCTTTTTCCCTCTGGTAATTTTGTTTATTGTATCAATTCAACATTTAAATAGGCAACACGGTACAGACAGGCGACAGATATACTTGTTTAACAGGACTTTTACACCTTAGGACAGTACTCCGCTAAAATAATAATCAATATATATATATATATATACACGACCAAGGTGTAATTCGTTATGTTCGGATAAATGAAATTTGTATTCAATATTATGAACTTCAATAATAAGTTCAAATCAAGTATGAACAATCAAATAAAGTTCTAACTATGTATTCGCAAATATGAAGAAAAAATCAAGTTCAAATTATTTCTGAAAATAGTAAACAAATTTAGAGAGAGATGATGATAGAAGAATCAAGTCCACTGAATTCACAATATGTCCTTAGAAATTATTCCCCTCGAGTATCCGTGGTTATGAAATATATCCTTCCAGAATAAAATAATTTACTTCAATAGAATAGCGGTACCTTAAAATCTACCTAACAACAAACTCACTCAACGGTAGCAAATGACACTTGAGTCTTTAGTCAACTTCAAAATTTCGTACCGATATCTTAGGAAAAATCAGATATTTATAGTCAAAAGGCATTGCTTCAGGTTCATGAAGAGTTACACTGTTTCAGAACGTCGGGTAAATGTACAGATCCATCTATGTCCGCAGATGACGATGTGCTGTCAGATGTCGCTTTTTACTCAAAACAAAAAGTTGAGTGATGACATGCAAATCGATATGCAGCTGGCACCTGCATCCGCAGATAGCCAAATGCCCCCGCACGTACATCTTTTGTCATCAAAGTCAAACAGTGAACTGATCGAAGGATCACGTCCCTTTAATGTGTATTTTGATATGTGTCTGCACACATATGCATACACAAATCAAAAAAAAATTCAAATCAGATTTTTAGATTAAAAAATCTTTCACTTAAGTTTAAATAAAGTTTGTCCAAAAAAATTGCCTCTTGATCGATTATTTGATAAATTCAAACCCGAAGTCGAAGTCAAGCGAATACAAATAAATTTAAAGGATAGTTTCTCGATCATTTGATAAATTTGAAATCGAAGACGAGCGAGCAACAATAACGACGATAGCGCGAGGCTTGTCTTCTTCTTACCTCACTAATAACATGGAGAAGTGCTTCTATACTTAACCTCAAGAATATTCCTTTCTTTCATCAATATGAGAGAAACACTCTTTTTATAAAGTGAAGACACATTTCACTTTCCCTCTATTTTTTATTCACATTTCATTACAAGAAACCAACATAATTAACAGCAAAAGGGTCTTGAATTAGATGAGTAGGTAGTATGTTGTAACCTGTGATATATTCGATCCAATTCATGTTAATTAATTACCTGAAAAATTATGATATGATTTGTTATGCACTTTTCCGTTTGTTTTTGTTTATTGTGTTCTATTTTTTTAGAGTCAAATTACATGGATTTTGATCAACATTTATTTTTTTATCATATGAATATGAGAAAAATTACAAATTATAATAGTTCTCAAATATTTAAATTTTAAATATTGAATTAATCTACTTTAATTTAATTTCAAAAATTGATTAAATTAACTTTCGTAAGGTAAAATGTGACAAGAAAAAAATAACTGAGGGAGTACTATATTTGAGTGGTTATTTTCTACAAAAAAAAATTCGGGCATAACAGTGGTTCATAAATAGAAAGATCGAACCAATTAACTACCACATTGTCACATGACTGATCATACAGCCATGCAAGTGAAGAATGCCTTTTCTGATGGATCTTCAAGTACATGTATAGAGCTAAACAATTAAAGCTAAAGAATGATTGAAGTTTTCTACTTATAAGGATAAATCAATTAAACTCATGTTCCATTTTCAACTTAATTTTTAAAACGACTGCAACTGTTCTGATTATTCTTATATGTAAGGAGACATAACATTCCCAAATTGAAGGACTATAAATTTGGTCACATCTATAGAGAGGGCAATAGAGTTGTACTCCCTCCAGTCTCGTATTAGCAGTCATGTTTCGTTTATCGTGAATTAAACTGCATATATAAATTTTGACTAGCATTTAAGATACATTTTTTCATCAAATTGACATGAAAAAAATTGCAACTCGTAGTATTTCTTGTATAATTTTGCATATCTAAATTTTAAACATGACATATATATTAAAGATGTTCTAGCTAATACAATGTACGTACCGACAAAAATTAATTAAATTAACTTTCAAAAAGAGAAAATATCACAACTAATTTGATACCTAGGGAGTAGATAATTTTGCAAGATTTGGAAAGTAACCAACTAGTGAAACTAAACGTGAATGATGCTATATATTTTGATACCTCCACCTTTTTTTAAGTTAACTCTAGACTCTCGGGGAACTTGTGCAGGCGGTGGGATAACTATTCTTGGATATTAGAAATATTCTTTTATTCAACTTTTTTGGGTGTTAGAAATATTTGTTAATTAACTTGATCTTTGCATAATAATAATAACAAAACATGGAAAGTAGTTGGCACAAAGCCTTACGAAGTGTTAAAAATATTGTAGTGCGAAGTACATATGATTTTTTAAAATGAAATATAGCAAACAAACGTCAGAAGCTGTTATTAAAGGTTTGGTAGTTCGTAGCACATTTTGCAAACACCTCCTATTTGGTATGCAATTGTAACTAAGTAGAATTGTATTGGTAGGGATAGCCATAATCACATACATTTGGACATACATTTGGTCTTGGATAAGAATTTATAATAGAACAAAAACAAAATAAAGAAGGGAGGGAGATTCTTCATAACATAACCCTAATAAAATATAACTTCTTCAATATATAGGCATCCTCGTGAAGTTTACATCCTCTTCTTTAACCAGAGTTCCAACATAATTTATTTGTTCCAACAGTAATCTTTTTCACAATCCGTTTTTATTTGTTGGCTTTCAAAAAGTATTCTTTAGGTTCCGAACTCTTTATCTTTTTTTGAATGTGATTTTCTTCGTGGTTGAATATTTACTAATAGCAACGCGGATAAATTAAAGAAAACCACTTACTTGTTTTTTCTAGTTAACATTACTGCTTCAAAAATAGATTAGATGTTATACTATACGCCACGTACAAGGTACCCAATTGTAGGGAAATGTCAATGAAAATTACCAATCGAGTAGCTAGTAGTAGTAGTAACGTGCAAGCTAATGGAGAAATATTATTGTTTGAAGGAAAACAAGTCACAACGTCTAAAGGCAACTTTCGAAAAGTCAGCAAATGAATTAAGGTTCTATTGAAAGAATATGATGGGATGAATATGATCTGTTTATATTTAATTAAAGATTTAATTAAAGTCTGAGTCGTGAAATAGTAGAAAAAATCATAGGAGAGGTAGCTTAGTTCCTCGATCATTTAATGGATTATGGGTTTTACAATTTACATTGAACGATTATATTATAATTTGAATAAGTTAAGATCCAACACAAATATTGAATATCATGTAGGAATTCCACTAAATAAATCCTACCGCGTCTTTCATTTGTACTCCCTCTATCCCAAAATAAGTTTCACTTAAAAAATTTAAAGTTCACCTCCCTCTGTCCCAAAATAAGAAGTTTCACTTAAAAAATTTAAAGCCCATTAAGAAAAGTAATAAATTAATTAAAGGTATTATAATTTACTAAATTACTCTATTTATTAAAGATTTTTTTAGAAAGGAGAGAATTTCAGTTCTTCAATACAAAGGATAGGGTCATGGGTGTCAAATGGGCCGGGCCGGGACAACCCGGAACTGGCCCTTCATTTTTAACCGGGTTAAGGGCCGGTTTGGACGCTATCCGGGCCGGGGCGGGCCAAAAAGTAGAAAAATTAAAATCCACCCTAACCCGGCCCACTTAACCCAACCCGGTCAAACCCACCAAAACCCGGTCAAACCCAGTTAAAAAACGGTCAAACCCATTTAAAAAATAAATAAAAAATCCAATATACACTATATACACTCCAATATACAATATATATTTTTAAAAAAATATATAAACAATTACACATATATACGTACCATTCAATATATAATTATATATGACTATACGTACTACTTTAAATAAAACATATGCTATAATAGTATAATATATATATATATATATATATATATATATATATATACACTACAATATATATATATATATATATATATATATATTTATATACTAATTTATAAAACATATACACATGTATACATTAAATATATACTACTTTAGAAGATATATACACATATATATGCACCATTCAATATATATGTACTACTTTAAATAAAATATATGCTACAATATACATATATATATATACAAAAATATGTATATATATATAGTTACATACTAATTTATAAAACATATACACTTGTATACATTAAAGATATATGTCTATAGAAGATATATACACATATATACGACCATTCAATATATATGTACTACTTTAAATAAAGTATATACTACAATATATATATATATATATATATATATATATATATATATATATATATATATATATACTTACATACTAATTTATAAAACATATACACTTGTATACGTTAAATGTATACTACTTTAGAAGATATATACACATATATACGCACCATTCAATATATATGTACTGCTTTAAATAAAATATATACTACAATATACATATATATATACAACAATATATATATATATATATATATATATATATATATATAGTTACATACTAATTTATAGAACATATACATATGTATACGTTAAAGATATACGTCTATTGAAGATATATACACATATATATACACCATTCAATATGTATGTACTATTTTAAATAAAATATATACTACAATATACATATATATATATATATACTACAATATGTATATATATATAGTTACATACTAATTTATAGAACATATACACATGTATACGTTAAAGATATACGTCTATAGAAGATATATACACATATATACACACCATTCAATACATATGTACTATTTTAAATCAAATATATACTACAATATACATATATATATACTACAATATGTATATATATATATAGTTATATACTTATTTGTAAAACATATACACTTGTATACATTAAATATATACATCTGTAGAAGATATGTACACATATATACACACCATTCAATATATATGTACTACTTTAAATAAAATATATACTACAATATACATATATATATACTACAATATGTATATATATATATAGTTATATACTAATTTGTAAAACATATACACTTGTATATGTTAAATATATACATCTGTAGAAGATATATACACATATATACACACCATTCAATATATATGTACTATTTTAAATAAAATATATACTACAATATACATATATATATACTACAATATGTATATATATATAGTTATATACTAATTTGTAAATCATATACACTTGTATACATTAAATATATACATCTGTAGAAGATATATACACATATATACACTTCTATAGAAGATATCCAATTTATAAAACATATACACATGTATACGTTAAATATACACTTCTATAGAAGATATATACACGTGTATACGCACCATTCAATGTATATATACTACTACTTATAAAATATACTACATTATATATACATTACAATATATATAGATATACTTATATACTAATTTATAAAACATATACACATGTATACGTTAAATATACACTTCTATAGAAGATATATACGCACCATTCAATGTATATATACTACTACTTATAAAAAATACTACATTATATATACATTACAATATATATAGATATACTTATATACTAATTTATAAAACATACACACATGTATACGTTAAATATACACTTCTATAGAAGATATATACACGTGTATACACACCATTCAATGTATATATACTACTACTTATAAAATATACTACATTATATATACATTACAATATATATAGATATACTTATATACTAATTTATAAAACATATACACATGTATACGTTAAATATACACTTCTATAGAAGATATATACACGTGTATACGCACCATTCAATGTATATATACTACTACTTATAAAATATACTACATTATATATACATTACAATATATATGGATATACTTATATACTAATTTATAAAACATATAAACATGTATACGTTAAATATACACTTCTATAGAAGATATATACACGTGTATACACACCATTCAATGTATATATACTACTACTTATAAAATATACTACATTATATATACATTACAATAGATATAGATATACTTATATACTAATTTATAAAACATACACACATGTATACGTTAAATATACACTTCTATAGAAGATATATACACGTGTATACGCACCATTCAATGTATATATACTACTACTTATAAAATATACTACATTATATATACATTACAATATATATAGATATACTTATATACTAATTTATAAAACATATACACATGTATACGTTAAATATACACTTCTATAGAAGATATATACACAAATATACAAAACATATGCTACTTAATATAATAAATTAATATATTTGGTAGTAAATTAATAACATATTAGAAGTAAGTTTTTAATTTAAAGTAGAAAACTAGAAATTCAATTTAAAATTTTAAATCGTTAAATGAAAAAATATAAAAAGCAAGGACTAAGGAGTGAATGAATTTGGGGAATTTTATTGATTGCAAAATGATCCAAAATTTATAATTTACATGAATGAAAAATCTATAAATTATGCATCATTTTTCCCAACTCATTCATGTTAATATTAATGGGAACTTGCATAGGATAGTCGAAGTCAACGGGGGCAAAACCATGCATTGGACTTGATTCTGCTGAGTTCTCCCGTGAAGTCATAATTTCTTCAAGTTTCAGCTCGTCGCTCGGCTCCGGTTCCATTCCTTGGTTTCTTCTTTCCTCTATAATCCAATCTCTGAGGCAAACTAGAACATTCATTGCATTGCTTCCCAATGAGTGTCGGTTGTCTCCAAGCTGCTGTCGTCCCTGACTAAAGGCGCTCTCTGATGCAACGGTTGACATTGGAACATTCAAGATATCTCTAGCTAATCTTGAAAGCACAGGATATTGTGTTTCATTACTCCTCCACCAATCCAACGTGTTGATCCGTCATCTGCGATCCTCTGGTGCCGTCCGAAGATAATATTTCAGCTCTTCCCGATAAGTTGATGTGTAAGTTCTCTCATCAACACTGTTCCAACAATTTAACTCATAAAACGAATCAGAAAAACCACTATGTGTCGGGCTTTTAGAAGATGATGGCTCCTCGGGAGGATGAGGAGCTACAGTTGGAGTGATATTTGTAGGTACGACTAAATCAAATAAATCAGCATAGTGATTATATAATTTTTCTATGTAATCCTTTGCATTAGCCGTAGCCGTCCACAAATCAGGTTGTACTTGTTCAGAATCATGGTTAGTATTTATTTCTAAGTTAGTATAAATAAGAGTACTAAAGTGACACATATTATTATATTTCATGCACGGATTTAGCATAGCACCAACCAAGTAAATAGGGGGAATCGAAAAAAAATATTTTTTAAATTTCGTAAACATGGCGTCAACAACTTCTTTATTTTTATATTCTTTGAGCAAACCAGAAATATCGGCTATATATGTCAAAATATTACAAACAGTAGGATAATAAGCACCGAAAAATTCAACCGTAGCTACATAAATTTTTTCTAAAAACTTAACAAGATCATTAATTACAACCCAATCAGAATTATGTAGCATGCAATCAACAGAATCAACAAATGAACCGCAATGTTGGTTAAAAGCTAGTGTAATAGGAATTCTATATTTATAACAAGTTTTTAAAAATTCATACGTAGAATTCCATCTAGTATCAATTTCCTCAGGCATCAAAATCGGTGTAAGTCCATTTTCTTGACATTTAACTTTAAATTCTCAAATTCTCGATCTACGATTATTTCCTTGAATAAAACCAACAGTAAGACGAATTTTTTCAATATAAAACTCAAAAAACTCAAGACCATCTTTTACAATTAAATTATATATATGACATGCACACTTAATATGAAAAATTTCAGGCAAGGGCGGAGATAGCGTAGATTTTAATTTTTTTATGGCAGTGTTGTTGTTAGAAGCATTATCAAAAGCAATACAGAAAATTTTATTTTCGATACCATAATATCCGACAATTTTAACAATAGAATCAGCAATAAATTGTCCAGTATGTTTACGATCTTCATCATATAAAAAAGCAAGAATACGTTTTTGCATCACGAAATTACTATCCATCCAATGACAAGTAACGGTTAAATAATCATTTTTATTTACAACACGACCAAGATCAGAAGTTAGGGACAATTTACATTGAATATTTTTTAACAATGTTGATAAATAAAAACAATATTGTGAATGAAGTCTAAAAATATCAGACCGACAAGTAGTTCTAGGAATACCGTTAAACATAAGATTATAAATTGCTTGTATATAACGAATAAAGGCATCAGAAGAAGGAAAATTAAAAGGCAAACAACCCACAACTACCATTTTAGCTATTTCTTCCCGGTCCCTCAATTTATTATACTTCTTCGCTACGTGACCGGTTGTTGGGTCCATTCTAGTTTGCGTTGGCCCACCAACATCCCCACCACCTTTTGCAATATTTAACTCTCTTTTGTGATCTTCAGCTACATGTCTCATTAACGTACCCGTACCCCTTGCTTGCCTCCACTTCTATGCTTATATATTTGTTGACAAATATTGCATTGCACCTCAATATCTGATATACGTTCAAAAAATTGCCATGCAATACTAGTTCTTTTACGAGGTCTTGGGGCACTGGGAGCACGGGGAGGGAGATTAACCGATTCAGATCTAACGTTAGCATCTTCTACTGCGGGTGTCTCAGCAATATTTTCATTATCTTCGTCTAAATTAACCGCATCTACTTCATTTTCTTCTTCTATACCGTAATTTTCCTGAGCTTCTACATAATTCATATCGTGAGCACCTATACCTATTTCTTCCTCAAAAGGTGTACCAAGCGGTACCGGAGGCGAAGACACACGGGTATATCTACTACTTGAACTACCTCTACCGCTAGTAATTCGCTTTTTACTACCACTACCGCTTCCGGGACAAAAAAATTTAACACCTTTAGTAGTGAGGTTTCTTAATTTATCCATAATATAAATTAAATTAAACTAAAAATATTCAAAATACACAAATATAATAAAATTAAATATTAAACAATTAATACAATAAATAAAAATTAAACATAAGAGATGGAACGACAATACCGAATTTTGGAAGTATCCGAAGATTGCGCCTTTAGAATCTTCCGCTCATACTTTGTAAACGAAAAATTAAAAAATTAAAGTGAACACTTTAAGAAATTACATATATTGAATATTTGAGAATTGAGAATTGGGATTTGAGAGAGAATGAGATTTGAGAGAGTGAAAAATTGTGTGAAAAATGATTTGAAGTTGTAGGGTATTTATAGAATTTTTTTTGGGATTAAAAAATATTTTTTAAAGTTCTTTTTTTTTTAATAAATGGGCCCAAACTAGCCGTTTGGACCAAAAAACAGCTATATAGCCGTTGGGCCAACGGCTAGTTTGGCCCAATTTTTTTTTTTTTCTAAATAATGGTATTCGGGTCGGGCCGGTTAACCGGCGGGCCTGGACCGGGCTTGGTCCGGGTCGGGTTAGCCGGTCCCATTTTTAAAAAATAACCGGCCCAGGACTCGGAACCCTAAAGCCCTAGGGCTTACCGAGCCGGGTTAGTTACTAGGGCCGGGTCGGGCCGACCCACTTGACACCCATAGATAGAGTTGAAAAAACATACTTAATTATTTTTGTCTTGATTTCTAAAATGACATTTATTCTGAAAATTTTAGTTTTTGTTAAATTGATACTTATGATAAGACGTTAGACGGTTAGGGCTCATTTGGTAGAGTGTATAAGATAATACGGAAGAGATTGTATTAATAATACTGGGATTAGTAGTGCAGGGATTAGTAATACTGAATTATTTTTTATGCAGTGTTCGGTTTGATGTATTGAAAATAATATGTATTGTTCTATTTTAAAAAGAATATTGTTTGTTTACAAAAATACCCTCGATATATTATAGCTTTGTGCGTTTTCTTTGCAAAAGTTAATTATTATTTTATATATAAAAAAAAAAGTTAACAATATAACTAATTATTTACTTTAGAATTTAAAGATTTACTCATTCACTTACAAAACATATTTTTTTATTATCTTTTCTTTATTTGTTCATCATTTGTTTGTTGTTTCCACTTTGTGGTATTTTTAAATTGGAGGGAAGTACGTGTAACTTTTGAACGAGACAATAAAATCATTATTAACATAAAATTGTATTCTATAGAGTGTAAAAACTAAGTAAAAAAAATATTTTTATTTATGGATATCCTATTTACAAAATTAAAGCTTGTATGCCATTTGTTTTTGAATTTTTACCACTAAATATTTTTTAAGTTAATGGCGTAGTTTTTTTATAGATAAAATTATTTGGAGGGATATTATTATTTTGATAAATTGAAAAGAAGTAACTCATATTGAATAAATCGGAAAAGATTTTTTAAAAAATAAAGAAATTTGTGGACATTTTTGTAAATAATAATAAAATTTGTAAACTAATTTATTTGAATAAATTTATTAGTACAAATATGAAAAATAAAATTAAGGAAATAAAAAAAATGCTTAAAAGAATTTGAGGGGTATTTTTGAATTTACACACACTAATCTCATGGTATTAAAACCCGTTATTACTAAGGCAAAATGGTTCGATGGACCCCTGTACTATGTCGGTTTTGTAAGTTGAACACTTCTACTTACATGTTTGTCATCTGGATCCCTGAACCCACTAAAAAACAATATTTTAAACACTTTTTCGGTGAGTGTAACACACTCGCCCCACGTCAACTATCACGTCATCTTCCACATCATTTTTATATAAAAAAAATATTAAATATTAAAATAAATAAATAAACAAACAAGCCCCCTCTCTCTCTTCCCCTTTTTTCTTTCTTTTCCTGTTCTTTCTTTCTCTATTTCTTCTTCTTCTTCTTCTTCCTCCTTTCTCATTCTTCTTTTCCTTTATCATCTTCCTCTTCTTATTCTTCTTGCTCTACGAAAAAATTAAAAAATGAGGGTCGAAAAATTTAAGAAGTATGGAAAGAAGGAATTTTTGGAGATTTTTGCGATTTGGGTGATTCAAGAAACTTGAAATTCAATGTAAAGACTCAATTTTTATATTTTCTTTAAATTTTTTGTGATTTGGGTAATTCGAGAAACTTGAAATTCAATGTAAAAATTCAATTTTTGTGCTTTC
Source organism: Capsicum pubescens (assembly GCA_030864215.1). NCBI lineage: Eukaryota > Viridiplantae > Streptophyta > Magnoliopsida > Solanales > Solanaceae > Capsicum > Capsicum pubescens. The sequence goes on from CM061541.1 coordinate 43,493,181, forward strand.
TTTGAAATTTTTGTGATTTGGGTAATTCAAGAAACTTGAAATTCAATGTAAAGACTCAATTTTTATGCTTTCTTTAGACTTTTTGTGATTTGAGTAATTCAAAAAAGTTTGAAATTCTTGAAATTCAATGTAAAAACTCAATTTTTATGAATTTTTGTGATTTGGGTAATTCAAGAAAGTTGAAAATTCTTGAATTGAGTGAATTTTGTGAATTGGTTTCTTTATGAATGGAGGTTTCTTTGTTGCTGGGGAACTTGTGGGGCAGCGGGGGAGAAAGGCTGGGGTGGGATGGGGGAGAGGGGCTTGGGGAAGCAGGCTGGGGAAATGGTGTGGGGGGGAGGGGCAGCGGGGGAGAAGCCTGGGGTTGGGGTAATGGGGGGTGCTGGATGGGGGCTGGGGTGGGGTGGAGGGCCTGGAAGGGGCTGGGCTGGGCTGAGGGTGGGGGGATTGGACGGGGGCTAGGGTGGGTGGGGAGGGGCTGGGGTGGGGAGTTTTTTTTTTTTTCAACTTATTATTTTTTAAAACATTTTTAAATTTAAAATAGAAAATGGTCTGTTACCCCCCCCCCCAACCTTTAGTCGAAATCTCAACTACACACGCAACCTTTTAATGTGACCTATTACCCCCTGAACTTATTTTTACCGAATTTATTACCCCCCAGTTGCTGACGTGTCACTGGACGTGACTACATGCGCCCATAGGCGCGTCAGTTGACTTTTTTCACTTTAAAATCATTATTTTTTTATTTCCACGTCATTATTTTTAATAATTATTATTTTTTCTTAATAAATATTGGCTTCTTCTTCTATTCTTCTTCTTCAATGGCTTCTTTTTTCTCTTCTTCTTGTTCTATTCTTCTTCTTCTTCAATGCCTTCAATGGTACAGCTTCAATGGTGAAATGCCGATGAACAGTGACGGCGCCGGAAAATTCAAAATTTCGTCGACTTTTTTTTTTTATGAATTTCACGTAATTCGATTCAACATTTTGATTCAACACGTTGATTCAATATTCGATTCAGCTTCACGTAATTAATGGCATTCAACTTTTTTTATTCAATATTCTCACGTAATTCGAGTTCTTGGATGCCATTGAAGAAGAAGAAGAAGAAATGCCATTAATGAGTTCTCACTTGAACTAAGAACTTCGATTCAAAAAACTTGAAAAAAATTAAGAACTTGAATTCTTGAATGAGGAGATGAGGAAGATGATAAATTAATCTTGAATGTCATTGATTAGTTCTTGGATGCTATTGAAGAAGAAATGTCATTGAACCCGAATTAACTTGAAAAAATTTAAGAACTTGAATTCTTGAATGAGGAGATGATGAAGATGATAAATTAATCTTGAATGTCATTGATGAGTTCTTGGATGCTATTGAAGAAGAAATGTCATTGATGGGTTCTTGGATGTTATTGAAGAAGAAGAAGAAGAAGAAGAAGAAGAAGAAGAAGAAGAAGAAGAAGAAGAAGAAGAAGAAGAAGAAGAAGAAGAAAAAATGAAGAAGAAGAAAGAAAAATAATAATTGTCATTGATGGGTTCTTGGTGCCATTGAAGAAGCCATTGAAGAAGCCATTGAAGAAGAAGAAGAAGAAGAAGAAGAAGAAGAAGAAGAGGAAGAAGAGGAAGAAGAGGAAGAAGAGGAAGAAGAGGAAGAAGGGGAAGAGGAAGAGGAGGAGGAAGAGGAAGAGGAGGAAGAAGAGGAAGAGGAGGAAGAAGAGGAGGAAGAAGAGGAAGAAGAGGAAGAAGAGGAAGAAGAGGAAGAAGAGGAAGAAGAGGAAGAAGAGGAAGAAGAAGAAGAAGAAGAAGAAGAAGAGGAAGAAGAAGAAGAAGAGGAGGAGGAAGAAGAAGAGGAAGAAGAAGAAGCAGAAGGAGGAGGAGGAGGAGGAGGAAGAGGAGGAGGAGGAGGAGGAGGAAGAAGAAGAAGAGGAGGAAGAAGAAGAGGAGGAAGAAGAAGAAGAAGAGGAGGAGGAGGAGGAGGAGGAGGAAGGAGGAGGAAGAAGAAGAAGAAGAAGAAGAAGAAGAAGAAGAAGAAGAAGAAGAAGAAGAAGAAGAAGAAGAAGAAGAAGAAGAAGAAAGAAAAATATTGAAGAAACCATTGAAGAAGAAGAAGAAGAAGAAGAACGAGGAGGAGGAGGAGGAGGAAGAGAAGGAGGGGGAGGAGGAAGAAGAGGAAGAAGAAGAAGAAGAAGAAGAAGAAGAAGAAGAAGAAGAAGAAGAAGAAGAAGAAGAAGAAGAAGAAGAAGAAGAAGAAGAAGAAGAAGAAGAAAGAAAAATAATAATTGAGAAATAATAATGTTAAATTATTATTTTTTTTAGAGTAAAAAAATAAAAAATGACGTGGCATGGCGTGGCAGCACGTGCATCACACCACATTTGCAATGACTGACTGTCAGTTTTGGGGGATTTAATAATTTCACTTTAAAATAGTTCAAGGAGATAATAATTCCACTTTAAAATAATTCAGGGGGGTAATAGGTCACATTAAAAGGTTGAGTGTGTAGTTGGGGGGGGGGGTAACAAACCATTTTCTCAATTTAAAAAAATGGAGGAAAAAAAAGATTTTTTTTTTAAAAAAATTTTAATATTATTTTTAATATTTTAAAAAAATTATTTTAATATAAAATTGATCAAAATTGACTCCACTCGCACCTTAGGCGCATGCCTACACACACCTCATCCTAGTCAGCGTTTTTAATGCCACATAGGCCTAGTCAACGATCAAAGAGTTTGAAATATTACTTTTTAGTGGGTTCAGGGGTCTAGATGACAAACATGTAAGTAGAAGTGTCCAACTTACAAAATCGACATAGTACAGGGTCCATCGAACCATTTTGTCTATTACTAATACCACCATATGTGATGTATTAGTAATACACCCTATAATACCATGTAGGGTGTATTACTAATACATGGTATTAGTAATACATTGGTCCAAAATTCTATCAAACATAATATCAATTAATACTACACTTAATACATAGACTATTTCTCCTAATACGTCCTACCAAACGACCTCTTAATATTTTTCTTATTGGTTATGAACTGTGAGGGTAAAAGTTTAGGCACGCCTAGTATTTACACGGACCTACGCATCTCCCCTATAGATACGTGGTATGTTTATTTATAACATTTTTACTACTCAACTATATGAGTAATTGATATACTTTGTGTTATGATCGATCAATTAGTATACTTTGTGTTATGATCTTCCCTTTTTTCTTAATCATAATAAACTGATTTATTTGATACAATCGAATATAAATGGCAGGTAAGTTCTTTCTCTGGATGTGTTGGTGCTATTAACAACAATAATATATATATCCATTAAACAAGGGCGGCTCAATGGAGTTGGTGGCCTAAAGGCGAACCACAAAAAAAGACCTTAAATTTATTTTGTGTTATACTAAAGAGAGAATTTTGGAAAAAATGTAAAGATCTCTTTATGTGACCTATAAATCATGATTCGAGTCATGAAAATAGTCTTTAGTGCTTGCATTAGCATAAACCTCAGACATTTCTTGAGGTGTGCCGCTTTCCTAAACCCTATTGATACAGGATATTTTATGCACTACTGCCAATACTAATATTTATATACTAAAGAGACAAAATAACTTAATTTTTGATCCATCAATAACACAAGTTAAGAGAAATAGGTCACTCGAAAAATTGAATTGGCAAGTTAAATGTTTGAAAGAAAAAAGGTAAGTTATCGTAATTTACCTACTCTTTAAAATAACTTCAGCTAAGTAAAAAAATAGCATAAAGTTTAAAATCTTTTATTAATAATAATTTCATTAATTGTATATTCTCTTTGTCTCAAATTGTATATCGAGAATTCTAAATTAGTTATCTCAATCTATTTGTCATTTTAGAAATTCAATATAAAATTAATTATTTTTTCTCATGTTATCTTTAATAGTAATTGTTCTTAAAGACTACAAACACTTCAAGATGACACATAAATAATATAAATATTCAATGAATAGAAACTATATCTTAAGATATAAATAATGATGAAATAATCACACACTTTTAATCAATAATTTTTAAAAGAGTGTAAAAAGAAAACACAATAAATAATTGGAGATGAAGGAAGTATCATATAAAATAGAACAGTAATACATAGAAGCAGTTATTTTGAGGCCTTTGGTATGTTGGGGCCTAAAGCAGTGGCTTCAATGACTTTATCATCGAGCCAGCCCTGCCATTAAAATTCCACATATAAAGTTTGAAAAGGGTAAAATATATGTAGACCTTACGACTATCCCAAAGAGGTAACTAGACTATTATCGAAAGACCCTCGATTTAAGTGTAGCAAACTGAGGTATAAAGAAAAGAAAAATAGTTTAAAAAATATAGCAACTAACATGAGAAGAGTGCAAAATCTATCAGAAAAATAATAATCAACATAACTACAAATATAAAGCAATAATCGTAATACAATCCACAATGACAATGATAGAGATTTATGGTTAAACCTTAAGCTACCATACTACGATTAATGCACGACAACACTCCTACTTGATTAACTTTATCTTAATTGTATAATCAAATGTTTGGCACATCTCAACATTTGAGATTATCATTGTTGATTATAATTCTTTGACCTCATTTTTCCTATACTATTATTCCTTTCATATTGTTTGACAAGACAGGGGAGGCGGGGGGTGGGTGGGGGGGGGGCTATTTTAATTTGGACGATTTTCTGTGAAAATATGGATATTCTGTATTTAGAGCGCTCTGCCATCATTGTTGGTTTTCTTTTTGGATGTATAATATTTTTATTTTATTTTTTGCGCTAAATAAAGCACGTGATGAAATGAAGAAAAGTCTAACAAAAGCAGAAACACATTAATAGTTGGATTTACAAAAAGACCAAGGATTACAAATATTTATCAATGAATGTGTGACTACAACATTATAATATCCATTAATTCGTCGTCTTTAATTTATAGACTCAATTTCGAGGACTGCAAAGTTCGGTAGTGGCGAATAAAAATGACTAGACAATGACTAGACTGCAAAATTAAGTGTGTTTGGTAGGTAGAAAAATATTTTTCATCAAAAATATTTTTTCAAAAAATATATGTATTTTTAACTTTCTTTTATATACCTGATAAGTAAATAAAAAAAATATAATATTTAATAATACTTATATATAATCTACATAAATATAATGAGATTTGTTATAAAACTCAAATTCAAGAAGTTTAATTTGTTGTTGTAATGACAAAAATCCCTCCTACGCTAATTGGCTGATGATGGAAATACCTTGTAAATCATGCTTGAAGTAATTTAACCGCAAAGACTTACTAGGTTTGTTAAAGTTCAAAAAGTACTTAGTTGTATGACATAATTAATCAACCAAATTATTAAGATTTCTTTTAACTTTTCCTCTCTTACCTTTGCAATGTAAAATTTGTTGTACTTTACTTCTTTCATAGTAAAATAATATTTAGTTATAAGAGTATTTTAATTTTATTTTAAAAGGGGAATATTTGTTCTTCAGTGACATCCATACCGATGGTAAGGGCATTTTGAGTCTTTCGATTTCCTGTAATGTTGTCTCACATCTATCCGTTCAATCAATTCCCAATATGCCAATGTCCTTAATTTGCCTCTACATGGTGCAAGTAGCCAACCATCATCACGTGAAATTAATCAAGGTGTTGTAAATTATTCAGACACTATATTTATAAAATATCTAGCAGTTATATATTTTCGTGATTCATTTTAATGATTATGCTTGCTAGCAGTATTTGGATATGCAATTTCATCTTATGATTTGAAATCATAAAATAAAATTAATATTTAGATATGCGATTTTATAATAAGATGAAATCATAAATTCTCAGAAAAGCTTGTTTTGAATATTTCATATCATGATTTGAATATTTTCATACAACAAAATAGACCACGAGTTTATACCTTTTTTTTAAAAAAAAAGGTCCACCATTATGCATGTACCAATCATTTATTTCATATGTACACAATTTATAATTGATATTATTACTCCTACCAACCTTTTAGTTATTTATATCGAATATAACCTTTTTGCAAGAATACCAAAGGAGTAATGAAATATTCACAGAATCTAAACGTGATAATGTAGATATTAATGGTATGGACCAACAAACAGTTCAGAGTAACAATGTTGGTTCGACTTCTCAATCAATTTAATTAAGAAATATATGTTCAACGTGAGGAGATTATTTGTACTATGTGTGAGGATTATACTAAAGAATAGTACACTACAACTCATGTTGAATTTTACTTTTGTATTAAACTAAAGTACAATCAATAACTGTTGTATTTCTTTTAGAATAGCTTTGTGATAGTATATAAGACTTTTGTTATGAAATTTTGCTTATTTGGTGAGATTGCATAAAGAGTAGAAGCAATTTTGATAGTTTTCATAATTTATGGGAGTTTTATGTTTATGAGAAAATTTACATCTTAAAAAGTTCAAATTGCGTGTTCAAACAAAACTTCAACTTTAGCTCAAATAATTTCATATTATGATTTCATCTCACATGATCAAACGGACTCAAGAAAAAAAAAAAATTCTACTTTCATCAACTAGCTAATAATACAACTCATTTACTCCATATATATCAAACAAGAATCTTACGGGGGGATGTACACAAGCTATAATATTTTTTTCTCCAAAATTCTCATCTATACGGATACAGTATGTCCAAAAGATAGTACATCATTCATAATCCAGCTTGAAAATACACTTTTTCAAGACAATCATGCAACAAAGACCTTGAAAACTTAGCTATTTTATGAGCTATCACATTAAGTTATCTAGAAAGAAAAAAGTTATGGTTTTCACCTTAAACTATATACAAAAAGTCGAGGTCACACTTAAACTATCATAGTGACCTATTACACACTTATACTATATAAAAGTGAAACTATTACCTCCCCACGACACCCATGCCCAGGCACGATGAGTGGAGGATGAGTGGAGTGTACTCCACTCGCCCTGTGGTGTTGCCATGTGTTTAATTTAATTTTCCTATTTAATTAATGACCCCTTAAATAAACCTAATCCGACCCAACTAATTTAATCCAATTCTAACCCGACCCAACCCAAATATTTCACCCTACCCGATCCATATTGGGTCTAGAAAAGTTTTATTTTTTTTTCATTTTGGGTCTTTCTTCTTTTCGTTAATTTGGTGTAATAATTTCTCATTTTTCTACATTTCTTGATTTTGCTCCGAAGTTTATATTTTTTTCCTTGTCGGGTCTTGAAAAGTTTAAATTTTTCATACTAGGTCTTGAAATAATTTCCTATTTTCATCATTTCTTGATTTTGTTCCAAAGTTTAGATTTTTTCTTTCAAATTCGATGTTGAAAAGTTTCATTTTTTTTTATTTTGGGTCTTTTTTTAGACCCATTTTCCCCATTTCTTGATTTTGTTTCAAAATTTAGATTTATTTCTATGTAAGGTGTTGAAAAGTTCATTATTTTCATTGTGCTTCTTAATTATTTTTTTAATCAATTTAGTGTAATAATTTCTCATTTTTCCAATGTAGTTTGAGTTTTGATGCAATTAGGTTTGTGATTTTGATGGCAATTTTAGTAGTGGATGTTGAATTTTATGGTGATTGTTTGTGATTTTTGTGATACTAATGATTGTATTGTGATTTCGATAATGAAATCTATGGTGGATTCTTAAAATTATTGTGGTGAAGATTTGAGTTTGATGATGATGGTTTCAATGGTGGTGTTTTGGCTAAAACCATCGACAGACACTCAAACTTGTTTCGAAAATTCACTTAGACCCCTCAACTAAGGTCTATATCTATCAGGCCCCTAACCCCCCGAATTTTGATCCAATCAGGCCTTTTTTGCCTAATCAGCAACAGACATAGAGTGTGTGCAATACACTCGCCTGAGGTGACAAAATTAATCAATTAGAAAAAAATACGTGACAAAAAAAATAATTATATTTAATTATTATTTAATAATAATTTCTTAATTAAAAATTAAAAAAGAAAAAAAACACCCCCCACCTAACCCAGTCGTCGTCTTCTCCCCCCTCCCCCCCTCCCCCCTCCCGCTTCGTCTTCACACACACACAGAGCCATCCCCCTCCCCCGTCGTCTTCACATACGCACACACATAGAGTCATCGTCTACCCTCACCCCTCATCTTCACACACAAAAATAAAAGCACACTTAAAGAACAATGGCAATGCTAATTGATACAAAAAATGTATGTTGTTACGGAAGAACAATTCATATATTGATAGTGGCAAAATGCAAGAAGAATTTAAAAGTGGCAGTTGCAAAAGTTCATATATACACACAATTCATTAATTGTAACAGTGATTTTTCTCAATTCATACAACAATAATTTGACTTGACTTTTTTTTTTATGTTTGGGATTTTGATGGCCTTTTTTATTGGAAAAGTGTTGTTCACAGTATGATGGTGGCCAAAGATGATAGAAAAGACGCTGAAGAAGGAAGGTATCCATGGCTATCCCTACAATGGTGAAGATTGATTAGTGATTTTATTGTTGTTAATGGAGTTGTTGATTTATTGGTAATGGAGTTTCTCCATTGAAGAAGCCATCTTCAATGGCTTCTTGTTTCTTCAGAAGAAGACATGGGCAAGTGGGGGGGGGGGGGGAGGGGAAGGAGGTTGGGGCTTTTAAAAAAAAATAAAAAAAATTATTATTATTAAAAAATATATTAATAAAATAATTTAAGTGTAGATTTTTTAATAAAAAAAAGTAAAATATTATTTTTTCTACTATTCACGCGCCTAAGAAGAGCGTGTTACACTCTCCTTGCTAAATCAGTATTTTGTGCCTGATAGGTACCAATTTTAATACTTGAGGTGCCTGATAGGTACAGGCCTTAGTTGAGGGGGTCTAAGTGAATTTTCAAAACAAGTTTGAGGGCATGTCGATGGCTTTAGCCTGGTGTTTTAATGATGATTTTAATGAAGAAGAAGCAATTGAATAAGGCGGGACCTACATATTAAAATGAATAAATAAGAAAAATTAATTTTATTAACATTTTTTCAATTGAAAAAATAAAATAAAAAAAATGTATTAACATTTTTTCAATTGAAAAAATAATTAATCTAATTGTATACATTAAGAAGAATATTAGGAGTAATTAATGATATAATGACAAATGAAATAGTGACACGTGTATGAAAGCTGACATTTTAAGATATTTTTCTTCCTCTCACGCACCTTAGGAAGGTGAATACAACTTCTCTGCCACGTCACCTTCAAAGGTGAAAATAGTTTCACTTTTATATAGTATAGGTGTGTAATAGGTCACTATGATAGTTTGGGTATGACTTAGACTTTTTGTGTATAGTTTAAGGTAAAAATCATGACTTTTCTCTATCTAGAAATATGTACAAACACGACATGCTCTAGATATATAGGTATATTTCAAATATCATCACAAGCTACATTTATATTACAAGTAGCCATCACATTTTTCTTCAATATATCTACTACACATTTCGTATTAGATAAATGTTACAGACTAGCATGGAGAAAAGTGGTTGAGAAGGATCAAGACCAAAGGAACCTAGTCCTGGAAAAGTAGTACCCAACAGTTAAGTTAGTTAAAGTAGCTGAAAATGAGTTTTTGCATTTAGGACCTTTATCTTTTGAATAGGAAGTTACTTAAATTATATATTTAGTCCTAGAAATTATCTAGAAGTCCTTTATTAGTCCTTGTCAGAAGTTGTTAGTGGAAGATTCCATTCTTATTTGATAATAGTAAGTGATGAGTCATCTAGGATTGGAGAAGTACTATAAATTGTAATGTTCCATTTTCTTAGCTCATTATCTAATGAAATTACCCTAGCTGTAGTTACTTAGTTTCTTCTTCTTATTTTCCTGTTTTGCACTGTTCAATTGGTTGTTTTCAGTTTGGGTTCCTGTTGATTTGCGCCATTTGGTATCAGAGCACTTTCCTTGAGCTCTATGGGTTAAAATCAGAATGCCTATAGATATGAATGAGATTAAATCTATGTTTGAGAGAATGACAATTGAAATGGCTAATTTCTCTCTTAGACAGACTCAGCTGGAGAATCAACATGAAAAGGCTTTTGCGGAATTAAAAGAATCCATAGAAGAAACGAGGGGGTTTGATAGAGAAAAATGTGTGGAGGTTCAAGATGGAGGAGAGATCTATACCCCCTCGGGTAATCTTGCAGCTTGGGTGCCTAGTGTTACAAGTGGGTTACCACCCACTCACTCAACTGGTTATGCAATGGGGGGTGGAGCTATACCCTTCTTCCCAGCTCATATGGAGATCCCAGTTAACAACATGGCTTCAGCTGGTCAAACTCCAATCAGGATGCAAATTGGTGGTAGCCACACTGGAGTTACACCACAAAATTCTGCAGCACAACAGGGACACAATGGTCAAGGAGGGTCAACCATGTCTAGGTTGGCCAAGATGGATTTTCCAAGGTTTAATGGCACCAACTTAAGAGCTTGGTTATGCAAGGTTGAGAAGTTCTTTTCTTTGGATGAGGTAGCTCATCACATGAAGGTAAGAGTAGCTTTCATACACTTTGATAAAATAGCTATTGAATGGCACTTAGCTTGTCTAAGGAGTAGATCTCATTTACCCTATCCTTTATGGGAAGAATATGTTTATGCACTCATGGATAGGTTTAGGGCTGAGTATGCAGACCCAATGGCTGAACTAAAAATGGTAAAACAAACTGGAACAGTTGAGGAATATCAAAGAGAGTTAGATAGTATCATGACTAGGCTGGTCATTCTTCCTGAATATGCTATTAGTACTTACATAGCTAGATTAAAGCCAGAGATTGAATATATAGTAAAGAATTATATACCTCATTCTCTGCCGCAAGTATATCAGTTGGCAAGAAATGCTCAAGCTCAGGTGAATGCTCAATTAAAACTGGCTAAGTCTTCCTACTATAGTGGTGGACAACCTCTTGCTAAAGGGGGTATATATGGAGGTGGATCTAGAGGGTTATCAGGAAAAAAAGAGTACCCCCAACCCAGGAATGACCAACTTGTCAATCTTAATAGGAGAAATACCAAGAGGCTCACTCCTGCAGGGATGAGCGAGAAGAGATTGAAGGGACTTTGTTTTTTTGTGATGAGAAGTTTGTACCAGGCCATAAATGTCAAACTAATAAACAATTGTACCTTCTTGAGGTCCATGAGGAGGACAATCTTGAAGAAACAGAAGATCCAGTTAAGCAGGAGGGTGAAGAGGAAGTTGAGGAGCCCCAAGAAGAGGTGTGTGAGATCTCAGTTCATGCTTTGAATGGAGTTTCTGGTTACTGCACCCTGAGGGTGGTTGGATATAGTGAACACAGACCCTTGAACATATTGATAGACCCTGGTAGCACTCATAATTTTGTTAATGAGAAACTAGTGAGGCAGCTAGGTTGGGAAGTGGTTACAGTGAAACCTCAGTCTGTTAATGTAGCAGATGGAGGAGCTAGACTAACTATAGAGGTATGTAAGGATCTTACTTCGATGATGCAAAGGGTTACATTTATAGACAGTTTCCTATTGTAGACACGTGATTTTGACCCTCCCCGAGTTTAATATATATATATATATATATATATATATATTCGATATTAAATATTTATATTTGGTCTAATATTATTTAAATTCTTTTTTTATTTTAATAAATTTTTAGTTAAGAAATAAAGTTAATTTTGAGTTGTTTTATTTTATTTTATTCTAATTTTTTTAAATAATACAAAAAATTTTAAAAAATATATTTTTAGTTTTTTTTAAAATTAAAAAAAATAAGTTAGTAGTTTTAGTACTATCTTAATTATATTTATTTTTAAACTTTTATTGTATTTTATTAAATATAAAAATTAATTAATTATTATTATATTATTTTTATTATTATTATTATTTTATTTATTTATTATTTTTGTTTTTATTTGTCATTATCTTCTTTTTAAAAAAATAAAAATAAAAATTTAAAAATTTAAAAATCTAATCTTATCCTAAACTACCCCAACCACCCCAACTTTCCCTCCAACTCCCTCAATTTCCCCCCTCCTACATATCTATATAACACAACACACACAACATATGAAAAAAAAAAACTCACGAAAAAAAAAACTGGAGATAAACCAAAACCAAAACCAAAACCAAAACCAAAACCAAAACCAAAACCAAAATCAAGACAAAAAAAATGGAAAAGAAAAACACTTAGAAAAAAAAAAGGACCGAAAACAAGAAACAGTGAGTGAAAACAAGAAATAGTGAGGAAAAAAAAAAGTGTTCAAAATAGTTGAGGCCAGGTCCCCGTTTGAGTTTTCGATGACGATATTCTTTTTTTTTTCGATTTTAATTCATCACATAGGTTCATATCAAATTTTGTATTATTTATTTTATAAGTTTTTGTTATAAATCGAATTGTGAATGAATTTATTTCAATGGCTTCTTCTATTATTTAGTATGTTTAATTTTTTATTTTTTTTGTAATTCATGATTTATGTCTTTATTTGTAATTCGTATGTTGTTTTCGAAATAATGTTAGTTAGATTGATTTTCAATTTTAAATGAAATGATCTTTAAAGTTATTTGTGTTTTAATATGTAAAATTGTGTTAATTGACATGCATTTAGTATGTAGTTATGTTAAAGATCACAATTAATGACTCATGAATGCATGCATGCAAGAACAAAAACAAAAATAAATAAAAAATTAAATGAAAAACATAACATGTTAAGAATAAAGTTTTTTTTTTCTTTCCTTTCATGGATTTAGAGTAATGATTTGTAGTTTTCTTTTTAAAAAAAAAAAAAAAAACGACCAAGAGAGTTAAAAACAAAAGAACGGAATTTTGAGAAATAAAAAAGTAGGCCAATTTTTTTTTAAAAAAGCAGTAGTATAATTAAAAAGAAAAAAACTTGAATGATTATATATATATATATATATATATATATATATATATATATATATATATATATATATATATATATATATATATATTTTGTTCATGTTAGTTTAGTTATGGAAATTTTGTTAAATGTAACACGTGATCATTTTTTTTTCTTCTTTGTTGTTGTTGTTAATTTCGTTATGATAATTTTGTTAAATATAACTTTATTAATTTTATCATGTGATTATGTTATTTTGCTTTTCATTAGTTTTGTTTAGCCTATATATAATTTTGTTCAGCAAGCATAAGATTAATCTGTTTAGGAAGATTTCTTTATATAGATATATAATAGCCATAATTCATAAAGGAAAAGAAAAGAGAGGAAAAACCCATTTAGCAAGGGAGAAAGACGAGTTGTGGATTAATTTCAAAACTCGTTGCAAAATGAAGAGTGAAAAAAGATCAAATGAATAAGATAAAATGATCTCGAATTTTCAAGAAATGAAGTAAATGCTTTTATATGCTTGATAAGTTTTCACGTTTAATAAATTTTGTCTTGATGAAGAATGCGGCGTACGCATCTTTTTGAGATGTTTAAAAATAATTCGAGGATGCAATATTGCACCTCGGTAAAGATAGTTTTAAAATTAATTTCCACTAGTTTAATACAAGAGTTATAGACAAATTTTAGATATTAAAAATGAGCAAACCTAGGCCCAAACAAAATTCATAAAAATAGTTTAAGTCAAGATAAGTCAATAAAAGCGACCGTGCTAGAACCACGGGACTCGAGGGGTGCCTCACACCTTTCCCTCGGCCAATAGAATTCCTTACCTGGTCTTCTGTTTTCACAGACCAAATAAGAGTCATTTCCTTTTGATTAAGGATTCAAAAAGATGACTTGGAACACCATAACTCAATTCCAAATGGCGACTCTGAAAAATGACAAAAATTAATCCCTATTCAATACTGTCACTTTAATTGGAAAAACCCTTTGACTCGATTCCTCGAGCGAAAAAGGGGTGTGACATCTCTGGCGACTCTGCTGGGGATTGATTAGAATTTGAGCTTTGGATATTGATTTTTACTTGCTTTAATTATTTTGATATTGTGTTTTTTGTCCTTATGTGCTACTTGTTGCTCATTTACTGCTTTGATATTATTTAAACTGTATTATATATTATCTTCTCTCGCGTACCCCTTCTGAATCTCTGAAATAAGATAGAGGGAAGGCAACATATGCATCCAACCTTCTTTTTTAGATAGCCAGAGTGTCAAGGCACCTGGTGAAGGATATAGTCACACGTGTTAGGCGGGGTTCGGATCGACAACGAAGGCGGTGTTGCCCTGCTACCGACCAAGTTGTCCCTCCTTGGCTCGAGTGTCCGCTCGGATAAGCCAGTCTAGACACCTATCCCTATTAGGCTTAAACTTAGAAGAACTGAAAATTCAGAATCTGGTTATCCCTATTAGGTGTCGCTTTATTTGCATCATATGCATTTGACTTAGCGGGATTCGGCACAGGGGCCGGGTCTGTCTAGGACAGATGACCTAATTTATAAAGACCATCATGTGCATCCTACGTGCTCTTTGACATTTGCTTGAAAGACTATTTATTTGTTGACCGGCTTTAGGCAATTTTAAAATGCGAGAGATTAATTTATCCTCAAATTTAGTCAATCATTTTTGAAAGAAAAATTTTACTTTTAAATAAAGAATTTTTTTAAATATACAGCAACACAGTTTTTACAATCTTTATGAACTACGAGGGTCTGATTCTCACATCTTAGTGAGATACGTAGGAAGTCCTTCCCAGGATACGACCCTATCTTTTAAAAAAATTATTCATAGATTTATTGGAAAATATTTTTAAAATATGATTATTTTCATAATTATTTTTCTAATTTTCAAGTCCAATTTTTATATATATCTTAATATCTCTGAATCTTTAGGGATCATGAGGCTAAGGTTTTACACACAAAAAAAATAAAAATAAATAAATAAATAAATAAATAAATAAAAAATAAATAAAAATACATTTCAATAGCCCAGAATCTTTAGGGATCATGAGGCTAAGTTTTTACAAAATAAATAAAAATATATAAATCTCAATAGCCCTGAACCTTTAGGGGTTTTGAGGCTGAATTTTGTATGACATATATTTCACGAACTACGCACACCTGATTCTCATCTTAATGAGATACGTAAGCAGTCCTTCATGGATTCGGTGATCTTAAAAAAAACTAATAATAAATTTTTTTGAACTTTGATACATTAGTTTTTACCATAATTAAAATATTGTTAAGGTGGTTGGTTTGTGGCTAAGTTGGCTTCTTATCCATACAACTCCAGGTCCAAAGAAAAGGCAAAATAACCCACAGAAAATGATATATGGTCTGAGATGAGGTGGTGTAGACTGTTAGAAATAAGGAATAAGAAGAAATGGCAAGGAAGGTGAAAGTTTGAAGCAAAATGTGAGAAACATGCAAGTACTTGGAGAGAAAAAGAGAAATTTTTAACGAGAATTTGTACATGTTTCATGATGTTCACTTGCCTCTAGAGTCCAAAACACCAAAGTTGGACATGTAAGAGGGTCATGGTGATCCTTTGACTTATCTAAAAAAGATTATGAAATCAATTAAGAGGAGTAGGGGAAAAGAGAAAATGCTGACGACTTATTTTGGAGAGAGTTTGAGGTGATAAATTCAAAATAATTGAGTTAAAAAAAAAAGGATGATGTAGCAATGATTGTGGAGTCTCCATTAAGGCCGGCGTGCAAATAAGTGGCGGAAATTAAGTTCGGTAATTTAGAAGTCAATCTTCTCTCCACAAGAAAGAATTTTTGGTAGTTTGTTTTGTTTCTCTTTCTACTACCCGAATTATTTTAGGGTTGAAATTTGGGATCTATTTTATCTTATTTTATTATCATTTCTATTCAAATCCTTCTATCTTTATGTCAACAAATGAGTGTCCTTTTTATTTTATTTTTTATTGTATATTTTTTTTAGTTGTCTTTCCTTTTCTTTAGAGAACTTTTTCTACGGTGACTCTAGTGATGTGATATGCGTGTTGAATTCACAAACTGATCTTTAAATCCAATCTAATCCTGAAACATTTGACCAAGAAAATAGAGTTGAAGGGACAAAGCATATAAGAAAATAAGTAAAGTGTTCAGGTATTTGGGGACATAGTTATAGCCTCACTTGAATGTATTGAGGCAATCACTTTGTGAATCAGAAAATAATTTGATCATCGATAGGAAGATTCAATTCGAAAATTTTGAATGGGGTCAATCGGAGGATATATAGTATTCACTATCAGGAAAAGGAAAAGGAAGTTATATCCAAAAGGGCATGAGTCACCCATCGAGAGAAAAGTACAACATAAGTGGACGTGTATGTTTCACAAGCTTAAAAGAAGTGACGCAAGTGCATGAGCTTAGTCACGATCAATGTTGAAAAAGATGTGTATGATCTTCATGTTCTACTCTCAGATTACATGTTATGTACTTGTGTTTTTAAGGATTGATATGACGAAGGCATTTCATTCTACTACCCAAATGTTGTGTCATCCTTTGTTACCCCTTTTGAGCTTTAGTGTTATTTTCTTTCGTACCCCTTTTTTGGAATCAAAATAGAATTTAAAAAAGTCAAAAAAAGAAGTATCAAGAAAAATGGAGTAAGAAAAAAAATAGAGTTTGAAAAAAAAAGTCGAAGAAAAAAAAAGGCAAAGTTAGAGAAAAAGTCAAGCAAAAGAACAAGCTTCCTGAACTACGTTTGACCTAATTCTTGCTATGACAAGATACGTAGGTAGCCCTATTCTGGGGTTCGGTCCAACCAAAGGAAAATTCAAGTTACCCAGAATGAAATAAAACTGGGGCAAAAGTTTATTTCCTTAAAAGAGTCGATTCCAAAAGTTGTATATTTTATCCAATGTTGTGTAAATTTTGAGCCACATGCCGACCTTTCTTTCTATCCCATTCCAAAAGCCAAGTTACAACCAAAGAAAGACCTTCAGATCAATCTTTGAGAATGTCAAGGCTAAACATGTTATGGGTGCATGATATTTCATATTTTGAGTATTATTTTCTAAAAATAAAAATAAAAAAAAAAGTGAGAGTCTTATTGATGAAAACCCTTTTGGGCATCATAAGGCGACCGTGAATTGTGAGATCAATAAAATGAGAGTCTTATTGGTAAAAGTCTTCATGGGCACCATAAGACGACAATGAGTTGAAAAGGAAAAAATGGGAGCGGCTTGTTGGCGAAAACCCATCGAGGTGTCACTAGCCTAAAGAGAATTATAATCCAGAGGGAACAAGTTCAAGAATGGCTCCCTTTCAAATTCAATGAGTGGGCAAAAAATGACAGTGATTAGTTTGGATAGATCAAGTTGTTTAATTCAAACTGCATGTCATAATCACTAAAATCAGCTGCCACACCCAGATAAAATTTTCATTTTGACATTTTTTTTTAAAGAAAAGATGTCTATTGTCCTTTCCTATTCTTTTTGTTATTTTTATTTTTATTTCATTTCTATTTTTATTATTATTATTATTTCTTTATTTTTGTGTCTTTGTGGTCAAAAGAAAGTCACTATCGTCATCTTTCATATATTTTTGAGTCAAAATTTTGTCAAGATAAATGAGGAAGGACTTCAAAAATTGCTACCAACTCCTTTAGTTGTGCAAAGCAAGACAAAAGACCAACACACAGAGATAACATGTTTCAAAATAAAGTAAAGTACTCGAGAATGCTTGTCATCTGACAGTTTTTGGACTCAAAGAAGTATAAAAAGTGTATTTGAATATGAATCCCGAGGCATCATGCAAGAGAAATATGATTTGAATTAAAAGGTTCTAGTAGTCAGAATTTGGGGTCAATACTACAACAAGTCAACAATACCTATCAACGATTTGCAATGGAGCTGAGTATGACAAGTCCAAGAGATTGCCTGGCCAAATGCCACAAATCAACCATCGTGTTTTTAAATTAAAAAGTTTTCTTATATGAAACAAAAATATGTTACCTTCAATTCAAGGGTTTCAAAGTCTAAATATCAAAAGAAGCAATTCCTCATTTTGCAAATGCAAGAGGCAATATTGCTACACATGTTTAGTAATCACAATCATGGTGAAAATTCATCATCATTTACCCCTAGGAGACACTTACTTGTCTGGGTATTTCAGTTTTCAATTGTTAGGTGACGCACTTCCTAACTTGAACCTTCACTACTAGAAGACGTACTTTCTAGTCGAATCATTTCATTCAACTCTTAGGAGATGCACTTCCTAATCTAAATAAGTCAGTTTTCATTTGTTAGGTGGCGCACTTCCTAATTTGAACCCTCACTCCTAGAAGACGCACTTTCTAGTCGAGTCATTTCATTCAACTCTTAGGAGACGCACTTCCTAGTCTGAATAAGTCAGTTTTCATTTGTTAGGTGACACACTTCCTAATTTGAACCTTCACTCCTAGAAGACGCACTTTCTAGTCGAGTCATTTCATTCAATCCTTAGGAGACGCACTTCCTAGTCTGAATAAGTCAGTTTTTATTTTTTAGGTGAAGCACTTCCTAACTTGAACCATCACTCCTAGAAGACGCACTTTCTAGTTTGAGTCATTTTATTTAATCCCTAGAAGACACACTTTCTTGTCTGGGTAATTTAAGTTTCATGTGTTAGAAGACGCATTTCCTAAGTCATTAGTTTTACTCTAAAAAGTTGCATTTCTTTAGAAAGGCCTTGATTCACTCTCTTTACTGTACTTTTCATAAGTTGTGACCAGATGACACTCACAAAATTTTCTAGTGTAAACTGGGGCAAAATTTTATTCGTGTTTACTGAAATTTATTTTATGCTCAGGACCCTCCTGAAGAATGGGACAGGACCCTCCTGAAGAATGGAAATTTATTTTTTTGCTCAGGACCCTCCTGAAGAATGGGACAGGACTCTCCTGAAGAATGAGAATTTATTTTATGCTCAGGACCCTCCTGAAGAATGGGACAGGACCCTCCTGAAGAATGGGAATTTATTTTTTGCTCAGGACCTTCCTGAAGAATGGGACAGGACCCTCCTGAAGAATGGGAATTTATTTTATGCTCAGGACCCTCCTGAAGAATGAGACAGGACCCTCCTGAAGAATGGAAATTTATTTAATGCTCAAGACCCTCCTGAAGAATGGAAATTTATTTAATGCTCAAGACCCTCCTGAAGAATAGGATAGGACCCTCCTGAAGAATGAGAATTTATTTTATGCTCTGGACCCCCCTGAAGAATGGGACAGGACCCTCCTAACGAATGAGAATTTATTTTATGCTCAGGACCCTCCTCAAGAATGGGACAGGACCCTCCTGAAGAATGAGAATTTATTTTATGCTCAGGACCCTCCTGAAGAATGGGACAGGACCCTCTTGAAAAATGGGAATTTATTTTATGCTCAGGACCCTCCTGAAGAATGGGACAGGACCCTCCTGAAGAATGGGAATTTACTTATTGCTCAGGACCCTCCTGAAGAATGGGAATTTATTTTATGCTCAGGACCCTCCTGAAGAATGGGACAGGACCCTCCTGAAGAATGGGATGTTAGTTTTTTGTTTCACCTTTTATTTTGAGTTCAGGAACATATTTGAAAAATAAAAAATTGTAATTTCAGGAGCCCGCCTGAAGAACTTGGTGAAGAAAGAAGTCCAGGAGCCCTCCTGAAGAACAGGGTGAAGAAATTAAGTCCAGGAGGACGCCTGATGAACAGGGTGAAGAAAAAGAAAAGTCCAGGAGCCCGCCTGAAGAATAGGGTGAACATTATCAATTGCAAGTCAGGAGACCACCTGAAGAATAGGGTGAGGATTTTCAAGTCCAAGCCAGAAGAAAATCTGAAGAATAAATCAATTGTCAAGTTCCCCTCTAATGCCATTTGATGAAGAATGCGGCGTACGCATCTTTTTGAGATGTTTAAAAATAATTCGAGGATGCAATATTGCACCTCGGTAAAGATAGTTTTAAAATTAATTTCCACTAGTTTAATACAAGAGTTATAGACAAATTTTAGATATTAAAAATGAGCAAACCTAGGCCCAAACATAATTCATAAAAATAGTTTAAGTCAAGATAAGTCAATAAAAGCGACCGTGCTAGAACCACGGGACTCGAGAGGTGCCTCACACCTTCCCCTCGGTCAGTAGAATTCCTTACCTATTTTCGCAGACCAAATAAGAGTCATTTCTTTTTTATTAAGGATTCAAAAAGGTGACTTGGAACACCATAACTCAATTCCAAGTGGCGACTCTGAAAAATGACAAAAACTAACCCCTATTCAATACTGTCACTTTAATTGGAAAAACCCTTCGACTCGATTCCTCGAGCGAAAAAGGGGCGTGACACCTATTGCTACCACTGGGGTCATGTGATATGATCTTAAGGGGGCAATGGTTTCTACCCTTTGGAGATTTGTAATTGAGCTTTCAGAAGCTAACTTTGGGATTCATGTATAAGGGAGAAAATGTGGTGCTTAAAGGAATCAAGGAGAGCACTAAGTTGGTTGGTGCTAAAGGGTTGGGAAAAATGTCTCAGAATGGGGCACAACTATTCATGATCAAGGTGTTAGCAGTAGATAAGTCCCCTGATGAGGATGCAGAGGCGATCCATCCATAAATTTTAACATTGACTAAAGAATTCCAGCAGCTCTTTGGTGACCCTGAGCAACTACCTCCAAGCAGGTCTACCTTCGATCACAGGATTCCATTGCACAAAAACAGCAATCCAGTAAATGCTAGACCTTACAGGTATTCTTTTAGACAGAAGGACATCATAGAGCAATTGGTTCAAGAGATGTTTGACCAAGGGATTATTCGACCAAGCTGCAACCCTTATGATTCTCTTGTAGTCCTTGTTGGCAAGAAGGATGGTTCTTGGAGGCTTTGTGTTGACTATTGAGCTCTCAACAAAATGACCATAAAGGACAAGTTCCCAATCCACTCATTGAAGAGTTGTTAGATAAGCTAGGAGAAGCACACGTTTTTACTAAATTAGACTTGAGGTCAGGGTATCATCAAATTAGGATGACTGCTGAAAATGTTCAGAAAACTGCGTTTAAAACCCATTCAGGACATTATGAGTACTTAGTGATGCCTTTTGGCCTCACAAATGCACCTCCTAGCTTCCAAGGGCTCATGAACCACATATTCAAACATCTCAGTAAATTCATCCTAGTTTTCTTTAATGATATCTTAATATACAGCAAGAACATGGAAGAGCATTTGCAGCATTTGAGAATCACATTTAAGCTTTTGACCTAGCATAAATTGTTAGTGAGAAAGCCTAAGTGTTCCTTTGGTGCTACTTGGGTGGAGTACTTAGGCCACATTATTTCTGCAGAGGGGGGTAGCAACTGATCCCAAAAAAATTAGAGTTGTTCAAGATTGACCTGTACCTAAGACATTAAGAGAGTTACGAGGATTCTTAGGGTTGTCTGGTTATTATAGAAGGTTCATCCGGGGCTATGACATCATAAGTAAACCCCTCACTGACTTGTTAAAGAAAGAAGGATTCATATGGAGTGATAAAGTCACAAGACCATTTCAGCAACTAAAGAGTGCTCTAATCTCTATACCAATGTTAAAGTTGCCTAATAGTTTACTAAAATTTGTGGTGGAAACTGATGCATGTGACATTGGAGTGGGAGTTGTGTTGATGCAAGAGGACCACCCTTTGTCTTATCTTAGTAAAGGCTTGTCCCCAAGGCATCGGAGTTTGTCTATTTATGACAAAGAATTGTTGGCTTTGGTACTGGCTATTACCAAGTGGTCACAATATCTCTTGGGAAGGAGTTTTGTGGTGAGGAATGATCAGAAGGCCCTTAAGTTCTTACTGGAACAGAAACTTCACACCGAACTTAAATGAAATGGATAGATAAATTGATGCAGTATGATTTCTTGATTGAGTATAAGAAGGGAAGAGAAAATAAGGCAGCTAATTCTTTGTCTAGACTTCCAAGTGCAAGTTTATTCTTGATGTCTGTTATTCCTTCAGGGACTACACTCTTCCATAGGATCAAAACCAGTTGGAACAATGATCTTGGGATGTTGAGCTTCATTTCCAAGGTACAGACTCATGAAGGCAACCTTAAGGGGTTCACTTATATTAATGAACAATTAAGAAGGTATGGCAGATTAGTAGTAGGAAATGATCAACCCCTGAGGCAAGAGATTTTGCAAATGTGGCATAACAACCCTAATGGGGGCATTCAGGTATGGAAAATCTTATAGAAGGGTTTCAGCTATGTTTTACTGGAAGAAAATGAGAGATGATATCAACAACTATGTCAAGGGATGCTTTATTTGTCAAAGAAGCAAGTATGATGCAGCTGCCTCACCTGGTTTATTACAACCCCTGGCTATTCCTGATACCATTTGGTCCAACATCAGCATGGACTTTATTGATGGACTACCCAAATCGAGAGGTAAATCTACTATTTTGGTGGTGGTGGATAGGTTGACTAAGAGTGGACATTTCATAGCTCTTAGTCACCCCTATACAGCAGCTTCTGTTACACAAGTTTTTCTAGACCAAGTGTACAAGTTGCATGGGATGCCTGAAAAAATTATTAGTGACAGGGACCCTATCTTCATAAGAAAGTTCTACCAAGAGTTATTTTCAGCACATGGGGTTACTCTCAGCACCTCGACCTCCTACCATCCTCAAACAGATGGACAAACAGAGGTATTGAATAGGACCTTGGAAACTTACCTCAGGTGTTATTGTTCAGATAGTCAGTCTGATTGGTCATTGTACTTGCCCTAGGCAGAGTGGTGGTATAACACTACCTTTCACTCAGCCATACAAACCACTCCTTATGAAGCTTTGTATGGGCAACCACCTCCACTCCACTTGTCGTACATGACAGGAGAAACTGTTGATTTAAAGGTGGACATAAGTTTAGTAGCAAGGGAGTTCAAGTCTCAGTTTCTCAAATTTCATTTACAAAGGGCTCAACAGAGAATGACAACTTTAGCTAACAAGGGTAAGAGTGACAGACAACTTCAAGAAGGCGATTGGGTATACTTAAAAATACAATCCTACAGACAGCACACTCTCTCTAGTCAGAACTTCAACAAGTTGTCTTCTAAATACAATGGACCTTATCAGATCATTCAAAGAGTAGGACCAGTGGATTACAAATTACTCCCTCCTCCTCAAATGGCTATTCATCCCCCCATAGTTGACTTAGCAAGT
The DNA here is from genome assembly GCA_030864215.1 of Capsicum pubescens. NCBI lineage: Eukaryota > Viridiplantae > Streptophyta > Magnoliopsida > Solanales > Solanaceae > Capsicum > Capsicum pubescens. The sequence continues at coordinate 43,516,300 of CM061541.1, forward strand.
CCTTACACTAGTATAACCCATTATCATTCATAGATCGTGTAGATCTATGTATCATTCATAGATCGTGTAGATCTATATACACTATAAACCATTACTTGAATATTGTTTAAAAATGAATAAATAAATTAAAAATAAATATAGTATGAGTTTCTACACATATGAAGGAGTGTAAACAAGTCACATAATCATATTAGAGCTTATTCAAATTAGGGGTGCTGAATTAAGGAGTGTGTGGATGGGTAATGGTTGAACAAACAATATCCTAAAAGTAATATTTATCAAAGAACAAGTATGTTTTGAGGATGATGATTGTTCAACCACAATCCATTCCACATACTCTTTTGATTTGGGGTGGTGATTGAAGGAGTATGTGGAATAAGTAGTCATCAAATACAATCAACATCCTCAAAACATACTTGTGCTTTGTCAAATATTACTCTTAGGACATTGTTTTTTCTTCCATTACCCATCCACACACTCCTTAATTCACCATCCCTAATTTGTATATGCTCTAATATGATTATGTGACTTGTTTACACTCCTTCATATGTGTAGAAACCCATACTACATTTATTTTTAATTTATTTATTTATTTTTAAACAATATTCAAGAGAGGGTCTATTACATTGTACATAGATCTCTATGGTCTACAAATAATCTGGAGATCAATCGATGCACTTCGTATGGTGTAAGTCTATGATAGACCAAAAGAATCGATGGACCCTCAAAGTACAAGTATATTTTACATGGATTTGGCATGGGTCACCACCGATGACAGTCTATTAAGTGTTACCAACAGTTCAAGATTGTTTGTTTAACCAACCCCAAATCATTTGATTATGTGTTTAAACTTTTTTTAATCTAATTATTTTCTTTCACCATCCCCAAAACATGTGATTATCTATTTAAATCTTTTTAAATTTAATTATTTTCTTTCACCAGCCCCAAAATATGTTATTATCTGTTTAAATCTTTTTTAATTTAATTATTTTCTTTCACCAACCCCAAATCATGTGATTATCTGTTTAAATTTTTTTTAATTTAATTATTTTCTTTCAAACTACAAGCTACTGATGGCTCATCGATTCATATGATCTACGATCGACTCCTATGTTTGGTTGTGGAGTAACAAAGTCTAAGATAGATGATAAACTATATATCAATTGTTACTCTTTGTGAATTTAATCAAGTTAATCTACAGTAGTATTTATCGCACAAGGGATAAATATTTTAAAAGTTGGTTGTACAGAAGAATAACCAACACAGAAAGCAACAATCACAAAACAGAGGGAAAATATAATTTAAAAAACTAAAAAATTATATTCATCTTGTTCATTGCAATACATACATTTTTCATTATCAAATAGCAAAATGCAAAAAAGAAGAATCTTTCTTCTAACAAAATTATACCAAGAAAGCTTCCATTGCAATGAACAAAATCAAAAACTTATTAACATAAACTAAAATAAAAACTTAAACTAAATTTAGGGGGATGGTGGGGGGTGATGTAGTCGTTGTCGTCTATTCCTAGCCTTTCCAGAATTGCCCTCAGGAAATGAGCAATTTGACAGAGCCCACACTTCAAGTAGACGCGGTCTTCGCCCGACCCATGGAAAAGCTGGTCAAAATCGTTCCTTAATAGTAGCAGATCGTAGTGATGAGGGGGAACTCGTCTGATGAGGCGTAGGTTAATTCTTCTATTAGGCATGATTTTAATTTTGATGAAGAAAAAGAAGAGGGTTTCTGAAGTTTTGGGTTTAGGTAGAACTGAATGCTTACATAGAACTAGTCATTGTACTTATAGATTCATAGAAAGCGGCGTTTCGTATTCCCAACCAATGATCAGTCGACGCGTGTGAGAATAGAAAAGACTTACCTTGTGTATACGAGCAGTTTTTTATGTGAATAGACGTGTTTGTAGCTTTTAATTAATTGAGAATAAGAAACGATGATTCAATGCATCGATTGGAGAAATATGGCGGTAAAAAGATACACATAATGTGTTTGATGAGTAATCATATACCCATTACTAAATATTTAATAGACCGTGTAAAAGATTTATTATAGATTGATATTTTCTATCGTAGACAAAGCTTTAAGTCGATTACAACTGAACGTTAAATTCTACAAAAATGCATATTTAACCCCCAAAACAATAGCTTTAAAACTGAAGAAAAAAAGCCTATCTAACATTTGTTAGCCATTCTACATGTGGTTTTTTTGTACCCGAATTTCTTGCATATTGAACACCTATTCCTCCTTTTGGACTTGAATGTTTTACCAACGCCCTTAACGCGTTTGACTTTCTTTCTTCCGAGTTTGGGATCGTATGGGGGTGGAAAGATCTTAGTGTCTAGCAATTCTTGTAGCACAGCAACGTTAATAACTTCGAACTATGCGAGGAGATAAGTTTTAACTTTATAAATTGGCGAAAAGTACTCGTAAATGGAGTTACCATAACCTTCAGCATTGCCATACTTTACTCTCAAAGAAGCCATCACATGTTCGCACGGTATTTTTCACCAAGTCATATTTCCTACAAGAAAAACTCCTCTCCAAGGGATTAACCTTAGCAGTAACACCGTTGTTGAACACGGTGATTAGTCAAGACCCCCATTTTCATTAGTCACATACAAGGAATCACTCGAACTCTTATTATCCCTTAGGATCTTTTCTGCACAAGGCACAAATTTGTTGTTTGTACTGTCTACAAAGGCATGCCGCTCCCTAAACTTTTAACTAAATTTTCTAGCAATTGAATTGAATATGTACAACACAGGGTACTCCCGTTCATCCGTCAACACCGAGTTGAGTGACTCAGCGATGTTTGCGGTCATCATATCGTACCTATTGCCTGGGAAGTGTGTTCTACTCCATTTCTTAAAACCAAGCACATTTTCAAGGATATGTGCTCCCTCGAGGAAATTATTCTTCAATTCTGCAAAATGCTAGCTAGACTCATAAAGAGAATAAGCCTTTGCCGGATGTAGAATAGATAAAAATATTCTCCACAGTGTTGATTTACACGAAAATTTTCAGCAACGTGCCTCATGCAAAGTCCAAGATGCGCATGACTGTAAACACGGGAGAAGGTATTGACAATGATAATGTGCCTAGATGACACATAGATCTGGTCTGTATTCTACTATAGACTTTAATTTCTCAAAGAAAAAGGTCCAAGAAGCATCGTTTTCTTTATCCACAACACAAAAGGCAATTGAAAAGATATGATTTTTGGTGTCCTGTGCAACGGCACTCAGAAACACACCCCTATACTTGCCATATTTTATATGCCATTGATGGAAATTAACTTTCTCATGTAGGCATATCCCCGTATGCAAGCTCTGAATGATAAAAAGTAGTAAATGAACAATCCATACATCATGTTTACCATGATAGAGTAAGAAGACCTGGGATTTAATAACTCCACTATGTGGGAAAAAGCTGGCAAGCAAGCATATTCGTGCTCTGGTGTCCCGCGAATAATGTTCTTCCCAATTGCACTTCCTTTTCAACATATCCAATAGCTTTTGTTGTAATCCATCTCCATAAATACAATCCTCTGAATTTCTCTTATGTTTGGACCCTTACCATCCCAAAAATGATTTACGCATAGTGAACTAATCAATTAGGATAAGATTCTCTTATGCCTACCCGTGGCGTGTTAAACACCGCATGTATGGAACCCAACATACTTGTATAATGAAATATATTCGAGGATTCATACTTGTTTGACCGCAACAGCCATCCATAACCAATAGATACATATTTTGCTTTCAGAATTTGGTGTAGCTCTTCTCCATAAAATAATTAAAAGACTATCTCACCATTGCTCCGTCTACTAGCATTTTGAGCTCTTTCTTATCGATGAATGTTTGATCACAATAGAAATTAATTCCATCAGTGAAGGAATGTATTGGTTGTGATCTCGTTCCACAATATTATTCCGCATCTTGCCAGTCTGATGATACATATTCCATATGCATAGAATCATCTTCCATATTAAATGGATGATCATCATCGTTCTCATAATCATTCAAATCGTCATAGACTGCCAGGCGCTGAGGTGGGGCTCGTGATGAATTCAACGGTCCTTCAAAGAGCCTTTCAACTACATTTATCCTTAAAATAGGCCTAAATCCATCTATATCAACATCCATCATGTACAAAGACACGCGTATATCATTATTCATGATCGTAGGATGTACCTTTTCCCTCTAATGCATTAGATAACTAATTACCATGTCGCTCAGCACGCAATCTAGATCCTCTCTCTCTCCATTACGCTTGTAATCAAGTCGTTATATCAACTATTACGGAGAACAACAATGGGCAGTGTCACCTTGGTTAAAGATCTCCACTTCTAATATTTGGGAATCTCCTCCCATTCTTCCATGAAATCACCAAAAACCACAACAAATTCTGCAATAGACATCCTAGAATTAAGCTTTGATCGATGGTCGATTGTGTTGATGGTCTATCTCGGGATATATGCACGTTTGATAACTGACAATGATTGGTCGATGACTGGGCATATATCCGTACAAAAACCTTAGAATTGCAAATATTGCTTCTAATCAACGATCGTTGGGTTTATGGAATGGAGAAATGAACTTGGAGTCACCTGAGCTACTGTAATGTACTTTCTAAAGAGGTTTTGAGTAATGTGAGTGATTTAAAGCTTTTTAACAATGGTGGAAAGTTTATTTGAGAAGATAGAAAACAAATGAGGGGACAATGGATGCAATGAACAAGCTTATTATATTTGAGGACTAATTTAGAGTTTATCGCCGAAAAATAATACCAAAAAAGTGGCCTGAATCAGAGTTTTTTGGAGGAAAAAAAACTTCTATTTTAAGCTTTTGAATTTTTTTTTAATTATTTTTGGAAACCTAGATATTTTTGTATCATATGATTGTGGATGATGGAGTTGGTTGAAGTGTATTATTCAAAACTTGTAGTTGAATTTGTTAAGTTGGAAAGATTGGATGATGGAGTGGGTTGAAGTGTATTATCAGAAACTTGTGGGTGAATTTATTGAGTTGAAAAAATTGGATGATGAGGTGGCTTTAAGTGGGTATATGGCAAATTTTTCAAGACTTTTGTCTAAAGGACAAAATAAGTCTTGAAAACATCCTTTTTGGCATGATGCCCAACATACTCCACCTATGTAATAACCTTTCCGATCAATTTTCATGTTTTCGCTTATCTTTCATAACTACCCCAAGTCATTTATGACTTTCTAGGACCAAAGGTTCAGTTACCAGGCAGTTTATTTGATTTCTAGAGCCAATTCCTTATTTTGAAGTCTTCGCTGGTTTTAAATGGCTGTCGGGCGAAAACTTCAATGAAACAATCTTGGATGCCAATTTCAACTATGCCAGTAGATCCAAAATATCAATTTTAGTCTAAATAGACCTTTGGTTTGGGTTTTAAAGCACACGAGCTCATTTTGACCTATTGGTCGAAAAGTTGAAAAATTAAAATATGAGTGTAAAACCTACATTTGGTTGAAAGCACCTCGGATTTAAAAAGAACTTCTCTATTGCATTGGTAACATCAATTTTAGGCTAGAGGACCCTTGGTTCAGGTCTCCAGGTTTCCAAACTTATTTTGGGTTATTGAGCGGATTTTTATAAAAAATGAAATTATAGGTGTAGGCTTCACTTTTTTCCGAAACGATCTTGGATGAAAGTTTTGATGATGGTTTACACACAAATTTCACTATTGGATCATATTATTTGGATTTTGAATGAGTCCCGAGGGTCAAAAATAAGTTTTTGACTTTGCTGTCATGGGGATGTCGCATCTGTTCGTCGAGGGGTCTATAAATAGACCACAAGGCTGCGAATTTGGGCAATTTCTCTTCATCTTTGAGAGCCTAAAACCCTAAATGAGTATGATAACTCAAAATTGAGTCTTGTGGGTGTCTAGGGATCTTGGTAAATATCTTTTATCATGATTATCATCCAGATTAAGGTAAAATTTCATCACTTTATTAGTGAATTTCTTAGTTCTTGACCCAAAATTTCAATTTAGCTTAAGGCTTAACTTAGTCCCAAATTGGGTTTGTTTGCACCCAATAATTGAAGGTTATGATTCCTTGGTGATGTATGAGCATGGGGTTGACCTCGAAAAGTGATTTTCGTACGTAGGACCCATTTGGAGTTTTGGTGTCATTTTTGGACCCGAAGCATAATAGATTATGTTTTTGATAGCATGATGAAATTTTGGTGATTGTAACGTGAAGACGATCATATGGGCATAATGTGAGGTTTTGCGGTTCGACCTTGAGGTAGGCTTGTACCTACTTTTCTTCAAAGATGATATGTGTTATATATGACATGTGAATATGAATGTTAGGCTTTATTATGAATAAATAACCTAGTATTGATTATTGATGTTTGGGGAATCGAATGAGGGTTTTGGACTCGTAAGGCAGTATGTTTGTGACCCTTTTAGAATCCTATTGCCTTCTCCCTAGATTGAATTAGTTTGTAGTATAGAAATGTTATCAATTCTAGGTTTGGGATATGTTCCAAGTGTTGGAATCATGGTTAGTGTGATTGACCTTAGTTGGGCTAGTCTAATGATCTTGAAACCGTATCTTAGGGTAGAATTGATATAATTGCCCATGTTTCTAGACGAATTTCCTATTTTAGGATTGGTTATGGCTTACTTGACATCTAGAAGTTGAACTAGATATGTAACACCCCAATTTTCAGAACCGGAATGCGACACAATGCTCATGACCTCGAAGGACCACAAGCTAACCCTTTTCTGATATCTGTACCTGACCACTGCATAATACAATAAAATAAATGCAGAAACTGGCGAAAACTTGCCATAAGATTCGAAACATCTAAAATACACAAATCTGAAAACTAAATACTTATACATTTGTCCGAAAAGCCTCTAACTGTCTGAACTCTGGAGTTGATGGGACATGTCCCCAACATACTCCATCTACTAAAATAAATGAATCTAATATAATAATGAAATAAAGTTCATCCTCGAATGAAGAGGACTCACTATTGGGCCTACTACAACTGACTAAAACTGAACTGTTATGGATGCTCTGGATCTTGTGTGCCTGAACCTATGATATTAAACATCATAACATAAGAAACGGGTATGCGATCAGTACATGGGAATGCACTGGCATGCTAGATGAGGTAAGGCTAAATGCAAGGGTATGTGCATGATTAATAACTAACTGAATGATATGTAAGAGCTGGATTAGCATACATAGAGAATCTGTAACTACTAAACATACTGTGCATACTATAACTGAGTATATTGAGACTGAATCTGATAGCTGATACTGAATATACTGTCAATCTGAGGTTTCTGAACATACTGAGATTATGAGTATCTGAAGCTACTGAAACTAAAATCTAAGTTTACAGATACTAACTGACTGTATCAGAGATCAGGCCTATCTAGCGGGTGATATCTGAGCATACTGATAAGAATAATGATTGAAGAAATTTGAGATCAAGCCTATCTAGTGGGTGACCTCTGAATCTACTGATAGTGATAATGATTAACTGAAATTGAGATCAGGCCTATCTAACAGGTGATCTATGGATCTGTTGGTACTGATACTGACTTATTTTATTTGAGACCAGTCCTATTTAGCGGGTGGTCTATGAATTTGTGGAACTATCTAAGTTTCTTACTGAGCTGAGTGACTGTATCTGACAGTCCTGAATTTCTAAATTTCTATTCTGAAGATTAAGACTGAAACTATGGTTGTAACTGTGGGGTTCTCACTTAATCGACATACCCCGAATCTGATCTAGTGGGGTACAATCGGTAACCCCAATTGTTATGTAAATACCGTGCCACGGGTAAAAACCTCTACTATGGTCAGGCCTCTCTAACGGTGACCCTGAACAGGAAGTCAAGCCTAAGGAAATATGATAGTTAAGACTTAATCTAACGGGTGACTCATGGTCTTGCGTAGTCTACGCATTTGTGGTGTTCAGGGACTGTTACTAACGACTCTGCCTCTCAAACAGGGAAACCGTCATCTATGTACTCACTCGGTGCTAGTTCCTACTCAGAATTAAAGGACTCTGAATTGATTCTTAACTGAACTTAGACTGAGCAAAATCTGTTATTTTTCATATTTCTCTACTAATTTGACTGACTTCACTTGGTTCCGTTATCTGATGGAATACTTATGAATTCTACTTTCTGTCTGAATGTGACTGAGTTCTGTGACTTACTAAGCTTTACTGAAATCTGAACTGAATACTGAGCTTGATTAGACTGAATGTTGAGACTGTATTAAACTAGTATTGAGATTACTGAATTTCCTTAATGTTCTGTCACTGACTGAATTCTACGGATCATAGCACGGCTGAGATTATCTTGATACTGACTCAGCTCTAGACAAGCAACTAAGTTTTCGGGTATAAATACCCCCAGGACTCGATAGCATAAATAAATAAGACATGACCACACTTGAATATCATAACAATGGACTTTCATTCACAACACAATCCATACGATAACTCGTCAATTACTTGAATGTCATAAACATGTAAATGTATAGGGTATGTATACTAATATCTCATAGTTGTTCAATAAGGAATACCCATTGATAAAAATGTATGCAACTTATCATAATACATTCACTAAGGCATTTCAACAAACTCTCGGCATGCACTAGTTATCACATAATTGGGGATTTCATGCTTAACATACTAAAGAGGCACTATTCTCTTTACTTAAGCATTCTATTAAACATATGGGGAGCATGCTTTGGTTATACCACAGATTCTATACTTAATTATCCTGAATATATCAATATCATGCAACTTGAAGGGATTCTATCATGAACATTACATAGTAGGATCAAAGCTTGGATCTTTGAAATCAATTCATGAATTAAAACTTATCAACAACATGAACTTCAATTTGTATTTTACAAAAATCATGACAATCTCATAAATATATAATCTTGAATTTAGAAAAGGATTCTTGAACTTCTTGGGTGAAAGGAACCTAAGAATCAACATCTAACATATCTCAAAAGCTTGAATCTTGAGAGAGAATGACTTTTCTTAAAGTTCTTGAATTGGGAATGATAATTTCTTGGTTTTCTTGAAAGAGAGCTTGAGTCTTGTTCTTGGGTGATGATCTTGAGAGAAAACCCTAATTTTTTTGTTCTTGAGAGTGGAGAGGATTAAGGATTTTTAAAACTGATTTATGATGGTTATGTACGTGATTTTGATGATTTATGTCATGAAAGGTGAAGGAAAATTCCAAAATACCCCTACGAAACCGCTTCCTAGTTGCTGAAATTATCAACTGACGACCAAGGCTGATAAGCCGTCAGTTCTGTGATAGCCCGTCAGCCCTGGTCCTCACCTAGGAGATGGAATTGATGGGTTGTTGTCAAAGCTTGATGACATGGCTGATAAGTCCTGAGAAATATGATAAGCCATCAGACAGGTCATTATAAATGTGATAATCCGTCAGACAGGTCGTCAGAAATGTGATAAGCCGCCAGACAGGTTGTCACTCAATTTCCAGGCTGACATGCTGGAGTAAAATGGGTATAACTTCTTGCTCCAATATTGGATTTAGGAAAAATTGGCATCGTTGAAAATATAATTCAATTATCTATCTCTTGGTGGATTATGTGCTCAAAAATTCATAGTACAACGAGAGATATGCTCATTTGAAGTTGACTATAGCAATATCCTTCCCAAGAATTCAATCGGTAAGGAATATTTTGATTCGTCTGATAGTTGGGAGTTATTTGAAGCCTTAAGATACATCTAACTTACTCATAAAACTATAAAAGAATCATGACATATTATTCATGAGATTGAAACATGGCGCTAATATTGGTTTGAATTGTTTGGGGTATTACAATATCTCCCCCTTGGGAATATTCGTCCTCGAATGAGACTGACTGAGAGGGGAGAAATGATAGACCAAAGATTAACTAACAATGAATAACTAAAACATGATCTCATGACTGATGTGACTGATAAACTGACTATATCATACTGAATATGCATATCTGATGCATGTGTAACTGATTCGTGAATGCATAGCTAAGGTTTCTGATAACTAAAGTTCTCGGAATGAGAATGCATATCCAATGCATGATTATATAAATGAACTGTCACATGTATGCATGACTAAATATGAAATGGTACTTGATATCATGTTTATGATGTAATCCTGAACAAGGAACTGAATAAGTTTAAAGAGAACTGTTACCCTACACGGGAATGCTAATGAGCCTGAGATCATTTACTAAAAATGCATGAGTGGAAACATGACAACATAACTGAGTCTAGTATGGGATATATGAACTGAACATCATGAACTGAACTGAGCTTCTGAATACATGGCTTTCAGCTGAGGTTGGGATTTTAAGGGTCAACTTATGAGTACCCTATACTCTAAACTGGATTCGTTATGTGAAGAGAAACTGAATAAGTTAAGACATGAGAGCGTTAAGGGTTTATAGGGTATCTCCCCCTTGGGACACTATGTCCCTCTAAGAACGCTAACCTTGCTGAGACACTGGGGCAATGCACAAGACATCTACGAACTAGATTATAATTGAACCTCGGGAGTTTGAAACTAATGCATGATGCATAAACTGAGTTATACTCACAACTACTAGAATATTCTATCTTGGAATAGTTACATGCCTGAGATTTATCATAGCATGATTAGATGAAAAGATGAGAAAACAAACTATACGACTCTGATTGTCTGACTGCTAAACTGACTTGCTGGTTCTACTGACTAACTCATGCAGAAAATTTAAGCTCAAATGGGATAAAAGGACCTAACAATGCCTATCATGACGATACAAGACTCATAACGTACCCGAATCTATGTTAGGGAAACTTTCTTGATCATGGCGAGCCTGAAGTGCATAAAGTCTGTTCTGACACTGACCAGTATTGGTACCAGAAGTGGCACCCTGCTGATGCAATTCTCTACCCCTATGAGCTAGCAATTTACACTCCTACATCCTGTGACTTGGCTTACCACATCCAAAGCATACCTGACTGTTTGCTCTACACATACCTAGGTGATTCTTGCCGCACTCTTTGCAAAGAAGATAGGTAAGACTCTTGTTCTCACTATCCTGGGCCTCGGAACCTGGCGCCCCATCATGATGGTCATTCCTGGACTTAGGTACTGGTGCACTAGCTGAGGATGGAGCTGGGATTGAAAACTTTTGACTATGCTGAGAACGTTTACCACCTTGTGACTTAGGTTGAGCAAAGTTGAAACTACCTGTCCTTGCTCTCTTACTCTGTCTCTCCATCATCCTAATTTTCTATGCCTCAATCTTCTGAGCATGAGTCATAAGCCTGGATAAAGTCATATCACTGATCAATATCACAGACCTGCACTCATTGACCACACTATCATTCACCCCTGAGATAAACTTACTCATTTAGCTCTGCTATCTGCAACCACATGAGGGGCATATCTGGCTAACTAAGTAAAGTTAAGAGAATAGTCTTTCACCGTCATATTGCCCTGCCTGAGGTAGATGAACTTTAGCACCTTAGCTTCTCTAAGCTCTAGCGGAAAGAATTTATAAAGGAAAGCAGAGGAAAACTCCTCCCACTCTATAGAACCTGCATCATCTAACCTATCTAACTTCCACTATTTGTACCAAGTATGAGCCACATCCTACAACTAATATGTGGCTAACTCATCACTCTCAACAGTAGTCACTCCCATGATAGTGGTAACCTTTTTAATTTAATCAATAAATTCTTGAGGGTCTTCATTTGTCTTAGACCCGAAGAAAGAAGGAGGATTCATTTGGGTAAAGTCTTGAATCCTGTCTGCAGCTGAATTGGCCACTGGGTTGGCTGGAACGACAGTTGGTCATTCATGTTGGGAAGCGACTGACTAAGCAAGAGTAGTGAATGCGGCCCTAAACTCCGCATGAGAAACATGTTCACCCAAGGAATATTTGGGCTGAGGGGCTGGCTAATTTCTTCTCTTGGGAGGCATGTTCTAAAATCAACCGGAGAAATCGATTTGACTGATAGATTAACATAAGATTATGCTCACTGGCACGACATGAATACTGAAAGAAGGGAAATTGTTCCTAACATATCTTATAGCCTTTCGCACATAAATATGGCGCGCAATACACCCATGTACAAGACTCTACTAGATGCGACTTTCAGACTTTCTAGGACTCTATTGAACCTTAGGCTCTGATACCAAGTTTGTAACGCCCCAATTTTTTGAATTGGAAAGCAACACAATGATCATGACCTCGAAGGACCACAAGCTAACCCTTTTATGATACCTGTACCTGAGCACTGCATAATATAATAAAATAAATACGGAAACTAGCAAAAACTTGCCATAAGGTTCAAAACATCTAAAATACATAAATATGAAAACTGAATACTTATACATCTGTCTAAAAAGCCTCTAACTGTCTGAACTCTGGAGTTGATGGAATATGTCCCCAATTTACCCCATCTACTAAAATAAACTGAATCTAATATAATAATGAAATAAAGATCATCCTCGAATGAAGAGTACTCACTGTTGGGTCTACTACAACTGACTGAAACTAAACTATTATGGATGCTCTGGATCTCGTGCACCTGAACATATGAAATTAAACATCATAGCGCAAGAAATGGATATGCGATCAGTACGTGGGAATGTACTGGCATGCTAGATGAGGTAAGGCTAAATGTAAGGGCCATATACATGATCAATAACTAACTGAACGATATGCAAGAGCTGGATTAGCAAACATAGAGAATCTGTAACTACTAAACATATTGTGCATACTGGGATTGAATCTGATAACTGATACTGAATATACTGTCAATCTGAGATTTTTGAACATACTAAGATTCTGAGTATCTGAAGCTACTAAAATTAAAATCTAAGTTTACTGATGCTAACTGACTGTATTAGAGATCAGGCCTATCTAGTGGGTGATCTCTGAGCATACTAATAAGAACAGTTATTGAAGAAATTAGAGATCAAGCCTATCTAGTGGATGATCTCTGAATCTACTGATAATGATAATGATTAACTGAGATTGAGATCAGTCCTATCTAACGGGTGATCTCTTGATCTATTGGTACTGATATAGACTTACTTTATTTGAGACCAGGCCTATCTAGCGGGTGGTCTATGAATCTGTAGAACTATCTAAGTTCCTTACAAAATAGAGTGACTGTATCTGACAGTCCTGAATTTTTAAATTTCTATTCTGAAGATTGAGACTAAAATTATGGTTGTAACTGTGGGAGTTCTCACTTAACCGAAATGCCCTAAATCTGATCTAGTGAGGTCCAACCTGTAACCCCAGCTGAAAGGGTGTCAATAACGTGCCACGGGTAAAGACCTCTGCTATGGTCAAGCCTCTTAACGGTGACCCTGAATAGGAAGTCAAGCCTAAGGTAGTATGATAGTTAAGCCTTAATCTAAGGGGTGAATCCTGGTCCTATGCTGGCTATACAGTTCTGGAGTTCAGGGACTGTTACTAACGACTCTGTCTCTCTAACGGGGAAGCCATCATCCCAGCACTTGCTCGGTGCTAGTTCCTACTCCGAACTGAAGGACTCTGAACTGATTCTTAACTGAACTTAGACTGAGCTAAATCTGTTACTATTTGTATTTTTTTACTGATTTGACTGAGTTCACTTGGTTCCGTTATCTGATGGAATACTTATGAATTCTACTTTCGGTCTGAATGTGACTGAGTTTTGTGACTTACTAAGCTTTACTGAAATCTGAACTGAGTACTGAGCTTGATTAGACTTAATACTAAGACTGGATTGAACTAGTACTGAGATGACTGAATTTCCTTAATATTCTGTCATTGACTGAATTCTACGGATCATAGCACGACTGAGATTATCTTGAGACTGACTCAGCTCTAGACAAGAAGCTAAGTTTTCGGGTATAAATACCCTCAGGACTCGATAGCATAGATAAATAAGACAAGACCACACTTGAATATCATGACAATGGACTTTCATTCACAACACAATCCATACGATATCTCGTCAATCACTTGAATGTCATAAACATATAAATGTATAGGGTATGCATACTAATATCTCATAGTTGTTCAATAAGGAATAACCACGGATAATAATGCAGGCAACTTATCATAATACATTCACTAAAGTATTTCAACAAACGCTTGACATGCACTAGTTATCACATAATTGGGGATTTCATGCTTAACATACTAAAAAGGCACTATTTTCTTTACTTAAGCATTCTATCAAACATATGGGGAGCATGCTTTGGTTATACCACAGATTCTATACTTAATTATTATGAATACATCAATATCATGCAACTTGAAGGGATTCTATCATGAACATCACATAGTAGGATCAAAGCTTAGATCTTTGAAATCAAGACATGAATTAAAACTCATCAACACATGAACTTCAATTTCTATTTTACAAAAATCATGACAATCTCATAAATATATAATCTTGAATTTAGAAAAGGATTTTTGAACTTCTTGGGTGAAAGAAACCCAAGAATCAACATCCAGCATACCTCAAAAGCTTGAATCTTGAGAGAGAATGACTTTTCTTAAAGGTTCTTGACATGGGAATGATAATTTCTTAGTTTTCTTGAAGGAGAGCTTGAATTTTGTTCTTGAGTGATAATCTTGAGAGGAGACCCTAATTTTCTTGTTCTTGAGAATGGAGAGGATTAAGGGTTTTTAAAACTGATTTATGATGGTTATGTACGTGATTTTGATGATTTATGTTGTGGAAGGTGAAGGAAAATTCCAAAATACCCCTACGAAACTGTTTCCTAGTTACTGAAATTATCAGCTGACAACCAAGGCTGATAAGTCGTCAGATCTGTGACAGCCCGTCAGCCCAGGTCGTCACCTTGGAGCTGGAATTGATGGGTTATTGTATAAGCTTGATGACATAGCTGATAAGTCATCATAAATGTGATAATCCGTCAGACAAGTCACCAGAAATGTGATAAGCCATCAAACAGGTCGTCAAAAATGTGATAAGCCGTTAGACAGATCGTCACTCAGTTTCCAGGCTGACATACTGGAGTAAAATGGGTATAACTTTTTGCTCCGATATTGGATTTAGACAAAATTGGTATCATTGGAAAGATAATTCAATTATCTATATTTTTATGTTTTCTTTCCTCAAAAATTTATAATACAATTATAGATATACTCATTTGAAGTTGACTATAGCAATATCCTTCCCAAGAATTCAATCGGTAAGAAATATTTTGATTCGTCTGATAGATGGAGTTATTTGAAGCCTTAATATACATCTAAATTACTCATAAAACTATAAAATAATCATGACGTACTATGCATGAGATTGAAACATGTCGCTAATATTGGTTTTGATTTTTTGGGGTATTACAAGATACCTTAGCCTAGTTTTGGGCGTAGTTTGCCTAAATATGGATAAGGAGGATTAGAAATGGGATCATCCGTTCCACTTAGGCCAATACTTGTGTTATCTCTTGTGTACTTAGTTGCGGATAGTAGGACTAGTTGAAACTAATGAGCCTTATTTATGAGATTCACTTGGTGAATTGATAAATTATGATGATTTTCACCGGATTATGATTAATGAACTATAGACATATTAATTTCTCTTAGATGTGATATTAGGCCTTTAGAGATGTTATTTTCTCTTAATTATGATATTTGGCCCATAGAGATGTATTTCTCTCTTATTTATGATATTTGGCCCATAAAGATGCATTTTCTTCTTAGTTATGATATTTGGCCCATAGAGATGCATTTTCTCTTAGTTATGATATTTGGTCTATAGAGATGATTTTTCTCTTACTTATGATTAATGGTCTTATAGAGATGATTTTCCTTTTGGTCATGAAGTATGACCTATAGATATGAGATGTCTAATAGAGGTAATATGCATATTGACATTATGCCTCCTAGATGTGAGATGCTCCTATATTTGAGATAATTATAGATATGTTACAGCTTATAAATATGATAATTGATATGAGTTTTGGATATGTATATAGGCCTAAGGCCGTGATTATGATCTTGTGATTATTTTGGATATATTATTGGGCTAAGGGCAATGTTATGATGATGATTGGATATTCGAGAAGTGTTTATCATTATAAAGAATGAAATTACATATATGAGTATACATATATCTATTTGTATACACATCTCTCTGGTATGAGGTGGAGGAAGATGTGATATGTTGCTTACGACTTTATTGTTTGAATACTGGTGATGGCATGCATAGATTTGGTACATTCATGATTATTATATCGGCAACTTATGTGATTTTAGATAAAATATGATCTTATGATTGTTCTGCTTAATTAAGGGTTAAGCTATGTGGTAGTTAGTTGCCTTTTAGGAGACTATAGCACTTGGTGGCTAGGAATAAAATATATTAGTTAATGAGTCTTGCTTAGTTGGAATATGGTAGCTATCGATGGTTGATGTGTGGCTAATAATGATGTCGGGTTTAGCATAGGTGAAGAATAGTGATATTGATGACTAAGTTTATAATGTCAATTAGTTGTCAAATGTGGGGTTGTGTATTAATAGGGCTAGATAATAAGTGATGTTGGTAATAAAGAGGTGTCTAATTAATAACATAGAATATTTGCTAAATAGTTAATTAATGAATAGTTAAATGAGGATTAGTTGTTAATGATGGTTAGTTAATGAATGATGTCAGTTAATAAAAGAGGGTTATGTGATAAGTGATTATGTGTTGTCTAATAATGGTTAACGGATATATGATGATTAGTTTATAATTTGGAATAATAAATAAATGGCGATTATGGTCTAGTGATGAACCTTGGCTAAATGTTAGATGTTGGCTATTTAATAAATAATGGTTAGTTGCTATCCCCTGAATAAGGATAATGTTTAAACAAATAACTAGAGGTCTCTTGATGACGAGCGAACTAGTGGTTTCATTACAAATAGCATTGATTAGCTAATAACGAGAGTTGGGAAGTAATGTCTAGATAGATACTTTATGGTGATACGGTTATGTTCATGAGTATATTAATATATGTTATTTCGTAATAGTTATTGTGATGATATTGATACCCGACAAGGCCGTAGGATACTATTGTGATAATATTGATACCCGACAAGGTCGGAGGATACTATTGTGATAATATTAATACCTGACAAGGTTGGAGGATGCTATTGTGATAATATTAATACCTGGCAAGGCCGGAGGATGTTGTTGTGATGATATTGATACCCGACAAGGCCGAAAGATATTGTTGTGATGATATTGATACCTGGCAAGGCCAAAGGATGGCATTTTGATGATATTGATACCACGCCATGTCGGAGAATGCTATTGTGATGATATTGATACCCGGTAGGGCCAAAGATATTATGATGATACATTGATACCCGACAAGGCCGGAGGTTGATTACGATAATGACGGTTATAATGATGACATTTATGATGAGTGTGATACCGATTGTGTACCTTGCATTCATTCTTGCATGCGCATCGTCTATCACCAGTATGTACCGATGTCTATCAGCCGGTATAGGATGGTTGCATGGATATGGGTGAATAATATGTCTTGTGTTATTGTGTGTTGATTGAACCTTTCGAGTATGGGGTGGTAGGGGTACGCATAGGCTCGTCTAGGTATTTAGTTATCCAGAGTAGTCGATTATTCACGTTGTTATTGATATTGTTATTATCATTGTTATGATCATTATTATGGCTAGCTTATGACAAATTGATCACTGACCCGGTATCGTGAATTAAGGTATGTCTTTGGCCTCTTTTATCTTATTGTACACGATTATATCATGTTTTGCTTTATGGATTGGAAACCCTGAGTATGATAGTATTAAATCCAGGTAGTATCATGATGAGGCCTTAGAATAAGGATATGATGATCTAAACTACTTTTTGAGATGACCTCATGTTTACGTGTATGTATATATATGTATCTAGCTATATGAAGATATGGCATTATCGTATATCTCTTCCTTTCATTTGTTCATATTGTATATTCATTTCTTGACCTTGTATATTGCTATATATCTTTCTTTCACTCTTCATTTGTATATAGAGCTGGGATATACGGTATAGTATTGACTTTTGACGAGTGTGGCTAGAATAGGATAATTCACCTTGATACTTCCTTAGTCTTATTATGTTAGACTCTTGGACGTGAACATAATAGTTGTTCCTTATTATTCTCATTGACTTGTTATGTAAGCTCTGGACTCTTGGGTGTAGTTTTTATTTTGTTTATATGTTGTATATATTTTCTTTAGCAGTTGTCTACTAAGTACTATTCGTTTGGTATGCATACTACACTTTTGCCACCTGCAGATCATAGTACGGGTTATCACTATTGATTGTGCATCGTTCAGAGTAATCATGGTTCAGAGACTTAGAGTGAACTCCTGACGTTCGGAGTATTATTCATCTCTCTCTTTGTATTAGACTAGTCTCTATATTGAATGCAGAGATAAGTTGGATCAAGTGTAAGTTCTTTTACATTTTATCTTGGTAATCTTATTATTGTAGAAGCTCTTGTACTGATACCACCAGGTTTTGTGATTTCATTATGTATTTGATTCTCTTATCTCATTTATTTTGCATTCTTTTCTATATATAATTGGGTAGTCTATTACTAGCCATTTCGAACTACGGGTTGACTTGCCTACTGCTAGGTTATACTAGGCGCCATCATGAAATGAGAAATTGGATCATGACAACCTGGTTTTCTATTGTGTTTTTTGGTGGTTAAGGACCTAACAACTGGCTCAGGCATGGCCTCATTTTGACTTCACATCTAAAATAAGGAAGAAAAAAGATAGGCTCTTTTTTCCCTTTTTGTTTCCTTTCAGTTTAATTTTCTTCCTTTTTGTTTTTCCTTTACAAATCTCATGTTTTAGATCAATTGTTATGTGTTTTTATCCTTTGTTCTTCCTTGAGAAAAAGATATTAATTCTCTGTTTAATTTTCTTTCCTTGATTATGTAAACTTGTTATTGTCATTTTAATTTTTGTTTGAATTTTTTTATTTTTAGTGAAGTCAGTATGATTTTTGATATTTTATTTCCACAAATTTAATTTTTTAAATATTTTCTGAGAGAATTTCGATACATGCATGTGTTTATTTGTTCAAAATATTTCTAAGCAAGCATTCTAAACTGCTATCAAAAATAAAAACCATCTTTACATCACACTTTATGGGAGTACACTGAATATTTTATTATTGTTGTTATTGTATCAGAAATATAAAAATAATAAGGAGAGGTGAAGAACTTTGTTGCACCTAAGGTGTTTGATTAATATGTTTGAAAATATTGACCATTTTTAAATTTCATTCCGTTTCAATAAGAGTTGATATTGTAAACATCTTCATTTACTAAATCAAAAGGTACATATCTTTTATGTTTGCTTTAGACATTTTCTCCACTTATGAAATCATGTAAACATCGAATTTCCTACCTAGGTGTCTCAATAAATAAACAAGGCATTATATCTATCAGAGTTTTAGGCTTATTTAAATTAAATTAGAATTTTTTATATTAATAATATCTTATTTATTGCATGTGGTCTCTAATTTCGAGTAATGTGACGCATATGTAGGTAATGCTATAATTTATGAGATGAATGAATCTTGTTATGTTACCCTACTAATTAAACAATCTGAGTTTCTGCTATTACTAATATTAACTTAGCTTGAAAAAAAGCTCTGGATGAAAATTGAATTAATTAAAAAGTTGTGTGATATTCAACATTTTTGAAGAGACACTTGGCAAATTAATTAATATATTTCTCAGTGTAAGTATAGTGTAATTGTACACCGTACTGTTGGTTTGGTGTGGGTGATGCAGTAGTTATATTCATCTCATGATATCTTGGTGCTAAATGGATAAGAGATTCCCTCAATGTGCACATAATCATTATCTGTATGATTATTCTATATACGCTATGTTCAAAGATTGTATTATTGTGTTCATTTTAAACCTTTTTAATTTACCAACAATTTATAATGAATTACATCATCATTTTTTTTTAAATTCTGTCTACTTTTACGCTCAATAACTTATCAGATTTGTGCCCTAAGAAGATTGAGAACTATGAGGTGATACATCACATTTCAGAAGGAACAAAAATGACAGTTGATGTGCACCTTGATCAAGGCTAGCGATCTGGTTGTTCTAGCTACTGATATTTATCACAGCGCTAGATTGTGCTTTTTTTTAAGTTGGAGTTTTGATCAACTAGCAAACATGGTAACATAGGCTTAAGAGATTGATTAAAATAATATTTTTCTTTCATATCATCGTGATAGAGCAATTGAATAAAGCGGTGTGAAGCCTGTAGGACTAAGAATAAGCTATTCATTCTCCATTTATTTGAGATTAAAAAATGTCTCAATTGATGATAGTGGAGTAGTCAATCTGATCTTGTGAGAGAACATGGAGAAATGCCTTTGTGGATGAGGTACACGTCGTTTGCTTGCGCCATAAAAGGCATATACAATAATCGTTTCTTTGATTATAAGGAAGATAGTTGATTGCAGCCTATTCTGAAAAATATGTTAGTTGAAAGAGCATGTATATGAAAAGGATGAAGCTAACCAAATTCGCAAGGTCAGCTAACTTTTGTATTCAGCAAACACAATGAAAGGATGAAGATGGCAGAGGAAACACGAACAAGGTATCATCCATATAAATCAGCAATAGCTGAATAAAAATTGCAAAAGTATGGTAAGTATCTTTACACCAACATTTGATTAAATAAATTTGTTTCAACAAGTGAATCTTGAATTTGAAATACCATAATAAAAAAATATTGTGTCATAACTGGACAATACTAGAGGTTGACTCAGTGTTGCAGGGATTTAAAATTCACCTTGAGGTTTCAACTTCAAATCTTAGGGCGTTATATTTTTATTTTTGAACTATCTTAATAAAAATCCTGAATTTACCACCTGAACTTATTATACATGAAATACAAATTTTATGTTTACTTCAATTAGTTTTGCTTAACATTATTGCACTTCTCTTTTTGTTTCCTTTCATTACTTTAAAGATGTAGGGGAATTATTTCTTCTCCACAAAAGAGTGGAGAACCTTTGCAGCAGATTAATTGGGCAAGTTTAAAAGGGAAAATCAAAAGTATGTGTGTTTTAGATTAACTTTACTATGAACATGTAATATACTTTTTAAGTCATCCTACTACATCATAAAATTGAAGTTTGCATTACATTTTCAATCTTAATAGTGCATTCAATTCTTAGATGGGTAGTGAAGGCTCATGATACTTTCTTTTCCAACCTCACATGAGGTATTAAATTAATCACTTTCCTAATTGTAGAAATATAGACTAAGAGCTTCATGAATATTTTCATAAGTTCATCAATGGAGATCAATCTAGAGAGAGGAATATTGGAGAAAATATTTTATTATTAGATGAAAGGAAGAATGAATTCTCTATTTCTGTACACAACATTATATACATACACACTAAATGCTAACTCCACTAGCTGTTTTCCAGTTGTAGACTATAACTAACTACCTTGACAGTTGTACATTCCTTGCCAGCTGGACATTCTACCTGTAATTGATTACATAGACTAACTAACTAACCATCATCTGTAAAGCCTAATCTCAACACTCCCCCTCAAGCTGGAGGGTGTAAGATATTAAACAATCCAAGTTTGATCATCAAAATGAGTGTTGTGTTTTACTTAACCCTTTGGTTAATAGATTTGCCTGTTGTTCTTTAGTCTTTACAAGCACTCTTTGAATGAGTCTGTCATTGATTTTGTCTCTAATGAAATTACAATCAATTTCAATGTGCTTAGTCCTTTCATGAAAGATTGGATTAGATGTAATTTGTATTACAGACTTACTGTCACTCATAATCTTCACTAGTTGTTTCACCTTGACTCTTATTTCTTAATACACACCTAGCAACCATGTAACTTCAGCCACTGCTGATGCCATGCTCCTATACTCTGTCTCTGTAGAACTTCTTGAGACTGTCTTTTACTTCTTTGACATCCATGACACTAGTGAGTCCCCAAATTTGATCAAGTATCCTGTCACAGACCTTATGGTATTTGGACAAGCTACCCAATCTGAATTATACCAGCATGTAAGCTCTTGACTAGGTGATGCACTTATAAGGATCCCTTGTCCTGGTTCTAACTTCAAATACTTCACCACTCTGATAGGTAAATCCCAATGAAATTATTTTGGCCTTTGCATGAATTGACGTAAGGTCTGTATGGCATAGCCTATATCTGGTCTTGTTTTGGTCATATACAAAAGTTTTCCCATTAACCTTTGGTATGCTCCTATGTATACAATAAGGCATCACTTTCCTCTCTTGCTGCTTTATCAATCTGCACTAGTGAGTTTGATAATAGTTTCTAAAAGTGTTGCTGCAGGTTTTGCTCCACCAATCCCCAACTCTGAAATTAGCTATAACACATACTTTCTCTGATTCAACTATATTCCAGTCTTGGATCTCAACACTTCAATTCCCAAGAAAAGTTCTCCTAAGTCTTTTACTTTGAAATGTTGATGTAGTGCATCCTTCGCTGAGTTTATCATCTTGTTACAACTTCCATTTATTAGTAAATCATCTACACAAACTAAGATGATTACTATATCTTCTCCTTCCTTCTTAGTAAATAAGGAATAGTCATAATTGCTTTGAGTGAAATCAACTTGTATCAGTGCTTAAGTCCATTTAATTTTTCACTGCCTGGATCCTTGTTTAAGTCCATATTAAGATTTTAATAGCTTACACACTTTAGTCTCCCCCTGTCTTCTGAAACCATCAGGAATTTCCATGTACACTTTTTCACATAAGTCACCTTGAAGAAACGCATTAAACACTTCCATTTGAAAGAGGTTCCAACCTTGTGATGCTGCAAGAGCGTTAACTAACCTGACTATAACCATCTTGGTTATAAGTGAAAAATTCTCATGATAATTCAGACCTTCCCTCTGACTATAACCTTTGGATACCAATCTAGTCTTGAATCTCACTACTTCTCTATTTTCATAAAATTTAACTTTGTAAACCCATTTTGAGCCTACTGTATTCTTCCCAGAGAGTAGGTTAACAATTTCCCAAGTCTTATTATCTTCAAGTGTTTTGATCTCAACCTTCATGGCATTAATCCATCTTTTATCATTTACAGCCTCACTAAAGCTTTGAGGTTCTACCAATAATGAGAAATTGGCTAGATAGCACTGGTATGTAGAGGAGGTATTAGCATAAAACAAATAGTAATATAAAGGATATAGAATATTACTGCATTGTGCTTTGGGCCTACCAACATAGTCTTTCATCCAAAGGGGTTCTTTAGAGGTCCTGGTTGATCTTCTTCTAGTGTCAACACTAGGATCAGGAATAGTATCAGTGGTAGTACTAATAAGAGGTGCAGGATTTGTTGGTGTTTGCACTTCTGCAACTAGGGGTGTTCATGGGTCGGTTTCGATTGGTTAGTGGTTAAAACCATAACCAAAACTAATTTAGTCGGTTTTTAAATTTCTAAAACCAAACCACAAAAAGAAAATAACTGTCGGTTTGGTTCTTGTAGGTTTGGTTCGATTTGGTTTGGTTTTTTGGTTTTTTTGGTTATTGATTAGCCTACTCCAACCATCTCTAGAATAAACTCCTTTTTTTAACCCATAGAAAAGAGTATTTCTCATGAAATATTTGTACAGTGATGGACAAATGACACTATAAACTCTTAAAAATCAGAACAAACACATTAAACAAAACCAACATTGAGATGAATAACAACAACTTTGTATTGTAGGCGCTAAGATTATCCAACAACATACAAACACATACATGTACATTGTAAAATAAAGCTTTGTATTATATTGCAGTGTACTGCAAGAAGAGACAGAGTTGAGAAAACTTGAGTTATCTGTTTACTTTATAAACTAGCTAGGTGAGCTAATCATATAGGGAAACGATTAAATAAACAAGGAGACATAAAACTAACATTTGAACCAGGGACCATGGTAACTCGTATTGTGAAAGGTGAAGTAGAAAAAGTGAGGTAGGGACCGTAGGGTTAACTTATTAGTAATAGTACGTAGAGTTGGACTTGGGCTTGGGTTTGGGGCTTTGCGCAATTGGGCTAAATATTGGTTGGGCTAGACATAGATTGAAATTTAGTTTTAGATTAAAATTTAGTTTTAGATTAAATTTAATAAAATATTTATATTTTATTCATAAATTATATATAAATAATTATAACATATATATAAAAAATTTATCGGTTCGGTTTGGTTATTTTCACAGTTTTTTTTAAGTAAAACCATAACCAAACTAAATAGCATCGGTTTTTAAAAATTTAAAATCAAACCTAACTAAACCAAACCAAACGTCAGTTTTTTTAATCGATTTGGTTCAGTTTACGGTTCGATTTGATTTTTAACCAAACCCATGAACACCCTTATCTGCAACCCTATTAGTACCACTTGCATCATCTGAAGGTGAAGACGACAAAGTGTGAAATGAATCCATACCTGTATCACTAAGACAAACTGGATGCATAACCTTAGGGCATGATGATAGTGCATGTAGTGACTCTGGTGAACTGAAAAGAAAAATAGTTTTTCTGAAAGCTACATCTCGGCAGAAAAATATATCTTTAGTAATTAAGTCACCAATATGTAACTTTTCTACAATTCTGAAAAACCAAGTAGCAGCGCAGATCTTGATCTTGGTCCAAACTTGTCTTTTTTCAACAAATTTGAGCATAACAAAGGCAACCGAAGACTTTTAAATGAGTGGTGGAAGGTTTCTTTTGAAAAATTAGCTCATATGGTGTATGTCCAGCTAGTGTGACTGAAGGCAACATGTTCATCAAATAAACTGCAGCCTTGACACAGAATCCCCAGTATCTAAGAGGTATCATAGCCTGAAACCTCAAGGCTCTAGCAATATTTAAAATTTGCATGTGTTTTCTCTCCACAATCCTATTTTGCTGAGGAGTGTAATGGAAACTACTTTGATGCTCAATAGCAAGAGAAAATAACAATTCTTTACACTTAGAATTAACGAACTCTGCACCATTATCAGACCTCAAATCCTTGATCATCATGCAAAACTGATTTTGTATCATGGCTAAAAATTGTATAAGCACAACAATCACCTCAGACTTTAATTGCAACAAGTAAATTCAACTAAATTTAAAATGATAATCGACAATAGTAAAGAAATAGTATTTCGTATCATAAGTTGGAACCTTATAGAAACCCCAGAGATCCATATGTACAAGATGAAACAGAAAATCTGCTCTAGTTTCATTAAGTAAAAACTGTAGCCTAGTTTGTTTTTCAAAGGGGAGAATATGACAATTCTTTTCTAAAGTAGTGATAAAACACTCATTTAACTCTGGGATATTCTTCATGATTGTGGATGATGGATGTCCCAATCTCTCATTCCATAAACTGTAATCGGCATCACTGCTGGTCATACACATTGTTTTCAGCTTAATTTCTACCATAGATCCTGTTGAATCTCCATCAATAACATAAAATCCTCGTTGCTCTTTACCAATTCCCTTCACCCTACCATTGCAGAGGTCCTGAAACACACAGAAATTAGAGAAAAAAGTGACAAAGCAAGATAGCTTTTTAGTCACTTTTGACACTGATAAAAGGTTAAATCTAAACTCAGGAACAAATAACACACCCTTTATTTTTTCATTCCCAAATAAGCTGACACTTTCTGTGTGAGTAATTTTAGTTTATTCCCCTGTAGGTAAATGCACTTTATCTCTTTTAGAAGTATCTAGACTAATCCTATCCTTCAATAATTGCATATTTACTATAACATGATGTGTGGCTCCAGAATCAATGATCCATTCAATTTTTGGAGAAAAATAAGACATAAAGCAAGTTACAATACCTGCCATGTTGACATGATGTTCTCCTGAATAATCCTTGTTCAGCAAACTTAAGATTTGTTTCTATTGTTCATCAGAAAAAGAGTTGTAAAATTATTTTTCTGATTAAAATCCAGTGTTGCACCAAGAAGATAAAGATGCTTCATTAATCCTAGATACAGATGCTACATCAGTTTTATTCATTGTTGGTGGTTTCTCCTTTCTTTAGTTATCAGAAGTGTATGCATTTCTTCTCTATCCATCAGAATTACCAAAACTAAATCCTCCACTTCTAGAAAACTTCCTACTTTGAAAACCAGGTGGATATCCAATAATCTTGTAGCAATTTTCTTTTTTGTAGCCTTTCATTCTACAAAAATCACACTGTTGTTGCCTTTCTCTAAATCCTCTACCTCTTCCTGTTTGTGAACTTATGGAACTTGTGTGAATAGCCATGGTTTCAACTTTATCAGCTGTTTTAGCTGCTAAGTTTGCGGTTGCTACTTACTGGCTTTCATCTTGGATAATCATGGAATATGGCCATCTTAAAGTCAGAGCTACTGATTTCATGAGTATTTATCTACGAGCTTGATCATAGGATTCATTAAGACCACTAAGGAAATGAAGAAGCCTTTGCTAGCTCAAGTGCTCAACATAATCTTTCGACCTCTCACAGTCACAATTAGGTGAAGGAACCACTACATCATAATCATGCCATAATTCCTTTAACTTTGAGAAATAGGTAGAAACAAAGTTAGTGCCTTGCATCAACGTCATAATTTCTCAATGCAATTGCCACATCCTCACACGTTTGAATTTGTCAAAACTTTCCTTTAGATCTTCCCACACAAAGTGTGCATTTGATGCATAAACAACTCCTCTTAATAGTTCTTTTGAAACCGTATTCATTATCCACGACAATACTAATGTGTTACAAGTTACTCCTTGATCGTGTAATTCAGGTTCGAACGAATCCTTCGTGCATACTCCATTCACAAACCCTAACTTCCTTCTCCCTAACAGTGCAATGCCAATTGATCGACTCCGTAAACCATAGTTTTCTGAACCAGTAAGCTTCACCGAAGCAAGAACAAAACTTGGTGTATCTATCGATCCAAGATACAAAGGATGATTAGCATCAATTTTAGTTCTCGCCATTGTTGTACGGATTAGGGAGCTTCAAAGTAATTACTTCTTTGTGAAATTGAAACAGGCAATTTACGTGGATCACTCGATATCTAATGCTCTGATACCATGTAAAAATCTAGACTAAGAGCTTCATGAATGTTTTCATAAGTTCATCAATGGAGATCAATCTAGAGAGAGAAATATTGGAGAAGATATTTTGTTATTAGAATTTAGATGAAAGGAACAATGAATTCTCTATTTTTGTACACAGCATTATATACACACACTAAATGCTAACTCCACTAACTGTTTTTCAGTTGTAGACTATAACTAACTACCTTGACAGTTGTACATTCCTTGTCAACTGTACATTCTACCAGTAATTGATCACATAGACTAACTAACTAACCATCATCTGTTAAGCCTAATCTCAACACTAATAATATGATAAGGCATATATTTATATAGTCATGATTCAATTCAGGTCCATCTTAATTGATTTCTCGTCTTTCGGGCCTTGATCCTACAATGAAAAAGTGTAAAATTTTTCTTAGAATTAAAATTGATACAAAATCATTCACGTCTTTTTTATGAAAATGTTGCTTGAAAATATTCGTCCGCATGTTTACTTTATCTAAACTATAACTAACAAATTTACGGTCAAGGAAATAAGTGGTTGAGCACTACTAATTTTTCTTTCTTTCTTGAAATAAAGTACAATAAGATACTTAGCTACTTAAATGTTTCGATTAAAATGATATAGAATCATTCACACTTTCTTTTACAGAAAAATTACTTGAAAATAATCGTCAATAGATTTCTAAACTATATGTCGAAGCTGCACTGTCAAATCTTCAGTCAAGGAAAAGAAGTGGACTGAACACTACTGATTTTTCTTCTTCCGTGGGATAGTGTACAAAAGTTACTTGAGTGTTTCACATATTTTCAAACACTTAAGAGTAATTAAAGATTCTTCTCTGAAATTGGTAACAATATTTGATGTCGGACCTAATTAACGTATGGAATGATACATCAAGAAGCTAATTTTATGCAGTCAGACCAGTTGTATTGATTCATGAAGGATTACACGGATGAAATAATTTATTTAGCGTAAGCACTTGTGTGGTATACTTTTACATTTTGAGTTCAAGTTTTACACCTCATAAGTAAAAGATTTATGGCACTATTATCAAGTCATCCAAGGATCTACAGATGAACCTCCTTAATAAAATGTGCAACACACTATCTATCACAGGTAGAAGTGACTTGATGAAAATTTATTGAAGCAGACAATGCATATTTTTGAACTCTTACATTATATAGTGAAGTAGGTAGAATTGGAGTTATGCCTTTTAATCTGGCTTTGTTATTCTAGGGCTTAGAAAAAGGCTGGGATGATTCTGTAATTCAAGAAGGGAACATCTCTATGAAATATTTCATTATTTTAATAGGAATGAATTTAGAACTACTTAAATGTAAAAGTTTAATTGTTATTATAGTTACTGGTAATTATAATTTTACAAGTCTTCCTCTATTTTTAAAGTTGACTTGGACGTCTTTGGTTGCACACTTATTACATGCCTAGCGGTTGTTTACGTAGTTGAACTAATAACTGGAAAAAAAATTGATGGCATCAGGCATCTTGTATAGCACGGACACAAATTATCTAGTTTTTGTATAAGTTAAACTTATGTTTGGATATTAAAAAAAAGTTGAAAATTTGGGAATTAAAATTTAAAATAATATCGAAAACTATTTTTTAAACTTCAAATTTGAAGTTAAAATAGGAGGGAGAAATTTTATTAGTAGTCCAATTAATTGGATATACCTTTTGGGCAAGAGTTTAATTTCTCATATTATAACTCCTCCCCCTTTTTCTTTATAAAAAATTAAAACAAATGATTAGTTTGATAAATAAATACTCTCTCCATTTAAAAAATAATAATTTTTTTTGACTTGACATATAGTTTAAAAAATAAAGAATATTTTTTAATATTATGATTGTAAATTAAAGTTATGTCAAATGTACTAAAATATCCTTCGATCTTGTGATTTTAAACATGTCATATAAAAAATTAAAATTAAAATATTATTTTTTAAAAATTTAATTTCTTAAATGTACTAAAAGTATAGGTTTCATTCTTTTTAAAACGAATAGAATATTTTATCTGAAATATTTCAAATCTTATTCATAGTCAAATTTGACGACTCCTTAATATATTTGCCAATTGCCCCATGTTTTGATTTGTGTTTAATTAGATTCAAACGAAACATGGCCTATTTGATTGCACTGGATAACAACAATATAATGATAGTCAATATTCAAAAAAGACAAAAAAAGGTTAACAAGAACATCATAACAGTAAATGTCAACTACTAACAGTTTACCACCAGATCTCATTCCCCCTCACCCCCGACCCTCAATCAACTGACGATGTAGACATGGAAGAAGAATCAACTACAGATCGACCTTCCTTTAAAGATATCTTGACGGACAAAGACACGTTGCTCAACAAACCTTATTTGTGTAGCCCCAATCCTTCCGACGAAATTGTAGCAAATCAAGGGGACAAAATAACACTCACTCCCCTGGAGAAGGAGCAGATCTACCATCCATGACGGTTCTCCATCATTGTCAATCTCATGGGGAGGAAGACAACACACCAGATCCTCAAAGCAAAAATTAATGATTTATGGAGATCATCGGAACCCTTGATTCTCATAGATCTGGGTCACGGCTTCTTTACAGTAAAATTCAGTAAGGAGGAGAATATGAGCAAAGCTCTGCATGAAGGTCTTTGGTTCGTCTTCGGCGGATTTCTATCGATTATCAAATGGGAGCCTAACTTTGTACCATCGGAATCAACCCTAACACACATGGCCATCTGGGTCAGACTTTCACACCTTCCGACAGAGTTCTACGACAGACAGATACTCGAAAAGGTCGGGAACAACCTGGGGTCTCTCCTCAAGATAGATTCTTGTACATCATCAATTCTAAGGGGAAGATATGCCCGATTATGCATCCAAGTTCCCCTGAACTTTCCTGTCAAAAAAATCACCATTGAAGACCACATTCAACCAGTGGAGTATGAAGGCCTTGGGATTTCGTGTACCGGTTGCGGAAGAACGGGACACTCACTGAAGGAATGTACGGCAAATATTACCAACATCCCATCCCAAAAAGAAAGCTCGTCCAACGCCCACTCGACCAAGCCACCCATGGAAAGCACGATGTGGAAACTTGTAAGCTTCCAAAAAAAAAAAGCCAAGGAAGCATCAGGTAACGAAACTAGTAGTTTTGTACCCCCTATTAGTAATAGTTTTGAGGTTCTCAGTAGAAATAATCTTAATAAAAACATTCCTGAGGAAAAGAATTTAATTAATGACACTGATCCTGACAAGACCCCTAAAGACAAGACCATTAATCACCTCATTAATGAAGCCCATGGCTCATTGAACTCCACCCCTTTCAGCCCTCAGTTGGAAGCCATGGACGAACTTCCAATACTGATATGCCCACTGAGGTCACATCCATTAACTCACCTCCTACCAACCACACCCCCATTACTAAAAATGGAAACACTGAACCTACCACCATCACTGTTACCATACCAAATACTAACAATGGACAGCCATTTCAACCAAACGCCAAACCTTACCACACCCAAACCACCAATATTTCTAGTAACTGCTCCACAGATTCAGGACCATATTACCACCTCATGGATGAAATTACTCTTGCAAGACTTTCCACTGACTCTGAATGCAACCATTGGAGACAAACCAGTGATCCTAACCCTGCAAGACCCTCACTACCTAGCCCATGTAGTGAAGGAGGTGATAGATCACTCGGTTCAACAATTGGGGAATCAACTATGGATGCAGTCCTTACTCCAGGACCTAACAGGCACATCCTCAGTGCACCTCTCTTCTCAGGAGCACAACTTTTCCCTCCAACAGATATTTCAAACCTTTCTTTTCTTCCCAACTCAGGTCTTCAATGCTACCCTAGTGGGGCCCTCCTTTATACCCTGGAACCCCATGGGACCTCTTCTGAGCACCCAACAACAAACTCCACAAATAATCTTGGTAGACGACCAAAACGAGGAAGGAAGCTCAAATCTCAACTTCCTGAAACAATGCAACTCATACTTGGAATCAATTCTAGAAGAATTGGGGGAACAAAAGATACAAACCATATTGCTACAAAACACCTTCCTGAAAAAATTCAGAGAGCCCTTGAGAGAAGCAACTATTGTTCTATGTCCCAAGAACCTAATGAGATTCTCACTGAACCTGGGGGACAAGACGGAACAAACTCCTCCTGGTGTAACCTTGACCATAACTAAATTGAACTATCATCACCCAATTCAGTGAAAAGGGAAATCGACCATGGCTGCCCCACCTCAACAGATATTAACAATGATGAACATCATAATCTGGAATGTTAGGGGTGCTAAGAGTGCTACCTTTAGGAGACAATGCACCACTCTAGTCAAAATCCACAACCAAGCAATGCTGGTGCTGCTGGAGACTAAGATGGCTGAACACAAAGGTATTACTGTAGAATTGGGGTTTGATGACCAAATCCAGTCTCCTGCAGTTGGCAGATCTAGGGGAATGACCATCATGTGGAAAGAGGATGTCCTCAAAATTGAGGACATCTCTATCACTCCTCAATCCATCCATACCATGGTTAAGGTAATCTCTAACTCTAACTCTTGGCTTTTCACAGCTATTTATGCCAGCACTGACCTTTCTCATAGAATTTCCCTCTGGGACAACATTGTTTCCATGTCTCAGGCTCACCAAAAAGAATGGCTCATTGGAGTAGATTTTAATGAGATCCTCCAGGATGGAGAGAAATTTAGAAGAAATAAACTGAACTATAATAGGGCCATCTTGTTTAAGAACTGTCTTAACTTGAATGGTCTTATAGATCTGGGTTTTAAGGGTAGCAAGTACACTTGGAGTAATAAAAGATACAAAAGAGGAAATAGCCTTATCCTAGAAAGACTAGATAGGTGCTTGGATAATAACCAGTGGATCACCAAATACCCTGACACTATTATCACCCACCTGCCCAGGACCCATTATGACCACTGCCCCCTTCTGGTTAACCTCCCTTGTCATAATCTCAACAGACTCTTCAGGATGGAACCAATGTGGTGCAGGCACCCCAGTTTCTCTGAAGTGGTCCACTCCTCCTTTGACCCTCCCAACCATATTCTTGCAGCAATTAAGAACCTCCAAAAGAACTCTGATCAGTGGAATAGATCTTCCTTTAGGAATATCTTCCACAACATAAAAAGGTTGCTTGTAAGAATTAATCCAAAACTCT
Organism: Capsicum pubescens; assembly: GCA_030864215.1. NCBI lineage: Eukaryota > Viridiplantae > Streptophyta > Magnoliopsida > Solanales > Solanaceae > Capsicum > Capsicum pubescens. The sequence goes on from CM061541.1 coordinate 43,548,694, forward strand.
TCTGCCTACCCCTATAGTTCTTTCCTGCAAAACCTGGAGAATAACCTGACCCTTGAGTATGACAACATGCTTAAGTATGAGGAAGATCTCTGGAAAACTAAATCTAGAATCAGCTGGCTCCTCCAAGGAGACTCTAACACTAGGTTCTTTCATGCATCAACTCTTAATAGAAGAAGAAAGAATAGAATCCCTAACCTTAAAGATGATACAGGAAACTGGATTAATGACCAAAATGACATATCAAACCACATTACCAATTTCTATTCAAACCTGTATACTACAGGTCACCACTCTTCTCAGCCCTACCACCCTCCCCATTCCATAAACCACCCTCAATGCTCCTTGTTGCACCTCTCTGAAGCTGTTATCCTTAATGCCCCCCTCAGGGATTCTAAAGTTCTTCAAGCCATTAAGTCTTTTACACCTCTAAAAGCTCTTGGTCCAGATGGAATCCACCCTATTTTCTACCAAAAATACTGGGACATAGTCAAGCAAAAGGTCATCACCTTCTGCAGAGACACATTCACCTCCTGCATTATGAATCCCAGTATGAATGAAACTCTCTTATGTCTGATTCCAAAATATCCAAATACTTGCCACATAAGAAACTTCAGACCCATTGGACTTTGTAATACTCTTTACAAGCTCGTCACCAAGATCAGTGTGGCCAGAATCAAACCATTCCTCCTAAAATCATTGGCAAAAACCAGGAAAGCTTTCTTCAGAACAGGAGGGCCTATGACAATGCCATTATTGTCCAAGAATTCATTTCCCATTTTAAAACCATAAAGGGTAAACAGGGGAACATAATCTTAAAAATCGACCTTGAAAAAGCCTTCGACAAACTCAAATGGTGCTTCATCAGAGAGTCCCTCATTTATTTTGGTTTTCCACAACCCCTGATCGATCCCATCATGTCCTGTGTGTCTTCTTCATCCATATCTTTTCTCATCAATGGCTCCAAATCTCCTAGTTTCAAACCTACTAGAGGAATTAGGCAAGGAGACCCCTTCTCTTCTTATCTATTCATCTTATGTATGGAGAGGCTCTCGAGAGATATTGAGGCAAAAAACAAAGCTAAAGAGTAGAAACCCATAAATATCTCAAGAAAAGGACCAAGCACATCCCACATCTTCTTTGCTGATGATCTAACACTCTTTAGTTATTCTACTCCTGAAGCTTGACAAACCATCTAAAACACTCTGACAGCTTTTTGTGACAAGTCAGGGCAGAAGATCAACCTTTTGAAATCCAAAATTTTCTTCTCAGCAAACTGTACACCCACCACCATCTCATCCTGCTCCTCTTCCCCTGGTATCAGTCATGCGAACTCCTTCGGAAAGTACTTGGGTTTCCCTATCTTCCACAAACCCCCTGTCAATAGTGACTTCCAATTCATTCTAGACAACATGGAGAACAGACTCTCAGGCTGGAAGACCAAAATGTTAAACATGGCTGGCAGACTCATACTCACCAAATCGACCCTGTCAACCATCCCCTCATATGTTATGCAATATATAAAACTCCCTAAAAAAATCCACAAAGATATCAACAAAATCCAAAGAAACTTCATCTGGGGAAGCAACTCCGACAAAAAGAAGCTTCACCTATTCAGGTGGGGAAAGATTACTTCTACTAAAGCTATGGGAGGTATGGGCCTTCAAAAAAGTGAGATTAGAGATACGGCTTCCTATGTAAGCCTCTCTTGGAGAATGTTCCATAATCCAAACTTCCACTGGGCCAGAACCCTCTACAATAAGTACTGCACCCACTACCAAACTGAACCAAAAAAGAGGATTAGCACAAGAACTTGGAAATGCATCAAATGGGAATGGGGTGTATGTTTCCCTAACCAAAGATGGGTCATTTACAAAGGGGATAGAGTCAGATTCTTTGAGGATAAATGGGTCCCTAACCACGACTCCATCAGGGAAACCATTGAGGTACCTTTGCAAAAGGGGGGGATAAGCTCACTGTGAGCCAAGTCTTCTAAAGAGGTTCCTAGATCCTTGAACTCTTATCCTTTACCTTCCCCCAACAACTCCATAGCATCATCACTAGTAGTTTCTTCCCACCCTATGGATCCGAAGACGACAAGCTTATTTGAGACTCTACTCCTCATGGAAAGTTCTCCGTTGCTAGTTCTTATAAGACCATTGTGAAGATACCTCATCTCTAGGACACTAATAGTAGTAGTGACTTTACCTGGGTTTGGAAGCTCCAATACCCCAACAAGCTCAAAATCCTTCTTTGGCTTATGCTCCATAAAAGACTGCCTACTGCGACTTATCTTAATCACTTAGGCATGTTCACAAATCCCAACTGCAAGCACTGCCCTAACATTCAAGAAGATATCAACCACATCTTCTTCCATTGTCCTAGGGTAGCAAACTTCTAGAATAATAGAGCTGCTAAAAGTAACTCAATTGCTAGTTTTGATTCTAGTACCCTTAACACTTCCAACTGGACTGCCACCTGAAAAATAATCGTTTCTAAACCCTTTAATCCCTGGTTAAACTGGGCATCCATCCTCCCTTTCTGTTTCTGGAACATCTGGTTAGTCAGAAATGACAACCTCTTCAACCACAAGGACGACCCCATTTGTGCTCAAAATGCAGTTGCTCTTGCCATTGAATTCACCCTTATTGTTGAGGAGTCAATCAATACCACAAATCATTGCACCACTGTGTACCTCAAATGGCACCCCCCACCGAAGGTACTTACAAGCTCAACACAAATGTCAGTGTCAAAATCAACCCGGGACGGGGCAAGGTTAGTGGTGTCTTTAGAGACCACAGGGGAGATTGGGTCATAGGCTACGCTAAGGTGTTCACCCATGTGGATGTTCACCAAGCTGAGCTCCTTGCCATTCTTGATGGCCTAAAAATTACCATCACCCACTATCATACTCCGCTTAAAATCAACTCTGATTCAACCACTGTAATTAACATGATTACCTCTGATTACCCTTGTTACTCTAACATCATAGCGGAGTGTAGGTACTTAATGCAGGAACTGGGGACCCCAACACTCAGGCACACATGTAGGGAGCAAAATGGCTTTGCAGATGTGATAGCAAGAAGTACCAGCGTTGACAATGCCCCTTCTGATCAATTGCACATTTTGACAGTCACTCCACTGTATGCAGCCCAAGCTATGGTAGCAAACAAACATGGAGTTGCCTTTCCTAGAAGGATCGCAATTGCTAATGTAGTAAATAATGTCAACACATCCCCTACCCTTTCAAACTCTATAGGAGGGTCTAATGATACTTTGCAAACATCTTGTATTAACGCTACTTAACATTTAATTATTATGAATCCTCTTCACCAAAAAAAAGAAACATGGCCTATTTGTGCAATATCATCATCACTGATGTCATCCATGCTTACGAAAGACATATAAGTAGTAATTTTAACCAAAACACACACACACCCCAACCCAAAAAAAAAGTATACAAGTAGTACAAAAATAATACTTCTCTGACCCGATTTTGTGATATTTCTCGATTTTTAAAATTTAGATTAGGCAAATTATAATTTATAATACTTTTTGTAAGAAGTGTTTTTTCCAAAAAATGTGCATTCGGAGAATAAAAGTTCTTTTTTTTTTACACAAAATAGAGGAAAATGATTATTTTTCAGTGAAGTGGATTGTGGTTCAAAATTGGTCAGTGAATGCGTTGGATGGTTTCCCCGACAGCTCGCCGAAAAACTAGGTGGAGGTCGTTGCTGGTGTTTTGGTGATGGTTTAGTGGTGTTGTTGATCATTTTTTTTGTGGGTCTGTTCGCCGGTGGTTTTTCTAATGAAACAGAAATGAGGGAGGGTGGTTGGGTTGTGTTGGGATGACTTTTTTCGATGAAAATCCGGTGAAATTTTCGCCGGCAAGATCAAGACCGCAATTGATAAGAGGAAATAAATAAACAAATAAATAAAAGAAATAAGAGTAAATTAGGGTTTCTCACTCTCCTAGTGGAGAGTGTATTGCACATGTCATGTCATGTCAGCAATATTTATATTTAATTGACATACTTTATGAATTTGAGGTTTAATAAAAACATGAATTAATTGAGGTGTCAATACGAAAAAAATCAATAAATTCACAAGGCTAAATTTAGCCGATATTTTTATTAGATGTGTAGCAAAATTATATAACATCATAGTACATTTTAGTGCCACTTGACAAAAGCTGCATGTGCAACTATCCAATACTCTGTTTGTTTTCCATCAAATCTTGTACGGTTCGAGGAAAATTAATACTCCCTTCGTTTTATTTTATGTGTCGTCATTTGATCAGTTACGGAGTTTAAGAAATAAGGGAAGACTTGGTTATGTTTATCAAATTGTCCTTTTATCAAGAAATGTGCTACTATCTTTTTTTTAATTAAGTGGGATCAACAAGGATAAAAGTAAAATTATGTTTTTAAATAATTACCAAATAAAGAAAGATGACATTCTTTTTGAGACGGACTAAAAAAAAATGATGACACGTAAAATGAGACGAAGGGAGTAGTTCATGTCAATTGTCCTTGAATATATGAGCTAGCTAAATTATTGTCCAATTTCCCTCCATCATCTCACTCTCTAACTCAAACTCATCAAAAATGGCAGAACATTCATCATATCCTTGTTACCATAAAACTGTCAAATTCTTCTAATTATAGGCTATGGAAAGCACAAATGCTATGACTTCTTGAAATTCAAGAATTGGTAATTGGTTTCATTCAAATGGAAAAGAAGTGATAATAGGCTTGTTAAAGGTTTGATTTTTGGATCTTTGACTGAAGAAATGCTGAAGTATGCGGTGGAGAAAGTTAGTGCTAGAGATGTTTGCTTGGAATTGGAGGAAATTTGCTGCCATAATTCCCTTGATGATTTTCAAGGTAAGGTTTTTTCCTTTTTCTTTTTTCTTCTTGTTACGTATGTGATCTTCTGGTAGGATTATGCCAGATATGTTGTTATGTGGTAAGGAGGAAAAACGAAATCTCTAAAATAGATTTTTTCAACTTTTATTTGTTTGATTTTTCTTGCTGAAAATATTTTTTTTTTCAGGAATGTGGAGGGAAACTATTTCCTGAATTAGACTAAAAGCATGTTTGTTTAAGAGGTTGAAAACAACTTATTTTAAAAAAAATATTTATTAAAATGTTTGGGAGATTAGTCATTTATGTCTAACTGATATTATCCAAAACGTATTTTTAATTGTTATATTACGATAAAAATTGCTACCAATTAATTTAGTAAAGATAAAGATTTTAAATGTAATTTTATTCTAAATACTCAAAATTAAAGCATTTATCTTTAGGAGAAAAAATGCTCTTTCCGTTCACTTTTATTTGTCACATTTTATATTAGGAGAATCAATTGACTAATCTTCGATACTAAATAATTAAATTTGATTAATTTAATATTTTAAGTTTGAATTTAGATGATTCAAAATTATATTAAAAAATATTATAAGTTGCAATTCTTCTGTAATATGATAAAAAAATTACAGGTTTAGATGCTTCAAATTTACATTCATACACTTTAACTCTCAAAAATCCAAACTTTCGACAAGTAAATTAAGTGGTTGAAGGGAGTATTTTAACCCTTTTTTTTTTGCTTAAAAGCTTAAATAAAATAATATTATCTCTTCTTATTATTCAACTACAGTACACTCCTTTCGTCATAAAAAAAATATGGCCAAACACATCCATTCTCTATAATAAGAAATTTTTAAAATATAAAACATTTGAGGCCTCAAAAACAGATCAACAAGCTATAAACACACGAGCATGACCCAATTGGTGGATTATGGTGGATTGATAAATTCATCCTTGTTAATAACATATCTCAAATTTAAATTTTTGCTTTGATGGTGTAAGATTGTTACACGAGCCGAGAATATTTCAAAAATAGCATCTCTGCTTTTTTGAGATAGTAATAAAATTTGTGTACATTTTATTCTTTTTAAACTCTGCTTTGTGAATCATACTAGATTTATGGTTGTTTCTGTTGAATTATTTTAATCTGAAAAAAAAAAATTATAATAAAAAGCATGCAAAAGATTAGGATGAATTGAAACTTCAATTCAATACCACTGCCAAACAAATATCATGTGGGAAACCAAAAAACATTACTCCACAAAGACTTATCTCGTATTTGGGTCCCTTTGTAAAGCTGAATTACTTGCCTGTAGGGCATCCTTCTTTTTTTTTTTTATGGGTCCAATCCTATAAATCATTCAATTCTTTACTAGTACTACTAGTAAGTTAGAGTAGTACTTATTTTGATTTTATTTTTATTTTTCTTAAATTAGCTTATTGATTTTGGAGTAAATACATAATTACTTCTATGATGTTGGCCGAGTTTTGCAAAAAGACACTTAAACTTCCACTTCGATCTATCACCCCACGATTTTTCTTTATTTTGTTGCAAACACACCATTTTTCGTTGAATCTCAGTCACAACAAAGAGAGTGAACACACGCACCAATCAGGTGCTGCCACGTGTTAAATACATTTAATTTCATATTTTTTTATTTTTTTAATAAAAATTTTCTTTTTATTTAATTTAACACCCCACCCCCTCTTCCCCCACACCCATTCAGCAACTGCCCTCCCCCCTCGTCCAGCAGCTCCCCTCTACCCCCACCCTCATTCAGCACCCCCACTCCCGTACAACACCCCCACCCCATCAGCATCTCCCCCTAACCCCCCAACTCCGTCAGCATTCCCGTCCATTTTTTCTTTTTTCTTTTGTTCAAATCACTTCAAAAAATAGATTTATGATTGAATTGAGAGTTTTATGATTGAATTGAGTTTTAAAGATAGTTAAATGATATGATTTAACTGAAAATAAAGCTTTAATGATATGATTTTAAAAAAAAAAAAAAAAAAGCTTCAATGAAAGAGCTTTAATGGTGACATTGTGTTGAAGAGTTTTAATGGTGTTGAAGAAGAAATGGTGGGTAGTTAAATGATATGATTTAATTGTAAAATGGAGCTTTAATGAATGATTTTAAAAGAAAAAAAAAAGCTTCAATGGATGAGCTTTAATGGTGAATTGAGTTGAAGAAGAAAGGGTGGGTGGATTGGGGAGAGGGGGGCGGAGAGGGGGTAGGGATAATTTTAAAAAATAAATAAATATTAATTTTTTTAAAAAAAATATATAAATTATATATCAATTATTTTACACGTGGCAGCTTTTAATTGGTCAAAAAGATCAAATTTGAGCCCTTTCACGCGTCTGTGGCGCGTGTATACACGCAGAGCGTCAAAATGGTGTGTTTGCAACGAAATAAAGAAGAATCGTGGGATAATAGGTCGAAGTGAAAGTTTAGGTGTCTTTTTACAAATCTCAGACAAGATCAGAGGGTAATTATGTATTTTCTCTTGATTTTATTTTATATGGTACTTTTTTCATATAAGTAATTGAGAGACTTATTACTTTTTTTTGGACTTCTTTGGACTATCAATATGAATCTATTTTTTCTTTCACAAATTCGAAATTCTTTTGAAGTCATGACTTTCCTCTATCAAAAGTAGCATGTACCTCCTTTGGCTTCTAGCATATTTTCCAAGATGACAAACTTCACATAATTGACTAGAGAAATTGATTAAAGGCGTTGTGCAGATATATATTACATTAGAGGCGATAAATGGATGGATTAGATTGAATTTAAACAAGTAAAAAATTAGAATGTGAGTTGAAATAATAGACGGGTCATTGCTCAATTCAACCCAAAGTTTACGACTAAGCAATGAGTTATAACCCAATTTGATACGCACTCTTTGTCATTTTTTTTTAAGAGTATAAGCAACATATATAATTAGTACTACTACTAATTACCATTAACCATTCAGCAGAAAGTAGCACAGAGCAACCAGTACATGAAGAAACAAAGAGCATAGAATCAAAGGAATACTACAAGTACTACTTGCCACTATACAATGCTTCACTATGTGCTAATTGGGAAAAGGCAAAAACATTCTTGACAAAAGACAACGAAGCAAGTCAAGCACATATCACATCCTTGTTACAAACAGCACTTCACATTGCAATCGGGTCAAAGAAGAACGACAACACCAAGTTTTTCATTGAAAATTTGGTGAATTCAATGACAAATGATGATGCGTTAGCCATAAAAGATAGTTTCGGGGAAACACCTCTTCATTATGCTGCACGTTTTGGCTACTTAGATGTCACGAAAATTCTTGTTACCAGAAATTCAAATTTGCCACATATTGTGTCCAATACTGGCCTTTATCCAATTCATCTAGCTGTTGAATATGGTTACAAATATGTGGATTTGGTTTATTACTTCTTCAGTATCACCAAAGATTCTGCTGTTTATGCTGGTCGAAGTGGTGCTAGGCTGCTACATCGACTGATATGTTCGGACTTGTACGGTGAGTTACGTATCTTTCTACTCCATCGATTTGTCTTATGTGATGCATTTTAACTGAACATGAAATTTATAAAAGAAACCGAAACTTTGAAACTTGTAGTTTAAAATAAGTCTTAAATATTTGTATGCCTATAAAATCTAATTCATTAACATATTATAAAAAGTTTGAAGTATACAAACTAAGAAAAGAATATATCACATCAATTGGGACGAAAAGAAAATATGCTACTGCCATTATTATTGTCCTATTTGGTTTTTGATGAATTTTCTTGACAAGTGTTATTTTTTATTGAACAACATATTATTAAAGATTTCTTTTGATATTTCTGAATGTTATTACAACATATCTTTTTTCAGATTTTGCTACGCAATTAGTAAAAAGTTCTCCTGATTTGGCAAAATATAGTTCAAATGGATCATCTCCTTTGGCGCTGCTGGCTACAAAGACATTTGGTACAAGTCGTGTAAGACCGAGCAAGCCACTATCTTGTGAGTTTAATTTCCTTCATTTTTTCGATTAAAAGATACTCTACCTCCCGTTATCGTTAATCTAAAATAAAATAAAAATGAAAAGAATTAGCTAATAACAATTGTTTTGTATTTTGTACAGTGAGGATTTTTCAAACTCGAGCAAATGTCAATGATATCGAGAATGCAATCAACAAAACATTACTCGATAAACCAAAATCCAAATGTACGTCTTGTACATCCCACTCTCTAGAAAAGTTATTTATCTATTGAAACTTTATGGACAAATCTGAACATGTTAATTATTTCTCAAAAAATACAACTTAGTGAAAAATTAAATATTCAGCACCAGAAAATGAGACAAACATTATTGCCACGTTAATAATTTTGATAAATCAATCTGTCATAACTCATAACCATATTCTAAACTATAAACCATTAAATAAAACATGAAAGCAAAATATATTTTGCGTTCGAAACTATATTACTATTACGTTATAGTAACTAGACATTTACCATTTGGACCCTAAAGTATTTTCCTGTTACTTTAAGCCCCTCAACTTATTATGTCTAATCTTGCATTGCAGCGCCTGAATGGAAACAGCAAAATCCAATTAAATTAGCAGAATGCCTTTGCGAAAATCTACAAAGTTTAAGCAACAAAGAGATCAACTCCATTGTTGGTGGTCCTCTCCTCCAAGCCGCACATTTCGACAATTACAAGCTCGTTGAAATTATCGTGAAAAATTTTCCTTCATCGATTTATTATTGCAACAAAAAGGGAAGGAATATACTTCACGTTGCAGTGGAAAATCGATGCACAAATGTCTATAACTTGGTTTGTCAAATGAATCAACATAGGCATCACCTCATGACTTCAATTGATTCATCTAACAATACAGTGTTGCATTTGGCTGGAAAATTGACGGATGAAACTGAACTAAATTATAACTTTGGGGCAGCACTTCAGATGCAAGAAGAATTGCGGCGGTTTAAGGTAATTTAATCAATTTCTCTATTAACATCTAAGCTATAATATGTTAAGTTTACAAAATTAATTATTAGCCCAAATGGTTTTCGAAAAATGGCTTTAATTAGAAGTAGGCTAGTATAGGAAACAAGTTTGGGATTTCAAAGTTTTCAGGTTATGATTATTCTTATTATTATTGCATTGCATGCACTATTTTCTTTTTAGTCTACTTAAAAGATAATGATGTCTTTTGTACATTTTGATTTTCATTGTGTGATGTTTAGCTGTGTTACTGATTATGAACTTGTTTATAATGTTAAGAGAAGAAGGAGTGATTCCAGATGATTAAGCAGGTTGTGTTGACCTTGCTGCTTTATAAACATTATTTGGTGATTAATGAAAGTTGATTGTTATCAAAAAAAAAAAAAGATAATGATACTTTTTTATATTTAAAAATTATTTAACTTTAAATTTCTCTTATTATATATCACTCAATGACATGATTTTATTGACACAAAAATATGGTGACATGCTTAAAATTATGAATTCTGAAAGTTTTTTTTTTCTTAAAGTATGTGTCAAATCAAACACCATCAATACAAATAAAATGAAATAAAAGAAGTATTACTATTCATTGATATAATTTCTTAAACCCATTAAAGGTCGTGGTAGAGTGCTAGTATTAATTCATTCTTAATCAGATGTTTCAGGTTCAAACTTTCTGAATGAAATCGTCTTAGCTAGGGAACAATTTACCTGTTAAAGTGGAATTATCCAATGTGAATCCAGATTACTTGGACTCAAAATTGGATACTGAATATAGTGAAAGAAACAAAGTTGATTTCTTAATGAACACTAGAGAGGAAAAAAGTGTATGAATTCAACATCTATTTTGACTGACATTGCATAGTTTTCTTTGTATGTGTATAGGCAGTGAAACAGATGCTACCACCTTCTTACTACGAGCGTTCAAACAACAAGGGTAAAACTGCTCATCAATTATTTATAGAGCAACACTCAAACCTGAAAATACAAGGAGAAAAATGGATGAAAAACACAGCAAGTCCATGCGCAATTATCGCAGCACTCATCGTCACCATCGCATGTGTTGCATCAACTACATTTCCAGGCATCAAAAAGCGCGAAAACGCGCTTCCAAATTCCTACAAAAATGGATTCTTCTTCGCGTTTGCCTTTTCCAACACAGTATCACTCTCCACTTCCTGCATTTCCTTGTTCGCGTTCATTTCTCTTTTGACTGCTCGTTTCGCAGAAGAAGATTTTCTCCATGTGTTCCCAAAGCGCCTATTATGCGGACTTCTCACGTTGTATGCCTCCGTAGAAGCAATGATGTTGAGCTTTGGTTGTGCTTTGTATTTTCTGTTGGACAATGAAATGGTGTTCTGTGTGGCGTTTGTAGTAGCTGTATTGCCTATCTTAGCGTTTCAACATTGGCGAGGTCCGCTTATTAATCATCTGGTTTTGGTGATCAAGAGAAAAAAGACAATGCTCTGAAGGCATATGATGATGTATATATGTATGTAGCTTTCTGAATGGCTTTTTTTTTTTATTTCTCATCCGGTGTTCGGTGTTCGTATTGGAGCTTCGATTAATTCGGATCGCGCGTTGCAGGGCCCATTAAGGTGGCAGCGCTCCCAACAGAGTTTTCTCCAAGCCCAGGGTCGAACCCTCGACCTCTGATTAAGGGTGGAGCAGCCTCATCTACTGCACCACAACCTATGTTGGTAGCTTTCTGAATGTTATTACAGAGTATTAGTATTAATTTTTGTCCTGTGTTTATAAAATTTAAGCATTGTAATGTAACTTTATATTATTTTGATCGGTTGGTTACCTCTCAATCATCAGATACTATTCATAAGCACAGGGATCAGGTAACTCTATCTATCAAAATTTGGGCAAAACCACTTAGGACAATTGATGGAGCTAAGGGTGCAAGAGGTTTCTTTGAACCCCTTCCCCGTAAAATTATGTATGTTACTATATATAATATGTTAAAATTATTTTTATGTAGATATAAGATGTTGATACACCTAAATTTCTTCGACTATTTACTTCTTTATATTTTATACTTCGATTGAATTTTGGTGTCCATTGCATTATGGAACCATTCAATATTTAAGTTTGTGTGGATGGTATTTAAATACACGTCGTGTCGATATGTGTAGTTGGATTTGTGTGGATAATTTTTATTTGCTGCCAAAATTCAGTATCGGCACGATGTGTATTCAACCACCATTCTTGTCCCTAGTTGCCTCAAACTGTTTGAGATCGAGGTTGATCTTGTAATTTTAACAAATGATTCATATCTATATAAAAAAAAATCAGTTTATTATGATCAAGAGTAAAATTAATAAAAATTATTTAAAGCATGTAATATTTAAGCTTAAAAATTCGTTGTAATATCTTTGTACTTCAAAATAAAAATTATACATTAACATACCTTACTACTTAGAATACCTTAGATTGTATTTTGATAGAATATTTCTAAAAATAATAAAAATTTGTTTACGATGTTTCTGCACTTGAGAATAGAGATGTTTCAACACTTGAATTGAGGATATTTATATAGGCCTTTCACGTGTTGCAAGAAACTCACATACAGACGAAAATCACACCATGCAAGTTGCTGGACACCAGGCGACTTGTAAGTAGCTCAGCCCCCAACGTTTTGTCCCTTTGATATTTTTTTTCAAATCAAGTGTCTTCTTTGAAATTTTTGATCAATAAAAGAACCCTTTGACTCCGAACTCATAGAAATGGTCCTATGGCTATGAGAATAGTACTAACTAATACACCACTCTTGCTAAGGCCTGCCTTAGTAGTATTCTCAACCATGTCATGCAGTTCATTCTCCTTCCCAGCAAAGTCCACAAGCTCATCGGCCGAACCCAAAGAAACTTTATTTGGGGGACTACTGACTCTAAGAAAAAAATGCATATGGTCAGTTGGGATACTGTCACCCTTCCTAAACACCAGGGGGTGTTTGGGATGCAAACTACCAAGCTTAAGAATGATTCTCTTCTTTGTAGCCTGCCTTGGAGATTCCACTCCAACCCTTCCTCCCTTTGGGCCCAGCTTCTTACCAAGAAGTATAATACCAACTCTCACAGAACCTCTTTTTCCCCTTTCCCTACCTGGAGGAATGTACAGAGGGGGTGGAACCTTTGTCAAGATGTTTTCCATTTGTTTATCCATGATGGTAGAAAGGTTGACATATGGAATGACCATTGGGTCCCTTCTCTACCCCCTCCTCCCCCCCCTCTTTCTTCCTTCATTCAGGGTCCCCTTCCCAACCCCTGTCCCCCCCGGAGCTTGCTTTCTATCTGTAGAATGGGGTCCTTAGACTTGATACCCTGTCTTTCACCATTCCGATAAACTTGGAGGCTAGGATTAGGAACACGTTCTTGCCTGACCTTACTATCAACTCAGACTCCCCTCGCTGGCTCCTTACTAGTAATGAGACCTTTACTTGTAGGACTGCTTACCAACATTTATTGGCTAAGACTACCTCTGTTTCAACAACATATAGCCACTGGAGCAGGATCCAAAGTTCCCAATAAACTCAAGTTTTTCCTCTGGCTTATTCACCGCAATAGTCTTCCTACAAGAGCCACCCTAGCCCACAAGGGTATCAACATTTCCCCTGTTTGTCCCAATTGCACTCATCCTCTTGAGAACATTAACAATCTTTTCTTTGACTGTGGTCATGCCTATTTTATATGGGTAAATCTCCTTCAGCAGTACAACAGTGACATCTCTATTTTCCTTTCTTTTCTTAATCCAGCTAATTGGATCAACACTTGGAAACTTCACCACAATTCCAATTTTTATAACTCCATCTCTTGGTCCACTTTACTTCATTACTTCCTATGGACCATTTGGAGAACTAGGAATACCAACCTCTTTGAAAAGAAATCTTCTCTCCCATCCTTTTTCCAAGCTTATACTTGTTACACCCCTTTTTCTAACCAAAAAGATTTCATTTTAAGTTTTGAAAGGATTTTTATTATTAGGTGGAAAATGAAGATTTTTTTCGAAAAGAACTTTTTACATTTAAACTCAGAGTCTCCACTTGGCATAATTCGATGTGCCAAATCACCTTTGGAAAATCCTTTTCAAAATGATTTGAATCTTTAAAATCGGTTTGCGAACGGAGATTTTGGCTAAAGAATTCTGTTGACCGAGGGGAAGGTGTTAGGCACCCCTCGATCCCGTGGCTCAACCACAGTCGCTTGTTGGAGCGTATCGGCTAATTTTGACACTAAGAATGTATAAACCACATAAACACACAATTATTAAACAACCAAACGCAAATACAGAATGGGAGAAGAAATGGACCTCAAATTTAGCTTTTATTCAAGTATAATCCTGTTGAACACGATGGAGTCCGCGCCGAAAAACCTCAATTCGAACCTCGACCAACAAACCCGCCAAACTCAAACTGAAAATCGTGAAGCAAAGGGAGACGGACCAGACTCTAGCGGTTTTGGACGAAATTAGAGATGAACTGGGGTCGAGTTAACTATTTTCACGTTGTCGGAGCTCCGACGAGCTCCGACGGTGACCGAGAACAAAGAATAAATGACGGCAGTACCTTTTTCAGCCCGTTCTTCTCTCAAAATCAACCCAAAACAAAGTGAGATCCGAATTGCGACGGTAATGGTGAATGGTGAATCTTCGGTGAAAGTCTCACCAGTATTAATGTTTGGTTGCTGGTTTCGGTTGTTCCCGGAGCTCCGACGAGATTTGATTTCAGGAAAGGACCTCTCCTCGTTTTTCTCTCAATCGCCGAGCTCTCTCTCACTCAAACCTCTTGATCTCTCGATCTGTCTTCTCTCAGGAAGATGACTTGTGAGGGTCCTCTCTAATCCCCTCAAATCAGTCCCCTTTTTTGTGTTTTTTATCATGTTCAGTGGAGAAGAAAACTCTTTTTTAGTCAATCCCCCCTAATCAGTCTTGTACGTGTATATTATGTACCAAAAAAATGGAGGAGAATGATGGCTCCCCTCCTTCATATATTCTCTTTGTGATGTGTGTATTCTAATCTGTCTCCGGTGATTGTATATATTTGTGTCTCCCATTCTGTTATGGTGTAGATAAAAAAATGTGTAAAAGGGTAGGAGTAGGGGTGTGGGGTGTGAAGTGGGGTAGGGGTGTCTAACGGGCCGGGCCGGGCCAACCCGGAACCGGCCCTCCCATTTTACCCGGGTTCCGGGCCGGTTCCGGGCCGAGTTTGGCGTTAACCGGGCCGGGCCGGTCCAAACAGTAAAAAAAATAAAACCCACCCGGACCCGGCCCACTAAACCCAATCCGGTCAAACCCACCAAGACCCGGTCAAACCCGGTTAAAAACCGGTCAAACCCGTTTAAAAAATAAATAAAAAATCCAATATACACTATATACACTCCAATATACAACATATATTTTTAAAAAAATATATAAAGTATAAACAATTACACATAAATACGTACCATTCAATATATAATTATATATGACTATACGTACTACTTTAAATAAAACATTTGTTATAATAGTATAATATATATATATATATACACTACAATATATATATACTAATTTATAAAACATATACACATGTATACGTTAAATATATACTACTTTAGAAGATATATACACATATATATGCACCATTCAATATATATGTACTACTTTAAATAAAATATATACTACAATATAGTGATATACATATATATATATACAATAATATGTATATATATATAGTTACATACTAATTTATAAAACATATACACTTGTATACTTTAAAGATATACGTCTATAGAAGATATATACACATATATACGCACCATTCAAAAGATATGTACTACTTTAAAAAAAGTATATACTACAATATATATACTAATTTATAAAACATAAAGTAATGTATACGTTAAATATACACGTCTATAGAAGATCTATTCACATATATACACTCTATTCTATGTATATGTAATACTTTAAATGAGATATATGCAATATATATACATTACAATATATATTTGTATAGTTATATACTAATTTATAAAATATATACACATGTATACGTTAAATATACACGTCTATAGAAGATCCATTCACATATATACACTCTATTCTATGTATATGTAATACTTTAAACGAAATATACTATAATGTATATACATTACAATATATATTTGTATAGTTATATACTAATTTATAAAACATATACGCATGTATACATTAAATATACACTTCTATAGAAGATATATACACATGTATACGCACCATTAAATGTATATATACTACTACTTATAAAATATACTACATTATATATACATTACAATATGTATAGATATACTTATATACTAATTTATAAAACATATACACATGTATACGTTAAATATACACTTCTATAGAAGATATATGCACATATATACGTACCATTCAATATATAATTATATATGACTATACGTACTACTTTAAATAAAACATTTGCTATAATAGTATAATATATATATATACACACTACAATATATATATATACTAATTTATAAAACATATACACATGTATACGTTAAATATATACTACTTTAGAAGATATATACACATATATATGCACCATTCAATATATATGTACTACTTTAAATAAAATATATACTACAATAGAGTGATATACATATATATATATATATATATATATATATAATAATATGTATATATATATAGTTACATACTAATTTATAAAACATATACACTTGTATACTTTAAAGATATACGTCTATAGAAGATATATACACATATATACGCACCATTCAATATATATGTACTACTTTAAAAAAAGTATATACTACAATATATATACTAATTTATAAAACATAAAGTAATGTATACGTTAAATATACACGTCTATAGAAGATCTATTCACATATATACACTCTATTCTATGTATATGTAATACTTTAAATGAAGTATATGCAATATATATACATTACAATATATATTTGTATAGTTATATACTAATTTATAAAATATATACACATGTATACGTTAAATATACACGTCTATAGAAGATCCATTCACATATATACACTCTATTCTATGTATATGTAATACTTTAAATGAAATATACTATAATGTATATACATTACAATATATATTTGTATAGTTATATACTAATTTATAAAACATATACACATGTATAC
This sequence comes from Capsicum pubescens, assembly GCA_030864215.1. Taxonomy (NCBI): domain Eukaryota; kingdom Viridiplantae; phylum Streptophyta; class Magnoliopsida; order Solanales; family Solanaceae; genus Capsicum; species Capsicum pubescens. The sequence continues at coordinate 43,565,726 of CM061541.1, forward strand.
ATTAAATATACACTTCTATAGAAGATATATACACGTGTATACGCACCATTAAATGTATATATACTACTACTTATAAAATATACTACATTATATATACATTACAATATGTATAGATATACTTATATACTAATTTATAAAACATATACACATGTATACGTTAAATATACACTTCTATAAAAGATATATGCACAAATATTCAAAATTTATTCAAAAAAAAATAAAAAACAACGACTAAGGACTGAATGAATTTGGGGAATTTTATTGATTGCAAAATGATCCAAAATTTATAATTTGCATGAATGAAAAATCTATAAATTATGCATCATTTTTTCCAACTCATTCATGTTAATATTAATGGGAACTTGCATAGGATAATCAAAGTCAACGAGGGCAAAACCATGCATTGGACTTGATTCTGCTGAGTTCTCCCGTGAAGTCATAATTTCTTCTAGTTTCAGCTCGTCGCTCGGCTCCGGTTCCATTCCTTGGTTTCTTCTTTCCGCTCTAATCCAATCTCTGAGGCAAACTAGAACATTCATTGCATTGCTTCCCAATGAGTGTCGGTTGCCTCCAAGCTGCTGTCGTCCCTGACTGAAGGCGCTCTCTGATGCAACGGTTGACATTGAAACATTCAAGATATCTCTAGCTAATCTTGAAAGCACAGGATATTGTGATTCATTATTCCTCCACCAATCCAGCGTGTTGATCCGTCGTCTGCGATCCTCTGGTGCCGTCCGAAGATAATATTTCAGCTCTTCCCGATAAGTTGATGTATAAGTTCTCTCATCAACACTGTTCCAACAATTTAAATCATAAAACGAATCAGAAAAACCACTATGTGCCAGCCTTTTAGAAGATGATGGCTCCTCGGGAGGATGAGGAGCGACAGTTGGAGTGATATTTGTAGGTACGGCTGAATCAAATAAATCAGCATAGTGATTATATAATTTTTCTATATAATCTTTTGCATCAGCCGTAGCCGTCCACAAATCAGGCTGTACTTGTTCAGAATCATGGTTAGTATTTATTTCTAAGTTAGTATAAATAAGAGTACTAAAGTGACACATATTATTATATTTCATGCACGGATTTAGCATAGCACCAACCAAGTAAATAGGGGGAATCGGGAAAAAATATTTTTTAAATTTTGTAAACATGGCGCCAACAGCTTCTTTATAACCTTCTTTATTTTTATATTGTTGGAGCAAACCAGAAATATCGGCTATATATACCAAAATATTACAAACAGTAGGATAGTAAGCACCGGAAAATTCAACCGTAGCTACATAAAATTTTTCTAAAAACATAACAAGATCATTAATTACAACCCAATCAGAATTATGTAGCATGCAATCAGCAGAATCAGCAAATGAACCGCAATGTTGGTTAAAAGCTAGTGTAATAGGAATTCTATATTTATAACAAGTTTTTAAAAATTCATACGTAGAATTCCATCTAGTATCAATTTCCTCAGGCATCAAAATCGGTGTAAGTCCATTTTCTTGACATTTAACTTTAAATTCTTTAATTCTCGATCTAAGATTATTTCCTTGAATAAAACCAACGGCAAGACGAATTTTTTCAATATAAAGCTCAAAAAACTCAAGACCATCTTTTACAATTAAATTATATATATGACATGCACACTTAATATGAAAAATTTCAGGCAAGGACGGAGATAGCGTAGATTTTATTTTTGTTATAGCAGTCTTGTTGTTAGAAGCATTATCAAAAACAATACATAAAATTTTATTTTCTATACCATAGTATCCGGCAATTTTAACAATAGAATCAGCAATAAATTGTCCAGTATGTTTACGATCTTCATCATATAAAAAAGCAAGAATACGTTTTTGCATCACGAAATTACTATCCATCCAATGACAAGTAACGGTTAAATAATCATTTTTATTTACAGCACGACCAAGATCAGAAGTTAGGGACAATCTACATTGAATATTTTTTAACAATGTTGATAAATAAAAACAATATTGTGAATGAAGTCTAAAAATATCAGACCGACAAGTAGTTCTAGGAATACCATTAAACATAGGATTATAAATTGCTTGTATATAACGAATAAAAGCATCAGAAGAAGGAAAACTAAAAGGCAAACAACCCACAGCTACCATTTTAGCTATTTCTTCCTTGTCCCTCAATTTATTATACTTTTTCGCTACTTGACCGGTTGTTGGGTCCATTCTAGTTTGCGTTGACCCACCAACATCCCCACCACCTTTTGCAATATTTAACTCTCTTTTGTGATCTTCATCTATATGTCTCATTAACGTACCCGTACCCCCTTGCTTGCCTCCACTTCTATGCTTATATATTTGTTGACAAATATTGCACTGCACCTCAATATCTGATATACGTTCAAAAAATTGTCATGCAATACTAGTTCTTTTACGAGGTTTTGGGGCACTGGGAGGACGGGAAGGGAGATTAACTGATTCAGATCTAACGTTAGCATCTCCTACTGCGGGTGTTTCAGCAATATTTTCACTATCTTCGTCTAAATTAACTGCATCTACTTCATTTTCTTCTTCTATACCATAATTTTCCTGAGCTTCTACATAATCCATATCGTGAGCACCTATACGTATTTCTTCCTCAAAAGGTGTACCAAGATGTACCGAAGGCGAAGGCACACGGGTATATCTATTACTTGAACTACCTCTACCACTAGTAATTCGCTTTTTACTACCACTACCGCTTCCGGGACAAAAAATTTTAACACCTTTAGCAGCGAGGTTTTTTAATTTATCCATAATATAAATTAAATTAAACTAAAAATATTCAAAATACACAAATATAATAAAATTAAATAATAAACAATTAATACAATAAATAAAAATTAAACGTAAGAGATGGAACGACAATACCAAATTTTGGAAGTATCCGAAGATTGCGACTTTGGAAACTTCCGCTCGTACTTTGTAAACGAAAATTAAAAAATTAAAGTGAACACTTTAAGAAATTAAATATATTGAATATTAGAGAATTGAGAATTGAGATTTGAGAGAGTGAAAAATTGTGTGAAAAATGATTTGAAGTTGTAGGGTATTTATAGATTTTTTTTGGGGATTAAAAAATATTTTTTAAAGTTTTTTTTTTTTTTTTAATTAAATGGGCCCAAACTAGCCGTTTGGACCCAAAACCGGCTATATAGCCGTTGGGCCAACGGCCAGTTGGCCCAAAATTAATTTTTTTATTTTATTTTTTTTCATATTTCGGTCCGGGCCGGGCCGGTTAACCGGCGGGCCTGGACCGGGCTTGGTCTGGGCCGGGTTAACCGGGCCCATTTAAAAAAAAAAACCAGCCCGGGACCCGGAACCCTTAAGCCCTAGGGCTTACCGGGCCGGGTTAGCTAATAGGGTCGGGTCAGCCCGGCCCGTTTGACACCCTTAAAGTGGGGTAAGGGTGGTTAGGATGAGATAGAATTTTTAGGATAAGAAAATATTAGGGATTTAATTTGTTAGGGATTTATTGAAATTTTGTTATTTCTGTATTTTTGTGGGGTTTAATCACATGGGTGAAGGTGTATGATAACGTGAGGTAAAAATGGATGAATTGGGTTTTGGAAGGGACAAAATTAGGTGTCTACACCATGCCTCTTTTTGGGTGTAAACACAAAGTGTTTTCAGACAAAAAAGTAGACAACGAGAAAAATTTTTGACCCGACCATTATTCAAGGAAAGAAACATAAGGAAAAAAGACAACCGAGTTGGAGAGTCGAGTGAGGTCCCATCGAGGTTCAGGTCTGTGGCTCTGTCATTACATCAAAAATGAAAATTACAAGTTAAAACATAAATGAAATTACAAAATTTTTATCTATACAGATTTCCTTGGACTCTTGACTTGAATTCCATCACCCTATTCTTCAGGCGGGCTCCTGATTTGCAATTCCATCAATTTGTTGTTTGGCTTTCAATTTCATCACCTTGTTCTCCAGGCGGGCTCCTGACTTGCTATTACTTTTAATTTCTTCACCCTATTGCTTGACTTTCAACTTTTTCACCTTGTTGTTTGACTTTCAACTTCTTCATCTTATTGCTTGACTTTTCATTTATTCGCCCTGTTCTTCAGGCGGGCTCCTGACTTGCTATTTCATCACTCTGTTCTCTGGGCGAGTTCTCGATTTTTAATTTCATCACTCTATTCTTCAGGCGGACTCCAAAAATCACATCAAAACTAAAAAGAAAATTATCCCAAACAAATGTTATTATAAAAAGAGATTTCATTTGCCAAAAAAGTAAAGTTTCAAACAATAAGAATTAAATTTTATCCCAGTTTATCATCAGAAAACTTTTGCGAATGTCAGATCTAATCATAACTATTTGCATGTTGCAATGATGAATCAATATTCTGATCAAGAAGTGTATCTCTTGAGAGTAAAATTAAATGACCAAGACTAGGAAGTGCGTCTCCTAAAAAATTAGAGTGGGGAATTCCAACTAGAAAGTGCGTCTTCTAGAGATAAAGGTTCAAATTAGGAAGTATGTCACGTGACAAATAAAAACTGACAAGGAAGTGCATCTCCTAAGGGTTAAGTGCAATGACTCGACCAGGAAGTACATCTTCTAGAAATCAAGGGGAATGACTCGATCAGGAAGTACATCTTCTAGGAATCAAGGGGACTGACTCGACAAGGAAGTACATCATTTAGGTATCAAGAAGACTAACTCGACTAGGAAGTACATCTTTTAGGAATCAAGGGGGATGACTCTACTGGGAAGTACATCTTCTAGGAATCAAAGAGGATGACTCTACTAGGAAGTACATCTTCTAGGAATCAAGAATTAAGTTAGGACATGCATCACCTAACAAGTAAAATTCGGATTACCCGATCAAGGAAGTACGACTCCTTACCAATGCCACTTGAATTGTCAAAACAAGGAAGTGCATCTCCTTACCAATGTTGCTTGAATTACCCAAACAACGAAGTGTGTCTCCTTACAAATGCCGCTTGAATTACCCAAACAAGGAAGTGCGTCTCCTTACAAATGTCGTTTGAATTACCTAAACAAGGAAGTGTATGTCCTTACAAATGCCGCTTGAATTACCCAAACAAGGAAGTATGTCTCTTTACCAATGACGCTTGAATTACCAAAACAAGGAAGTGCGTCTCCTTATCAATGTCGCTTGAATTACCAAAACAAGGAAGTGTATCTCCTAACAAATGACGCTTAAATTACTAAAATAAGGAAGTACGTCTCCTTACCAATGCCGCTTGAATTACCCAAATAAGGAAGTGCGTCTTCTTACAAATACTGCTTGAATTACCAAACCAGGAAGTGCATCTCCTTACAAATGACGCTTGAATTACCAAAACAAGAAAGTGCGTCTCCTTACCAATGCAACTTGAATTACCCAAACAAGGAAGTGCGTCTCCTTACCAATGCCACTTGAATTACCCAAACAAGGAAGTGCGTCTCTTTACAAATACCGCTTGAATTACCAAACTAGGAAGTACGTCTCCTTACTAATGTCGCTTGAATTACCAAAACAAAGAAGTGCGTCTCCTAACAAATATTGCTTGAATTACCCATACAAGGAAGTGTGTTTCCTTACAAATGTTGCTTGAATTGTCCAAATAAGGAAGTTAGTCTCCTTACAAATATCAATTGAATTACCCAAACAAGGAAGTAAGTCTCGTTACAAATGCCACTTGAATTAACCAAGGAAATGTGTCTCCTAGACAAGGAAGTGTGTCTCCTAGAAACATTGCGCCCTTGCATTTGTAGATGTAAGAAATTACTGGCTTCGATGTTTAGGCTTTGAAGTCCTTGATTTGAAGGTAACATGTTTCCTGTGTTATCAAAGAAAACTTGTGAGTTTAAAACATGGTGTCTGGTCTGTGGCTTTGGATTTTGAGGCATTTGCTCTTGCGCTGGTCACATTTAATCTTGCTTTCAACCATTAACATATGTCATTGACTTGCTGCATTATTGACCCAAACTCAGATTATTAAGAGTGACTTTGAAATAAAACACAGCATCTCCGCTTTGTCATGCTCCTCAGATAAACTCATTGAACCTTGATAATTCATAAGTTTCCAGATTTATTTGTTAATGAAACTTTCTGCACGTCTTATTTCAGCTCACAATCATGTCTCTTTCATGCGCTGGCCTTTCTGTCTTGCTTTGTACAATTGAAGAAGTTGGTAGCTAGTTTTGAAATCTTTTCTCACTTGTTTTGATATGAACTTGACTCAAAGACAACAGAAAAAATGACAATGATTTTTTATTTGGATAACTGACTCAAGAAAAATAAAATAAAAATAAAATAAAGAAAGAAAAGAAAATGAATGTCCCCATTTGAAACAAAGCAATGAAAAAATTATCTAAAAATAACAGTCAACTCTTATGATTATGCCATGCATATTGAATTAAGCCGCCTGATATTTTCATCCAAACTTTCTACCAATTATTGTTGAGTTAATGGCCTTGAAACCGAGTTGCTTCCTTGGGTCAATTGCATTTAAGACCTTATTTGGCTAGTGACACCATGGTGACAAATGAAGATTTGTTTCGAAAAATGACTTTTTACATTTAAACTCAGAGTCGCCACTGGGCATAATTTGATGTGTCAAGTCACCTTTGAAAAATTATTTTTAAAATGATTTGACTCTTTAAAACCGATTTGCGAACAGAGATTCCGGCTAAAGAATTCTGTTGATCGAGGGGAAGGTGTTAGGCGCCCCTCGATCCCATGGTTCGACCACAGTTGCTTGATGGAGAGTATCGGATAATTTTGACACTAAGAATGTATAAACCACATAAACACACAATAATTAAACAAACAAACACAAACAAATGAATCCCAAAAAATATAATATCCAGTCGAATTATTATAACCCGAAATAAAAAAGGTACTAAAAAATAAACCTACACTAATCCTAAACTACGCTTCAATGATTTACCCGATGCCCCGGGACTTCATCATAAACGTCCTCCAAGTACAAGATACCTTGGGGTATTCCCCAGCAAATAAGTACATAAGACCTCGGGGCATTCCTCGGCAAAATGAATACATTTTCTCAATTTCTTGTGCGTTGAAATAGAATTAACCATTCAACAAATATTCACACATTCAACAAATCACCATCTTCCATTTCTAATATTTGCGTACCCAAACTTAGTATTTGCCTACCCGTTTAACGATCCAAAACATGATACTATCAATTTCAATAATATTCAATAATGAATCAAAACTAATCAACGTTCACCTTATTCGATTCTCAACTCATCCCCCAAATTTCATTCTTAATTGATGATTACTTAATTCTTTGGTTAACAATTCAATTTTCTCTCTTAGACATCCAAAACCACATCAACCATATACACAATAAAGATTCAAACATGGTAAGCACACAAAAACATTCATGCCCGCAATAATAATCAAAACTTGAGATAAAAATAGAGAATGAGGGAAGAAATGGACCTCAAATTTTGCTTTTATTCAAGTACTATCCTATTGAACACGATGGAGTTCGCGTCGGAAAAACCTCAGTTCGAACCTCGACCAATAAACCCGCCAAACTCAAACTGAAAATTGTGAAACAAAGGGAGACGAACCAGACTCCAGCGGGTTTGGATAAAATTAGAGATGAACTGGGTTGAGTTAACTATTTTTGCATCGTCGGAGCTCCGGCGGAGACCAAGAATAAAGAATAAATAACGGCAGGACCTTTTTCAGCCCATTCTTCGGTCAAAATCAACCCAAAACAGAGTGAGATCCGAATTGCGACGGTAATGGTGAATCTCCAGCGAAAGTATCGCTAGTAATAATGTTTGGTCGCTGGTTTCGGCTGTTGCCGGAGCTCTGGCAAGATCTGGTCGCCGAAACGGACCTCTTCTCGCCGTTTTCTCTCAATCGCCGAGCTCTCTCTCACTCGAACCTTTTGATATCTCGATCTGTCTTCTCTCAGGAAGATGACTTGTGAGGGTCCTCTCTAATCCCCTCAAACCAGTCCCCTTTTGTGTTGTTTATCATGTTCAGTGGAGAAGAAAGCTCTATTTTAGTCAATCCCTCATAATCAGTCTTGTACGTATATATTATATACCAAAAAATGAAGGAGTAGGATGCCTCCCCTTCTTCGTATATTCTCTCTGTGATGTGCGTATTCTAATTTGTCTTTGGTGATTGTATATATCCGTGTTTCCCATCCTGTTATGGTGTGGATAAAAATCATATAAAGGGGTAGGGGTGTGGGGTGTAAGGTGGGGTAGGGGTGGTTAGGATGGGATAAAATTTGTTAGGATAAGGGAATATTATGGATTTAATTAGTTAGAGATTTATTAAAATTTTATTATTTTTGTGGGGTATAATTACATAGGTGAGGGTGTATGATAACGTGAGGTAAAAATAGATTAATTGGGTTTTGGGAGGGACAAAATTAGGTGTCTACAATAGTGACACTGTTGAATTCTCTCACGTCAACCACAATCAGCATCCTCCTGCTCGTATTCCCATCCCTCTCTCATGGAACCCCCCCAGACACTCCTTCAAGCTCAATACAGACGGGTCCAGCTTAGGCAACCCTGGAAATGGCATCTAATGAAGACTGGGTGGTGGGTTTCTCCCAACATTTCTCTTATGCAACCAATAATTTAATGGAGTTTTTAGCTCTTCTCCAGGGTCTCAAACTGGTGTTGGAGCACAAGTTGTTACCCATTGAGATTAATATTGATTCAAAGAAAACTATATTAATGCTTAAACAAGGAAACCTTCTATATAACTCCTTTCTTCATGAATGCAGGTTATTGTTAAGCAAATTGGGATCTCCACCAGTCCATCATTGCTATAGAGAACAGAATGGGGTCGCAGATGTTTTAGCTAAATTTGGAGCAAAGATGGAAACTCTGACCACCTGCAGCTTTTCTCTAACCCCCCCCCCCCCTTTGTAGCCCAATTTGTATGGGCAGATATTGAAGGAACTACTCGTTTGAGAAGAATACCTGTACCTTCTTCTGGGCATAGCCCAACTATTTTTGTTGTAGAGCCAGACTGAGCTCTATCTCTATAAATATGACCTCTTATTTAATGCACTTCCTATTAACCAAAAAAAAAACTAAGAATATATAAATGCTTATTGATGACTTTTTTCTCAATTAAACTTAAATGTTAAGATTGTATATCTTATTCTGGTTAGGAGAAGTTCTTGCAATGCACGGACCCAATATTTGTATTAAATTAATTATAATAATAATTAAATTATAATATTTATTTATTTGAAAACTCTTTTGTGTTTCTTTCTATTTAAAGAAAATAATTATTCAGCTAGATGTTGTTGATACTTTATGTCTTAATTGGTCCTTTTAGAATATTATTTGACATATTTACTCTCTCTATCCCAATTTATATGGCGCATTTCTAATTTTGAAGAAGATTTTTTTCATATATTTTTAAACACATTTGAATCGTCAATCATTGTGATTCAAACATATAATTTTATTTTTAAAAAATGACAATTGTAGATACGAATTCACGATAAAAATTAAACGATCTGATTCTCAAAATCCGAATTGTGTCATATAAATTGATATTATTGACAAAACAAATATATTTTTTCGTTCTATTGGAAGTGGAAAAAGCTTGCAGTTGCATCCCAATAAGAAATTCAAGTGGGCCCGAATATGACAAAATAAATAACTCAAATAACATTTAAATTCATTGGTGTTGTAGGCCCCACGTACAGCTAAGTTTAAGACCAAAAAAATTGATAAAAAAAAGTTGGCTTGCCACAAAGGTTCAATCTCAAGACATTGAGCAGAAAGGTCAAGTTGTACCCACCAAGCCTGACAACAACCTTATCTAAGAAGTACACAGCTGAAGCATACATGTTGACACTCAGTTGTGTACTTATTCCCTCTTATTAGTAAGTACTAGTTACGAGAAGCCTGTGCCCCAACATCTATCCTAAATTAATATTATAACAATAATCATATCAATTAATGAGACATTTTTTGAATTTTAAAATTTAAATAAATTTATTTTTTAAAGTAATTTTTGCATATAATTCTTAAAATATTTTAAATTATCAATTATTGTGATTTATTATTCAAATATATAATTTTATTTTAAAAAATTAATTCACGAACAAAATTAAACTCTACAAATGTATAAATTAATAAAGAGTGTGAAAAGTAAAATTTGATGGACCTATATTATTATTTTTCAGATAATACGGGCTCAGTATATGTTATTTTTTTGTCTCAATTTATGCGACACAAATAGAATTTAGATAATCAATCATACTTTTAATAACTTTTTAGATATTTTAAGATGTTAACTATTGTATTGTAATTTATAATATTTTCTAAGTAGTTTTGAAATAGTATATGTTACTCTCCCTATCCAAACTTCTATGGCGTTGATAGTCAATTATATTTTTAAAAGAATTTAAGTTTTAATTGTTGTGATTTATAATACTTTTCTTCTATTTCAATTTAAGTGACATTGATATAATTTCGAGATTCAACTAAATATTTTATATATTTTAAAATTTTAAGTTGTTAATATTGGGATTTATAGTATTTTTTTACATTTTAAAAAAAATATAACAGATTAATTTATTTTTTAGATCTTTTAAGATGTTAACTATTGTAATTTATAATAATTTTATTTAATTTTCAAATAAATAGTTAAGTGTATGTGCTTTACACTTATATATCACGTTAACGATAATCTTTGAATATAAAAAGAAAAAATTATTGTGGTTCTGGCATATTTTTTTAAAACTACAATAACAAGTGTTCATTAATCGATTGGATGATTATTTCTCTTCTTATAATATGATGAGTATTGGATAGTATTCAATTGTAAATCTAGTTTTGAACGTTGGATAGAAAAGTCTTGTAAAAAAAATATTATTTGGTTTGAATTTTTAATTTGAGAAAATAGTTCTTCTTCTTACCATATATTTTATAACTCCTTAAATATTAGTTCTCCTAATATTTATTATCATATATTTTTTCTTACTAAATAATTCAGGATTCTTCAATTTTTAAAATATATTACTCTCTTACTAAAATATTTTAGGACTCCTTAATTTTAAATATTATAAAAATAAATAATAATTAAAAAAAATAAGTAAAAAGATAATTTTGTCTATTGCAGAGTCTTTTAATGAAGGACAAAAATTTTAAATCACTTTTTTAAAGGTCTTCACACTTTTAATATATTATAGATTATAGATTATAGATATATGTCACTCTCCTTGTTCAAACTTTTCTGACACTGATAGTCAATTATATTTTTAAAATAATTTAAATTTTTAATTATCATAATTTATAATACTTTTTCTTCTATTTCAATTTAATTGACATGATGCTTAGATGACCATAATAATCAATTAGGGGTGATATAGTAAAATCATGATTAAAGTAGCGAAGCAAACATGCCTTAAATGAGTCACAACAACTAATTAGAAGTGATATAGCAAAATTACTATTAAAAATACTCATGAAAAAAATTAAGTGGGTCTTATATAAGACGTCAAGTTAATTTAAAACACCAAGAGTTAATTTATCATATTATATCTATTTTACCTTTTTATTTAAACTAGTTTAGGTGTACGCACCTCGCGCGTGTACGACACTTTAAAGAGTCCAAATGTTACACTAAATACTATATTTGTTTAAATAGTAAAAATAAATATAAAAATTAAGTTCAACATCTTTTGAACATGTGAAGATGGATAATTTATTTAATTAGTTATATAATATTTGTAAATATCTAAGATATAAGTAAAGTAGGTGAATACATTGACAATTTCTTAAATTACTGTTAGTGTCTTCAATAAGCCGATGATTAGTGCTCGATAAACCATAAAGTTGTTCAATTTAACTTGGTTTCATCGTAGACAATAAAGAACAATCTAATACCAAAAATAAATAAATCTTATTTCATTTGTTCATTGTAGATGTCATTGAATTGTTGTAGAAGGGTTTTCAATTTGTACAAGTCCAAAATCTTTTCCTCCAAGAAAGAAATTATCTAAATATAATAAATTTTTACTTTTTTCAGAAATTATTTACCAATATTAGAATAATATGAATTCCAAATAAACTAAACTAATACAAATAAGAGTTTTAGCTTTTGTTTTTTTAGACGTTTATTGTGTCTTTTTAAATTTTGTGAAGACACTTGCTTTCCTTTTATTTAATTAATCAAATCTTCATTTTTTTTTTAGTAAAAAACAAAAGTAAACGATGTGTCAAATATTTGTTGATTTTGAACTTTTAAAATTAGAAAAATACAACAACACGTACTATACCTATATATTTAAAGTCCTTAATTAGATCTACAAATCCAATTTTGTTATGATCTATATCAATTATAGTGAATGTCTATCAAGATCTATTTGATGTCTATCAGGATTTGATGTATTTGTCTTTTAGTGTGAAACTAGGACAAATTCCCCCTATAAATAGAAGGTTTCCTTCATTGTAAATCATCCCTCAAGAGAAGAAATAACAATTACTCTCTATATTCTCTTTACTCTTCTTCTTTATTCTTTCTTGTTTTATAACATGTTATCAGCACGAGTCTCTACCGTCTCAAATTTGAAGGCTAAGGTATTATTTTTTTTATTTCTTCTTTTTTTCATATGGCTAACAATCTTACGAAGTGCGAGTTCGTTGCCCTTCAAAGTTCGGGCAAGAACTATATTTCATGGGTGTTGGATGCTGAAATCCACCTAGATGCTATGGGTCTTGGAGACGCCATAAAGAATGAAAATACATCATCTAGTCAAAATCGTGCTAAGGCTATGATTTTCTTGCGTCATCATCTTGACGAAGTTCTGAAAATTGAGTACCTTACTACTAAGGATCCACTCGTATTGTGGAATAGCCTAAAATAAATATTTGACCACTTAAAGATGTTCATCCTCCCAAAATCACGATATGAGTGGATGCATCTAAGATTTCAAGACTACAAGTCTGTTCGTGAATACAATTCTGTCATGTTCAGAATTTCTTCTCAATTGAAACTTTGTGGAGAGACGGTCAATGATAATGATATGATGGAAAAGATGCTCTCCACTTTTCATGCCTCGAATGCGCTCTTACAACAACAATATCGAGAAAAAGGTTTCAAGAAGTATACTGAACTGAGTTCTCATCTTCTCGTGGCTGAACAAAATAATGATTTGTTGATGAAAAATCACGAGAATCGATCAACTGGATCTGCACCATTCCCTGAGGTGAATGATGTGCACGCTCACCATGCTAGGCGTGGAAAAGGTCGTGGCCCTGGTCGTGGACGTGGTCCTGGTCGTGGTCGTGATGACCAAGAAAGAAATCCTGTTCCGGGTGTTAATAATTCATCAAACAAAAAGAGAAAATATGAGAAACTTGAAGCAGTTACTTGTTTTTTATGTGGCGGAAAAGAACATTATTCATGTGATTGTCGTGCTCTCAAGCACTTGGTTGATCTTTATCAAGCATCACTAAAGAAGAAAGAGAGAAATCCCGATGCTAACTTTCTCTCTGAAAATAATGTTGACATCACATGTTTGGATGTAGCAGACTTTTTCGAGCACCCTGAAGGAAAGATTGATCACTTGATTGGTGATGGTTCCGTAAACATGAAAGAATGAATGATTTTTAATTTTATTTTATCTTTATTGATAATAGTTAGTGAATAAAGAATCATGTAAAAGTAGTTGTTTGCATGAGTATTAGTTTTTGATTAATATTGATTAGTTCAATTATATTATTGTAGTTTATTATTGATTGAATTGAATTTTAATTTTATCATTATTTATTAAAAAAAAATAGTACAAAGGTTTACTTTTCGCATGAAAACAATATGTGGAGTGCTTGATTTGCATTCATTACGATGCAAAATTATCATTCTTTACAATGTAGTGCAAATAATATGATTAAGATTGCATTCTGTAATGTATTCTTTCTATTAACATTCTTTAATATAATAATATTCTCATATGATTATGTAATATAATAATATTTTTATATTCTCATTTCGTATTACAATTGCATCTTGTACTAATTGGATAAATTTATTTTTAATTACTTAGTTAAAGTGTGATTAATATTTTTTTTATATTATAAGTTTTCACTTTGTACAAAGATTTAATATATATTTTATTTGGTGCATGTTATTTTATTTAAAGATATGGATAATTTTCAAAAAGATATTTGTTTGATTGATTCTGGCACTACACATACGATATTCAAAGACAAAAAATATTTCTCTCATCTAAACATGGACAAGATTAATGTTACTACAATTTTTGGTAGTACTAATTTGATTGAAGGTTTCGGAAAAGTCATTATAATCTTGCCCAAGGGAACTAAATTCATCATAAATAATGCTATGTTCTCTCCCAAATCTCAGAGAAACTTGATGAGTTTTAGAGATATTCGTGAAAATGGTTATCATATCAAGACATTGATGAGATGAATCTTGAATATCTTGGTATCACCAAGAATGTCTCTGGGCAGACATGTGTTGGTGAAAAGTTCCCTGCTTTATCTTCTGGCCTATATTAGACAAAGATTTGTGCAATTGAGGCATATTTCATAGTAAACCGGAAGTTTACTGATTCCAACACTTTCGTACTTTGGCATGATCATCTTGGACATCCAGGATCAATAATGATGAGACGAATAATAGAAAATTCAAATGGGCATCCATTAAAGAACTTGAAGGTTCTTTTGAATGGTGAATTTTCATGTAATGCTTGTTATCAAGGCAAGTTGATTGTGAGACCATCGCCAACAAAAGTTGGGATTGAGTCCCCCGCGTTCTTGGAACGCATACATGGGGACATTTGTTGACCAATTCACCCACCAAGTGGGTCGTTTAGATACTTCATGGTCCTAATAGATGCTTCTTCTAGATGGTCTCATGTGTGCCTTTTGTCATCTCGCAACTTGACATTTGCAAAATTGTTGGCACAAATAATACGATTACGGACACAATTTCCTGATAATCAAATCAAGTCTATTCGCCTTGATAATGCTGCAGAATTTTTATCTCAAGCATTTAATGACTATTGCTTATCGATCGGGATAAGAGTGGAACATCTTGTACCCCATGTTCACACTCAAAATGACCTTGCTGAGTCATTAATTAAACGTCTGTAGTTGATAGCAAGACCATTACTAATGAAAACTAAGTTGCCCACTTCTGTTTGGGGTCATGCAATTTTGCATGTTGCAACACTTATTCGTCTTAGACCGACAAATTATCATAAATTTTCATCATTGCAATTGGTTCTGGGTCAAGAGCCTAATATATCTCATCTGAGAATTTTTGGGTGCGGTGTTTATGTGCCGATAGCACCACCAAACCGCACCAAGATGGCCCCCAAAAAAAGGTTAGGAATTTATGTTGGGTTTGAATCACCCTCCATTATTCGCTATCTTGAACCATTAACGGGAGATATGTTCACTGCTCGATTTGCAGATTATCGGTTTGATGAGATACTTTTTCCCAAATTAGTGGGAGAAGATAGTGACATCAAAAGAGAAATTTTGTGGAAAAATTCATCACTACCTCATCTTGATCCACGTGCTTCTATTTGTGAGCAAGAAGTACAAAAGATTATTCATCTGCAGAGAATTGCAAATCAAATGTCGGACGCATTTACAGATTTGAAAACAATCACTAAATCACATATTCCTGCAGAGAATGTCCCAATTCGAATTGATGTCCCTAAAGGACCATCCACTAGTGTCATAGCCAATGAATCAAAAACACGCTTGAAGTGTGGCAGACCATTAGGTTCTAAGGATCAAAATCTTAGAAAAATAAAAATAAATGGTCAAGATGACACTACAAAAGATCCACATATGGAAGTTCAAGATTTGAGCAATGTTGATATCCTTGAAGGAATCAATGAGCCTGAGACTCAAGAAAATGAGGAACTATCGATAAATTCAAGTGATGTTGAAACTAATCTGAATCGATTGAAATAGTAGTGGATCATGTCTTTGCATATAATGTTGCAACGAAAATCATGCAAGATAGCGAGGATCTTGAACCTCAATCTGTCACAGAATGTCGACAAAGAAATGACTGGCCAAAATGGCAAGAAACAATTCAATCTGAATTGAATTCGCTCGCCAAACGTGAAGTTTTTGGACCCATAGCTCAAACACTTAATGGTGTTAATCCTGTTGGCTATAAATGGGTCTTTGTGCGAAAAAGAAATGAAAAAAATAAAATACAAAGATATAAAGCACGCCTTGTTGCACAAGGATTTTCACAACGGTCTGGTGTCGATTATGATGAGACATATTCACCAGTTATGGATGCAATAACATTGCGTTATCTTATTAGTTTCACTATCCATGAGAGACTTGAAATGTATTTGATGGATGTGGTAACAACCTATCTATATGGATCACTTGATAATGAGATATACATAAAAAATTCTGAAGGATTTAAAATGCCAAAAACATATAGTTCAAAGCCTCGGAAAATGTATTCCATTAGATTGCAAAGATCATTGTATGATTTGAAGCAATCTGGACGCATGTGCTATAACCGTCTTAGTGAATATTTATCTAAAGAAAGTTATACGAATGATGAAATTTACCCATGTGTTTTCATAAAGAAAACAACGTTAGAGTTTGTTATACTTGTTGTCTATGTCGATGACATAAACCTTATTGGGACGCCAATAGAGCTTCAAAAGACAATTTATTACCTAAATAAAGAGTTTGAGATGAAAGATCTCGAAAAAAACAAAGTTATGCCTTGGTTTGCAAATTGAGCATTTGACAGACGGTATCTTTGTCCATCAATCTGCCTACACAGAAAAGGTGTTGAAACGATTCTATATGGATGAAGCACATCTATTAAGTACTCTGATGGTTGTTCGATCACTTGATGTGAATAAGGATCCATTTCGACCTCAAGAAAAGAATGAGGAACTCCTTGGTCCTGAAATACCATATCTTAGTGCAATTGGTGCACTAATGTATCTTGCAAATACTACAAGGCCTGATATTGCAAGATTGTAATTCCGATCTTGTTGGTTATGCTGATGTTGGATACTTATCCGACCCGCATAAAACTCGATCTCAAACAGGCTATGTATTCATATGTGAGGGTACTGTCATATCTTGGAGATCAACAAAGCAGTCTATCCTAGCCACTTCATCGAATCACGCTGAGATTATAGCTATTCATAAAACAAGCCGAGAGTGTGTGTGGTTGAGGTCCATAATACATCTCATTCGAGAAAAATGTGGCTTGAAATGTGACAAAATACCCATAATTTTATATGAAGATAATGCAACATGCATAGCACAACTGAAAGGTGGATTCATAAAAGGAGATAGAACGAAGCACATTTCGCCAAAACTCTTCTATACACATGAACTCCAAAAGAATGGTGATATTGACGTACAACAGATTCGTTCAAGTGACAATATGACTGATTTATTCACCAAGTCTCTCCCAACTGCAACTTTCAAGAGGATGGTGCACAAGATCGGAATGCAAAGGTTCAAGGATGTTCTTATTTGGGGGAGCTAATACGCATTGTACTCTTTTTCCCTTACGAGGTTTTGTCCCACTGAGTTTTCCTTGTAAGGTTTTTAATGAGGCAGCATACATGCGTATTGTTAGATAAAAGGTTTCCTTCATTGTAAATCAAACCCCAAGAGAAGAAATAACAATTACTCTCTCTATTCTCTCTACTCTTCTTCTTTATTCTTTCTTGTTTTATAACAAATTTAAAGTAGAAAAGGAATATTTTTTCATATATTTATTAATTGTGGGGAAAAGGTGAAAAGACTATTTTGTCTAAAACAAAGTCTTTTAATGAAGGATAAAAAATTCAAATCATTTTTCTAAGAGTCTTTACACTTTTAATATATTATAGACATAGATATAAATTATAGATTATAGATTATAGATTATAGATTACAGATATAGATATAGATTATAAATATAAATATCATTAATTTTTTAATACTTAGATGACTTGCAATAATTAATTAGAGGTGATTTAATAAAATTACGACTGAAGCAGACATGTCATAAATAATTTTTTTTTTAAATATCATTAATTTTTTAATACGTAAATGACATATAATAATTAATTAGGGATGATATAACAAAATCACGAAGCAAATAGCTGAACGGATCAACACACAGACATGTTGACGGCCTCCTGCTTGTTCTTTCCCCTCTTATTAGATAGTAAATATATGTAAATGACATATAATAATTACTCAGTAATAATATAATAAAATCACGAAATAAGCAACTGAACGGGTCGACAAACAGACATATTGACGGCCTCCTTCTTGTTATTTCCCTTTTATTAGAGAGTAATAAAAGTAAATATTAGAAGTGACATATATTACAATTTTTCTCAAATTCATGTTCTCTTTCTTACTTATATATATGCCAATAAGGTAAGCATGAAAGGTATATTAGTACAACAATGGTATCCCAGTTAAATAAACAGGCAAGATTTTGATACTTTATCAGTATATTTTGTAGTTCTCTTACCATATTAATCAAAATTCTCTTAATTAAAATGGATTTGGGTTTTAATGTCCCTCCAAAAATTAAATCTCTTATCTGGGGCTTTGTGCTCACAATCTACTGCCCACAAATTCTTATTTATACAATATCAAATTGTTGCCTAAATACTTTGTACTGGTTGCAACATTGGAGTGTAAGAAACCATAGATCATATATTTTTCCATTGTCTCAATGCTTTACACTGTTAGAAATCTTTCAAATTCTTATCCCAAATCAGGTTATTTCCTCTCCTTTTGATTCACTTTAAAGTCTTTTCAAAATTGGTATTGTTTCATAATCTCTCTGCTAATTTGTTAATGCCTTTTACTTTGTGACGTCTATGGAAAATAATTGTTAATCTACTCTGCCAATTTGTTAATGCCTTTTACTTTGGGACGTCCATGGAAAATTAGAAATGATCATATTTTTAACAAAAAAGAATAGTCTTCCCAACAATAGAACCATTATTCACATTACTTTGGAATATTCTGATTGCGCCTTGCTCGAAAACAACCTACTATAAGCTTTACATACAAATATGATGGAGCCCTCCTCCCATGGGAATTCTTAAATTGAACATTGATGGTGCTTTCACTAATGCCTAGTCATGGCCTTCAGTTTGGAAACTATGGTCAATTTCCAATATCGACACATCAATATTGATGCAAAAGATTTAGTTAATCAACTAAATAATGATCACTCTAACCGCTCTCCTATTTTTTCCTGATTGCAGGTCCCTTCTGAGCATATGATGCATGATTGGCTAGTAGTTCATGTGTACAGGAAGCACAACTTAGTCACTGACCAACTCGCATGTTTTGACACAAAATTGACAGGCAATGACATTAGAATCTTTGAGCAAACCCCCCTTTTTTGTTAAAGATATTATTACAACAGATAAAGATGGCTATCAATCAAGATACAATGCCAATCCATGAAATATACTTTCTGCATTTGCAATCTTAACTTTTGCCAAACAACATCTAAAGCTAGCAGTAGTAGTGCGTGTTTAACCAACATTAGCATAGATAGTGTTGTAACTCTCTTGTATGAAGTTGGACATATTTTAATTTGGCTCCCCTGTACTAGTTGACTAAATTAATTTACATGATTTTCTGTTGGGGTTTTTTAGATGTGAATCTGTAACAAGAAAAGGTACTTCTTGGATTAGACAATGGGTGTCAAGCGGGCCGGGCCGGGCCAAAACCGGCCCTTCTATTTTAACCGGATTGAGGGCCGGTTTTGGCGCTAGACGGGCCGGGCCAAATAGTAAAAAAATTAAAACTCACCCTAACCCGGCCCACTTAACCCAACCCGGTCAAACCCACCAAAATCCGGTCAAACCCGGTTAAAAAATTGGTCAAACCCGATCAAAAATATAAAAAAAAACTTTCTTTCAATAGACATTACATATACCCACCTATATACATTATAAATACGTTAAATAATATATATACACTATATATATAGTATATACTACATTAGAATTTAAAAAATATATACACATATACACAATTAGTCAATTACTCATATATACGCACCATTCAATGTATATATACTACTACTTATAAAATATACTATAATATATATACATTACAATATATATAGATATACTTATATACTAATTCATAAAACATATACACATGTATACGTTAAATATACACATGTATACGTTAAATATACAAGATATATACACATGTATATGCACCATACAATGTATATATACTACTACTTATAAAATATACTACAATATATATACATTACAATATATATAGATATAGTTATATACTAATTTATAAAACATATACACATGTATACGTTAAATATACACTTCTACAGAAGATATCCAATTTATAAAACATATACACATGTATACGTTAAATATACACTTCTATAGAAGATATATGCACAAATATACAAAACATATGCTACTTAATATAATAAATTAATAATATTTGGTAGTAAATTAATAATATATTAGAAGTAAGTTTTTAATTTAAAGTAGAAAACTAGAAATTCAATTTAAAATTTTAAATCGTTAAATGAAAAAATATAAAAAGAAAGGACTAAGGAGTGAATGAATTTGGGGAATTTTATTGATTGTAAAATGAAAAAAATTTATAATTTACATGAATGAAAAATCTACAAATTATGCATCATTTTTTCCAACTTATTCATGTTAATATTAACGGGAACTTGCATAGGATAGTCGAAGTCAACGGGGGCAAAACCATGCGTTGGACTTGATTCTGATGAGTTCTCCCGTGAAGTCATAATTTCGTCAAGTTTCAGCTCGTCGCTCGGCTCCGGTTCCATTCCTTGGTTTCTTCTTTCCGCTCTAATTCAATCTCTGAGGTAAACTAGAACATTCATTGCATTGCTTCCCAATGAGTGTCGGTTGTCTCCAAGCTGTTGTCGTCCCTGACTAAAGGCGTTCTCTGATGCAACGGTTGACATTGGAACATTCAAGATATCTCTAGCTAATCTTGAAAGCACAGGATATTGTGTTTCATTACTCCTCCACAAATCCAACGTGTTAATCCGTCGTCTGCGATCCTCTGGTGCCGTTCGAAGATAATATTTTAGCTCTTCCTAATAAGTTGATGTGTAAGTTCTCTCATCAACACTGTTTCAACAATTTAAATCGTAAAAAGAATCAGAAAAACCACTATGCGCCGGCCTTTTAGAAGATAATGGCTCCTCGGGAGGATGAGGAGCGACAGTTGGAGTGATACTTGTAGGTACGGCTAAATCAAATAAATCAGCATAGTGATTATATAATTTTTCTATGTAATCCTTTGCATCAGTCGTAGCCGTCCACAAATCAGGCTGTACTTGTTCAGAATCATGGTTAGTAGTTATTTCTAAGTTAGTATAAATAAGAGCACTAAAGTGACACATATTATTATATTTCATACATGGATTTAGCATAGCACCAACCAAGTAAATTGGGGGAATCGGGAAAAAATATTTTTTAAATTTCGTAAACATGGCGCCAACAGCTTCTTTATAACCTTCTTTATTTTTATATTCTTTGAGCAAACCAGAAATATCGGCTATATATGCCAAAATATTACAAACAGTAGGATAATAAACACCGAAAAATTCAACCGTAACTACATAAATTTTTTCTAAAAACTTAACAAGATCATTAATTACAACCCAATCAGAATTATGCAGCATACAATCAGCAGAATCAGCAAATGAACCGCAATGTTGATTAAAAGCTAGTGTAATAAGAATTCTATATTTATAACAAGTTCTTAAAAATTCATACGTAGAATTCCATCTAGTATCAATTTCCTCAGGCATCAAAATCGGTGTAAGTCCATTTTCTTGACATTTAACTTTAAATTCTCTAATTCTCGATCTACGATTATTTCCTTGAATAAAACCAACGGCAAGACAATTTTTTCCAATATAAAGCTCAACAAACTCAAGACCACCTTTTACAATTAAATTATATATATGACATGCACACTTAATATGAAAAATTTCAGGCAAGGGCGGAGATAGAGTAGATTTTT
Organism: Capsicum pubescens; assembly: GCA_030864215.1. Classification (NCBI taxonomy): domain Eukaryota; kingdom Viridiplantae; phylum Streptophyta; class Magnoliopsida; order Solanales; family Solanaceae; genus Capsicum; species Capsicum pubescens. The sequence continues at coordinate 43,587,775 of CM061541.1, forward strand.
TTTTATAGCAGTCTTGTTGTTAGAAGCATTATCAAAAGCAATATATAAAATTTTATTTTCGATACCATAATATGCGGTAATTTTAACAATAGAATCAGCAATAAATTATCCAGTATGTTTACGATCTTCATCATATAAAAAAGCAAGAATACGTTTTTGCATCACGAAATTACTATCCATCCAATGACAAGTAACGGCTAAATAATCATTTTTATTTACAGCACGACTAAGATCAGAAGTTAGGGACAATCTACATTGAATGTTTTTTAACAATGTTGATAAATAAAAACAATATTGTGAATGAAGTCTAAAAATATCAGACCGACAAGTAGTTTTAGGAATACCGTTAAACATAAGATTATAAATTGCTTGTATATAACGAATAAAGGCATCAGAAGAAGGAAAACTAGAAGGCAAACAACCCACAACTACCATTTTAGCTATTTCTTCCCTGTCCCACAATTTATTATACTTCTTCGCTACGCGACCGGTTACTGGGTCCATTCTAATTTGCGTTGGCCCACCAACATCCCCACCACCTTGTGCAATATTTAACTCTCTTTTGTGATCTTCAGCTATATGTCTCATTAACGTACCCGTACCCCCTTGCTTGCCTCCAGTTCTATGCTTATATATTTGTCGACAAATATTGCATTGCACCTCAATATCTGATATACGTTCAAAAAATTGCCATGCAACACTAGTTCTTTTACGATGTCTTGGGGCACTGGAGGATGGGGAGGGAGATTAATCGATTCAGATCTAACGTTAGCATCTCCTACTGCGGGTATCTCAGTAATATTTTCATTATCTTCGTCTAAATTAACCGCATCTACTTCATTTTCTTCTTCTATGTCGTAATTTTCCTGAGCTTCTACATAATCCATATCGTGAGCACCTACACCTATTTCTTCCTCAAAAGATGTACCAAGTGGTACCGGAGGCGAAGACACACGGGTATATCTACTACTTGAACTACCTCTACCGCTAGTAATTCACTTTTTACTACCACTACCGTTTCCGGGATAATTTTTTTTAACACCTTTAGTAGAGAGGTTTCTTAATTTATCCATAATATAAATTAAATTAAACTAAAAATATTCAAAATACACAAATATAATAAAATTAAATATTAAACAATTAATACAATAAATAAAAACTAAACGTAGGAGATGGAACGACAATACCAAATTTTGGAAGCATCCGAAGGTTGCGACTTTAGAAACTTCCGCTCGTACTTTGTAAACGAAAAATTAAAAAATTAAAGTGAACACTTTAAGAAATTAAATATATTGAATATTTGAGAATTGAGATTGAGATTTGAGAGAGTGAAAAATTGTGTGAAAAATGATTTGAAGTTGTAGGGTATTTATAGTTTTTTTTTTAGGGATTAAAAAATATTTTTTAAAGTTTTTTTTTTTATAATAATAAATGGGCCCAAACTAGCCGTTTGGACCCCAAAACGGCTATATAGCCGTTGGGCCAACGGCTAGTTTGGCCCAAAATTCTAATTTTTTTTTAATTTTATTTTACAAAAAAGGTATCCGGGCCGGGCCGATTAACCGACGGGCTTGGATCGGGCTTGGTCCGGACCGGGCCGATTAACCGGCGGGCCTGGACCGGGCTTGGTCCGGGCCGGGTTAGCCGGGTTCATTTTAAAAAAATAACCGGCCCGGGACCCGGAACCCTAAAAGCCCTAGGGCTTACTAGGCCGAGTTAGTTACGAACCCGGCCCGACCCACTTGACACCCTTAGATTAGACCATAAGACACCTTTTGGATTACATAAAAAAGACACTTTTGAGATGACACCTCTCTGTCTTACTCCAACAACATTAAATATATTGAGATTCTTCTTTTCTTCTTCGTGCATCATTTTCAACTTAAAAATGAGTGTCGTATGATTTCTTTGTATCTTAAGTTCACCGGAGTTCTCTATGCATTACCGTTATTACATAAATGTTTTTCCATTATTTTCTTGGAGAAACCAAACTAGAACCCCGACAACAGCGAGAGAGTTTTAATTCCTCAAGGATACGTAAGCAACTTATGAGTTTGGAATAATATTCTACTTCTTCTATATTTCTGTTCTAATATTTTGAACACATGTTTCCAACATTTTCAAAACATAAAATAACTATTACTACCAAATTTAGCCTTCAAACATTGCCAAAAATCAAGCAGGAGGCAATACGTAAACAAAAACAAACTATGGGTTGTAAATTGTGAAACCATTTATCCTCAGGGGTCTAATTTACAATTTCACAAAGACCCTAATACTCAATCGGACCCAATTCGTAAAACCCTTAAACCCAGTTGACGACCCGCCGAAACATATATAAATCAAAACTAAAGCGGCAAAATTATAAAGTCCTTAAACCCTAAACCCTAGCTACTGTTAAACCTTTATCCCCTTCAACACTTCTCCTTTCACCCGTGCCTTCTTTCAACAACTCAAAAGAGCAAAAAATTGATTTCTAAAGAAACTTAATTTCAATTCGTATAGCAAAAGAATGTCGTTTGACGGGAGTTTTCGCGTCGATTATGAGCTACAGAGGTTGCTTTCTCGGTGCCCCGAGCTCGCTTGTATACCCGAATTCTATTACTTGTTAAAGAAGGTAATGAAACTATTAACGTAAAATCAGTTAATGTTGTGTTGATAACTTTTTATTCGGAGTATGGATGTTTTTTTTTTTTTTTTTTTTTTATAGGGTGATAAAGTTACAGAAGAAGAAGTGGTGAATGCTGTGGGAGAAATTGTGATACATCCAAAGTATACGATCCCATTAATTGGATGCTTTCGTCCGTTAGCTAGGAAAATTTTGGATAGAGCTGTTTCGTTGCTTAGTTTGGTACCTAATTTGAGATGCAACGATGATGGTGGTGGTGATTTGATGGACGTTGATCCAGAAGATGGTCGTGGAGAAGTTGATGATTTAGATATTGAGGATAGTGTTCATATAATTGATGTTTATGCTAAAAGAGGGAAGGGTTTGAAACTTCACGAGCTAGCTTGTCTCGCTTTTTCTAGAGCGATTGATGTGATCCGTTCATTATTGAGGTAAAGTATTTTCTTCGGTTCAATGAATCAAATGAAGGTTGTTATTTCTTGCCCCGAATGTATTCTATGGAATATGAGTGATATACCATGAGTGAGTTATCCGCAGCGGTTGAGTGCTGTCTTATTTAAGTTTTCATTTTTTCTCTGAGCTGCAGTAATCGAGGAAAATATTGCATACCTGTGAATTGCTTATGCATTTTTGTCTCAATTGTTAGAGTAACAAGTGTTTTCCTTCACACAGGTCTGTCTTGGGTTATTTTGAGTTTGCTCCCCCTCCATTTGAAAGGTTTAGACAGAGAATATCAGTTATGGAGGCAGTTGCTTTGGTATTTTCTTTCTTAATATCTAACTTTTGCTCCATAATTTTTATGTAATTATAATCCTTAATTTGTCTTCTTCCTGTTCTTGTATGTATGAGCTAATTTTGTCACCATCTATCTATGCAACGGCTCGGTCAGGACATTCTCAGAACACTATACATGTACCAGATTGTAGATGCTAGATTGCTCCTAGTTGTGAGGACATTCTAACTTTAGAATGATGACCAACATGCCTTTAGTCTTTCTTGATTTTACAAAATTTAATATAAAATAAAATTTGAATTGATAGAGGAGTGTGGCATGACCTTGAGTGTGAGTATTATTTGTTGTGTCCAGGAATTGTGGAGTTGTTAGGTTAGTAGAGACTTCAAATCTGGCTTGTGGATGATACATAGTATGTGCTGTTTGTGTCAATAGCACTTGATGCAGTTTACTGTGTTGCAAAAGAAACAAATAAGAAAAAGTTGGAAAAGCTCCAGTTTCCTACTAGAAGTATGGGATAATTCATAGGTGGGTGATCAATGGATAAAATAGTACCTTCTCTCCCTGTCCATCCATTTTCTATGTCCTTGTTTGATTGGCCACTGAGATTAAGGAAGGAAGGACTTTTGAAACTTGAGATTTAAAACAAGTCAGATACATTTGTGTGGAGCGGGGCTATAATAATCTCATTCATGGTAAAATGGGAAATCTAAGTTAATATTACTTCTATGATAAGGTAAATAATTTTATTAATTTTAAAGTTAATTGTTATAAATATCGAAAGATGGCATTCTTTTTTGGACAAGCTAAAGGGAAAAGTGTGCTACGTGAATTTGGTTAGAGATCTTAGGTGTGTTGTAAATAAAATCTGACTCAGGGTTATCAATGGCGAGCGCCATGTCGCCAATGGCGAATGGCGAGGCGAGGCAGTGTCGCCATCTGCCTTCGGGGCGATGCTACCTGTGAAAGGCAACGCCAAGGCAAGAATGGCGACGAGGCGCTAAAGGCGACACCTTTTAATTTTTATTTTTTTTAAATTAGGATTTTAAGGATAAAAGGTAATTTTAGGGCTTTTATTTCCATTTTTCTTGACTGCTACCACTGAGAGGCGACTGCAACAACAAGTGATTCGGGCGGCTCCGGCGGGAACGACTTTCAGTGAGAAGACGATGGACTGGATTGTGCAAATTTTACGGGAAACATCTCTTACAAAGGGGAACGTGGTGAAAAGATGGAAGAAGAAAGATGTTCTCTCAGAAGTTTTTTGCTCCAGAAACTACAATAAACACGGGCGCTACATCAGTCTAATAATTGTGAGATGCAAAAGTTTTTGGAATGATAGGGGATGAGAAATTGAGGATGATTTTTCCTGATCTGGACAGTATTAGCCTGCATCAGGATGACACTAGCACAAATTTGGAGCCCCAAAGGATGGGGTCTAATGTTCAGAAGGGCCCTAAATGACTGGGAGGTTGTAAGAGTAGCAGACCTATTACATGTTCTAAACCTGATTCCAGGCACCTCCACAGAGCCTGGCAAACTGTTTGGAAATTACATAACATAGAAGTTTTCTCAGTGAAGTCTTGTTACTGGGAGAAGAATGCTAATCACTCTTTGACAACAGTGTGGCCTTGGAAACTAATCTGGAAGATAAAGATTCCTTTAGAAATTGCATGTTTCACTTGGTTAGTAATTAGAAGAGCATGCCTAACACATGAAGTGCTACAAAGAAAAGGTATGCAGATCTGTTCAAGGTGTTATATGTGTGGACACGAGGCTGAAGTAAATGGCCACCTTTTTCTGTGTTGCAAGACAACTACAGATCTTTGGAACATGTTCTTTTGTATAATTGGGGTAAACTGGATAATGCCCAGTACCACTTTTGAGGTAGTAACACATTGGCAAGGAATTGGAAAGAGAGGATCAAAGGAGGCATAAGATTGTCCCTGCTTGTATCTGGTGGACATTATGGAAAGAAAGGAAAGAGAGATGCTATGAAGGGAAGGTTGGCAGCACACAGATGATCAAGATGAGATTTCTTAGTCTTTTGTGTTTTTGGTATAAAAAGGATCTAGTGGGGGAAGTATATAGTTTAGTGGTGTTTGAAGGCCAACTGTAAAATTTTGAAAGTCTGCTTTGGTTTTGATTATGATGGCCCCCCCTGCGGTTTGTAAATCGCTCCTCATCAGTTTCCTGATGACTTTTTGTGTGAATACAAAGTTACTTGTATCAAAAAAAAAAAAAGTCTGACTTACTTTCCTGGAACAATTTCGTTTTGGAGGTGGCCCGCATTCCTTAATGCCGATGAATAATTGTTAAAAAAAAAAAAGAGAAATAGGAAAGCTTTTGAGGGAGTAGAGTTGAGTTTTTCTCAGTTGAGGAGATTACTCGGATCCCTAATTTTCTGTTGGTGCACGCACAGTCCCATGTTAGATAGAATATTGGGTGGAGTTCATATAGAATCATATTTTATAGATTCTTTACCTATTGATATATCTCTTGTATACAACCAATTTAGTTGGCCATGTTTATAAATGAAAATACTTTTACTAGATCAAAAAATGAGAACCAAGAGAACCCCAAAAGCTGGGCAATGTCCTAGCACAGTACCAGTCAACAGAAGAAATATCTAATACCTTCGAAATTATGATTGTCGGTTCTCATTGGAGAACCTAGTGCATGTTCAATTTTCCTTGGCTTCTTCTCTCTGTTAATTTCATTTATTCCAAAAAATTAATGTAAGTGAAAATGTTCCTTGCTGATGTAATCTTCTCACCTCTTTAACAATTAAACTCATTTGTCACGCTTGAAAACCAAGAGAATCCGAAAGCCAAATGATGTCCCTGGGCTGGTTGGATCAACAGAACTAATTTTACTAGTTCTTTTTGCTTTCAGAATTAAGATGGGTGGTTCTTAATGAAGAAGCTTGAACATGTCATACTTGCCTTTTTTATTTCTAAGTCTTATGTTCATTTCTCTCGCTCAACAACGTAATTGGGATTTGTTCATTTTTCCCCATATCATTTTAGGACAAACCTTTTCTTTGATGAACTTAAGATGCCACATGTGGTTACTTCTTCGCACTATACTCCAAAAGTGGAAGTTCCTCTGTATCTATATTTCTTCCCTTTCGTTGTTCCATTTTTCGAATATATTGATGGCCGACGTAGAAATTACCTCCTAAACATAATTGGTGAGTTTCAAGTGTGAAACCATTTACACGAACAAGTCCCTTTTGTGTCTTCATCTTTCTATTCTTCTTCCAATCATTACAAGTTGATCAAGAAGTGTCGGAGAAATTTGTGAATTCTTCTCTCTTTGTATGCACTTTTCGATTTGGATAGGTAGTAGACGTAAGTGTTTTGAGAATGGGCTCCTATCCTTATATTCTGTGGTGTTCACAACTTATTAAACATATAAATCTTGGTGTAGTAAAAATCCTGTAGATGATCTTCTCATGGTAGTAACTTCATTAACTCACGGCTTCTTAGGCAGGCGATTGCACTCATTATTTGTACCGACTGTGCACCTTCTGGGTGCGACTTGTTAAATAAGAACAAACTTATGAAGAGAAAAGAATTGTTGAAGATAACAACATATCCAGGGTAACTCCACAAGAATTGTTGAAGATAACATCATCATACCTAGGTTAATCCCATAAGAATGGTTGAAGATAATTTAATATGTAGAAATGTGTTCCCTATCGATGGTAGCTTTTAGATGAGATGGTCACACAACATGGTATTTGAACATGCAAAGATCTTAGGTTCGTGGTTCACCGCCACACAATTATCAAATAAATATTCATGTGTTTGGACTGCCAAAAAAATTGGGTTACACACTTCGGCAAAAATCATCATTAGATTATTCAAGAAATCATTGGTGGCTACATTTGCATTATTAAGCTGTTCCATTCCACTTTTTCTATTTTCTTTAGGCTTTCAATTTATATGAGGGTGGTAGGAGCTGAACTTGCAGTGTTCCAATCATTTGCCGGATGAGAGAGCACTCTGATGTGGACTGTGGGGTACCACTTATAGTTGGTTAAGTTCCTTATTGTTGGATTGGACTTTCTTTGTGGGAAAGGGCTATCATCAATAGGTAGTCACATTAAATCCTTCATTGAGAACAAACTTATCAAAGATGCGGTTAAGCCTTGAAGCGAGGCTCAAAATGTGGTTTAACATTTCGCATTGCTTAATGTGCACTTCAATGTTGTCATCGAAGTTCTAAGACATCCTCTTTTGAAGATGCGACACTAAACAATTGATATTTCACTTTGTCGTAATTTTTCTTTAATTTCTTTGATCATATATTTGTCATTCATGCTTATAATGGATGGTGGTTGGAGGATTAGAAACAGTGTAACTCCATTCAGGTGTGTTTTGTAGATGGGTATCATGAAGGGGTGAGAAGGTTTTTCTCGACATCTCTTTTAAGGTTTTTCTTGAGTTGAAGGAAGCTTTTCCTAGTTTATACTGCATTTCTTGGTAGAGAGAGATGATAGTCCAACAACTTTGTAGGTCTCATGAGGATGCTATTCACTAGGATTTAAGATTGATAAGGAAGCTTCATGTTTGGGAGATGGAAGTATTTCACAATCTGTTAGAGCTTTTGTATGGGTTAGACACATCAAACAACTTGTAGGATGCATGGAGGTGGCAGGAGAGTGGTGACTTATTCACTGTTAGCTTTTTTTATAAGAGGATGCTAGTGAGAGAGAAAGGTACCTTTCCTCATGACTTCATTTGGATCCCTAGAGCACCAAGGAAGGTTGTTTCTTTGTATGGTTGGCAGCAAATGGTGTGATATTAATAGTGGAGAATCTGAGAAAGAAGAAAATCACCCATGTCAGTTGGTGCTTCATGTGTAAAGTACTGGTAGAAGAGTAGATCATCTTCTTTTGCATTTTAAGGTGGCTAGTCGGTTTTGGAGGGTGGCCCTAAATTTGTTTAGGACGCGATGGGTCATGCCTGGCACAATGAAGGAGGCTTTGCAAAGTTGGACTCTTAAAAGAGGGTAGGAAAACATGATAGCATGGAGTGTTTCTCCCTTGGTAGTTATGTGAGTCGTTTGTAAAGAGAGAAATAAAAAGGCTTTTGAAGGGGTAGAACTTGACTTCATAAAGTTAAAGAGTTATGTTTTGTACCTACTTTACTCTTGGTGTGCTTGCAAGGTCCCAATTTGTATAGAGAGTTGGACCTTTTTTGTTGAGAACCATATTTTGGTGTTGGTCTTCTTCTTTTGGCATATGTATACAGGGTTTCCTCCCAAATTTTAATAAAATTGTTTAACTTAACCAAAAAAGAGGTTCAAGAAGGGAGTAAAGTTAGTTTTTGGGGGCATTAGTGGTGTGGAAGGCTGGTGCTTAAGGATGAATTTTCAATTTTGTATAGACATCTTGCCAAAGAAATGAGTTTGTTCAACGAGTTAGGGGGACACAAGGGGATAAGTGCTTCTGGGATTTGAGGTTCAGGTTCAGAAGAAATTTTCAGGATTGGGAGGTGATTGTAGGTTTCTTCCTTTTTGGTATGCCTCTTGTATACGACTATGTTGGTCTTGTTAGTATCAATGAAATCCATGAAACCGTTTAATAGATTAAAAAATTATTATTATAGTTTTGCATAACAACAACAACAACAACAAACCCAGTGTATTCCCACAAAGTAGGGTCTGGGGAGGGTAAGATGTACGCAGTCCATACCGCTACCTCCGAAGTAGTAGAGAGGCTGTTTTCGATAGACCCCGGCTCAAGATAAAGATAGTTTTGCATGTGTGTGTGTGTGTATATATATACCCATGCTTTATTTGCGCTTTGCTTTTAAAGCCCCATCGAATCTTAAAGCTTTTTTGTGCTTTTTGCTTTTGATAACACTGATTGAGAATATTATGGTTGCAGTCTTAATAGAATTGGATTTTTTTTTTGTTTTAGTAGTTACTTTTTGATTCGAATTTTCTGATCTTTGAAAGTTTTTGGCAACCCTTGCTTATAATGAGATATATGTGTAGCAATACATGCTGAAAACTTACCTATGGTCTATATACCAAACACTTAGGTTTTGTATATCTAGACGAGGGAAGGCTTCTAGATCTAATATGTCTATTGAGCTTTTCATTGTTTCCACATTGTTCTGAGTTAGGGAGTCAAATCAACATCATACCTAGTATTCGACGAAGTGCGGTAAGGAGATGGTAGAGTGTACGAAGACCTTACCTCTAGCTCAGAGGTGAGGTGGTGAGGTAGAGAGGTTGGAGGTTGCTTCCTATAGACCCCTCATCAAGACAGAACAATCTACATATAGTAGCAGAAAAATACTACAAACACACCCAAGGGTGTGGCGTAGTGGTCAATGAAGTTGGTTGAAAGCCTGAGGTCTCAGGTTTGAATCCCAGTAGAGACAAAAAATACTAGGTGATTTTTCCCATCTGTCCTAACCTTGGTGGGGAGAATTACATGATATCTGCTACTGGTGGGAGTTGACAGATATCTCGTGGATTTAGTCGAGGTGCATGAAAGTTGGTCCGAACACCAGGGTTATCAAAATAAATAAATAATAATACTATAAAAGACCTACAAGAAACATTATGTAGTAGCAGAAATCGAAGAACAAAAAACTACTTGGGTAGTCCTACGACTACTAATAAGGGCAACAAGACGATACACTCCTATATACAAGTATGAGCACACTCCTACCTACTAACCTTCTACCCAAATACGTGTCCGCCACACCTTTCTATCTATAAGGTCATGTCCTCCAGCTGCAAATGTGCATGTCACGTCTAATTACCTCTCCCCAATACTATTTTGTCTATTCTGTCTGCCTCTCTCTCTCCTAAATCCATCCATAGCCAACGTCACCTCCACACTGGGCAGGTGTGCATCTCCTCAGCACATGTTCGAACCATCTCAACTTTGCATCTCACATTTTCTCTTCCACTGAAGTTACTCCTACCTTATCTCGGATATCTGCCTTTTTAATTCTCTCCCCTAGTATACCACACACCCACCACAACATCCAATGAGTTAAATAGAGTACCTAATTATTATTGTAAACTCGTTTTCTTGTGCAAGTCTATGACATTAAGTTGCTGTTAGTGCTAGCTATGTGGTTATGATTTCTCCACTGGATTCAAAATGTCCTTATTCTTCTGTGGTTTTCTTCTCTCTATTTTTGGGTATAAGTATTATTTTTTCCCAATTAGTATAGCAAATTTTATAAGCTGCCTAACTACTCTCTTATTAGGATGGAGCTGGTTTGCTGAATGCAGTACGAGTTTCATATCGTCTCCTTCTAGCAGAGCCTGAAGTTTTTGTCACAATGTGGGACTGGTCTTGCCTTCTGGACAATATAAGTCAGTTTCATGATTTTTATTTGGGTAGAAATGAAGAACCAAACAGAAGTGAGTGTGACATATTATGGTGTGTGATAAGAATTCTGTCAATACTTTTGAAGTTAAATGACCGAGTTATAGCAAAATTCAATCTATGTTCTCAAGAAGCATGTTCCTGTTTACTACGGTAAGTGTTGCATTCTAGTTCATTGAGTAAAAGTTACATTCTGTAAAGAGACTAGTGTATCTTGATGCAAGTCACAGCAAATCCTTAGTTTGAAAAGGCTATTGGAATTGGAGCTAGATATTTGATACCGGATGCTGCTAGTTTCTTGGTTAATGCTCTAGTTCGTGATATGAATAATGTTTTGACTGCAGAGAGTATTTTTTTCTTACCTTATGGATTCATGCAATTCTTCCATGCTGAAATTTGAGTTGTGTGATGTGCAGCATTTCATCCGATTATTAGAATTTTGATCTGAATCGTCTCATACGTTTTCTCACGTTTGCATTGATGTTTCAAATCCACAGCTGGGAAGAATATTGTCAGGATGTAGCACTGGAGAAAGCAGCCTGGTATCTTGAATCCTCACATGAAAGTAATCGTGACTTAGCTGGTGGAAGTACGAGATTTAACCAATGTCAATCGCTACACTCTTCACCTTTTGATTCTTTAGTTCCATCCTCCTCAACCATTCTAGAGTATGGACTCTTAAAGGGGGACAAGAAGGTGACATGGTAAGAACAGTCCCAAAATTAGCAATCTCTGTTACAATTTGCTTGTAATTTGGGTTGGAGGTGTTAAAAAGTTGGCATTTACGTTGGTGATTCAGCAATTAGGGGTAGTTGGGAAGTGGGTTGATTACAAAGTGGGGTCCTTGAGATATCCTTTATACCACAGACCTTTAACTTTTTGGATTTCTTTGTCCACGCTGCTGCTTTCTACCCTAAATGGCATTTAACATTGATCTTTTAAAAACGTGCAGGGATTGTGGGAAACCTTTCGTCTTGACTTCTGCTATGCAGAAGAGCTATGAGATGGTGTTCCTGGCTTTTAGTCAGAGGTGGCCAGTGCTTTTGTATGGCCCAGCAGGTTCAGGAAAAACTGCATTGATTTCAAAGTTGGCAGAACTTCATGGGGGTCGGGGTATGTTGTTTGTTGCCCATAAATCAATCATCAGTAGCAATGTTTATCTTTTGTATGATGGACTTTTTTTTGTTGCGTGATTGTTGGCTGTGGATATTTGGTTGAGCTTGTAAAGTTAGTGTATCTCGACTTCAAGACCAGAGGGATGTAAACTAGTCAAAACGACAAAAACTAGTCATGAATATTTAAAAAGATTGAAGTACTTGTTATTGTTCATTTAAAAGGTTGACATCCATGGAAAAGGTCTCATATGTTCTTTTCCCTCATTTTATGTGGTTAATTAGTCTTCTAAAAGTATAAAATAAATAATAGTAGCATGCATTTGAATATTTTAGTTCATTATATTCCTTTAGTCCCCATTTTTTTCACTTTATTGAGATTCAAATCTGAATCATTCGGATCTCAACTCTGTAAATGCACTTGCCTTTTTTCCGCTTACAGCTACATTTTTTTTTCTAAATAAATCTGATTTCTTTGATCTCATTCGAGTTACTGATTTATGAGAAAATGTGCTTCAACTACTGCTTTATCCACCCGCACCTACAGCTTTTGCCGTATGTCCCACTAGCAACAACCATCACCATTGATAATCTCCATTCGTACACCACTGCTAGCCACCCCACCACTGTCACGTCACCATACAATCGACAACATTAACCAACCAGCAACCACCGCACTTAAACTTGGGTTTGATATTTCTTTTTTTTGCCTTCTTTTTTTCGGTTTCTTGTTGAAGTAGATATGAGTGAATCTGGAGTAAAGGGAGACGGATTAGGCTCATTAGCCTATTGTGGGGCCTCAGAGCCATTTAAGTGGCTCGATGAGCTCAATATATATATCTTAAGTTTCTTCAGAAACCCTTGCAAAATCGATGAGAAACAAGTGTAGCATTCTCTAACGGCCTTCCGTGTGTTCTTGGACTTGCCCTTGGGTTTGATATTTCCTTTTCCCCCTCTTTTTTTGGGTCTTTTTTGAAGTAGATATGAGTGAACCTTGAGTAAAGGGAGACAGATTAGGCTCATTAACATATTGTGGGGTTTTGAGCCATTTAAGTGGTATATGTGTGTGTGTGTGTGTGTGTATATATATATATATTGGGAGAGAGAGTGGGTGAAGCGGGCTTTGATTTTGCGGGAAGACTGACTTGAGACTTTACCATTCACGCAGACCATTCTTCATAAGCACTTGTTGGAAGGGGTTTACAAGCAGTTTTGAGTTGACAGGGAGAAACAAATATAATAGAACAAGAAGAGAGAAAGCGATTATGCAAGCTCACCAAAGTTTTTGTGATACTTTGTGAAAGAACCTTGGTGTTCAATCCATAACCTTGAGACTTGAGTAACCTAATACCGTTCATATCCCTTTAGAAGCCCTGGATTACTGTTGAGTACAAGTAAACCCTGGATTACTGTTGAGTACAAGTATAACATTTTCTGACACCTCATTGTCTGCCTCCGCCACACGGCCTCCACCAGCAATCACCACTGCATAGTCATCACCTCTGGCCAAGATTGCACAACCAGCATGTGCAACCAGCATCCCTGGCACTTGGCAGCTCTGTAACTCACACAGCTCTGTAACTCACACCCACCCCCGGCTACCGTTGACCACCAACATTGCTATTAACCTTTATAATGTGCTTCATCAAATATTTTTGTAATATAATGTAAATTAAGATTTTCTCAAATATTTTCTGGATGTGGTATTTTACTGTCTTATTATTTGAACGTCTAGTTTTTAACTAATGATAGATCGTTTAGAACAAATAGTTTTAGTTAAAGTGTTCAGATTGGAGATCACATGTTTGGACAATGTGTGGGTGAAGTTGAAAAGACTTGAGTTTTTGATTGAAGTCAGAGAATAGCATTTGGAATTTGAAATTGAAGATTGTGGGTGAACCATTATGCCAGTGGAAATACTCTTTCTAACAAGCTTCAATTTCTGAAGTTGAATAATGGATTAAAGTATAAAACAATAATTGATTTGCAAATAATGTTTTGTTATATGTCTATGGCATCTCTGTCCAAAAGCCTACGAATATATATATTAAGATTCAAACATCTTAATCTTAAAAAAAAATCAAGTGTGGCCCTAATGCTGTAAATGTGGTTTAAACTTCTGTTGATGAAGTCAAAATTAGTCAAACTGTATGGAGGTGGCATATGATGGGGTAACTAATTTGGTTCCCATAGTGTTCATAAATGTTTTAACCCTGAAGTCCCAAGTCTCCAATAACCAGCAGGGAGCATCCTTAACATTTTCAAAAATTCCTTTCCCCAGATTTGGTAACGTATGCCTCATGATCATCTTGTGCTTCAGTTTCTCTTCTAAGTTTGTGATCTTTATACAAATTGAGTGACACAGTTGTTTTCATATTCTTGAACATATACAGTATACTGCAAAAGACTCTTTATATCTTTCACAAGCTGAATGTGGTACTGTCACTTGATATTCAAGTTTCAGTTGACATTCTAGATTTTTAATTGATTTATGCATTGCCACGAAGTTTTGAAAATTTTAAGTGGATGGGCATTTGACCCCAATTTTGAATATGCACTTGTGCAACTTGTGAGTATGATTCTCTATATCCATCCACTTTCATAAACTGAGGACATTTTTCTTATGCTGCTTTGAAAAAACTCTTGGTTTGTTTGGACTGTGTCTGCTGTTTTCTTGTTGATAAATTTTCAATTAAAAAACAGTTTTATTCCTTCAAATGGACGAGCAAGTTGATGGCAAGATGTTAGTTGGCACTTATGTATGTACAGAGCAACCTGGTGAATTCAGATGGCAGCCTGGTTCACTTACCCAGGTTTCTTATTCGTTTGATAAATCGATAGGTATTTCATTGTTCCTACCTTGTCATGGAGTGATGATTATTATGATGTGCAGGCTGTTTCCAATGGATTCTGGGTTGTCTTTGAGGATGTTGATAAAGCGCCTCCTGATGTTCAATGCATCTTATTGCCTCTCTTAGAAGGCGCAACTTCATTCTTCACTGGGCATGGAGAGGTATTTTGGGATATTGCCTCTGTTTGATGCTCTTTTGATTGCATGCTGCTTTCCTAATTATCTTGATATATTTATGGTTGTAATATTTTGACTATCTCCGACTTTACAATCCCGTTAAAAGCAGACCATGAAGGTAAGTGGTGGTCTACTCTTTCTTTTTGTGCAGTTTCGCAAAGCTCTTCAACTAGCTTCGTGTAAACATACAGTTTCATTTCAAGCTAAGTTGCTCGGACTCTCCAAAAACGTTACCGCACCCATGTCGGATCCTTCAAAAATGCACTATTTTTGGAGGATCCGACATGCACCCATAGACATTTTTGTAGAGTCCGAGCAACTTAGATTTCAAGTAATCAGTTGTTTGATTTTTGTAAATTTCAGCCATTTATATTGTTGCTATTGTGTATCACTTAATAATATTATGCTTATTTATGAGCGTTTAAATCTATATAGGACATTTGAGTGACCACTTTGATGATTGAACTGTTCATTGCTCTGAAGTAGGGGAATATAAGTCACTATTACTCTTTAGTCTTTACATCTGAATGAAAGTGAAATTCTTTTTCTTCAATGTTCCCATTGATTGGACAAGTTGTGATTTTCTAACTTGTGGTAACTGTATCTTTTCTATCTCACATCTGAGGTAGTGGTATAATATACTGGGTATGTTGTTGTTGTTGGTAACTGTATCTTTCCATAAGGAATATATTCAGCAGTGCGTTGGCCATCATTATTCATAATACATTTCTTGACAAATCCCAGAACAAAAAGAAGGTTAACAGACGTCTGTGTGCATTTCATTCTTCTATATCTTGGCTGTTTAGTTATTAGTTAAGCAGATGATGTTGCTATTTCCCACCAATATTTGTTGTTTCAAAAGGCTAGGCCTTTTATTTCACCTTCATGTTCTGGTTGGTCCTTGCATCCTAGCATTCACAAGTTGATTGGTGAAATGCTACATTGATTCTTGTGCAAATTATTCTGATGATGAATGAACACAATACGCATGAACCACTGCAGGGAATTAGAGTTCATGAAGGTTTTCGGTTATTTTCCACGATGAAAAGCACTAAGCTAGATATATCTATGGAAGGTTGGTATTCTGACTTATAAATTTTGTTGTCTTATAGCTAACAAAAAAAATCAACATTCTTCTTAAACGTATCTGTTTTTTCTAGTTACCAGTATTTGGAGTCTGTTGTTAGTTCCCCCCTCCCCTCCTTTCCTCAGCCTTTTTGTAAAAATCAGCAGGCGCTTATGGTTACAATGCTTAGTGAGAAATAGATTCCCTGCATTTGCAGTTCTTCTTTTGTTTTCTGATAATTGGTAGGTGAACTTCTTTTGCTGCTTGAGCGCCTCTCAAGAGTTCTGGTCGATTTTCTTCCTACATGTTCACACTTTGATTAAACGTTAGTAGAAGTGGGTTTGGGACCTCGAAGTAATAAAACCTCTTCCCAAGACACCTTCACTACTGTGTCAGTCCTTTGTGTCTTTGGGTGATCTTTCTCAAACAATTGCGAGTCTTTTTCCAATTGTTGGTTAGCATTCTCAGACTGTTTGGGAAGCAAGCTCTGAATTTAGAACTGACAAGATTCTGGTATATGAAAACTATAAGCTTGTCCTCAGAATGTGTCAATTTTTTTAGCTCCTGGGTGGGATATCTCTAACACCGTTTGCATGGTATTAGTACTAATTTTTTGCTGTTAATATTATTGATATCGATAGTACTTCATTTTATTGCAAAATGTATATCTTGTTATCTATTTTACCTTTTCTTATTATTTTTTGAGTTACTTTCCATTATTAGCTGAAAGTGGCGTCATTCTTTGATAGGTAAGAGTTCTGTTAGTGCACTTTGGCGGAGAGTAATGATTGCACCTTCAAGTCATCAGGACTTGCTGAAGATTGTGAATAAGTGGTATCCGGAATTGAAGTCTTTGTCAACAGAACTTATTGGTATGTTAGATCTAATCATTCTTCATTGGTTGTCTACCTCTAGAATATCTATTTAATGCTGTGGCCGCATCTTGCAGGAACATTTGATAGAGTTAATGAGCTAGTAGGATGTCATATTGGAACTAGTGCCTTTGTAGGTTCTCATGGAAGGTTTTCACTGAGGTAAGCTCTGTTACGACACGTTATCTGAATCTGCTGAATATTGTCGGCTTTAACCATGCGTATCAATTGCAGAGATCTTCTCAAATGGTGCAAGAGAATTGCAGGTTTAGGTTTTCATTTTGGCAGGGACGATTTTCCAACTTATGCCCGTGAAAACATATATAAGGAGGTGTGTGAAGACAGAGGTCTAACATGAAAAGTAATCCTCATTTCATCTTTCCTTGCTAAATATTTCGGTTATGCTTAAAAGGTGGATGATTTGACTTTGTAGGCTGTAGATATCTTTGCTGCCTTTTTAACTGCTGAAAAACGGCTGGCTGTAGTGAAAGAGCTAGCAAAAATGTGGTCAGTAGGACCAGTGGAGACCTTGTATCCCATCAATAGGCCTGTTATTCAGGTATTTGTTATTTGGTAATGTTATATTTTCATAGCTAAAGCAGCTCCGTTTTCTTATTTGCAACGTCTCTGCAGGAACTAGCATCTGATTTACATATTGGCAGGGTTGTACTTAAGCGCAACCACAGGGCTGTGAGTGAACGAACTTTGATTATTTTTGATAATGCAGGATATTCTTTTGTTCCTTTCTGAAGTGCTTTATGATTGTTATAGACCTGGGAAGAGAAGAAGCATTTCGTTGAGATTCGTAATTTAATCCACATACTTGAGAGAATAGCTTGCTCTGTTAAGTATAATGAGCCAGTTCTTTTGGTGGGTGAGACTGGTACAGGGAAAACCACTCTTGTACAGAGTCTTGCTTCGAAACTTGGTCAAAAACTTACAGTCCTGGTATGTTCAGGAAAGATTTGTGAACAAGAAGATTGAAATTTGCATTTAACAGCCTCACTGAACGAGTTATATATATTGCAGAATTTGAGTCAGCAAAGTGATATAGCCGACTTGTTGGGTGGATTCAAACCAATTGATGCTCAGTTCATATGTATACCCCTTTATAAGGAGTTTGAGAACCTATTTACTGCTACATTTTCTTCCAAGGTAATTGTCAGGATTTTACTTTTCTAAATGTTGTTTCGTTCTGCTTAGGCAATTTAACAATCTATTCTTTCAGGAGAATGGAGATTTTCTTGTACGTTTAAGGAAGTTTGTTTCTGAAAAGAATTGGAAGATGTTATTAGGTGGATTTCAGAAAGGTGTCCGAAAGATAATTGAAATAGGAAAATCTGGGTCCGGTACAAAGCGGAAGAGACCTTTGGGTGAAGAACTGATAAAGGCTTGGGAAACCTTTTCCGTTAAACTAGATAAAGCGCGTATGCACATTGGTGCTTCTGGTGGAATGATATTTTCTTTTGTAGAAGGAGCTTTTATTACTGCACTTAAGAATGGTGAATGGATACTGCTTGATGAAGTGAACTTGGCTCCTCCGGAGACTTTGCAGCGAGTTATCAGTGTACTTGAAGAAGAGACTGGATCTCTATGTTTGACTGAAAGGGGTGATGTTGATTATGTAAATAGACACGCAAACTTCCGCATATTTGCCTGCATGAATCCTGCAACTGATGCTGGGAAGAGAGACTTGCCCAATTCGTTAAGGAGCAGATTTACAGAATATTTTGTTGATGATTTCTTGGATGATGAAGACCTTTCTTTGTTTATTAGTCAGTTTATTAAAGAGGATCATTCAAATAGAGAACTAGTCAGTAAAATTGTACAGTTCTATAAAACAGCCAAGAAGCAATCTGATGATAAATTACAGGATGGTGCTAACCAGAAACCCCAATATAGTTTAAGGTCTCTTTACCGTGCGCTAGAGTACACAAAGAAAGCAGAGAGAACTTTTGGACTTCAGAAAGCCCTTTATGATGGTTTTTGTATGTTTTTTCTGATTGCATTAGATGAACCAAGTGCTAAACTAATGAACCAATTGATTACTAAATATTTATTAGAGGGCAAAATGCCTCCACAGATCTCCTTTGATGCTTACTTGTTAGATAAAGGAAATTCAAGGTCTGATGATTTGTTGGAGAGCTATGTTTTGACTAAGAGTGTGAAGGATCATATTAGAAACTTGGCGCGTGCCATATTTATTGGAAGATACCCAGTTCTACTTCAGGGGCCTACATCTAGTGGAAAGACGAGCCTAGTCCAGTATCTTGCTGCGATAACCGGTCATGAGTTTGTGAGGATCAATAACCATGAACACACTGATCTGCAGGAGTATATGGGTTCCTATGTTACTGATGCAAATGGGAAGCTTGTCTTTCATGAGGGTGCACTTGTTAAGGCAGTTCGAAAGGGTCATTGGATAGTTCTGGATGAGCTAAACCTTGCCCCATCAGATGTGTTAGAAGCTTTGAACAGGTTGCTTGATGATAATAGAGAGCTTTTTGTCCCTGAATTATGTGAAACCGTTCGAGCACATCCGAACTTCATGCTGTTTGCCACACAGAATCCACCAACCTTATATGGTGGTCGCAAAATTCTTTCACGAGCATTTCGCAACCGTTTCGTGGAGATCCATGTTGATGAAATTCCAGAAGATGAGTTGAGCACAATATTGACCAATAGATGTGAAATCCCAGAAAGCTATGCTAGGAAAATGATTGCTGTCATGAAGGAACTGCAATTGCATAGGCAGAGTACAAAAATTTTTGCTGGAAAACATGGTTTCATTACTCCACGTGATCTGTTTCGGTGGGCTAACCGTTTCAGGGAATTTGGGAAGTCCTACGAAGACCTAGCTCGTGACGGTTATTATTTGATGGCTGAGAGACTGCGAGATAATGACGAGAAAAAAGTTGTCCAGGCAGTTTTGGAACGGCAGTTGCGGGTTAGACTTGTTGAGGATGATATGTTCAAGCAGGTTTTCTCTCTGTTACCTCTCACTACTTATGCTGTTACGTACATAGTAATAAGTTTTTAACTCTTGTGGTTGACTCGTTATTGATGCTGGGAGGTTCTCTAATCTTATGGAGTTACCAGTTTTACATCCCTTTGACTTTTTCAAAAGATATTCCAGAAAATTCTCATAATGAAATTATTTTTTGCTTGATACTGACTTTTCAAATGTTGAAAGAGCAAGTCTCAGCACATCCTTTGTGCAGGTAATATATACAAATGTTACCTTTCTCAAAAACAAGAGCAAGTCTGTTGATGCAGCTGCAGGGGGCTAAGTTCCTTTTTATTTTAATCAAAATAAATAGGATTTATGAACAATGGTCAGAAAATCCACCCGTATACATACAATAAACAACTTTCTGGAACCACCTTTTCCCTCCGGTGATCCTTACGGTCATCGGAAATCACCACTGTTTATTTCTTTCTCAAACCTTCTTCTAGAAATGGAAGATTGTATTTATTTTGCAGTTGGCTTTAAGTCTTTTGATATCAACCGAATCACAGGGACAACAGGGGAGTGGTATGAATGGACAGAAACGAGCAGGAATGCTATCACTAGAACTTCCTTCAGCAAGAGGTCATCCAAGTACTCAGGGAGGCATCTAAGACGAAGGGGAATGTGGTCAAAAGGTGGAAGAAAACAGAGAATCTTCCTGAGATCTTCTGTTCTAGAAATTTTAACAAGTCTGGGAGATATAGTAGCTTGATAAATGTGAGGGGAAGAAGGAGGTCAGTCATAATCATCCCATAACTGTCTTTTAACTCCGGTTGGGAAGATGGGTAGATTTATATTTACCCAGAAGGTGGAGGAGAATAGGTTTAAACAGAGACTAGTAGACAACAATATTCCTTACACAGAAGCCCTCAGAAGTAGAAAATGGATTAATAGGAGTGCTAGTGAAGTTAATGTAGAACCAACATTGATGGTGGAGGGCCCCATTCACATTGATGACAACACCGGCACAATAAGTGAGGTATTGAAAAGGAGTTTGGTGGGTTTCCTTGAAGTGAGGGATAAAATCTACCCTACTTTGTCAGAAGTTCGGAGATGGACAAGCCGGGTCTGGAAACTCAATCATGGATTAAACATTTATGAAATGGGGGAAGGAAGATTCCTCTTTGAATTTGTGAGAAGGAATACAACAGAAGATGTGATAGCTGGAGATTGGACTCGAAACGAGATTTTTATTCGGCTAGAATGGTGGAGTCCGACATCAGGCACAGTGGGAGAGGGAGATACGCCCACCACAACCCGGACTCGGATTGTGGGTCTTCCTCTACACCTCTGGTCGGACACTGTTTGTACAACCATTGAAAACCTTTGTGGAGGTTGGATTGAAACAAAAGAGGAGACGAAGCTTCGGAGCCACCTTAAATGGCAAAAATTCGTGTGCAAGGAGATGGTTCAAAAATCCCTAAGAAGGTGTCCATCAAAAGTGCCGGAATGACTTGTCTTACAATTGTGGACTGAAATGCCGGCGAGGCTTCACATCGAAGATGACAAAGGACCTAATCCTTTGGTCCAACAGGGTAATTTACCCTAAGGATATTAAGGGGAAACTTGCAGTTGATAGTTTGAAATGACGTGTTTCTGATTTTGCCAGTACAAGTGGATTTCAAAATTTTTCAAAGACACAGGTGGTCCGGGTTCTGTTTGAAAATAAAACTGGCCCAATCTCTTATGAAAATAGAAGCCCAATTTCATTTAAAGAAAATTCAAGTGAAAAGGAAAAGTGGACACGTGTGGAGCATGTGAGTCTTTTTAAAGACTTAAGTGATCTAAAACTGAAAGCTTCTGATTTCATGAAGTCATTTAGCGACTGGGAAAACAAAGTACAACAACTTGATACCTCCAACACGCAGGAGAAGGTTATTGAAATGGGAGATTCAAACATGCAGACGGAGGCAGTAGCCGACCTAACTCTAGAGGTCGAAAATAAATTGTCCACCGAAGAGAGAGCTGATGATATAGGGTTTTGTGATTCACAAGAAGCAGAAAGGGATCTACAAATTCAACCGATAATCGACGCAGAACCTGTGAATATTCAATCACCCAACATCCAAGAAGTAGCGGAAACTGAAGCTTCAAATTGGGTAAACTCCCACATCTTAGAGTTGAGCAACACCTATGGGGTAGCTTTTGTAGGTTTTGAGAAAGAGACACTAGCTCTTCTTATGAGAATTGATGAAAGAAAAATTGTTTTAGAGAAAAAGTGTCAAGAGAAGATGACTACAACCCCAAAAAGTAGAGGAATTGGAAAGAATGAGTTAAAAAATTTGAAATTGAGCTTAAATGAAGAGGTAGAATGGGTCAGGAACATGGGGAAAAATTTATCTTTGACTTATAAATGAAAGTCAAATTAATCACTTCGAATGTGAGGGGGCTCAACTGATGGAACAACAGAGTAATGATTAAAATTTTATTTTAGAAGTGGAAAGCTGACATCTATTGCTTGTAAGAAACAAAAGTTCATACAGGAGTAGAAGATATAGCCAAAGAACTCTGGTCATGCAGATCGATGAAATGTGGGTATATGGAGGCAGAAGGTAGCAAAAGGGGAATCTTGATCATGTGGAATGGTAGGAACTGGAGGGAGGCTCAGGTCGAGATGGGGCAACATTTCATAACGTATGAATTTGTCTCAACTCAAAACTCTTTCACCTGGTACTTAACAAGAGTGTATGCTCCACACACCAGAGAAGAGAAATTAATTTGCTGGGAAGAGATATCTGCAATTAAAGAAGTATGCGGGGGACCTTGGGTGGCATGCAGTGATTTAAACACAATCAGAAGTATGGGGAAAAGAAGAGGGTGTAATAGAATCACTAAGAAGAGGGTGTAATAGAATCACTAATGTAATGACTGATTTTACAAGGTGGATTGAAGAAATGGAACTGCATGATCCTCACATGAGTGGAGGAAAATTCACATGGTTCAGGGGAGTCAATCATCCTAGTGCAACCAGACTTGACATATTCTTGTTCTCTATGGAGTGGGAGGAATGCTTTAAGAACATTAGACAAAAACTGATGCCTAGCATATTGTCCGATCATTGTCCTGTCACTTTAGAATGTGGAGATTGGGAACAAAAAAAAAATAAACTTTAAGTTTGAAAATTGGTGGTTAAAAGGGGTTCAAACAATTGGTGCAGTCATGGTGGAATGAGTTCTCTGTGGAAGGTTGTCCAGACTACAAGCTAAATGTTAAACTGAGAATGCTCAAACAAAAGCTAAAACATTGGAGCAGAACCATCTTTGGGGAAATGACCAACAAAAAGAATAGTTTACTAGAGGAATTGGCAGAAATTGATATGATAATGGAAAGTAGAAACCTATCTGAGGAAGAAATAATGGTAAGAGCTACCATTGTAGTTGAATTGGAAGATATGGCTAAAAATGAGGAGACAAAATTGAGGTGGTTGAAGCAGGGCGACAACAACACAAAGTTCTTCCAAAGAATGGCAAATGCTCACAGAAGATTTAACACTATCGACAAATTAGTGGTTAGAGGAGAAGAAATTGTAGAACCTGATGAAATTAAGACTACTATGGTTGAGTTTTATAAAAGACTTTACTCAGAGCTAGAAAGTTGGAGGCCGGGTTTTGACATGATAGATTGCCCAACTATATCACAGGAGAAACAAGAATGGCTTCAAAGATCTCTCACGGAAGACAAAGGTCCGGGCCCAGATGGATTGACAATGAGTTTCTTCAAGGTTTGTTGGGACACTGTGAAGGTGAATCTATTGGAAATTGTTCATAATTTCCATCGGAAAGAGTTATTTGAAAAGTCTTTCAATGCCACCTTCATAGCCTTAATACCGAAGAAAGCTGAAGATGTGGAGCTCAAGGATTTCCGACCTATCAGTCTGATAGGAAGTGTCTACAAGATACTTTCCAAGCTTATTACGGAAAGATTGAAATCAGTTATGGGGAAACTAGTAAATGAACACTAAATGGCTTTCCTAAAAGGCAGACAGATCACAGATGCTGCTCTCTTAGCCAATGAATTAGTGGATTCCAGAGTGAAACAAAAAGCTCCAAGAATCTTATGCAAACTTGACCTAGAGAAGGCATATGACTATGTCAATTGAAAGTTTCTATTGAAGGTGTTGAAAGACACGGGTTTTGGTAGAAAATGGGTCAACTGGATACGTTTCTGCATCTGTAATGTAAAGTTCTCACTGATTATAAACGACAATAAACGGTAATAATGAAGGCATCTTTTCGTCTAGGAGGGGTTTGAGGCAGGGTGATCCTTTATCACCCTTTTTGTTTATCTTAGCGAAGGGGGGGCTCAACCATATGATTAGGAGGGCAAGGGCAAATGGTTCGTTAAAGGGCTTCCAAGCTTAGTTGTAGGGATGTAGAGAGGATGAAAGGGGAGTCACACATCTGCTGTCTGCAGATGACTCATTAATATTTTGTGAAGCTGAAGTATCACAGATGAGACATATTAGGGATATCCTCACTATTTTTGAAGGCATTTCTGGTCTTCATGTTAATTGGCAAAAGAGTTCTCTTTACCCAGTAAATAAAGTTGATACTATGGAGATATTAGCAAATATTCTTGGATGCCAGGTAGCTCCGCTACCCACAAAGTATCTAGGGATGCCCCCGGGTGCAAAGAACAAAGAAATAGAGGTCTGGGGAGAAGTGCTAGAGCGATGTGATAGGAGATTGACAAGATGGAAGAGTCAATATTTGTCCTTAGGAGGGAGATTAACATTAGTCAAATCTGTGTTGGATTCCCTTCTTTCGTATATGATGAGCCTATTTCCTGTACCGAAGAGTATTGAGAAGAGAATAAATTTGCTCAGAAGAACTTTTTTGTGGAATGGAAACAAGGAGCAAAAGTGTTAAAACCTTGTAAAATGGGAAGCTGTAACACTTCACAAGAAAGGGGAGGGGAATTAGGTATTAAGAACCTCGGTCTCCAAAACTCTTGTCTCTTGCAAAAATGGTTATGGAGGTTCTGTTCTGAGGATATGCCTTTATGGAAAAGAATCATCATTGAGAAATATGGACTTCAAAGTCAGTGGATCACTGAAGATGCCCGAGGAAATTTTGGTTGTAGTGTTTGGAAGACTATTCAGAGACTGTGACCCCAGTTTCTAGAAAATATTCAACTCAAGGTGGGTAATGGCCTGAAGATTGAGTTCTGGAATGAACATTGGATAGGTGAAAGGAGCTTGAAATTTCTCTTCCTTTATCTATTCCTTCCCAGTCAACATGCCTAGGGTCACTTTAGCTCAGATGTGGAGCACACAAGGTTGGAACTTCAACTTTAGAAGGGCCCTAAATGCTTGGGAGGTTCAAAGAGTTGCAGATTTGCTTTTGGTGATAGATGATTTCAACGGAATTACTAATACACCTGTCAGACCAGTGTGGAAACTGCACAACAAGGGTGCTTTCACTGTGAAGTCATGCTATTGGAGGAGGAATGCTGGTCAACTACAGATTAGGAATTGGCCTTGGAATCTGATCTGGAAAGTCAAAATCCCCTTGAAAGTTTCTTGTTTTGTGTGGTTAGTTTGCAGGAAAGCTTGTTTACTCATGAAATAATACAGAGAAGAGGTAGACAGATTTGCTCAAGATGTTTTATGTGACTAGGATGCTGAAATAAAGAGTCATCTGTTTTTGCACCGTAAAATAGCTGCAAATCTGTGGAACATGTTCTTGTGTATACTTGAAGTGAGTTGGGTGGTTCCCAAAACTACTAAGAGTATGATGGACTGCTGGAAAGAGATTGGAAGAAGAGAATCAGAAGAGGACTGGTGGGAATTGATTCCTGCAAGCATCTGGTGGACATTGTGGAAACATTGTGGAAGGAGAGAAATGCAAGATGCTTTGAAGATAAAAGCAACAATATTCAAAAGATCAAAATGAACTGCCTTAGTTTTCTATATTTTTGGTGTAAGCAAGATATGGTGGGGGATATAGAACTTTTTGTTGATTTTATAGGGAAATTGTAAAGCTCTACAGATTAGTTCCCGTGGCATTCTGGTTTTTGCCCTACGGGATGTAAGTGCTCATTTTCATCATTGTTTGGATGATGAAATTTTGTGAATATACAGTTACCTTTTCCTCAAAATAAAATAAAATATGGTTTTCTACAAATGAACAAAATCCTTCTGTATCCCATCAGAGGCTCTCCTATTTCCTCCTTCTAGGGGGAGACTATTATTTGAATCACTACCAATACTCGATGCAGTGTCGTACTGGTGATGTTCCGAAGCTCATTACTTTTCATGAAAGGGTCAAAGACGGAATCTATTTGGGTGAGAGAGAGAGCAGATAAGGCTGGTAGTCGGACA
Source organism: Capsicum pubescens (assembly GCA_030864215.1). Lineage (NCBI taxonomy): Eukaryota > Viridiplantae > Streptophyta > Magnoliopsida > Solanales > Solanaceae > Capsicum > Capsicum pubescens. Next base: position 43,613,913 of record CM061541.1, read on the forward strand.
ACGTATGACTGGGTGGGATTTTAGAAGAATGAGTAAATAAATTGTATTCGATTAGATGGAAATCAGTGTGTTGTCATTGCTGGGTCATTGTTTGGTGGTCAAATTTTTTTTTATCAGACGCAGCCCGCAGGTGACACACTTAGAAGGAAAGAAATTGTAGTTATAGTGGCATTGATAGCTTCATGATCTCATATTTTTTAATCAACTACTAACTGATCAGAGGGAACTTTGTTGAAGTTGGCTAGTAGTTGAATGGTCGTCGGATCCGAGTTATTTATTAGATCGATGTCATATTCTTTCTATTGTGTTGTGTCACTTGTTTCAAATCAAAGACATGTCATGATGACCTTTTCACTTTTTGTTTGTGGATAAAGTAATTATTTACTAAAGTTGTGAGATAAAAGACATCCGAAAACAGTAAAGTATACTAAAAAGTAAAGGTTGCCTGCATAAGAAATAGTTCTCTACCAAAGGCACAAGCATTATTTTTTTTTTGATAAGGTAATATTTCCTTTTAACAATTGGGAAACTTCTCATATACAAGCCATATACTATGAGATACTAAAAGAGAGAACCTACATCAAAACATGATTCTCAAAAAAGGAGACCCAATATTCTATACTAACTGGGTTCTCGTGGGAACACCAAAAGCAAACTTGACCTTCAAATGTTCTCCCTATTTCTCTCTCTCCAAATAACCCGCAATAGTGCTAGCGGGGAAATTTCCAAGCCCTAGGACTCGTGTTTCCCCTCCTGTAACCAATAACTCCTTCACTGTTCTTGGCATCACCCATCGTACCCCAAACCAATTTATAACCACTTTCCACAGTCGGTTAGCCACATGATAGTGCTGAATTTGCTTTCATTTCTCTTATATACTTGTTTGATATTTCACCTCTTCTCTGATTAGTGTTAAATGCTTAAATACTTTTGTATGGTACAATAGAAATGTTGAATGATTCTTCTAGTTTACTTGGTTCCGTATATGCTCACGATAGCATGTGAAAACAGTGTGTTACCAAATTGTTGAATACATAGAATTCTAGTAACTTTTGGGCTGCAGGAAGGTGGAAGTGGAGATAAGATCGTGGAGCTTGGCAAGCATACCGGAGTTGTTGGACAGCTGGACAAGTATGTGCTGCAAAGTAGTTAATCTTGAAGTTCTTTTGGCTGTGGTTAGCTTCATTTTTTTCCCTTTTTTGTTTTGCAGAATTGTTTGGACTAAAAGTATGTGGAGGTTGTACTTTCTTGTTGAGCGTTGTTACAAGCTGCGTGAGCCTGTTCTCCTTGTTGGTGAAACGGGTGGAGGGAAAACTACTGTTTGTCAGCTGCTTAGTATCATTTTGGGTTCGAAATTACACATTTTAAATTGCCATCAATATACAGAAACATCTGATTTTCTTGGGGTTAGCTTACTTGCCCTGTTTCTTCTTTTTGAGTTCAAAACTTCTTGTTGGTCCTCGTAGATTTTATCACCTGATCTACTGTTACTGCTCTATGTATTTCATTCATATATATATATATATATACCTTACAACAATGGTTGTTCATTTTAATACCCTTACCAGGGTTTCTATCCTGTACGAGAAAGATCAAGAATTTCTACCGATTTCAAGCATCTCTGCGAGAAGTTGATGCATTCCAAGGCTATTGTGAATTATCCTGGAGATTCTGTATGTTTATTTCCATCCCATATTCTGGTATGAGAATAGATTCGTTTCCTTCATCATTATTAGACCACTGATTTTTCTCGTCACATATATGCTCTGCAGATGATTTCTTCAGATATCAATCAAGCTTCTTCCACTCTTCATAAGCTGTCAGTTATTTTAAGTAGTTACAGGCAGTGTGAAGTTTGCCATCCTGATGTAACTAGTGAAGATGTCGACTACCTTGGACAGCTGAACTTTGACTTGGTTCGGCTGCACCAGAAATGGCAGACCATTTTTATGTGGCAAGATGGACCTCTTGTTGAAGCGATGAAGAAAGGAGAGTTATTTCTTGTGGATGAAATCTCTTTAGCTGATGACAGTGTACTTGAAAGACTCAACAGCGTATTGGAGCCAGAAAGGAAACTGGTGGGTAACTTATATGGTTTATAGAGATTGTACATTACATTTGAATTTGACTGCCATCCAAAATAAGAATGCTAAAGTCGTGTCTTATACTTCACAGGTTGAAAGTAGATATTACTGCATTTTTATCACATCTGTCATTTTCTGGGAGGGTCTGGTTCTGTTGTTTTGATGCAATTTTTTCTGCTATGCTGTTTATGTATGTTCTAGATTTTTACATTTTTTAGAGAGATCTTGCTTATGCTTCTGGTTTGTTTCGGCCCTGTGTTCTCATCTTGATTCTCTTGCTTCCTCATTGCATGCCACTTTTTCTTATCTATCTTGTTAATTCTGGCCAAGTTTCTTTTGATTATCTCTTTGCTTTTCCTTACTGTGCTAATTGTTTGTTCTTTGGATATCTGGTATTTCTGCAGTCTTTGGCTGAGAAAGGAGGGTCTGATCTCCAGAAAATAACTGCTCATCCTAACTTTTTTCTGCTTGCAACAATGAATCCTGGTGGTGATTTTGGCAAGAAGGAATTGTCTCCTGCCCTTCGCAATAGATTCACGGAGATATGGGTACCACCTATTACTGACTTGGATGAGCTTAAAAGTATTGCTCTTGAGAGGTTTGTAAAATGCTAGATTTTATTTTCCATCATTTCCTAAATATGGTTTGCTTCTCATAGGGGGCTCGGCTCATAAATGGTCTTATTTGATTTGACAAACTTTGTTTTGCAGCATTTCAAGAGCAAACTTAAGTGTGCTAGTAGATCTTATGATGAAATTTTGGGAGGTATGCAGTTTCCTTATATTATGTAACCTTAATTTGTCGTAAAGGCTTACATGCCAGCACAGACAGTTCCACTTTTATCCAATCACTTGGGTTCATAGCATGTGAAACTCATCGCTAACTCATAAGGGCAGGAGACCAAGGGATGTTGCACAATGAAACAAGAGCTCTTATTTGTGGACATACATTATTACTGGGCCAATGTTGGAAGTTCGCATTTATTTGTGTCGATATCCCTTATTCCTGACACCAAATATGTACCCTCTTTTTGCCAAATTAATTGTCCTACTTCTATATGGGTTTGTCCAAAGTCCAAACTATGCGTGATAGGTAAATTTGTTCCCTACATGACTCAGTACTTCTGTTCTGTCATCCAAAGGTTGTTACCATTCCTGCCTTGTACTAATAGAGGCTCAAGTTTTCCAGATGGGTTACTTTATTTTACTTTTATACCACTTTGATTGACCCTAAGTGAAATCTCAACTCTAAAATTTTTACTATTACCTTTATATATTCAAATAAAAACTGGCACCTAAGTAGAGATGGAAAGAGTTCCTGTTATCTTTAGCAAATTGAAAACAGTTGGAGCGTATTCTTTATCTTGCTGCAAATGTCATGTTATCAGTTGAGATACTATGCAATGAAGTGCTGGTAGTTGCTGAGCCTAGAAAAGGGTTTGCGTTGTTACCCAAAACCTTTTTGATACATAACCTCGGAAAAAACTACAAATTAGTCAATATAAAAAATCTTCAAATTAGTAATAGGAAAACCTACCTTATTCTTCTCCCATTTTGGATCTTCTTATCTTGGACACATTGGTCTGAGCTAGAACAACAGATCTCAAGTCATTAAATATCAACCAGAATGGTCTCCAAGGGGGTGGCCTAGCAATCGAAGTGTTAGAAATTTGAATAACCGTGGTAACCAAAGTTTTAATTCTAGTAGAGGCTATTTGGTTCCATTTGTCCAACTTCGGTGGGCGTGGTGAAATCTATGCTGATGGGAAATAATAGGAACTCGGTGGACTAATCGAGTTGCGCACAAGTTGACCTTGACGCCAACATTCTCTCAAAAAAGAAACAAAAAGCAAAAAAAGGTCTCTAGTTTAACCCGTATAGAAGTGGCGGTACTTGGAAGTGCAACCTTCTAATTTCTTGGGCAACACTTTCTATCTTCATTCTCAACAAGTTATATTGTTGGTTTTTCTAAAAAAAGTTGGGGCAGCTAAAGGGGTTAAAATTACTCTTAATGGATTGAAATACTTTCAATAGCTTTCAATAAGCTTTCAACAACTTTCAATAATTTTATTAAGCATAGGAGGGCTTTACATAGCCAACTTGAAACAACAAATTTGCATAATTTAAAATTCAAAAACCTAAATTATCTCAACAAACTAATCTCTATCTAATAGAAATTTCAAATTCAAATTTATCCTAAAACTAGAAACTTATTATACTAAAAAGTTACTGCAATAACTAAAGTAAAATTCAACACACATCCTTTGCTTTAGTTATTGCAATTTTAAAAATTGCTCCTCAATTTTTGCTCTGGCAGCGAATGCTGAATTTTTTCAATTTTTTATCTGAACTTGCACTTTTTCTTTTTGATATTGATCTTTCTCTTCTTTCTTTTGATTTTTGCGGAAAAAGCACCATCAACAATCTTTTTTTGTTTGGAAGTACTTTCATAGACTTTGCAAACTATTGTAAGGATTTTTCATCCATCAAATCATCACATAAAGGATAGGTTTTCAAGATATGATTTCTTCACAGACCAAATTTTAATAGTTTTTTTCGGTGAAAATTTTTGGGGCATTCAAGGAGAGACTGTTGTGTGGCATCTTTTTAATTGAAAATAGTCTTACGCTTGAAAAATAAGCATGGATTCAAAATGGTAGCTTTGACGGGTTAAAATAGGTAGCCCTTACGGGTTAAAAATAGTATGGTAGCGCTTTGGAAGAATCACAGATCCCGCAAGATCAATGAAGCTCTTGATATCTTTTTTTTTTGGGCAGCCCAGTGCACTAAAACTACCACTATGCGCGGTGTCCGGGGAAGGGCCCCATCACAAGGGTGTATTATATGCAACCTTATCTTGCTTTTCTGCCAGAGGCTGTTTCCAAGGCTTGAACTCGTGACGTTCTGATCACATGACAACAACTTTATCAGTTACTCCATGGCTCCCCTTCAATGAAACTCTTGATACCACAATTTTTTTTTTTAAAAGATGATGCAGCCAAAGGGGTTAAAATGACCCTCAATGGATTGAAATGTTTTCAATAGCTTTCAATAAGCTTTCAATAATTTTTTACGCATAAGAGGGTTTTACATAGCCAACTTGAAACAACAAATCTGCATAATTTAAAATTCAAAAAACTAAATTATCTCAACAAACTAATCTCTATTTAATAGAAATTTCAAATTCAAATTTATCCTAAAACTAGAAACTTACTAGACTAAAAAGTTATTGCAGTAACTAAACTTCAACATATATCCTTAGTAGCACTGTCTATCTCAGTATCTCTCAGCAGGCTGGTTACTTTAACCTGTAATTATAAATGGAATATTCCCATCTAAAGGAAAGAACTCGTTGAGACTTGATAAGAGTGACTTGCTGGACTAATTGTGCAAGGCAAAAGATGGAGATAAACGAGAACAATTATAATCTGTCTTGCATGTTATAATTACGCTTTAGAGTGTTAAAATGTTTCATCTCGGGCCTAACTCAACTACAAAAGTTTGCTCATGAGGTGACGATAGACCATATAAGCAGATTCGGGCCCATTCTCTCAACCAATGGTGGGACAGTTAACACCCTGGGCATGGTCAGGACTGGATATTTAGAGAGTGGACAATGTAACATGAGTACCCAATGTCAGGTAAACCTAGAATAGAGACGGCTTTGATACAAGTGAAAAAATTTGAGTATCCAACCCAAACCTTAAGGCTATGGGTAGAGTGGCCCAATACATAAATCTATTTGGCAAGCTTTGCACAATTGATGAAAGTCAAGTATATTTCTCAACTCCCTTTCACACATGTAACATGGTTTCAAGTTATCCATTTGGACTAAAGGTCCTTTTCTTGCTTAATTTTTTGGTTTCTTGTTAAGTAATGGTTTCAAGGTATCCATGTGGACTAAAGGTCCCTTTCTTGCTTAATTTTTTGGTTTCTTTTTAAGTAGTGGAGAGGAAATTCAACAGATCAATGAGTCGTCCTAGAGCAATGTTGTGACTTGCTTCGATCAATTTTATGACTCGACGGGCTAAATAGAGAGAGAAGCCTAGAGTAGCTCAATGATGCTGAGTTGTGATATTAGCAGCCCAGATTGATAGATTTTATGGGAGAAAGTGGTTGTGCAAGCCGGTTTGCGACCTTATTAAGGAACCAAACTTTCAACCTGGACCCAACTCAACCCAAAACTCAAAAGCGAATTCATGAGGTGAGAATTCCCACACTATACTAGGAGAAAAGAGCCCATTTTCTTAAATCTTCACCAATGTGGGACTTCTAATATAAGATTAGAAGAGTTGTTTTAGAGCTTATGTCAAATCATCAAGCCAAGTTGAAGCCCTTTGGTTTTGAGCTGAACCATCTATTGCTAAATTGCACCCAGAGCTATAATTTGGTTGTGGTCTTTGTATCTTTGATGATTCTTTGTCATTGGCTTTGTTAAGTTAGCTTGATTTCTGTTATGGGTGATACTCAGTTGACTATGTTTGTAAAGAAATCTAGTCACAGATGCAGAATCTCTCCCTTAACATTTTTAGCACCTTTAAATCTTCATGGCGTTTAGTTTGACATTCTTTTCCTTAATTTCAGTGGTTCAACAATTTACAAATAGGAAGGGCACTTACTGTGAGAGATCTTCTATCCTGGGTATCCTTTATTAATGTGACGGAGAGAATTCTTCAACCAGAATCTGCGTTCCTTCACGGGGCGTTTCTTGTTCTGCTCGATGGCCTAAGTTTGGGTATGTCAACTTGCTAGCTTTTTTACTACTAAGGTTTTCTGTTATTTGGTTTAGCAGTATTTGATATGTAGGTTTTGCATGCAAGGGTCATGACATTGACCATCTAGTACTTACATCTCATCTGCTGATGCAGTGTTATCTTCTCCACTGGTTTTTAATTTGCCTGTGAAAACTTGTTGCTTATGCATCTTGGGGATGGTATCTATTCTTATAAACATGGCTTCTGCACATGTTTACCTATGTAAGGGTCATGACATTGGCCATCTAGTACTTACATCTCATCTGTTGATGCAGTGTTATCTTCTCCACTGGTTTTTAATTTTCCTGTGAAAACTTGTTGCTTATGCATCTTGGGGATGGTATCCATTCTTTTAAACATGGCTTCTGCACATGTTTACCTTAATTCTATCATATTGCTCAATTATATTGGTCATACCACTTGTTCAATTTCTAGAAATCTTTTTTTTTCGTATCTTGAGAAAAATGGCTATTCTTGTGTAAATTACCATGAGACTTTTACATCTTCCTTCATATGTTCCTGCTGGTTGACAATGTCTGTTCTGCTACTGAGGATTTTGTTTCTTTTTTCCTGTTCATTCTGTTAATATTTATTTTACTCAGGTACAAATATTTCCAGGACAGATGCTGCAGGGTTGCGAGAGAAATGCCTTGGATTTCTTTTAGATGGTCTAAAGGTCTCATCTTATACTTCTTTACATAATAAACCATTTCTTTCTTTGATCAATCTATTTGAAAGACTTCACCTATCCAAACTTAGAAAAAGTAGATACAGTTGAACATTATTTTGCAGTCTTGAGTGGTGGCTCTTAAAATTCCTGTCATCTCTAGAAAGGTTAAGCGGAATAGAGTCATCTAGACGTGCTTTCTGTTCTCACAAAAGAGTTAGCTGGGCTCCATCTTTTTAATAGAAATGCTAGAATTAGACTATTGTGTCAAAACTGGCTGAGAGGGGAACAGAGATGATCGTGGTCCAGTAATTATATTTTTTCCAGCATTTGCTATCCCTTAGGAAATGAGATACTACTACTTGATCATCATGGTCTCCACATGCTCTTTTGAGGTACTTGTACTGTTTCTGGTAACATTTCTTTCGTGACAAGTATCACCTTTCGCCATTGTAGGAGCTCAATCTTTGTTTTGATTGCTCAAATATTTCCATGCTGGTGTCTTATGGTTGGGCCGATCCTGGAAAATCTGCTGTTTTCGCATGCTCTGATGCAATGCACTGTGACAATCGCTTTGGGATTCCGCCCTTCTATATCGAGAAAGGTATGGTGTACTGGGTATGATCTAAAAATTTATCATGAGAAGTTTGGCTGCTGATGTTGCTTATTTTTCATTCTAGATTTGATAAGGAAAATATAATAAAAAGATATCACTGCTTTACTTCTTTTTGTCGTTTGGGTGGAAGTTCTGCTCTCTAACCTTGCTGTTGCTTAAGAGTTAAGCATGCTGCTCATACTGTTTGCCCGATGAACGAACAGCTGGGGCTTGTTGATTTCCTTTTTTGGGGTAAAATGAATTATCTTATTAAGTCATGGGGTAGACCCCGTATACAAGCCGTACCCCATAAGTAGAGAACCTATTCCAAAATTTGGTTCTCTATGTAAGAAACGCAATCATAAAAGTTTCTGCCTTTGGGAAGAAGCTGATGTAGGATTGACACACAGAGATAGATGGAGGATTGTTCCTGCTTGCATTTGGTGGATAATATGGAAAGAGAGAAATTCCAGATTTTTTGAAGACATTAGCACTTAGCAGTTCAGTTCAGAGGATTAAGTTGAATTGCTTTTGACTTTTCTGTTTTTGGTCTAACCAAAGATACATGGACGATATTGCTTTAATGATAGACACCGTAGGTTTTTGTTAA